>JAGPOW010003364.1:10391308-10630516 GCA_030014935.1 Caiman crocodilus
TCAGCCTCAGTAAACGGAGGCTGAGGGGGGACCTGGTGGCTGCCTATAAGCTGCTGAAGGGAGATCAGCAGGAAATAGGGCAGGCTCTTTTTTCCTGGGCACCCCCAGGGGTAACAAGGACCAGTGGTCACAAGTTACTGGAGAGCAGGTTTAGGTTGGATATTAGGCGGCACTACTTCACAGTTAGGGTGGCTAGGACGTGGAACCGGCTTCCCAAGGAAGTTGTTCCTGCTCCTACCTTGGGCATCTTTAAGAGTAGATTAGATGGGTACTTGGCTGGGGTCCTGTGACCCTGGCACTCTTTCCTGCCATTGGTGGGGGGTCAGACTAGATGGCCACTCTAGGCCCCTTCTGACCCTAGATCCTAGATACTATGATACTATGATCATGGCCATCCCTGGGACCCCGCAAATCAGATACCAAACTGATTTGCAAAGAAGTGGTCCAAAGAAGGATGTAGCTTTCAAAACGGAGATTTACAAAGAATACATTGTGGTTTTCAACAAAACTGCACTCAGTTGAGCAGCTTTTTGAGTGGTGATTCCTTTATATATACAGGCAGTAGTAAAATTTTGTTTGGTAACAGTACCTGAACAAATTCCAAACTTGGAGCTAATGGTTAACACAAAATAAAGTTTACAAGTTAGGACCACAACTACCATAAAAATCATGTTGTGATTACATTTCCTTTTCTACCTACACAAGTGTTTGCAGAAGGATAGACTAATGCTATTAACAGCTTTGAGCCGTTTCAAACAACTACCCCTTAAGACAATGCACATACACAAAATTGCTTTTTACTTGCATCCAGAAACAAGCCTCTGGACCAGCCAAAATCTAAAATACAGTAAAACAATGAATGTGCAAAAGAATCAATGACTTAGACCCTCCTTCCAAAAACAGTGAGGATGGGAGAAACGTTAGGAGTAATAACAGATAAGTGTCCATGTCCTTTACCTTTTTATCTCTCAAACTTTGCTAACAGAGGTATCAACTTTACTTTTTGCCAATGGCTTTGGGATAGGAATAAAGACAGCACTGACTCTGGGGGAGACTTCTAGCCCCATTGTACTCAAAAGGAGTTCTGGCACAGATTTCAACAAGGCCAAGATTTCCGCCACCCCCACAGAACAGTCAGAACTGAATGCCGAAAACAAAACACCGTTTTTGTCCGCATTAGACAAGCTGCCAGTCATCATTCACCTGGGGCAAAACTCCGACCACTGACTAAAGGGGAAGAGACTCCATATTCTGTTATAACCCATTCCAAGTCAACCAATCCCACAGCAACAGTAGTATTTTTTTCAACTATACTAGACTTTGTGTTAGCTGTTGCTATGGCAGGAATTAGGCTCTCATCTTCTTATCAGCATTCATAGCCCAGTAAAATAGCATCTAAGAAATACATGACACTACAGATCCATATCACTGATTGGCAATGTAGGAAATTAGAACAGGACTGGGTTGAGTTCTAGATCAAAACAAAAAATAATAATAATAATAATAACACTATTGACTCCACTTACGTCTGATAGTGTATCAACAGAAGTACAGGCATTTGGCCAGAGCAAGGATAATGAATGCTTAGCTACCATCGCAGGTCATTTTGATGCAGTAAAAAATGATTGCAGAGTCCAGCTATTCTAGGGTGGGAAGTGCTGTCCAACAGAATTCCCCAACAAGAACAGATTCTTCTGAACCCCTTTAAGTGTTGTGCTTCTGACTGTTTAACATACCTGAGATACAGAGAGGTGATTTCAGCTCTGCTCTGAATCCAGATACCACCATGAACAAGTATGGCCTCTGACACATATCTAGCCCACATTTTGTTTTTTGGGGGTACTATGCAACTATGCAAGACTAACTCTTCACAATGCAAGTGAACAATGTAGACTTCAGTCTACTGAAGGTTGTATATACAAGATCCATCTAGAACAGTGGTCTTCAACCTTTTTCAAGTAGGAGATCGTCTTTGGCACTTAAAATCAACCCATGATCTACTGTGCACTGGCACCCTCCCCTCCCTACCCTCACCCCACCTAGCAGGCAAGTCTCTGGGGAGGGAAGGAGAGGGGCAGATTGAGGCACAGGGAGAAAAAATTATTTGGGGGCGCACCTCCCCAGCAGGTAAGTCCCACCCAGCCAGGGCCCCATTCAACTTACCCATTATCCTTCACCACGGCGGCCTCAATCTAGCCCCTGTCCCTTCCCTCCCCCACAGACTGACCTGCTGGGCTGGGGTGTGCACATGCATACACACGGGCACTCACCCCCCTACCCCAACCTCAGATCAACTCCAAAAGGCTCCAAGATCTACTGCAAGAGGCTCTGAAATCTATCGGTGGATCAAGATCCACTGGGTGGTGACCACTGATCTAGGAGAACAGTGAGTTGTCTCGTTATGACGTGGCAGACAGAGTTTGAATTACAGGGGTGCTGTAATTCAATTAGAGGGGCTGAGCCCCTCTGTAAGAGATGAGAGCCTGCCCCCTAAGAGACAAGAACCCCCCTTCACCCCTCCCCACCCCTCACAACAGCTGAGAGTCAATGCACCACCATGCACAGTCCCTGGCCCACCCCACCCCTTTCTAAGCAGGCCAGACAGTGATAGCTCCTTCTAGCTACCACTGTCGCTGGCCCCAGCCCCGTGGTCATGGTGGAGATCCATGAGCACAGCCCTAACCCCGAGGTGCAACTGGACAGCCCTGCACCCTGGCCAGGAGTGGTGCATGGGGCAGCCACAGAGGCCAAGTGGCCACTATCAAGCCAGCAACAGTAGCAACTATTATTTTTGCATACCCCCCTTTGCCCCAAACCCTGCAAATTTGGCACCAGGGCCTGGTACCCAGCTCAGCTCTAAAATTCCATAGATCCATTTCCAGGATCAAAGCTCATGTCTGTATTTTTAGTGCATCTGTCATCCTAATCTCTAGACTAGATGACCCAACAGAAGTTCCTCATTGTAATTCTAATATGACCTTGCAAACCATCTGTCCATTCGGCAAATTATAAAATCAAGGTCCTGTCAATGTGTGATCATTACAAATCCCAAGGCATTTTTTATATGCCTAAATGTTTAGCCCCTCTGATCTGGCCAAATTACCTTTTCCAGTTAAAAAAAAATCTAATTTATTTGCAGAGCTCCACAGCAGTTGCAATTACTTCCTTTCTTAAACCGCTACTTCCTTTCTTCAAACTGTTTTATTCCTATGCTATTGGTGAGCTGCCAAATTACAACCACAGGTAGCAGTACTTCAGCAGAACATCCACCCCAAATCGAATAAATAACTAAAAAGCCATATAAAAAAAGCTGTTTTTTTTTTTATTAAAGTCACAGTAGAAAGAATTTCCATCTATATCGCACAATACTGTGATGTGACAAATTCGGATACTCAGAAATTGTTCAGAGATGCGAAGGGACTGCTTTGAACACAAAGTGTATAGTAGCTTTAAGTCGTTTGTGACATGCATAAAAACTTGTTTTTATAAATGACTGTGAAACATCTGTAATCCAAGGATAATCAAAACGGTTTCTACAGAAATACTGCTGAGCATTAGGTAGCACTATTCTCATTTTATCATCTTCTCTTAGTCAACATCAATGGGCAGACTCCAGCATCAGACTGCCCCATAATACCAATTCATCTGTGCGATCTTCTCGTTAGGATTTTAAACAGACACCTTTGAAATTTCTCTTGTGCTGTCCCTCATGTATTGGAGATACGCCCTGTAAAGATGCACAAAGCCAACTTGTTTCTTTCCTTCAAAACCATCATTAAAAAAACCACCTCTCTCTTCCCATGACCCACCCAAAACTGGATCATGGTTAGACTACTGATTTTTTATAACCAACTACAGTCTATTGTGCTGTCTGATATCGTCTCATTTCTTGAACCCTCTTCCCCCATCCATCTACCTGTATCCAAATTTATCTCATTAGAGACATTTTTGTTCTTTTTTGGTACACCACTTAGCACAAGGGTCTACAACTGAGGTACTACAGGAATATAAATACTAAAGATGAAAATGGGCACAGATAGGTAAACCATCATGCCCAGGATCAAAGTGAGTCAGTAGCAATAAGAGAATTTAGGAGCCCTCATCCCATATGTGCTCTTTTGACAATATTTCACTAGTGCTTTACAATATTCATTAGACTAACCTCACTTGACTCAAGAGAATTCATTATACTATCACCAGTTGTATTAATAGGCTGCATATTCTAGATGGGAACGGTTAACGAGTAAGAGAGGAAGCCAATTTCCAAAATAAACAATAAAAAAAAACAAACCAATCAGCCCTAATTTTAGTAAAAGGACTAAATTGGAGAAATTAAAGAGAAATAGCATAAAAGGGAAAAAAATAATAAAATAAAAGTAGAAATGAGGCAGGTACCTCTAAAGCGAAAAGAACTCTTGAAACTAAAATTTAGACAAGACCACTATCAAGAATAAAACACCAATATCATCACTTCAGACAAGAGTCCACTTGATTTCAGCTGATTAATGTGTTGCTATTTCAAAGGGCCTAATAACTACAAGTTAGAGCCCTGGAGGTTTGGAAGCCGTTTCATCTGAAAATCATTGAAAAGGGGTCCAACTGTTCCTGTCAAGAAGCGTGGAGTTTGAACAACCACGAGAGTGGCCCTTTTGACAGCAGTGCAACAGATGAGAGAAGGCAGTCCACCACTCAAAGTACAAACAAACCCTTAGAAACACGTTTTGAATCTGGTTTTGCTGCCTCTCTGGTTCTCATTTAGAACTTGACTATTAAAACCAGATTTTAGATGGGTTTCTACTACTAAAGCATGCCCATAAAACATTTGTCACCAGCAAGCCCACAATTGTGGTAGAGAATCATTTCTGGAGATTTAGAGTACTGGAGGAAGGTATCCATGTAATTCATCTGTACAATAATTATGAATATTTCTCTCTAATTAGCAAAAGCTTCCCTTTGGCCCATTAAGTGAGGGTAAAACACTGTGCTTTATGCAACCCAGTAATTCTTGGAAAACAATGGCAGAGAGAGAAGTACAAAGACATCAATAGGGAAAAGAAAAGGAAGAATGTGAAATAGAAAGAAAAAAAAAACTCTTATCAAAATACTATTTTCTTAGCTATCTGGGGCCCCAGTGCCAACCAAATGCCTCCTCAGTGAAAAAAAATATATTTGCAAAGATGCCTCCCATCATAAACGCTGGATTTCTGAACCATGCACAATTTGACAGAACTTTAAACTAGAGACAGCTTTGACAGAAGATTCATGAGCGTAGGCCCGGTGGGGAAGAAGAGGGAGAGAAAACAAGAACTAATCTATAGTTGTACGACCACGTTAGCTCTTCTGGCCCAAAACAAGTCCAATTTTGACCTGAGACACAAACATGGTCAGCACTGAGGACAGCACTGGGAGATGCCAATCCACCCCATGACTAGTTAAACCTACTAAGGTCTTCATGCACATAGCTGTGACACTCGCAAAGAAGTTGAGCACTTTCAGCCTAACATTCAAGGACGGTTACAAGATTCATCCCTTCGGAGATGGGTTTCAACTGCCTCCCACAGTCCCAAAAAAAATAAAGGATTGTAGCCAATGCAATTTGCTATTGGGGCCCAGAAAGGAAAATATAAATCTCTAGGAGGCAGTAGTCCCGCTGACAACTATTATTTCTGGCACATACCTATTCCTGCGATTAAAATTTTAAGAACCCAGAGCAGCAAGACAAAAAAGTAAAGTCAGTCCTGCAGTAAAGACTGACAAAAGCTGAAAAAAATCCATGCATCAAGAAATGAGCTGCTAAGATGCGTCTGCCACTGTAACGTGGCTAACCAAGAGTAATAATCTTACCCCTGGCATTAAGTCTAAGAAACCAGGGGGAGTCTCTCAGAGCTACGGTAGCCAGCCTCCTTTGTGAAACAAAAGGTAGTGCATTTATATAGCAACAGCTCTACCTGCCCAGATGTCTGCCTCACATTTTTCTGGTCAGCAGACCCTTTGGAAAAAGGACACGCATTGCAATGGTCTGCCTGGTGGGTGTGGAGTCAAAGCTCCAGGAAATAGCTGATCATCCACACTGATAGTGTGCCTCCCTCTTTGTAATGCAACAATATGAAACAAAGCTTGTGGCTGAAAAAAAAAAAAAAATGTTTAAACAAACTATCGCTGACAGAGGAAACCTATTTGCTTTAGATCCAATTTGCTTTTTGTTTCCCCAGCAAAAGAAACGCCAGGCATCTCAATAGTGTTATGAAGTGTATGTCCTATTGAGCTGAAATCAAAAATGACCTGAAGGAAAAAAAATCTTTAAATATTTATGCCATGTAACCAACTACCACTGGATTGCTCTGCACAGCTCATCAGCCTACGAGTTGCTTATACTGAGGAGTATGTTATACGCCCTATACAAGTTCATTATTGCAAGAGCAACCAGAATCAAGGCCCAACTTAAGAAAGAAAACCTGTGCCCAGGAAGGACACAGCCAGTGTATATTAAATGTATGCCCCTATGCAGAACCAAGAATTAAAAAGTACCTTCCAGAAAACAGTCTAAAATCATTTAAAGGTTAAAGAAGACAGGTTAAAGGAATGAAAGGGAGAAATCCTAGGTAGCATTTCCAAGGAGCAAATAGGAAAAAGGACTAGTGTGTCAAAGCCCTTATTCAGCCATGCTGGAGAACAGGTGGGACCTCTCTCGCCCACCTTCCTCCACCTTTTCTCCCCCAAATTGGCCCTACCACCTGTGCATGCAGCACAATGGAGTGGCTGAGAAGACTATGAGGTAAGGAATGAAAGAAGCCTTGGTTTCAGCCATCTGCTCTCCATGCCAGAGGAGCAGGGAGCGGGGTGGGAATGCAAAGGGAAGGAAGATGCTTCATGAGCCCACTTCATGAAAAGGAACAAAGTAATTTGACCTACCTGGGGTCATTTGACCCCAGCATCCTTTCCTGCCCATGGCAGGGGGTCGGACTAGATCTGCTCAGGTCCCTTCCGACCCTACGAAACTATGAATTAACTCGCTTCTCCGTACCCCAGAGAAGCAGGACAGGAGTTTGCGTTCCCTACAATCTGAATGTATTGCCACTTGCAAGCATTCCCAAGACAGGAGAAAGCCGCACCCCAACCAAAACCAGAACTTTAAAAAAAATAAGTTCATGAAGCGGATAAACATTATGGGGTTTTTTTTCCCTTTTTTGTTTAATTTGTGTTCCTGTTTTTGACCTGTTGATGATCACATTTTAAAACTTCCTCTGTGCTGCGAAGTGCAGAACCTTACTCCGCGTTTCGAAAAACAGCCGTGATCCTCAAACCATCAGAGGACTCTATGAACCGGGGCTTTAACAACAACAACACAAGACTTTAAATAAAAACAGGAGAGTCAGAAGTTTATTTTCTTTTTTTGGTCTCCCGGGACACTAGTTACTCACTTATTCAGGGCAGATTGTAAGATTTACATTTGAGATTGCAATGATTTGCAGCCACTTGCAAAACATCCAGATACAGATCTCAGACTGTTTGCTCAGTATTGCTATTGACTCAGATATAGGGACCGAACCAAGCCCCAATCAAACAATGAAGAATTTCGGGTTTGTTTGTAGGTATTTGCAAAGCACTCACTGCCATGATAGCCAAGCACCTGTCTGGCATATCAGGCTACCTCAGCCCAGTAAAGAGTAAATACAAAGGCTTTACAAAAAGAGACTCTCTTTTTATGAGGGATTATGAGAAAGAGTAACCAGTTGTAAATGTTTTTCACTTTTATCGCTGCCCAATTCTCAATATGCTGTTGCAAACACTTGAGGATAATGCCGTCAGGTACTGGTGCTGATGACATAACATCAATGGAAAAAAGGGTTTGTATTTTAACATGCGTATACTATATCCCCAAAGAATAATAGCCTAGTGCTATTCTTACTTGATGCCTTTATAGAGTTTTCTTGTGGTTACTACTTCCTCTTCCCAGGGAGGAGTAAAGATAGAAAGGTCCTCGGGGCCCATGTTTATGCATGGATAGTAGTTCTGCAGATCCTTTTCTATCACGAATGCTGCAGAAATAACCGTTCATTATAATCCTGTCTGTCCTAATTTTCCCCTCGTGTTTCTGTCCACCATAGTTTACATTTCCCGAGTCAGGTAAAGTACATTTAGGAACCTCAAGCAATGAACCCTAATAAAGCGGGGGGAAATATTTATGATGGCATTATATCATTGAGGTGGAGGGAAAAAAGTCAAATTGTTATCCACCAGCGGGTAAATAAGCCATTCCCGAGAAAGGGGAGGGAAGAGAGGGGAGAGCGAGGGGAAGGTACTTCAAACAAGGTGGGGGAAAAAAAAGTTTTGTCTCTATCTTGGCTAAATCAAATGAAGTCGTTTTTGGACCTCTCTTTTTAAAGCAGGATAATAGTTTCAGGACTAGCATCAGACAGCAAATTTCTCATTATACGATTTCGAAGAAGCCAGTAATTGTGCCAGCTAAAAGTCTGATTTTTCACTAAATGCTTTTTTCAAAAAGTATCAGAAAAAATAAATAAATAAATCACTTTGCTGATGAAAAGGAAGCAAAGGCAAAAAAGAAAAAAAAAAAAGTAAAACTTCATCAGTTTTATTTGTTACTGGTAAAGCCAAGCAACTTTAAAGGTCAAGAAAAACTCCCCATTAACTGTCCTGATTAAGATCTGCTCACTTTGGAGACATAATGGTTATCATTACAAGAAACATGAGGAGTAAGAGTCAGATGGTGATTTCATTGCCGACTAAGTGGGAAAAGTATTAAGTGGACTTTGGCTCTGAACAATCAACATCAAGTTAGAATTGTTATTACAAGAAGTTTAGGCTAAACTACTCGAACAACTCATTCATGTTCATAGCGCGTATTAGATCTGAACGATCTTAGAAAAAAAGACTATTTGTAATAAACTGAGCATATTTAATTAGAATGAATTCAGTGTACAGTGGCAACCATATCACACTTTGACACACAAAGTTATTTCATGGGCAGCTTTCACGAGTGGCATGAAAAGAATGCAGGTTGTAATAAATCCACATAAGTGAGACAGAGCTGCTTGTGCAAGACTGCAGTGGTACCTTTCGCCTGCAATCTCCAAGCTTAGCACGCTGGTTTGCCCAACTACCTTCTACAACCCAGGCGGTGGGACCCACATTTGGAATCGATGGTTAGTTTGGCAGAATTATTATATGGATTTGGTCTCTTCCCAGACCAAAAACACATACCACAATATGTTTGCTTGGTCCAAAAACTAATGTATATTTGGAATGTAAAAACACCAAATGTAAAATTAACACACACGATTTCAGGTTATCCACTCCCCAGATACATTAAGTTGTCTGCTCCAGCCAAGAACTACTGAACTGAGTAGTATTACTATTGACTTTGATGAAATGCACTGTGCAGGAATTAAGAAAAATGTCTTTATCAATCAGACTACAACATTCTGTGTTCAGAAGGAGAGAAAGAAAAACAGTATTTTTTTTAAAGCAGCAGCAGAATGCTAGATGCTCATAAAAATAAAACCAACCCATGGTGATTAAGGAACACACATAATTTTTTCATGTGCATAGAATTGCAACATTACATAATGAACACAATAGACAACTGGTATAGTAATTGTAATTACAATCCTAAATATAGAAGACTACAATGCAGGAAGTCATCATGTTGTGAGTTAGCAACCATAGCCGTCACAAAAAAACAAAATCTAATACTGATAGCATGACTATGCAATAAAGGTTTTTTAGTAAGAGACCTATGGCATCCTGCTATTCATAGCATAGAACTGTTTTGAAAAAAAATCAAGACCTTTTTGCAATTTAAGGCAGCTGTTCAAGTAAGACTAATGCCAGAAGATTGTTTATTTTAATAAAGCTATTATATGTGCAGCTCCAAATTAGGAATGGCAGGAGACTAGGGGATGCCTAAACCATCACCACCTGTTTGTCCTGAAAATCAATTAAAGTCACACCATCGCAGTGATCCCTTCTTAGCTAATAAAAGTTATACAGCTTTAACGGGAGACCTTCAGGTGCTTTGTGGGAATGTGCTTGCAATGTAAAGCTAGTCTCGCATTACTCTGATACTCACTAATATGAATAGGAAGTAACCACTGTAAAGCCAGCCTTTTGGAGGAGGGAGTTGGTGCAATAATGGGGAGAAAAAAAAAAAAATACCTACCATTTCATTCAGGGATTTGGACCAATATTCAGTAAATTCTAACAATCCATGCTAGAACTTGCTAGATATTTTAAAGAGGAGAAAATGAAGCCCTCTCTGACATGCCTGTTCAACATATTCTGTGCAGCAGAACAGATCCAACTTTGCAAGTTGAAAGCAAGGGCAGCAGAGACATCCCAAGTGTTTTAGTAATTAAACGAATATGCATAATGAACCATATGCCCAAAGGGCCTGTTCTTCGTGGGCCAGATTTTTGTTTGAATTTTTAATTTTTATATACAGATGAAACGTTTCATGCAATAGAGCAACAGTGCAAGATAACATGCTACACAGAGAAATAAGAGAACTGCTTGTGCAAGAAGGATCAGAATATATTTGACAAATTCTGCTCCTATATTTCCAATCCAGAGTCAAAAGGGCTTCCCCACCCCATCTCTACTTTCAGCAACTGTGTTAGTCATCTGTGCAAAAGTCTTCATAAAAAATGCATAATATATATATATTATATACATACACACACACACACACACACTGACAGCTTTAGGCTGTACAGTACAAGTAAAATTGCAAGTGCCATCAGCTGAAAAACCTGCTGATCCCTTAGGACAAACCACAGGGCTCTTCTGTTTGGCAGGACCTACCGCATTGTGTGAGACATTTGTAGAGCAGGGGAAATTCTTTTATCTGCCTTTGAAACTATGTAAAAAAAACTATATGGTCAAATCCTGCCCTCAGTTACATCCAGGTAACACTCCTAGGGATGTGAAATAAGAAATATGAATGTTTCAAGGCAAATATTAAATGTTTCAAGTCATCTCTTGATGATCTAGTTTTTCCTGCCATGCACACTTTTTGTACGTTTATTTATCTTGTATGTATATTTATCCATACATATATACTGGCCAGAGGAGCTTTCCATCTACTGACTCCTCTGTAAAATCCTGTGAAATATGAACTTTCATTTCTACCCAGGAGAACTTTTACAATCTTTTCCCCAATGACTGATGAAGGGTGTTTGTGGCCAAAAGCTTGCAATTAATTTTTTTTTGCAAAAATCTTGCTGGTCTAATAAAAGATATCACCTCTAATGTGAATCCTGATATAAAAACTCTAATATGAATCCTGATATATATATATAGCTTTTCATGGCTCTCTTTCCAATCTGTCCACATCCTTCTTGACTCATGGCAACTAGCAAGCTAACTATGAATTTACCCAATGCATCAAATAAGCTACAGAGGGATTCATTATTAGCTTGGAAGCATCAAATAGCTTTCTGCTTTTTGGGATGGGGTATTTTTGCAGGGAGGAAAAGAGGGAAGGGGAGAGCATGTTGTATTGGATCCCAGTTGGAAGGTATATTTTGCCCGCCTTTGAAAAGTCTTTTGAAATGTAGGGATGAAATGCACACATTTTGGTATTTTTTATATCAGGATTCATATCAGAGATGATATCTTTTATTAGACCAGCAAGATTTTTGCAAAAAAAAAAAAAAAAATCTTTAATTGCAAGCTTTTGGGCACAAACACCCTTCATCGAGCATTGGAGAAAAGACTGTAAAAGTTCTCCTGGGTAGAAATGACAGTTCATATTTCATAGGATTTTACAGAGGAGTCAGTAGATGGAAAGCTCCTCTGGGCAGTATGTACATATGGATAAATATACATACAAAATAAATAAACATACAAAAAGTGTGTGTGGCAGGAAAAACTAGATCAAGAGATGACTTGAAACATTTAATATTTGCCTTGAAACATTCATATGTATATGTATATACATACTCACACACACACACACACACACACACACACACACACACACACACACACACACACACACACACACACACACACACATATATATATATTAGAAGCCTGGGAAGCATGGCTGAAAAACCTACGATCATTTAGTCCAGAAAAAAGACGACTGAGGGTGGGCTTGATAACAGTCTTTAAATATCTGAAGGGTGATCAGAGAGAGGATGGAGACATCCTTTTCTCTGTGGCCATAGGGGACAGGATTAGGAGACAACAGACTCAAGCTGCAGCAGAGGACATTTAGATGTGAAATTAGGCAGACCTTTCTGATCTAACAGCGTTCGGGTATTGAAACAGGCTATCTGCTACCTAGAGAAGATATGGCATCTCCATCCTGGAAATGTCTAAAAGCAGGCTGGACAAACACTTGGCTGGGAGGGTGTAGCCAGGAATGACTCTGCCTTGAGGAGGGTGCTGGACTAGGTGACCTTGTGAGGTTCCTTCCAGACCCACTTCGCTTTGATCAGGAAAAACTTACTTGGATAGTTATGTTAATATAAACATATGTCATACATATCATAACCCTAAGACAGATCTGAATGGCACATTCGGGTTCTCTCTGTAAAGTCCAGGAGAGCCCAGATCAATCAGATCATGAATATGCTTTCATCAAGAGCTTGTTGATGAGCAACTTGGGTCCCGAGCATCAGATGAGGATCTGGAGATCTGCAGATTAGCTATGAGAGCACCACTGCATGGGCTACTAAAATAGGATCTCTTAAAATGCATGGTCGATTCATGCCAGGTACAGAATTATCCCTCATTAAGGAAGGAGGCCAAAATCTGAAGGAAAAGTGAGTTACAAAGGAAATCAAGGAGTTCAGCTTTTCATGGGACTAGCATCTTAAAATGTAAAGAGTACAAGTGGGATGTACAATATTCCTGTTCCTGTTTTGTAAAGGCTATAAAAGGTGAAATAACTGAGCTGTAAATAATGTCACTCATTGCTCTCAGTCCTAATTCAGGGTTTATGCTTTTGACACTGCCTGTTTTACTTGATGTAGCAGTGTCCATGGAAAGACAGATAAACTTCAACGGCTGTCAGAAGACAAAAATTGACAAGGAGCATCACCTTTCTTGACTGTTTAAATCCTTTAAGGAAGTGTTGGAGCAATTAGAGAGGGAGTCTAATCTTTGCAGAGTGCATTAACACTCTCCGACCTCCCAGACAATAGATCAGACCTCAGACACATAATGCTTCCCTAAGGCTTTTTAGCCAGAGCATTTGATCTCATAGTCAGTATGAATGTGTTACTATAGGTATCAGTGTATAAGACATTATTCACTGTGCATTAAAAGTCCACTATCTCTGGTAGTATCCATACTGCTTTTAAAACAGAAAGCAGCAAACCTATCCTCAGCTATGCAATTGCGTAGTTATCACTTCTCCAATAAATAAAGAAAACCACCCAAGCAGTTCTCATGAATATCAATAATAATAATTTCATGTCTGGGTCTTTTTTCTCACTGTTTATTTCTCTGCTTGTGACATAAACACGTTCTGAAATGGTATCGAGTAATATTTTAACTAAACAGTTATTTGATAATCATTTTTAAGAGTGCAGTTCAACTGAGAACGGACATGAGTGAGAAGGAATTAGAAAGAGAAGTCTAGTCTATTAAGAAGAGTAAGACGGATAATTATAAATAATCCTCCAAAATGCAGGGAAGAAAGCAAAACTTGCACAAATGTGAGCTGGCACATCAAGACATCAGTTCTTAATTTCCATGTCCAGTAGTAATGCTGATGTCACTATATTAGCTATGTTTTCTCACTTAATATTCTAAACATTTTTTTAGAAAAATTGCTTAATACAATTTTTAATTGAATTGAATTTTCATGTCATCACATTCTGACAGGGGCCAACTCTGAGCATTTTTTATATAGGCAGTACAATTTTTTTTTTTTTTTTTAACAGCTAACTGCAATTCCCACCCACCCTTGAATAATGGGAACTGCAATTAGGATAACAAATATTTTTGCTCTGCAAAGGTCTACATGAGATACCCTGTGAGTTTAAAAATTACAGATGCATAACTAGATACAATTTGCAAAACTGTTTGCTTCTCTGCAATTATATAGACAGCACACAAATTAAACATTTTTCTCTTTATGAGATGAGACTTCCAGTTGTGCTTCTCGAAGTTAAAAATATGCCTCAAAATAAAAAAAAAAGGTGGCATATACTTAGTATATTTAAAAAAAAAGAATTCTTCCAAAATTGAAGTATACTTTAGTGATTTTTTTGTAAACTGAACAGCAAGAAAACACAACGACTACTAAATGTCAGCAACTGGGTTTGATGGAAAGCTATAGAGCTACTATTTTCCACTAAAATTAAACTTGGGGAACATATGTAGAAAACAGTGACATCCCATGGAAAGCAATGTAAGGAGTTCTGAACCAAAATTAGCAGAAAACAGAAATTCGGGGTCCTTAGTTGGTTGTAGCCATGTTGGTCTTCTTTAGGTCAAAGTAATATTCTTTATTAAACCAACTAGGTCGTTAGTGGAGATTTCTGCTAATAGCCTTCATTCGGTCAGTTGTATAAGTCAATCCTTTCCTTTGCTAGAGAAAACTAAAGGCACAAGACTGAAATAAATCAGAAAAAAAAAAACGACCAGGAAAAAAAAAAAAATTATGTTGACATATTTACTAGCACTCAAAAATCACTATACTGTATTTAAAATAAAGTTCCCTACACTAAGCAAAATTTGATTAAAATGTGTCACAATTAATCTTAAACTGCCTTGATCCTGGTGAAGGGGACAGAGGAGAAGATATTTGATAAGTCAGGTTTACAAACAGAAGCTTTTAAACTTTTACTACAGGGATATTAGGTTCTGACTATATTCAACAATATAATCTGCCCGTTTCCCAGAGCTTTATGGTGACATATAGATAAATATAATCTATATCAGAGGGCCGAGGAAAGGAATGTGCTAAAAATACAAATGTACTTTGTATTTCAACTTAATTTTGGGTAGTGCTATTATCCGTAGACTAACTTGAATTCAACAACTGTGAAATTCCTGGTAGCTGAATCTAGCCTCTGACATGTCCATCATATTTTAGTTGATGAAGGGAAAACTGAATGGGGGGGTTGGGTCCAGGTAAACAGTCCTTTAAAAAATCATTTACAGTATGATTTCTATCCCAGCCCTCCCTCATTTTAGACCTTGTGAAATTATTTGACTTTTTCATGTTCAGAAAAACACATACACTTGCACACAGATATAGATAGATAGATAGATAGATAGATAGATAGATAGATAGATAGATAGATAGATAGATAGATAATCTGTGTGTGCATGTGAATCAAGGAGTCGTATCTAAAATAAAGCCCCACGGCACATCTATGATCAACCAAAAACCCCCAAATGCTGCATTACCTTAAAATATGAAACTTCTTCCAGTTGTAATGGTAAGATTAGCACCGAAGGAATGGGAGAATTAAATTACAAATAAAAATTGTTCAAGTCAAGACAAACAGCCAGAAAAATCTGACAAAAAAACCCCACGTTACAGCAAGAGTTTGATCATTCATGAGAGTCTATCGCCACCTACAGGATTTTACTCTCCTTTCATCAGCCAGTTATAAATCTTCAGGAAAGAGTTTGCTTCAAAACAAGAACCCAACTTTTCAGCTAATGTTGATCAAAGCAAAGCATATAGAGTTATGCTGCCTTACATCCCTGAGTAACTGCAGTGTATATTCTCTCTTATAAACTTCAGAAGACCACACTGCACACGATTTACAGATGCACTTTTTTTTTTAGATTACATTTGCATTACAAGTAAAGGATTTTTTTTTTTTTGCTTAGTTTTGTTCATTTAAATTTAGACGCACCAAAAAGTTGCTTTTTACAAGACGCCTCAGCTAATGAAAGTAATGATTAAGGTCTGCTTCAGTTTGCAATCTTCACATGCAACAAATACGTTGTACCAGTAACCCTGGATCAAAATGAGCTCAAACTTGAGAAAAATCCCAAGAGATTTTAAAAAGGAAAAAACCCTGGGGTTTTGCAAAACATGTCACGTTGAGATCGGGATGGGGTTGTACGAACAGCTAAATGTGAAACATAGAGATGCATGTACAATTATTCACATACCATCTTCATTAAACTTAAAATACTTTTAGTTGTTCAATTTGACATTTATAGATTTCCATGTTAAAAAGTTTTACAGATTTTTCAAGTCAGAAAGACTCTATGAGTTATTTTTCTTCAGATGAGTTGATTTAATTTGCTGCAAGTATGTTTATGCTCTTTCTACCTGCTCATCAATTAGCAAAACAATTATTTTTCCTTCTCATGAATATAACATGCACTCGAGAGATGCACACTTTCAGACGACTAAAAAAAAATTAAAATCCAGCTCTGCACCAAAAGAAGGACATCTCTTTTTAGGCACTTAACTAGCTTTGTTTCCCTTTATTTTGTAGCTAGTTCCTATCAACGTGAGTGGAAGTCTGTTCTAGGAGTGAGGTGGGAATATGACCCACCGAATCAAGGATGACCCGGGCGCTGCCACTAAGAGCAGAGCGCTAAATTTCCTTCTGGTGTGAGCAGGCTCTGTAACTCCACTGACAGGAACGGACCTGATCCTGATTACACGGATAGCGAATCTGAACTAATGTCCTTGACAAATAGTTGAAACTCGAGAAGGAAACACATCGTTAAAGGCTGATTTGTGATGAGAATGGTACTAAAAGGATGTAGCGAGCCTGCTAAAACTAGGCAGGTTTCGAAGCCCCGTGGCGCTGACTATACAAATATTACCGGCTTAAGATGAGTGCACAATTTGCTCCTGTTGAGAAGAGTGCAAGTTAAATAAATAGGAATTGGGTGATCGGAAAAGAACAAGAATAACCTCCTTTAAAATGAGATCCATAACTTCAAAAGACTAAAAAAAAGTGCAGCAAGAAAGGGCTTCATAAATCAAACTGCGAAAGTACAATACATGATAGCAAACTCTAACCAGACCACAAAGAGGGCTCTCTCTTCATAAACATCAGATCAGGCAGCTGAAATTATTACCAAAGCTCCCTTGTAACTGTCACCTGTGGTGGGTATAATTACAGGCTACTGCTACAAGCACGCCCACGTCATATGGCAATAAAAGGACCTACAGCTTGCCAAGACCAGGCAGACAATGGAGAACACACACCACCTGACGAGAGCCCAAAAAGATCAGCCAGGGAGACTAATAAAAATGACAGCTTAGAAACAAATGACAAAGCTCGAACCACAAAAAAGGCAATATCAAATTAGCTGGAAATGCAAGCACTGAGCAGGGTTCTCCAACAGGTCACAATGCAAGCAGAAAGCCGGGCAGAACTGTTTTCACACACTTCGGGGCCAGGGTTTAAGCTCTAAAGAGCCCTCTTCATTTATTTGTTTTTTTCAGTACACAAAATGTTTGCACATTTGGGGTTGGCTTTGTGTGTTGCTGGTAGGTAGCTAAACGGATGAAAAATAGATATTACTAATTCAGTTGCAGGAGAGGGTGGGGGGGGGGAATCTCTCTCTCAAGGGGTTATCTATCCCACGACAGCAATACATTCATCTCTTGCTGCCTTCATTCTGCGTTTGGCTGTCTGCGTGCATGGCTCACAGTGACCTGCAGTCAATGGGAACTGTGCAGCCTGCCACAGATCTGGACTTTCTAGGCACTGTCTTTAAGTTTCAGGAACACAGACATACACACACATGTGCACATGCTTCATCTTAATTTTATAATGCTGCAGTGGACATATGGAGAAAACATAGGGCTCTTCTAAGTAGCCAGAGCTCAGAGATTTCCATATAATGAATGTGGGTTTAAAATGCACTGGCCAGAAAGTGTTATTATTCACATGAAGAGGCATAGGTTACAATCATATTAAGGACTGGTGATACCCCCCCATCAAAAACAAGAGCAATTCACAACTAAGGGTGAAAGGGTCCCATCCACAGTGCAACACCGTTAAGTAGATACCAAAGAATGGAAAATATTAGGAATGAAAAACCATTGAGTCAAATTTTGTTTTGAAGGGTAAGTCTATTTGACAAGGATTAAGGGGTTATATACCTTGCACAGCTGTCCTTTGAAACACTTTACAAGAGGCTACCCAATAGTATCAATTTAGGATGGGCAGATTCCTAATGACATTTGGATTCTGCATTGCAAAAAACTGAAATTCCCTTTTATAGTCAAAGTCAGAGCTGTGGCAGCAATAACAGCCAAAAAGAAGGGTTGATATATGGCCAAATGAAAAAATGAGACATAGTCCTATACAGAAAAAAAAAAAGTCACTAAAAGTTCTGCTTCTTTCAAAAACTGAACAGGGATTTTTATTGAAAAAGAAAAACAGTATCATTGCAAAAGGCAGCCTCACGCTCTGCTTTACTTTGGATCTCCTGCCTACAGCTTTTCATGGCTGCTATGCTGCTTGAGGTCCTGCTACAATTTTAAAGAAACGGCAATGCATCCTCAAAAAGATGGTCTTAAACTGCCAAGAGCTGGGATACACATTGCCTTATTAGACCTATTGCACCCACTTGAAATATTCTTCTAAATAAAGGGAAACATGTGCTTTCTCTACTTTCGGTTCATGCCAAGACATAAAACAATCAAGCTGCCTGCAAGAAAATAACCATAGGAGAAAAAGCCTTGTATAGACAAGTAACAAAACTCCATGGTAACTTATTGGAGAGACTTTAAGCTTTTATTTTTTATTTTTTTTTTTTTTTTAGGCAGGAATTGATGACTATATTCTAAGCTTGAGAATTCAGTCTTTTGCCCTGCTGTAGTGGTTAACATTCAAGGAGCGGTGGCAATGATATTGCTGATGCGGAGACGCACACAGAAGAGTAAACAAATGTTATTTCCAGCTCTTACAAAAATGCAAGGACAAACAAGGACAAAGTTAATAGGGAAATGGCCACTTAGAAGCTTGCCAGTGTTGTAAACAACAGTCAAAAAACAAAGTTCAAAGTGAAGTTTGTGAAAGGTTAAAATGAGCAGAAACCTATGACAATTAGCTAGCTCTAACTACCAAGAGCACATTCATGGTTGTAGCACAGGGCAGAAGTCCTACGCATCTTACTTACTATGCAACGATACACAGTGGACATGTCTACATGTGCAATTGAGTTGAAGCAGTAAGCTCTGGTGCATATCACTGGATATCGCAATACACACCAGGGTTTATTGCACATGAGCCTGGGACCATAGCACATTGAACGGGGTCGGAGCAGCCCCAGCTGGCAGGGGAGCCAGGGGTCAACCTGCCAGCCTGGCTGGTATGCAAGGGAGCTCCAGTGAAGGCACTAGCTAGCAGGCAGCCCCTGCACTGAAGTGCCCTCATGTCCCAGGCAGCCCTGTCAGCATCTACATTGCTGTGGGATCAATAACTGCTTCAGGATAGCACTTGTATTTACAAGAACTATTCTATAGCAGAGTGAATTAGTTTGCTCCAGCCTAATAGCACAGCACATGTAGATGGTGATGTTTTACTGCAGAGCTAATTAGATAATTCCACAGTAAGCCTCTTGTGTAGATGCACCCAGTGTGGCCTTGCACAAGTCACAAAAATCCTCTGTTTGAAGGTTCACCAGCTCTCTAGCATTGGTTATGCACGCGAGCAAAAGTAACTGAATAGAGCAAGCACATCCGTGTGCCGTGTACCTGTTGCCTGTACAACAGAACAAGTGTGCGGCAAGGTCTGTATTTGGCTTGAAAAAGGTTGAGCACTGTGGGAGGGGTTTTGCTTGTGTGTGCAGAGTGTGGAAAAGATTTGGAGGCCTCTGTAACCTCCAGAAGCTGAGAATTTAAAATAAACTTATTTTTAAAGAAAAAAAATACTTCTGATGAGCCATTAGTGCTTCCCATAGAACACGAAACCAATAAACAAGTGAGCAGACATTCACTTTTGAGTCCTGACATGCAGCCATGTGCCTGCAGTGGCCCAGAGCAGAAGCTGGGTGGCGCGAGAGCATGTCTCCCTGCTCAGCTGGAGCAAACAGCTGGGGTCAAAGCTAGCCCTGCCACACGCAAGGGAGGCTTTGCAGGGCAGATGCAAAGTATTGTGGGATGCTGAGGGACTAGATTACCTTGAATCTGGAGAGGACCTGGGACAGCAGTTCAATAAGCTCATTTAATCCGTAATCAGTTAAGTCTGATGTGGCAGCCACCTAGGTTCATCTCAAACTGGTTTCGGTCATTTGAAAGAGATTTATGTGCACTGAACTTCTGTTGTGTTAGAGATTTGAATCGGTTTCCAATTACTTGTAGTGGTTTATGTGTAATTTCTGTTCCTAGCCTTTATGTACTAACTATCAGACTCGGCTGAGGAAGAGAAGTTGAGGACCATGGAGACTGAGCTAGTCCTGTTACTCCAGAAGAAATTGTGCCAAATGAGGACTGGGGAATGCTAACTAAGGTTCATATGTTCCTGCTCCCTAAGTAGGCAAAACACACTCAGTCGAGCCATCCGAGTACTCAACCTGAGCAGTTTTAGTCATTTTTAACTGTTTACGGTGGCACACAAATTAGTAATCAATAAGCCAAGTGCATTACTAGATCATTTGCATAAAGTGTCAAACAACACTGCACAAAACTCCACAGCTACCCATCAATATTTGGGGTTGGTCGGTCACCTTTTCAACGACGTGTTTTTTCTGCTAATTTGCTAGAAACACAGCATGATTTACAAGTCATCTCAGGGAGCCTTGTTCAACAGGCAGGTTGCTCATTGCAAACCTGCCTGGTTTTCTGCCAGCTCACCTGCCTCATATCCCAGCAGAAGCTCCAGTGCTGGGGCGCCCCTGCCATGGATGGAGCCAGCTGGTCAGGGAGTTGACCAATCCTGGTGGTTTTGGGAGCTCTTCCAGTCTCCCCGTTACAGACCTGGCAGCCTTAGAACTTGCGAGGTCTCAGCTGTTGGCTCTGCAGCAGAGGGCCTGGAGGTCCAGGGACAGGTTTCTACCACACTAAGCTATCCCTGCTAAGCAGACTCCAGGTTCCCAGGCCAGCTGGCTCCTTTGGCTGCCGGACTGTCACAGCTGGGGGGACCAGCAGGCTGGTCAAGTTGTCTTGGGGTCTCTAGCTTAAGGAAGTTTGACTGGCAGGGCCGTTCCAAAGCCATTACAGCTGCACAGATGTTGACTACAGCTGATACCATTCTTACCCATTTTGCTGCTGCTTGCCACCCACTTTACAGCAGCACTAAAACTGATCAGAAGTTCCCAGTTTCAGCCAGCAACACCACGACATGTGCCTTCCCCGCCCTTCCCCACACTGAACCTCAGCCAAAGAATTATAGGCAGCAGTCTTTCAACATTACTCAAATAGCTATTGCCCACACCTTCTGCCACACACCAGTCAACGTGACCTAGGGCACCGGTTTGGTCTGGACCTGGGAAGTTTCTATCACCTGTCCCCTCCTGGGACAGCAGGTCTGGCTTTCAGAGGCACAAGACTGAAATGACAGCACATGCTGCTGATTAGACTGAGAGGCACTGGGCCAGTCTAACAGAGAAGGACTGAATTGGGCAGAGAGGATCAGAAGTGAAGACTGATGCTCTAGCTTGGTGCTACAATAGCTGATTTGCCATATTATGCCTGGTGTACTCAGTATCTCTTATTACTTCCCATGAAACATTTTAAAGTGTATGTACAGTAGTAAAAAGCAGTCAATATGTCCTTTTAATTTGCACTAGATTATAGTTTTTTTTTAATGCAATTACTATAATTTCATTAAATGGCATAATTACCATTAATGCATGGAAAACTGTCGATAGAAGATGTAATTATGTTGTATAAAATCATAAGCGCAATGTGCAATGATGCATGATTCCTTATAAAAATCATTCTGTGACTAAAATTAGCTTTTAAAATATTTTTAAAATACACATTATATAGCAGGCTTGATTAATTTCACATTATAAGCTTGACTTCCATGACCAAATTGGTGGGGCTTTTTATGAATTAAAAAAAAAAATGTAAAAAAAATCATTTGAAAAATTAAGCCATATACTATTTATACGACTGGAAAAACAAACAAGTGGTGTGCAGACGCTTATGTAAAACTGCTCATAGGCAGACAAGTAGGTTCCAGGCTGAAGACAGGAAATATTAATTCATGAAAACAGCAATGATCCATGGGACTGATATTTAAGTGGATAACTATTTAATAAGGGAAAGGCATAAGGAAGACCAATGGCTGAAAAGTAAAGCCAGACAAATTTAAATCAGAAATTATACACTTTTTTTTTTTTAAAACAGTAAGTGCAACCCACCACTGGGAACAAACCACCAAGTGAAAAATTTCCCTATCTTTTGGTGTTTTCAAATCAATACTGGATGCCTACCTAGAAGAAGGGTTTTAACCAAACATACCATTTATTGAAGCCAGGCATATGACGGGTTAGAATCAAAAGACTGGTGATAGATGAGAGATCAGACTAGATTATCTAATAGGCCCTTCTGGTCTTAGACTCTGTGAAACCTCTGGAACATCTGCCTATAGGGGTGAGAAACCTTCTAGGACCTGTTCCTACCCATGCATGCTGAAACCTTGCTAGAAGTACAGGTAAACTGGACAAATACAGGCAGTAAAAAGGAAAATGCAAGTGCTCTCAAATGGATTACAACTCCCTCTCTAGTTTTTAAGTTGAAATCTGCAGTGGCCTTTTGGAAAGGGAGGGTGGGACAACCTGAACTGACGCTGACCTACAAAATCAACTCCTTGACTCTTTCCCTTGGCTTTCTGAGGGCGTGCAAACAAGATAGCTGAAACAAGTTTATACTGATAGCTCTGTTGGGGAGGAGGGAGGGGTGTTGTGGCCCATTTTTATTTGCGAAGCCTGGGCACTATAAATAGTTTTCACTCTGCACCTGATATGCTGCCAGCTCATACTTATAACTGGGAATACTAAAATGCACTCCAAGAAGGATAGTAATAGCACTTTAATAGATTCAGTTCTAACTAATTTTAAAATAGCTAGTTTTAAAATTTGGTTTTAGAGGACGGTTACTTTCCCTTTTCTTCATATTGTGCGGTCACGTATCTCTTCTCCTCCTACTATCTTTTCCCTCTATGTGGGAAAACAGAAATAGCAATACAGCATGCAGTAGGAAAAAGTTTGGAACAAATCTCTCTAGTTTATCTATATCCCACCTCTCTAAACAGACCCTGAATGATCACTTTTCAGTCCCTAAGCCTAAAATTTACCGCTATCTTTCTGTTAGCAGTTTTCCTTATATCCCAGCTTCTTTTCCTTCATTCACTAACATTAGACCACAGAGAAATGTAGCAGAGACAGATGCATCTCCAAGCTTGTTTTAAGCCCCAGTTCAAACTGATTAAGCATGGATCTAACTTTACTCAGGAACCATCCTGCATCAAGGCCTTGGCAATGTAGATCCAAGATCTTATCATCATTTTCTCTTTGCAGTTCCTGCGTGCACAACCATGCTATTCCTCCTGTGCACACACACACACTTGCTGCCCCCATGGGTCTCATCCTACCTTCACCTGCAAAATAGACAAGGACGTGCATCTCAGGACCACAGCTATTGCGCACACACACTACATGGCTGCAGCCAAGTTTCCAAGGACCTCAAGGTTTCAAAGTATCCAAAGACAACAGCTGGAAAAGAGTTATTCTCTTTTCTTCGTCTTGGCGCTTTCCACTCCGCATCACGTGGCAAGGTGCGTCAATTAATAGCTCAAGTTGAAGATGGACTTTAAGAGGCGAGGCCTTGCCTTTCAACTCTGGCATGCCTTTGAATCTGGAACCGTTCGAGCAAACTGTGCACATTATCTAAACGAGTTTTCTAAAAGACCCAAACACGCCTTCTTTCTCCTTGCCCTTGCCTGCCAGTCAGCCCTTCTCAACCTGCAGGGTGAAAGACATTTCCTCCATCTTTCTTCCGTGCTTCATTCACACAGGGACGGCTCGCTTTACTTGTCTGTAGCAAATACACGGTGAAGTGTTTTCCTCAAAAGAACCTTAAAGCAACTTGTAATTCACAGACAGAAAAGGAGGAGGACGCTTGGTGATGTGGCTGTTATTTTGTTTAATAAACACTCTACTCAAAAACTTTTCCCCCCCCGTTTCTGGACCACCGCAAAACAATTTCGCAACCTTTAATGGCATGCCAGCCACTTCAAGCATGAAGAAAATGTCACACCGCAGAATAAAAAAAGCATGAGAAATCTCTTTGTGCTTGAGTGGATTATGACAAAGCTGAAAACAGGGTGTTTTTGGAGGAAAAGGAATAGAGTTGAAAACTGGGACAGGCAGGTGGGGAACTTGGCTTTTAGATCTCTGCCCACAGCAGGACTTGCTGACAAAACTGTTTTATTCTTGTAAATATTATGGGCTGGAGGGTGGACTTGCAAGAGACAATGCCGCTTAAGTGCAACAGGATGTGCGGTACACCCAGAATCAAAGGGGTGTAGCAAGCATTGTTAAAGCACTGTAAAATGTAGTCTCGCTGACATTAAAGATCAAATGGAAAAAACCTATTATCTCATCTTGTCCCATCAGGAAAGGATTACTTCTTACAGTCTGTCCTTCCAGTGCTTTAGCTCCTCTCTCAGAACAAGCCAGACACAAGTTACAGGGTCGCCGCACTCCCTTGTCAATACTTTCAGCCAGGTTTGGTGATCTGGACTTGCGGGGGATTCTGGGCCAGCAGATCCAGATAAATATAGATGCACTCGTCCTCGTAATTGTCACCCACCTTTTTGGGTAAGTCAATGGTTCAGCAGATGGTTCAGCATACTCTTATACAGAGCTGCCGGCAGACCCTTAATTTTGTGCTTTGATATGCAAGCCTCCTCCACCAGAAGTCATCACAATTCAAGGAGTGAAGGGGACCTCTCTTGTGAGTGAAGAAAGAGCTGGATTGCTCTGTGGGGCTTTCCTTCTGATCTGTCCTGCACAACAGGTCCCCGAGGACAACTACAGTTGTATATAACAACAGCAACCCCCCAAACTAAGTAGCTCCAGATTGAGGAGATTGTGATACCCAAGCCCTTATGTAAATTTGTCTGAACCAATATGAAAAAAAAAGAATTGCTTACCACAAAAGCAATCATACTTCTAAGTGTTGATTCCCAGAGAAAGCAGCTTCTAAGGAATTGTATTGTTTTCCATATTGCCATGGTGATTTTTTTCACCCGGTTAACATTTCTAGATAAGATCTGATAAATGGGGAGGAGGGAGAAAAAAAAAAAAACACTTGATTAAATGTTACACTTTTCTAATTTCCTTCAGGAACAAGGACAGTTTAAATTATAAAGACAAAGTTGTAGAAGTAGGCTTAAGTTTCATAGAGACTCTCCCACTACTGCACACTTTCATGTCGCCCCCAAACTTTACAGAACTTCTCTCTCAACTCCCATAGGAAGTCAGGAAACATGGAGGAAGGAAAAGAATGACTCGCTCTTGGTCCATCCTTTAATTTTTAATAAGCAAAAAAGTTGAATTTGAACTTATCATAAAATGAATTATTTTCTTCGGGATTTTTGGATTAGCCTATACATATTCAGAGAACTATAAGACCATGACACAGTATCAAACCAGAAAGGACATTCCTTTAAAAATGTATAAAGTTTAACTGATTTAAAACCCCATGACATTTCTATGGTATCTCCTTGGTTTGATCTGTTGAACAAGGAATTAAAAAAAAAAAAAATCCGTGAACTGCACAATAAATGCACGTGCGAAGGCTCCTAAATTACAACACAGATGACATCTCTGGGTAGAGGCAATATCTTTTATTAAGCCAAATAACATAGTTGCAAAAAGGTTGTAACAACCTCTGGGAAAACAGCAACAGTTGTAACAACATTTTTGCCACTATTTAGTTGGTCTAATAAAAGATATCACCTCTACCCAAAGATTTTGTCTGCCTCTGTGCTTAGACCAATGTGGCTATAGCCCAGATTCCTTAATTACACGGGGCTTTTTTTGTTTTGTGTTAACTTAAAAAGTGGGAGGATTTACCAGACTACAGCATCAAGCTGGATAAGGGAGACACTCCACAGTAATGCAAATGAGCATTCCCACTTTCAAAAATGGGCACAGAATTGACTCCTGTGCTCAGTGTTTCCATGTATTTAAGTGTTACACCTGTACATCATTGAATCATAGACAATTAGGGCTGGACGGGAACGCAGGAAGTCATCTCCTTCAACCACTTGATTAAAGCAAGACCCTCCCCAACTAGATCGTCCCAGCCAAAAATTTGTCTAGCAGGGTCTTAAAAACCTCCAAGGATGGAGATACCACCACCTCCATCCTTGTTGCGACCTGTTCCAGTGTTTTACCACCCTCCTAGTGAGGTTTTTCCTAAATAGGATGACCATAAGCCCCGGTTTAGCCAGGCTGGTCCCAGATTTCAGAGGCCGGTCCCAGGCAGCTGTTGAGAATTATAAGGGCATCCTGGAAATGCAGGGGCGCGGAGCACAGTCTGGCCAGGACTTAGAGTGATGTGGAGCCTGCCGGCCCGGCATGCAGCCCTACCCCCACCAAGTTGTGAAAACGCCATGGGGAAGGGATTTCCATATGACCAGTCGATTTCTAATATCTAAACTAAACTTCCCTTGCTGCAACTTGAGGGTGCATCCTATCATGAGTGTACTGAAGAGGCTACTGAAAAAGCCTGCCAAAGAGAGACAAGAGCAGGGGCCATACCTTCTTGGAAAACTTGCCCCTGTCTTCGATGAAGCGCTTTTCTCTTGGCGTGAAGGTTCTCTTGCATGCTTTTATCTGGAAAAAAAAATACCATGTATTCAGAATACTGTCATTTAAACTCAGCATCAGCATGTAACCAGGAGCAAAGGGCTCCACCCTTCAGCTCAGCAGACCCTTGCTGTGGGGTTGTTGCACTACAGCCACCATACTTTCTATGGGAACCTCGTTGTGTGCACAATCTTGCTCCCTCTCCCTTACCTGCAGGGGCATGAAACATTGTGCAGTTTAAGCACTGGGTGTCGTCAACACTGACATGAAGCTACACAACCAGGTCCAGCTAATGAGCCAACGGCAAAATCACTGGTGATGGAGGGAGAGGGAAAAAGGCATGTGTTGCTACTTCTGTAACCCATGGCTGCATGGTGTAGAGCAAAAGCATCGGGGTAGAAGGTTTCCTCTGCTGTTGCCACTCGGTGCATTTATATTTCCCACTTTCCAAATGCCTGTGATCCCCATAGAAGAGCAAATGGGAGCTGAAGATCACATTCCCCAAATCCTCTAGTTGAACCTGTGTATTTAATACTTGTCCACCGAACAGGACATCGAAAAAGAGCCAAAAACATATTTCAAGTCCTGCGATGGCTTGAATCAGAATCTAGTAACGAGTCATTATTTCTGTTGAATGGCTGCCCCAGAAACAGGGAACCTCAAAAATAGAGACAGTGAAGTCAATGGGATGCCTCATGGAGCATGGGGCACTCGTACCCTACCAGAGCCCATAGAAAGTAAGGGAACCATAAATGAGAAGATGGCCTAGCAGGTCAGGGAATGGTCTGGGGTCCAAGCAACTTGGACACAGCTTCAAGATATAGCTTAAATTACTTCAATAACACTGAATTGGTTTATCTTAATACCACACTTGTGGACAAAATCTCCCCATTGCAGAAGAGCACTTTGTGGATAAATGTGTTATAAGGTGCTCACCGACTATGGTGATGATGGCCATATAACTAGATAGACTCCAGGCTACCTGAAAAAAGGCTGGTCTGGGAACATCTTTGAAATGTTCTAGAATAGTGCCGTAACATATCTGAACAGCTTACTCTTTGGCAGAGTAGCCATCACTGTTCCCTACAGTAATTCCCAAACCCCAAACCCAGACACCATGGGATAAATTCCTATGAGCCATTGCAAAAAGTGAAATTGTGTTTCCAGCATCACAGAAAGAAAAAAACAAACAAAAAAGCCCATAAGAGAGGATTCATATTCCACACAATGACAGCAAAAATAAAATAGGGTTTCATTCAGTAAGAGATGATTAAGCACAAGTAGCTCAAGGCTGAGTCAGTGCACCATTGTGGTGTCTGGGTTATTCTCCTGTCAACACCCTCTGAAGCAGAAATTGTGGCTCAGCTTTTTGGGAGGAAGTAGGAGTTGAAAGTCATCTGTAATAATCCAGATTTTAACTCCTCTTTTGGCTGCAAATTAAACCCTGGTGTGCAATGATCCACACCTCTTCCCAAGAACGCTCTGGTCATTCTCAGTCCAAAGCTGCCATTTCATTGTCTCATCCATTTGGATGAAATGTTATAGCACTGTGATCTGCCAATACTTCTTTTAAAAAAAGGGCAATAAACCCAATCCCTCCCTCCAGATGCAACCAGGTCAAGACCTTTTCTGTGTGGTGCCTGCATTCTCTCTTTGCATTTGCAGAGCCAAGCATCCTAGTTCCTTATGTAAAGGATGCATGAAGAAAAAAAAATAATAAAAACACATTTAAAACTTACTGGATTAAACAGAACATCCAACTCCAAGTAAATTAATCCTTTAGAAGACTGTACCAAGCCTTTATTCTTCAGCGTGTAACAACTTTGCTGCCCATTTCTAATCTAGAATTGAAGAAGAAAGTATCAATATTTTCTCTCTGCTATACATAAAAATACTCTTTCCAACAACAATCCCTCACAAATCTGACAATATAATCAAAGGCTGAAATGCAAAATGACCATTGGATTGGAGACCTATAAAACTGCAGATTAAAGCTATTATGGCCAAACTTTAATTTACAGACCCTCTATTTTATAGTAGCACAGTGCAAGCAATAACCAGGCTGAGAATTCTGCCCTGGAAGCCAGTGAGCTGAATATAGGTTTAAAATGGCATTTTTCTTGCAAAGATCAGGAAAAGAAACACCAGCAACAAAACACCCCCGCTGTCCTCACTCTGCACCCTGAAACACACACAAATATACCTATTCTTGTTTTACTGAAAGGTTGTCCAAGACAATTAATTGGTTTAAGCGGAGTGAGCATGTAACAAATGTTCCAAATAAACCAATGCATGTAAAAGGCTTCCCCTCCACTAGGTTTCAGATGCCATTTCTATGCTCTAATCTGCCTGTTGGCCCTGTCCTGTTCAATGTCCATGGAAAAAAAAAAAAAGCCCATCTCCCTTACCATTTTGTAAACTATTTGGCTCAAATTAAAAGCATTCTCTCTTCAGAAGTGATGGCAGAAATGTATTTATTATACACAGAAGGATATGTATTGATTAAACATTTGGCTTTTTAGGAAGCGGACCAGTTAATTCTAAACAGCAGCAACATAAAAACGGCAGCATCCCAAAGAGCTCCATTTGGGGACTGTAATGATCAAAGATTAAAGATAACAGAGGAAATTCAAGGGCATGAAACTGCAACCGTATTTAAAATAGCTATTGCTGCTGCGATGTTTAGGATTAGCATTCATATAAACCACAGTGGAAATGAATAAGGCAAAATGGCATAATGGGACTACGCACTGATTTCACATGACAAGGGAGAGGTCATTTTCCTTCCCTGGGTTGTACTGCCTATTCTCTACAGAAGAGCGTTTTAACAGAGAGATGGTTTTCCGGGCTAATGGCTCCAGGGAAGAGGGCCCTCTATAATGGACCAGTCTGCATCCTCAGCACCGTCCAAACAGGAATTCCACCTTCCTTTACTGCCGTCATCCAGAGCTTCGCTTGCTAGGATGTTGTGCAGTCGTATGCAAGAAATATGGCACTGGGTCAAACTGTTGTGGGGTCAATTTTGCTTTCTTTAAAAGAGAGTTGCGGGTCAGACACAAAGGGGGGGGCAGCTTCTTCTGAGACTGATGACGGATAGGAAGCTACTTTGCAACCTGCCGGTTGAGACAACGCTGTCAAATATGGACCCACAAGTATTAGTGCTGGTGCGATGTGTAGGCCTCATATTCTGGGAGGACACGGAGTGGAATGTGAGCTGCTGCGTGCTCACAACGGAGGTGCTTAACTCCTGGACTTTCTGTCCCATAGAAAATTCTGGTATTTCAAAAGTCTACCACTTTTAAAATCCCATATGGAGACAAAAACCATATCAGGACATCACACGTTTTGCTGCAAAATGAAAAGTGTTGATTTATTTTTTTTTTTAATTTGGAAACATGGATCAGAAAAAGAACCTTTTATTGCAATTTTCCCCATTAGAAATTCCAAAGAAATTAAGGATTTTTGTTTTGTTTGTTAGTTAGATCCCCTCCTCTCTCTAAGGACACACACACACGGCATTCCACACACTTCAACCAGCTGTACCAACATCTGTAAATTAAGACAACTGTGGGAAGCCAGTATATCTTTTTAAACATTGCTCTGGATGTTTTCACCTACTTCCTTTAACAGGAAGCCTTCCTTCACTATATCCTTCACTCCATACACCCACATCCTAATGCTTTACACACTCCTTACACATGACATTAAAAAAAGAGTAGAGGGCAGCTGGAAAGGGAACAAAAATGTTACACACACAGTCTTAGGTTTCCTGGGTGGGGAGGCAGCACAGAGGAAGTCTGCTTCACTGAGTCCTTCAAACTGTGACAGTCTCAGTCTGTAGAAACAATCATGTAAGAAACCTGAAAATGGTATTCCAGCAGTGTGGAGAGTGGTTTATCTTTCTACTTTTAGAAGTCAAGTTCCAAAGTGCCGAAAGATTTGACCACGTTTCATCACGCTTTCTTGACGGTAGTAAAGGCATATCAAACTTCACAAGACAATGGACAAGAATGGATCGAGGTGCTGTACTCTCTGAAGATCCCTAGCCATCTGGGCTCACAGTGTTTGAATCCTGGGACAGGGGGGCTAGATTTGGAGCCCATTCTGGGCATCCTTAGAAATGCGGTGTACGTATATGTGAAACATGCACAACAAATGATGCTCGCTTATATTTTTTCTTTATCAAGAGCTAAAATAAATCAAACAGTGAAATAATGAACAGATCTGATGGTTACTAGAACCTTTCAGGAATCCCTTTTTTCTTTCTTTTTTCTCTGCTAAGAAGGAGTTAAAGCATCCCTGACTAGTTTGACCCAGTCTAACTCAAAAAGCAAGACAGACACCCCGGAGTAGGAGCCTAACTGTGAGTTAAAAGCTCCAGGGGAGAAAGAGCAAGGAGCTTGAACTGAGAAGGTGCAGTTTGTGTCCAGGAACCCAGAAGAATTTGCTATTAAAAAGGGGCAAGAGGCACAGGGGCCTCTTCTGCCTCCTGGAAAAAAGGTGAAGGTTTTGCTTTATTCAAGTATTTGCTTGTTTCAGGGCAGGGACTATTGCTTGTATTAAGAAGACTGGCTCAGGAGTTCCCAGAGGAGCAAAGCCAGCCTGCAAGGCAGCAGGCACATCAACCCGCTGACACCTGCCAAGGACTTCTCTCTTTCCCTCTTCTGGCCCAAGGACAGGCAATTACAGCTTTTACACATCTAACGAAAGAAAGTATCAACGATGGTTTTACTACATATGAGGAAGCAGACACAAAGTCTGAAGAAGCTGCTGCTCCTGCTAAAACGAGTAGGTTTGATTCTGGTGTCACCCCAATTTATAGTCTCATTGTTCCATTGACTTCAAGGAGCTTCCTCTTGGTGTAGACAGCGAGATGAATCACATGATGGAGGTGCATTTGGGCTGTGAGCTAGGACCCAACATGAAAGACCATAATGTTGTGCAAAGGATGTTATCAAGAAGTGTTTTTTTTGTTAAACTCTCTCTAAATATTAGAAGGTTACTTTTAAAACTGCGTAAGTGAACTATCACACTGTCAAAATACAGTTCAACTGTAAGCACTATGAGTTTTCTTTCTTATTCTTCATTCTAACATTTTGGCTCGTATTAGAGCATCAGTCTCTCCAGCAAGCTAAGGAAGTATGGGTTGGATGAATGGACTGTAAGGTGGATAGAAAGCTGGCTGGATTATTGGGCTCAAAGCGTAGTAGTCAATGGTTCGATGTCTAGGTGGCAGTCAGTCTCAAGTGAAGTACCCAGGGTCACCCCTGAGGCCAGGTTTTTTTCAGTGTCTTCATCAACAATCTGGAAGATGAGATGGAGTGCAGCATCAGCAAGTTTGCAGATGACACCTCGCTGGGGGAAGTAGCAAATACCCTGGAGGGTAGGGCCACAATTCAGAGAGACCTAAACAAATTGAAGGGTTGGACCAAAAGGAATCTCATGAGGTTCAACAAGGACACGTGCAAATTCCTGCACTTAGGACGGAGCAATCCCGTGCACCGGGACAGGCTGGGGGCTGACCTAATAAGCAGCAGCTCTGCAAAAAAGGACCTTGGAGTGACAGTGAATGGTGAGCTGGATATGAGTGAACAGTGTGCCCCTGTTGCCAAGGATGCTAACAACATACTGGGCTGTAATGGTAGCAGAGTTGCCAGCAGATTGAAGGAAGTGATTATTCCTCTCTATTCAGCACTGGTGAGGCTACATCTGGAGTCCTGTGTCCAGTTGTGGGCCCCCCAGTACAGAAAGGATGTGGACAAATTGAAGAGAGTCCAGCAGAGGACATCGAAAATGGTTTCAGAGCTGGGGCACATGACTTCTGAAGAGGGGTCAAGGGAACTGAGCTTATTTAGTCTGGAGAAGAAAAAACTAAGAGGGGATTTGAGAGCAGCCTGAAGGGGGATTTGAAAGAGGGTGGAGCTGGATTGTCCTCAGTAGTGATGGATGACAGAACAACAAGCAAGGGAAGTTAAGGTTAGATATTAGGAAAAATTCTCACCAGGAGGGTAGTAACACACTGGAACAGGTTACCCAGAGAGGTTGTGGAATCTGCATCCTTGGAGATTTTTAAGACCCGGTTAGACAAAGCCTCAGTTGGGATGATATAGTTCATGATGGTCCTGCTTTGAGCAGAGGGCTGGATGAGATGTGACCTCCTCAGGTCCCTTCCAACCCTCATTTTCCATGATTATACCAAGAAAGGTATATAATTTATAGACTCACAAATTGTGGTGCCGGAAGGAACCCCAAAGGCTTATCCTGCCCCAGGCAGGAACGAGGACCAAGGTCAGACAACCCCAGTCAGGTGCCTATGTGGCCATCTCTTGAGGACCTCCAAGTTAGGTGATAGCACCACCTCTCTTGACAGCCCGTTCCTGATTCTGGCCACCCTTACTGTGAAAAACGTCTTCCTAATATCTAACCTGAATCTGGTCTCCACTAGTTTGTACCCATTATTCCTAGTTACTCCTAGAAATGCCCTGGTAAATAGTGCATCACCAATTCTCTGTTGTCCTCCCTTGATAAACTTATAGGCAGCTACAAGGTCTCTCCTCAGACATCTCTTGTGAAGGCTGAAGAGATCCAGATCCCTCAACCTCTCCTCATGAGGTGTTGCACGGAGGCCACTAATCATACCAGTGGCCCTTCTCTGAACTCTCCAGATTCTCCACATCCCTCTTGAAGTGCAGAGCCCAGAACTGGACGCGGTACTCCAACTACGGCCTGACCAGTGCCGCATAGAGGGGGAGCAACTCCCTCGATCTGCTGGTCATGCATCTGCTAATGCATGATGAGGTGTGATTGGCTTTGTTGATGGCCTTGTTACACTGCCGGCTCATGTTCATGAGGCAATTATAGCCTGGTGACACATCAAACATTTATATTGAATCCCTATTCTCCAAACTTTGGTGAAAAAATATGGAGGGAAAAAAACCCCAAGAATTGGCTATGGAGGACTTCAAAAATGCGGAGTAAAAACCCCCTTTTTTGATGCATCAGTAGCATACTAACTCTGTTTGATTAAACAAATGCAAGAAGGAGCTCCACTCCCCTTGATTGCATGGAAATAAAAAAGGTAGCATCCCTCAACAGACTACAGAAGAAAATGCCCAGGACGCTTTCAATGCATCTTCACAGAGAAAAAGTGAATGGAAGCACCATGAAATCCTAGAAAGGTTCTAACGTCTAAAGAAATCAGACCTACTAATTGACTAGCTCCTCTCTAGAAGCACGATCATTTCTGCAATGTGCCTGGTATTACAAGGACATCATACAGCAAGCTCAAGGGCTTCAAAACGGGACTTGTTTTGAGCTAGTTACAAAAGAACCCTGAATATATCTATGCACGTGGGTGAAAAGGAAATAAAGGAAACGTTTCTGTCGGTCTGCCCTACACGTGCTAATGTGTGCACACATCATTCCAGTCTAAATCTGGAAATGTCTGACCCCCGAAGAGAAGCAACCAAAGCTACTCACTTATTGGGGCTGTGTTTTACACCCCGATTGATTCTAATGAGGGAATGTTTGCATTGAGGAGTCTTCATTATGTACATTTTTATGGTTAGGCTTAATCACCAGCAGAGAGTGCCTGTAACAGCTTGATTCAACATAGACAGCAGGAAAGCCCAACACATTGCCTTGTTTTTTTTATGTAAGGTCTGAGGACAGATAGGCTGCTTTATCCAAGTATGCTTTGGTTTCAGGTAGATTGATGCACTACAGGGGGAAAAGATCTAGCATCCTCCCATACAGCTCTATTAAAATAAAATAAAATAAATAGAAAATGAAAGCAACTCTGTGAGGCCCAAAGACTCCTCCAATATAATTTGCTTCCTCCCCTTACATTTAATTTCCCTCAGCAGAAGTATTATTATTTAACGTTATAATATTTACCTAGTGATGAAGCTCCAACCATCTGTGGTCTGCTTTATCCAAAGACTCCTCTGCATTTTGTCTTACTTAGTCCCTTGTCAGGTTGGGTACAAGGAAAAGCACTGTGCAAATACTTAACAACCTTATCCTTTTAACTCTTCCTTATCCTCTTTTAAATCCCTTGTCAAGTTGGGTACAAGAACTGCCATATAACTGATGCTAAACCAACCTAACTACTAGTGTTATACTGTTCTCCTAGTGACCCACGCACAGCTATGTGCCTTTGAGACTCTAAACTCTTTGGGGACTCAAAATTACCTAATAAATCATAATTATGATACCTACAAATAATTCTTCTAAAATTTCAAACAACAGGAACCTCCAATATGCACTCCCTCCCATTAAGCACAACAAGCAGAGGTCAAGTCTTAACTACTATGATTTCCAGTATCTAAACTAGGCTTCTGAATAAAGCTAGTTGAAAATTAAGAATTACTATCCCACAAGAAATTCCAACATTTTGACATATACTTGCATCCTTGTCCTCTTCATCCCATGAAGAACCATGCTGGGCAAGAACATCGTGGAGGAGGGAATGGCTGGGATGTTCAGGCTCCAAATGCCCCAGGCTTCACAGCAGCCCTTTGGTGGCATCTGGAGCTGCCACAATCTCAGAGGTAGAAAGGTCCACCTTAGCTGCTCTGCTATCTTCCCCCAAACACATTATCGGCTCAATGTTTTTCAACCAGGATGCTGTAGCAGCCTAAACTGTTGCAGATTGTTTTCAGGGTACCACTAGCTGCCACCTCTATATTAGCCAGGTTAGGTGTGCAAACACTGACACATGATTCACAAGTTAAACCCAAAGATTTCAAATAGGAATCCATAATGTCAAAAATGTTCTGACCTGCTGTGGTTTATCCAAGTTCTTGACAAAAAAATAGCTCTATTATTTTTCCGTAGTCAAAAGAAAAAAAATGAGTGAAAGCTAAATACTGGCATTTTCCAAGGGGTGCTTTGTGTCTAAAAAGCTTGAAAACCACTGCACTAGTTTGTGTTTCCAAATGAGCAATTCCAATCTCTGTGTATGAGGGGGAGAAAACCCCCCATCCAAATGCAATGAGGGTTTCCAAAGTTCTCCATGTCACTCTACAAGTATGGGTTGAGTTTCTTTTGAGTTAGTGAATATATTTGCTCAAATGTTTCTACAAGCATCCCTGATCAAACACATGTGACTAAAGATGGTACTGCTGTCAGTAGCCAATGCTAAAACTATTAAGTAACAACCCCACTGAACACTTCAGAATTTCAATGAAATAGTAAAAGCTAAGATTGAAGATGGATATGATGCAAGACTCTCAGCTGACAAGACCCTTGCACAGAAAACAGTGTTTTTTCATTGCTCTTGTCTTGAAGAAATATGATGTAGTGAGACTTTTTGCATTGATTTTAAGAAAACAGCTCTATGAATCCAGCTTTGATGCAGATTCAGGGTCATCTGGATGACCTGACAGAACAAAGCCAGATGAAACCCCTGTAATGTCACCCTCCAACATGTGTATAAAAGACAATGGCTATCCCCTGGGAAACCCCTCTAAACACATTTGAAATCTTTGATATTCTTGCTTGAACTCGCCCTGGATGCATAATGTCATAGCATAACGAGTGCCAAATAGGACAGATATCTGGAACCATTGCAAAGTCTTTTTTTTCCTAGGAAAAGAGGATGGCAAGGTAGATACCCAAGCCACCTGCTTCATCCAGGTGTGGCTGTTTGTTGCAGATGAAAGTTGATCAGAAATTTTTCCAAAGGGGAAGGAAGAGGACTCTTTTTTCACTGGAACATGCCAGCACATTGAACCCCGAATAGCTCAGGTTGGATGAGCTTTGGTGACACAAGGCACAACTCTAATGGATCCTGCCTGGATTCCTGGCTGGCTGCCTGAGGTCCACAGACCCAAGGTTTCTGGCCAGGATTGCAGGATCCATGGCTCTGAGGCTATCAGCCATGCCCGGGCTCTCTCCTGTGAAGCTGGGAGCCCGAAAGGCCTAGCTCCAACCACAGGCACAGCCCTGACATCCCAGGCAGCTGTTCAGAGTGCCAATTTCAACCTCCATTCCACTGAGCAATTGCAAGGGCTGGAGAATAAAAAAAAAATCATGTCAAACACTTTGTGTTGATGGCCCCAAAATGGAATTTTTGGTTCATAGAAAATTTAAAAAAAAAAAACCAAAAAACTCCAATGTCCAAGTCAGACCAATACCAAATTAAAAACCAAGCCCAGTATTAGAAATCCTGCATTTCAGCCAGCTCTACTGCAACCTAACTGCAGTGTTATCACAACCACCGTGTCACCCAAGGTTTGTCCTGTAAAATGTTGAGTGTCACAAGCCAAGTGCTAAGTGCTCTCAACTCCTACAGTAACTGGAAGTGCTCAGTACTTGAGAAGAACAGGTCCCCCCGTGTACCATGTTAAGGCCATCCCTTAGAGCAGAAGTGGCAGTGTGACACCAATTAACTCCACGTTCTCCCCACATGCCACTCTGACCTCCTTCCTCTGCCCAATCTCCTCCTCTGTTTTCTGCTTCCCGTCCTGTCGGCTGCTGTGCCACCTATTCCCTGCATGATCTTCTGGTACCAATCAAGGAGGCTGCCAGCGGTTGGCCACCTTTGCCTTAGAGCATGAAATCCTTGGGATAGTCATAGTAGCTATATCCACCATGTTATTGCACGCAAAGCTTAATTGGTTACATGAGGACATTTTACAGACATTTCCTACCATTTAAAAAGGGTGCAGCTAAAGTTTGCCTTGAGCTGGAATGTTCTTATCTATAGAAACATCATTCTGTGATATAGTACTTCATTTGAAGTCCCTTCCTACATGGAGATAATTGATATTCTTTGCTTTCAACTTCATTGAAGCACATTACACACTCCCATTTCCCTAATAGCGTAAATCCTTTTACAAGATAGGAGTCCCCAGAAGGTGGAAAGAAAAGACTCTTGGAGACAGAAATAGGGTTGTGTGTAAGCAGAAGTAGGGGGGAGGAAGGGGAAAGAAGTGTGAGTGGCAGAAAAATTCAGCATTAATGTGAAAATGAGCTCTTACAAATGAGCTCTGCTAAGGTGAATCTACAAAATACGCAGGCTGTATTTAAAGTCACACCTTGCTGAAATGCACCAACTATCAGTTCTCGTACTGAGGAGATGCTTGTGCATCAGTAGATAACGATGCTCCCAAATCCCTTATTGGTTACTGGAACTAAAGCTTTCTTTAACCTTTAATTATGTGTTCACCACATCAGAGAGAATGCCATACCACAAACAACACTTTGCAAGCAGGCTGCCTTAGATACCAAAGCTCCCACAGTGCTAATCCAGTACTGACTCACTGGGTAGCCTCGAACAAGTTACAGCTCTTCGTCCTCAGTTTTCCTGTCTCTAAAATGGGGATAATGCCTAGTTTAGCGGGGGGTTATAAACATTAGGTAATGTTTCTACAGTGCATTATTACTCACACTGGAAGAAAACGAATAAATACATATTTATTCATCTAGGTTTTCTCCACTCTGTCCAGAACAGAATGTGAAATTCTCAGATCGTGTCTGATACCTGAAAACTCTCCCGGGAACTTCCTGCCCATTCTGAATGATGCCTCCATCCCTGCCTGAATGATGCAGCGGACAAACAAGTTTGGACTAAAATGCAAATGGCAAATATTACAACAGAACATGGGATTTCCAGCTTTGCTTTCTGTGAGCTCAAGCTTACAATTCATTTGCTACATGCATCCCGGTAATAAAAGCTTGAGCACGTGAATGTGTATGGGGGACTTGCATATATATCTTGGACACACCTAAATGGAAATTTGCTATTAAATTTGAAATAATATTTGAGTAATTCCTTTTTTCAATCCCCATCCTAACTCTTTACTCAGTCCAGTTTTCTTAAAGATGAAAATCTGTGACAACTCAAAATAAATCTTCGAGTAACTGCATCTCATCTGTAAATAGGCTACAAGTGATTAAACCCTTTTTTTTCTGTTGAAGTAGTAGACCGTATTACAAAATGCATTTTGTCTTTCACTGATTGATCTAACACCAGTCCAAGTTACCAAGTTAGGCCCAGTCACCAATGAGCCAGCCTATACTGGCCATCACTCTATCTATTCCCAGCTACAACTATGTTACAGTACCGATCTCCAAAAATTCAAAGGATATGGTTAAATGCAGGGAAAATGCACACGAACAGAAACGAGAACAAAAACCCGTTCAATTTAAACAAGGAGTGTTTCAGAAAATTGCATATTTTTTTCTGAACAAAGTTAATAGGTGCTAAATGGTCTTTAATGAAATGCAAAGAACAGCATATTTGTATTAGATTGCCCTGAAATGGGAGCAGAGAAGTTTGGAAGGAGAGGGAAAAGATCACTTGGCTAGAGAAAGCATAAACATTTTTTTGGGGGGGTCTCAAACCTTGGACAAAAGAACCTACACGGAACGGAGCTGGAAACATTACCACACACACACACGCATACACGCACTCCCCTCCTCTGCCTTGTTACACGCTTCCTAAGGGATACTTGATGCATGCCTGTAAAATCAACACAAAATCCAAATCTAACATCTTCTCACTGTAAGCCCACACAGCCTGCTGCCGATCAGACAGACCATTTGGCAGGCGCAGGATCTGCAGGAGAGCAGCTGCTCTAGCCACTCTCTTCCAGTAACATCAGGGATATGAGGACTTTGGGAAAAATTAACCAAGTGATCAAAAATGGAATAAAAGATGTTAAGAGTTGTTCCTCCCTGTAAACATCAAATGGTTCTTCATATGCAGCCGACTTAATATTGTCCAAAAATTGCAGACGTCAATGAGGCAGGACACTAAAAAAAAACCAAATGGTTTAAAATAACTGCATCTCGAGAAAGAGCATAATGCAACAGTAACAGAGCGGGGGGGGGCTGCCAAGTAACTTATATGTCACAGCCCTAATCAAGTGCTGTGTCTTAGGATTACTGCGCTGGATCCAAACCTGCTGTGCCAATGGACTTTGTACAGAGTCCAAGCATTTCCCCTGCTTTAGGGGGGCTCATTCTTGTGCTATAATGTATATCCTACCCATAGATGTAGGATTTGTACTCCATCTCTCTCTCCCCTTAGATAAGTGGTGACCTCTCAGAGGCCATCTCCACCCTTGGTCCTGCCTTGCTACCCCAGTCTAAAAACACAACTTAAACGGTGCAAGTATTATGGACTGAGTTACGTATTTCAGGAGCACATACTAAGCAAACTGACGCACAGAGCAGCTTTGGGCAAAGGTCCTGAACACACCGGTCCTCTTAAGAGAATAAGGTGCATACAGAAATTAAAAATACATGCATATTCCCCCGCCCCACTTTCTACCATCCGGGGACATTCTTTGGGCAGAGGTCAGGTGCTCGGGTACAGGGCGTGTGCATGGAGTTCATGATTTGTCTCCTGACCGATGTAGTTTTTTCCAGTCCACCTGGAAAAACTGACTTTGGTTGGTCCCACAACTAAATCTACCTACACAAACCTGTCCAGCATGTCCCTTTCCCCTGCCCACGTCTTCCTGCCTCTTCCATCCCCTTTTCTACACCTGGCATCTTTATTCTGCTTCTGTAATTTTTCCCAAAGCATCCCAGTTTCCATATTTTTTTTTAATTGTGTTACACATTATGTGAACAAGTACAAAATTCTGTTGCCTGACGCAACAAAAGGGGCCTGGTTTCCAGAACTGTGTTTTCATTTGAAGAACAGCATATTTATTCTAGTGATGATCAGCAAGGCCTCACTTGATGCGGCTTTCAGATCCCAAGTGGAGCTTGCAGCACTGACAGGAAACACAAATCTGTTTTTTTCTTGCAAAAGCAAGCGTATTCAAACAGGCATCGATCGGTAAGTAACAAAAAATATGGAACTTGTGGTGTCATTTTTGTTACACCACTGTTCAGAAATTAGCTGCGCTAGCGATAATGAGATGTTCAGTATTAGCTTTAGGCAGATAATTCATAAAAACATAGCCAAATATTACCACAGTGATCAACACAACCTGCCTTCTGTATTTGAGCTATTTCTAAGCACGGATATGTTCCCTGAGCACAAAGTGTGTCCGCGGACTACCAAATGCTTCTTGGTCCATCTCCAATGACACATATATACACATTCTGATAAAGTGGATATGAAATGCAAATGAAATTACATTAATTAATTACATTAATACGTTACATAAAAATTCATGAAAGCCAGTAATTTAAAAAAAGGTAAGGTTCCCACAGCAACACTCACTCTGCTGTCCACAACATCTTGCATGTCATGAAACAGATAACATTTTAAATGCAAACAGTAGCATGTTAAGCTACCCAAGTTGAAACCATGCCACCCCTTCCCTCTTCCCTCCCTAGAAAGAGAGAGGGAGAAGAAATAAAAAGTAGAACAAAAAAGTGGTATGTACTACCATTGCTAGGTTAAAATCACTGTTAAAAATCTTGCTTTTATTTTATTAATGTACTTCTTTGAACTTAGTTACATTGGCTAAAATATCTGAATAAATAGGCAGTCAGTACTTAACATTACACACGTGCTTAATTGCTTTTTAAAGGTTAACTTAAGAGTACATCTGTGACAGCCTGGATGCTGAAATGCAGCCCCAAATATGTACCTAACTAAACCTATTTTTTTAAAAATATACCATGAGCATAGTTATCGTGGATGTTTTTGTCATAATTTTACGGCAGCGTAGATTATCAGTGCTCACTGCAAGACTGCACACACACATATACCCTGTGAATTATCTAGTCCAGCCCCTGTGCTGCCACTAGTCCTGCTTCCAATTAAATCTATCCCCTGTACTCAGCTGCTTTGTTTTATCTCTGTACCAATGTTTTACCAGATGCCTCTTATTAGTAAGGTGGTCTTTGGCCACTTCTGAAATGCTTTGGCATTCCTCTATCTCCAAAGGAACCCCTTTCTCCATGGGCTGGTTTGCCCTCCTGATCTGATTTTATTCCCCAAGATCTCTCTCTCTTCCCACAACAAAAATGCAGAGCTTTAAAGGCGGTAGGGAGTACTGAATACCCCTTTTAGGTAATTTTGTGCAGCTGTGCCAACAACAACTCTGTCTACTCTATCCTATTGTGAAGTGCAATTACTTTCTTGGAGAAAAAAGCAGCAACAGAGGTATTTAAAATGTTACCTTTGAAAGGTGGTGTGGGAACATACAGAAGAACAATTAGGTTTTCAGGCCAAAATGCCGTATAGCACTGATCAACCACAGGCATTTCTGTAATTTTCCTTTCCCAATCAACCGAATTTGGACAGAAAAGCACTGGCAACATTTCTTGCATTAAGGAGGACTGTAAACACTGACCAACTAAGGCACATATATATCACAAAGGTTGTTTATCTCCATATCTGAGTTGTTACGTACTACAGGGGAAAAAGAAATGCAACTTGTTCCCAATGAAACCATCAATGTTCAAGTGATATATGTAGCACAGATAACTTACAGACAGCAAAGGGATGGCAACTTTTCCAAGAAAATCAGGGGATTTATCTCCATCTTCATCAAACACTGTCACTTCAAGAACATCATGGATATCTTTAATAGGGCTGGAATGAGAAGCAGAGGGGGAAAAAAATGTGTTTTACGCACATACACAGAGCGTCTACTCCACAAAGATCTGAGAATAGTGTTTTACTAATTAAGTCTGCATTACCTTGGAGTATAAAACTAGCATTTAATTAAATTGCAAAAATTAAATCAAACCAAGGATATTCCCCAAGCTTTCCCCTCCTGCAGCATTCATATATACACGTGAAAAATAACAATTATTGCTAGACAGTGATAGTTCGTGTGTGTGTGGCTGCTGGTGCTGATGGCGCACAGACAGGCACTGCAAGGAAAGAGAATACAGAGAAGGGGAGATAAAGGATCAGGTTGCGTCAGGTGTGTGAACAGGTACAAAACTAAGCACAAAGCACAGTTTACAGCTGTCCCCTTTGACTGGAGCAATGTGCTCTGATTTTAAGATCCTAAAACCCCTCCAAACCAAAGCAGCTAATATGCCTAGTTTCATCCAACTTGTATGGTTTAACTAGGGTGACAACCATCTGCCAAGTGCAAGTAGGAATTAGAATCATTACTAAATATGAAATTAATCCAGGGAATGGCATAAATTTGGGCAAACCCAGGCGATTTATTGGAGATATTCCATAGGAAAAGAAAGATCCTGAATGAAATGAGGTTAGAGACAGAGGAGTGGATGTTATTATTCATCTAAAAACAACTGACAGCTGAAACTTTGCTTTGCTTTCATGGTATACGAGCCCCGCAGAGCTGCTGCTCCAGCTAGAATAAAACGAATCCCAGGAATATTCCAGCTCTGGGGCCCGCGGCTTATGAAAAGCGCCGGTCACAAATTCAGCTTGGAGCCTATCGCCCTAAATGCACGAGCTCCTGCTACTCGAGCTGCAGTGCTAACTCCCGACAACTAACAGCTGTAGTGTGCCCATTAATCTTTTATGTGGAGCAGCCACTAGAGGGAGACAACCAGTAAAATATATAGCCCCGAGGTTCTCAGCCCAGACAAAGCAAATGGCTATCGGTACCTGCTGGTTTATGAAGCTATCCCTCTATCTTTCTTCAAAGGCAAATTAAAAAAAAAAGCCTTAGAAGAGCTGTAGACAGCTCTGCAGCCCATCACTCTTCTCCAAATAATACAAGCTGGCAGCAATATAAAATGTTAAAAGTGCTCAGCTACTACCTTGATGAATACAAGAACCTGAGTCGGACAGAAAAGGTCTCTGGTGGTACCAAACGTATACGATGGAAGGGGATTTACACAAACACTCTGCTCTGAGCGCTTGGCAAGATAAATCCATAATACTGCTAACTTTCAAAGTTCGGTTTAATTTAAAACTTCGACAATCCAGGGAAGAGTATATGGAAGAGTGGAAGGCTCAGAGGAGCTGGTGAGACAAATGGCAATAGGAAATCTGAAGGGAAGTCCACATTTTGCAATCTCTACAAGGTTTCTGATGGCAAAATATTCTTTTCCACTCAGAAGTTGGGGCAATCCCAGGAGAGTGATGGGTCTGGATAATGATGGGTATGAGGCTTCTTGAGAATAGACATTCCCCGAAATGGCAGAGACGATTGAAGAGAAGAACCCTACATGTCCAACCAGTTCCTCTTCTGGATCAGTGAATCAAGTGGCAACATGTGGCAGAGTCTTTATTGGTCTTATGCCAATGTGGCATGAACCCTTGCATACCCTTCTTCAACTCCATCCCAAACCCTCTGCATATTTGTTTGTGCAACACAAATCAGTAACTCCCAGGCTCCTGGTAGATGAGCATCCACATCATAAAGATGCAGCTACCATACTTACTGGTAGTCTTAACATCAGTGGACAAAGAAAGAGAAATCAAATGCATTTTGAAGCCCCAGTGAGCAGTATTTCCACCTCAGCATTTAAGAAAAAGAGATGGTCAACTTGAGGAGAAATGTGAAGAGCAAGCTCCCATATGGGGGAAGTTCTGTAAATAGTGAGTGAGCACGCTAATACCTTTCATTACAATCACAGTCACTTAAAATCTGTTCAATTCAAATATATAGATTTCCAGTTTGGTTTACACATCTGATAGCCTAGTGGTTTTCAGCCTGTGGTTTGCAGATCTGAGGGTCCACCCACTATGTCCAAGGGGTCCACGAAAGATGGCTACGATCAATCAAAAGTATACGAGTACCCACACTCACAATTCAAAGGGGTCCATATATCCATTCATTTTTTTTTTAGGGGTCCGCAAATGAAAAAGGTTGAAAACCACTGTTATAGTCTAATTTAACCTCAGCTTTTTTTTTTTTTTTTTTTTTTTTAGCAGGGACAATAAAACCGCAACTTTCTGCTTATAACGTTCTAAAATGGCAGTGTCGCAAATTTTATTTTAAATTATGGAAAACCTAGAAGTGACTATCTCATCTCCATTTCCTGCTAGATAATCTAAGAGACTCCTATCTGGGTCCAAGAAGCATAGTCATGATTCTTCTTATAAATATCCCCGTAATAATTCTTTTAATGTCTTCTTCTATTAATGCATTTCATGAGAAATATTAAAGAAAGGCCACAGGCTTTCACTGTGTTATATATTTCTTCTTCCTTATTTTACTAGGCAGAAGATGCCATGCCCCGCATCTGAACTCGTGTTTCCTGTTTAGTGTTTATGGCATATATTCAAAAGGAATTCACTTACAATGTGAAAACTTTGTTCCACTCCGGGTTGAGATTCTTGTAAACGGTATGCGTCTGAAGTCTGGCATTTCCCAGCTCTAATACACAGAAAGGGTCGCTTTTACCTGGGGGAAAAACGGGTAAAACAAAGGGGGGAGATGCAGTATGTGATGAAGTAGTCTGTAACTTATGAAAGTGCTTGCATCCAAATACGTTACTCTATAATTGTCACCGTGCTCTGCCATTCTCTATACAGTTAGCTTGGTCTTTTTTCCAGCAGAGTTGGAGATCAATAGGCAAAATAAGAATAAACTGCGTTTAAAAACCTGTCTTCCTTAACAAATTATTTAATAAGTACACACCGCAGCTAAACCTCCTTCTGGGATGCGTCCAGACAAGCGTGGCTGTGTGGTACGTGGTGCAGCAAACATGTCTGCAGCGCCACATACCGCGCAGACAGGCGTTCCCCATGCTGCAAGGGCACACTGCCAGTGTGCGCGCTGCTCTGGCTTTTTTTTCTGTGGGGTTTTTGACCCCCCAGATATCCAGGGGTCACTCCAGCAAAGCAAAGTCATTTCATATCAATACAACTATTATCTTAGGGCTTTATAAACATGAGCAGAATGTGCTGAATGGCTGTGCTTTGAGAGGTTCTTAGAGCACTGGCTCGATATACTAACTACACATTTTAAATACGGTGCGGGAACCCCCAAATTGATCTAAAATGGTACCTGTGGATTTTCAAAAGGCTGCTAAAGCCTTAATCAGACGTAACATAATTTTCTGATTCTAGTTGTTACTGTGGGTTTTTAACTTGTATTTGCTAAAATATAGGATATCAACATCCATCGACCCAAACAACAATCACCCTGAAATCTGATCTTTATTACAGTAATAAGTAACAAGGTATGAAATGGCATTCTGCGCAAAAGAATTGGATAATTGGTCTGGTCTGCAGACACATGCCCATCACTGAATCATGATTGTGCTACAAAATAAAAAAGATACATGCTCAAATTGTTCCTCTATTAATCCTTGGAAATCTTTGGTATTTTATTATTATTATTTCCTTGATGATCTCTTTAACAGAGTTGTAGCTGGACTTTGAATTTACTTTTATCAATAACAATAAATCTGAACAGTCTCCCAGGCAATGCAGGAAATATGGCATTACACTGGGAGGGTTCTATTATGGAAGCACATAATTGCTGCACTAATCATTTATGAATGGCTCAGAACAGATAATTAATCTTTATGTCTCTCATTTCACGATCAGAAATGATGCTATTTTTACCTAAAATAGCTGCATCCTTTTGCAATTTGGCGGGTCTATTACTGCATAATACTAGGATATTTTCAGCCCTGCCATTGAAAAACAATTTGTCATTTGCTTCGTGAATCAGGCTCAAAGCCTGCGTTATTTTGAATATAATGACAGACGGAGTAACCTTTTACTTGAGCAGGATTACGTTCCTGTGCCGTGCACCAGAAATGTGTGTCATAGACTCTCCGGGAGGGGAAAAAAGTCTTGAAATCGTACAATCAAGAACCCTGGTATCTCTCTCTGTTCATTATCTACCCACAAATGCTCACACTCCTGTGAGCACAGAAACAGACATTGCTCTTCTTGCCTTGTAGGGTGCCAAGAACGTACTCCATTCAGTCAAACGTTTGCGGCTGTTCGTTCTAGAGCCAGATTTGAAAGTCGGAAGCAAATCCAGCTCTCCCTTTATTTATTAGGGCTGAACTCTGTTCCACACCAAATGGGGTCAACCATACTTGTTGCATCAGGAGTGGGTCCTGGTTGCACAATGCACATACTGGCCATCAAACCCTGTTGAACCAGGGCTGAGAAAGGCTTGATGCAGAGAAAGGTCATTTAGCATAGGTACAGCCACCTTAAAAGATGCTATGGATGCCCTTGGATTCAATCGATGCTACAGGATTAAACAGCATTGGAGTGAAGTCACTACTTGTAGTTAGAGCGATGAATCCCTTTGCTCTTGCTGGACGTAGCCCATTCAGACAAGTGTAGAGCTGACTGGGAGCTTTTCAATAGAACATTTTATGGGAGGAAATTCCTAAAATACATCATGCATGGATCCAGAGGAAGAGGGCATTGACTCCCACCCCCACCAGTAGACACATGAAATGTGTGTTGTTTAAGGCTCAAATAAGGTTTCTGAGGGCTTCCATAATGCACAACCTTGTCTCCAAGGGCGTATATTGTTACTAACCCTTTAATAAGGAAGTGTTGCCCTTTGCTTTTCTAGGCTCACTATACTTTGCTATGAATAATGCAATCTTCACACATGCTACCCCCTCACATGAGGAAAAAAAAGACCTAAAATGAAAAGGACAAAGACATTTAGTACCTGAGAAATCTGCTGCCAACAGATCGACTGCCTTTAATACTTTGACCTGCAGGAAGCCAATGTCCTTCATGTCTTTAAAGGAGTTCTTTAAACTCTAGAAGTAAGTAACAGAGAGATATTTTTAGCAGAAATGCAGTGCACCACAAATCTTGACAGACTGCTTCAAAACTTAAGGGTGCTGGCAGATGTATACATATCCTGGCATAATATATGTGGGATCAGGAATGGGGTGATTTTCAGCCATCTGAGAGTAGCTGGTTGTCACACTGGCTTGCAATTATACCAATGGAGCAGATAAGCTACTCACCATTAGCAAATGGCTACTCTGAGATGGGAATGGGCAAACAACATTTAAATCAACATAACATATTCCCACCTCAAGCTGTTTCCAAGATAAGTCTCCCCTGGATTCTTTGAAATTACCCTGGTTTAGGAATCCACCTCGTCTTTCCACTGGTTTTTCACAATGGTGTGTGTGTGACATCTGTCTAAGCCCCTACTCCTCCAGTTCTTCCACCCACCTCTGTTCCACTACATCACAGTTAGAGCATCATGACAGCCTGTGAATTGGCTATTTTGTTGCAGTTATTTACTTTTTATTAGCGAGCATTTTTTTCAGTTTACAACATTTAATTTAGGGAAGGAGATTCAGAGGCACAAAGCATGCTTATTGCTAATGTGATGCTAATAAGAAACCAGTATTATTACAAAGTTAGATACAAGGTAGGCTCAGAGAAGTAGCATGAACTAGTGGGAAGGGCACTGAAATGGGAGTTCAAGAAACTGAGTTTAATTCATGGACTCTGCCTACTTTAGCTGCCCCCTCTGCAGTATAGCGGTGAAACTCCTTTATCTATCCTTGTCTAGTACCTTAAGAACTATGGGTGAAAATCATAATACCCAAGAAACATTAACACCAGCCTTTAGCCTCCCAAAGTCAGCGCAAAACAGATCCTTCATAAAGAGAAAAGAATACTAAGTACTTCAACTTTCTTTCTCATTTCCTACAGTAACGTCTTAAGGTAACTCACATTCTCAAAAGGAACTATTCACTTAAAAATTGCCAAAAGCAAACAGGCAAATTGCTAGAGGCCATCTGTTTTGTCAGTCCATTCACCACACTAAATATAACTATTGTGTGATAGGAGGCATGTAATTATGACCGGGACATGATGCAATTTTGAGCTTTTTTTTATTTCTTTTTCTCTGTTTAAATAAAGTAAAAACCAAACAAAAACTCACATAGCGCTGGGATATCTGTTTCCTTTCACCTGGGTCTTCCAAGGGGCACATGCACAGATCAGAGATAGAAACTCCTGAACAGGGGGTAACAGCAATCAGCATCAGCAGAGACCCCGGGGGCTTCTCCAGCGGCAGTTCTAAAGGACAGGTCTGCTTCTTAGGTAAAGCAGAAATATCCACTTTACACCTAGAAAACCATTGACATGGATTAATGAGAAAAGGATCACTTGTGTGAGACAAAAAGAAACGCTCTTTTAAAAAAGAGCCATTTTTTCCCCATTAATAATAGAAGAAAAAGCATAGAGAAAAAAAAAATGTGTAAATGAACTATAGCCCAGATCTACAAACATATGTAGGCACCCAGCTCCCATTGCTTTTCCTAGAAGTAATTAGAATTGATTTTACTGGAGGCTAGAATCCAAGGGCATAGATAGATGTAACAATTATATCAATATCAAAGGATACCAATATTAACTGTCACTGCTATCTACATGGCTCTGTAGCGAGTCAAGTGTAGCAGAACCGTTCCACTTTATTCCCACTCCATTCAGGATCAAAATACATGTGATTTAGCTGGGTTGTATCGCCACGGGATGGTGCAGAGGTGATGGTTGCCATCACCAGATCTACCAGATCGGAGTTAAAGGTTAAAAATCTAAACTTATTTTTCACTGCCAGGTTTGTCTGTTCATGCTGGGAGAATTGCAAAAAAAAAGAAGAAAGGCAGACAGACAAGAAACAGAAAACAAACACACGAGTGAGACTACTTAGTTTTCTTTTCATTTATTATCAGTTTTACTTTCTGGCTCTCCTGCCCTAGCTCTGGGCTCGAATGATTAGGGAGCAAGTTCTGTAGCGGAGAAATTTAAGTCTAACTTTGTTCTCCTCCCCGCCCTCCCCATCCCCGCAAATCTCCAGCGTTTTTAATGACTTTTAAAAGCTCCAATTACTTTTATTGTGATTTGGGGGACAAGCACACCATCTGAATGTTGAGCCGAAAAACAACCAGCTTCCTTAAAGTCGCATCCTCCATTTTATGCTACATTATACTTTATGCCCTGATCTCCTTTACAAACCTTCCTAGAGCTGTGCTTTTAGTATATTGTTATATTTCCCAGGGGGGCAGTGTGGCTTGCAGGTATCCTCCAGCTCATAATGCACATTGTTATAGTCTGTGACACTTTGAGAAAGAGAGAGAAGGAAGCATGTATCGCGAAGAGGCGACAAAACAGAAACCAAGGATAAGCAGGCGAGCGTTCGCTAGCTAGACAGTTGAATCAGGAGCAAGTGGTCAAGTGCAAGACTTGTTCACAGTCTAATCACTTAACTCAGCTAAATGCTTTCTATTTGGAAGGCCAGTAAATGGAGTGGAACTTGCAGGAAGCTCTGCGGGTTTTGGCTTTTAAGAACGGGCTGAACAGAAAGTTTGTGGGGGTTTTTTTTAAAAAAAAGGTAGGAAGAGAAAGCTTTGTTTCCATGGTACAGGGAGAGCCGCAGTTCTCAAAGGGATGCAGGATGGATGATGGAGAGAGAGTTCTTGCTACGCTTAATGCTTGCCGACAAGTTTTTATTTAAACAAAACTTGTTAAGGTGCTGTCTTAATAGGCAAAAATTCCACAGGGTTCTCCCAGGTGAGTTTCTTCTGGGTAAATGGTGCATGCACTGCTCCTGATTGATCCCATTCCAGTTGTAGAGCTGGAGCGGTTTGTACCCATCTGCTATAAATTGCATGCTTTCCGCTTCTTAACAGCCTATTTTCTGTGAATGTTCGGGGGGGGGAGGTGGGGAGGGGGGAACCTCCCCAAAACATTTAAATTAACACCAAAAAAAACAAAAACAAACCTACCCTAAAAAGTAAAAGTCACTGATGTGATGAGGGTATAAGCCATCCACTTGTTTTACTTTAGGAAGTGTTTATTTGTGTAAAACTCTAACTGCCAGAATCGTGGAAGCGCCTCTTTCTTGGGTGAACTCTTTGAAGTTCACGGTGTTGAACATACAACTAGTTGCAAGTTTATTCTTATTGATTGCACTCAAGTGCTTTGGAAGAGGAAGCACGAAACCAAGAAAAGCACACCGCTGCTCAATGCACAGAGCACAGCCTGCTACTCAACCCATTTTCCAAGCAGGAGAGATTGCATTTAATGCTCATTGCTATATCTACAGTTATAGGAAAAGAAAAAGGGGTGTAAGAGATGAAAATCAAGGCCCTTCTCAAATTTCTTCACATTATAACCCAGGAGGTCAAAATCACCGCTACTGTATTTTCTGATCACTTTTCACAGTCTACCAACCTAACTCTTCTCCTACCTGTGGGTAAGGTTTTGCTTCAGATCAGATTCAAGCCTGGTAGCTTTACAGAGGGTGCGTTGCTAAACATAACATTTGAGCTAGATGATAATTATAATGCCGCTTTCCTTTTATACATCTCAAGGGGCTGTGGCATCATAACCCCATTTTACTGATGCAGAAGCTGAGGCACAGCTAGTGGGAGCACCCTGCCAAGCTGGGACCAGAGCACAGGGACCTCAGTCCCACTCGATTGCTCTAGTCATGAAACACAAAGTAAACTGTTGGAAACTAACTAAATAAATAAATACATACATCTCGTATCAATTTGGTCCAATCTTTTTTAGTGATGGCAAAGTACCTACAAGCGTGCAGGGGGGAAAATGAGCAAAAGGGTAAGACAGGTGAAGAAACTGTGTTCCGCCTTTGAGAACATGGCTTTAAAAAAAAAAACCCACAAAACTGAGTTACCAGCGTGAAGACTTCTATTTGACTCTAGTTTGTTTTTGGTTTTGCTCATTCAAAATATTTTCAATGAAAAACCGAAGAGAAAGGCGAGTGCAAAGTTGCAGGGGACGGGGGACACATGTGTAGCGAAGAAACCAGCAGGGGAAGGAATGGAAACATTGCTTCCTCAAATCACTTTTGATTTCCCCTGCAAGTAACTTCCCCAAAACATCTGGGTTCATTCAAGGTGCTGGCATGGCCTTTTCCTTAGCAACTGCAACGAGAATTCACATCTGTGCTTGCGCAAGGCAAAAACTACGGGGAATAACAATTGCACCCTTAATCGGATTCATTTGAGACATTTAATTTAATTGATCAGACTGCAAAGAATGCATCTTGAGAAATTAATCACATATTGAGCTTAAATGTATAAATTCTGTAGTTTCTATGCAAGCAATCAGCTACTGTTACTAGGAGCCTAATTGCTTTCACATCACTTCCCTGACACTCTGGAAGCCATTCCTTTTCTTCTCTCTCAGATGTAGATCTGCGAGCTGGACTTTGCTACTGATTTTGCAGGAAGGGTGCTAAGATGGGTAGCAGTATGAAAACATAAGAGAGAAAGGGCAATCGGATCGGATCAAGTAATACAAATAAATGCAGCTGGCCTCTCACAATCAGCAAAAACTGAGAGCAGAGGAGGAAAACTACAAATTCCTTACACCATTAGGAACCCAAAGCTTCCTTTACGATATGCCCCTAAGAGAAGATCATTACAGACTGTGAATACTTCTTAAAGGCCTCCCCTTTCCCACGTTCATAGTTTAGTACTTGGGCTCTACTTTCAAGCCACCCATCAGTACAAGTTACACATCTGCTTCTGCATGTGACCCACAGAGGATGGGAGACATTTAGGTGTTTAGCTCTGGAGGTGCTCATTTGAATAATACAGAGCACGTCGGCCACGGTGGCAACGTCCACACAAAAATAATTAAATGCACCCTGCCTCCCAAATTACATACATGAATGTTGCATCCTATTTCTCTCCAAACAACGAGATGCTTTTCCCCATTTGCAAGCCCATCATGAAGCTCTTAGGGCTACAGTGGATCTTTAGCAGGTATTTAAGAATACAGTGGCTCATTTGCAATTCACATGCCTATGCACCATACAACTCTTTGCCCCATTTTTGTTTCCATTAATTTTTCAGAGTTTTATCACTTGAGTTTAGTGCCTATTATTTCCCTCTATATATCAGGCAGGCAGAGATAAGATTTTTACTCAAAGCAGTTGGTCTTAACCTCTTACTCGTCATCATAGCTTATATTAATATTTTATACTGCAGGCCAGTTAGCAGTTGGCTAAATTATAATCAGTAAATCTCATGAGTGAAAGAAAATATAATTAAAAGATGAGGCTGGGAGTTAATATTAGGGTAGGGATTTCAAACTCCACAAAGGCCAGGGATGTTCAGATGTAGAGGGTTGGTTTGGCCAATTATAAAGATAAGTTTTTAATGCCTAATTCTTTCTGAGAGTTTGGTGGAGTTTAAATCCAGGGTTTGGGTCCAGCTCTGGCAGGCTTACTGCATGACTCCCAAATTGGTTTATTTTCTGGTGTAGAGCAAGAGGATTAGATTTTAAATTAAGGAGATTTAAATCTGCAATTTAAAATCACCAAGTACAAACCCCCAATTTAAATAAATCTATTTTTATCAGCTTTTCCATTCATTCTTCTGTTATTTTCTAAAGGGAAGCACATTGTCATTGGTCGATGGAATCATTTAAACATCTCTACATTGCATGCACTATAGATAGAGAAATGGGACCTTTGCACTTAGATTTGGGGTCTTTTTTTGCTCTGTAGCAGGACACCCTTTAATGATATGTTTATTTAAGTAAATCATATGTTCAGGTTCTTATTCATTTTACATTTTTAGTATTTTCAACAACGGTGAGTGTTACTTATTAGGAGGGACATACTGAAATGGAGATGTTGTGGATTTTGCAAAATCTGGTATTGCCCGTGAAATCCATGGGGAAAAAACCCAAAATTTACTGCTGCTGCAGCCCACCGGGGTGGGAGAGGGGGAAGGAGGGTTTTCCACTTGAAGGGCTGCTGGCAAGATAGCTGTCACCCCCACCCCTCACCACTGACTGGCTGCGAGGGCAGCCTATCACGTGGCCCTGCTCCTCTCCACCAATCTGTGGCAAGGGGCAAGGCCACTGGAGCCTCTTGGCCAATCAGCGGCATGGGGCGGCCATGCTCTGCCTGCGAAATGGCTGTTAGATCTCACATCTGCCTGCAAAATCGGTGGGCCACATCCCCACGCCCATGTCCATGATGACTTTTGCCAGACTCTAGCAGCCAGAAGCACCAGAGCAGGGTATACCCCAGGACCAAGCCCTTAAAACAGTATGACTGATGTGCTTTATGTATAAAGCTTCAAACACGGGACATCTTTTACTTGATCCTTTCTTTATAGGGCAGGCAGGAAAAAAAGCACATAACCCATAACACATTTTTAATAAAGTCTCCTGGATTCACCATGTTCATTTTTACTTCATTATTTTAAGAACTAGTAATAACGTTGGGTCTTAACGTATTCTGTGTTAGAGTCAGATTTCATTTAAATAGGTATATGCTTGAAAAAAGAAAAAATATATAAACCCAACACATATCTGGCTTCTTCAAAGTTCAGGGTGGGGGGAGAGCCATTGATTTTTAATCAAACCTAGTTCAGAGGCACTAATGGTATTTCCCAAAGGCAATCACCGCAACGACATCACATTCACTGGTTTAACTTAATGGCTTATAATTTTCTTAAGTTTAGCAATTTCCACAAAACTTACTTCTGGAAGTCAATTTAGGTCCAATCAGCATTTTACAGCAGTGCCCTTAAAATATATTCCTCTGAGCAGGATCATCCTCTTAGTACTTGGGTAAACAATTTAACTCAGCCTGGACAGATTCTGCAAACGATTAGCACCTTTGTTTATTCAGACGCACTAAAATCATCTCCTGCTTAGAGCATGCCTTTTCTCCCAAAGGATGCAGAAGCACTCAAGAAATGTTATTAACAGTCCTATGCAGACTAGAGGGATCATTTCCCCTCTGTGTTGTATTGTGGCAGCTGAAATGCACACTTCCGCACAAAGAGAGGAGAAAACTGGAAGCCTTGGCAAATATAAAGTGGAACATAAACAGGCAAGATGTAATAATTCGATTAGTACTTTGCTCACCTGTTAAGATGAATACCACTTTGCTACATAGAGCAGAGAGAGAAACAGAGGGAGATTACAAGACTAGGCAGAAATGTTCAAAAAAGCCCCAGGTGGAATCTATCTAGTTATGCGGTTTTCTGGAAGCGGTGAAGTTTAGATTGGCAGCAAACAGAACACGTTCGTCCTTTAGTAAGGGGTGCAAATCTTAGACTGGGCTCTGCCATTGTTAACCCAGTCTACATGTGATGAACTTCTGTTCTGTTATAGGTAGAGACCAGTTTCTGAACACTTATACTAAACTTATACTAAAAATGCCCTAAATGTTTACTTCTTGACACAGGATGGCTGGCATGAAATAGCACTGCTTGCTTCTTGACAGTCACAGCAGTGGACCTAATGCCTTAATATTCCCAGGCCCTTAGTACCGAGGGCCATTATAAAGCTTGCTGTAATGGTAAACCATTTCCATTGGAGCTATATCCTCTGTCCTTAAGAGAAATATTTTGCTTTCAAACCCAGTGATGTCCCATAAATATGACACTTTCTTATCAAAGTCAGCTGCTATATAGCTGAAATCCTGGCTCAACGGAAGTTTTTACCATGACATCTATATAGTAAAAAATTTACACCATGTCCAATCAAGATTGTCTGCTTCAGAAATAAGTCACACTTAATTTTGTTTAAGCTCTTACAAGCACAGAAGCAGCAGAGAGAGCTTCCATTCTGGCTAACACACATAAAGAACAAAATTAACGGGGATCCAATTGCAAACCCAGCTTTTGCCCTTGGTTGCAACTGTGGCACTTGAGGGAAGTTGCAAGTATGCATGAAGACAGAACTGAAAGACAAGGGAAGCTTTGCAATCGGTGTACAGAAATTTAATCCATACCAGAGCTGTATCTATGGACTCTTCTTTATTACAAATGACATGAAAGATGGAAAAGCTGCAGCTTGGCATCGGACTGTCTGAGAACAAACATGGCATCTCATCACGCGCATGTTTTTGGTTGAGTTTTTGCAGGTTTTTTTTTTAGATTAGAATTGCATTTGAGCTGCTCACAACACATTATTTTTGCAACAAGGTTTGCATTCTCCAAACACTCACAGGGCTCATGTATTCTTGCAAACCCTCCCCTGACCTTTTTTTTTTTTAAATGAACAAAGTCTAATCATATACATTCTCTACATCATGTTGCTGTGGAAAGACTTCCCCTACACCAGACAACACACAAACACACCCACCTTTGTTCTGGAAATATAAAAACAACCTGAAAATAACTTCAGAACACACAATGCTTCCAATGCTGACATCTTTTATAATGTCATTATTCTGCAAAACAGCATTTCACTGACAATTTCTTGGCGCACAGGGAATTCTACCTGTTGAAAATGGCTTGGTTTTCTTTTAAAAGGGAAAGAGACCGGGCAGAAATGTCTTCGGTATCAAAGGGACTGAGAAGGGACATGCCACAAATGCTGGTGTGTTCCTTAAGTACAAAGAGAAAATATCAGGCGTAATGAAAGTGATTGTGAGAAAGAAAGGGACGGATTCATCCCCAAATGTTCCTCCACATGATGAGCAACAGCATTCAGCCAGAAAACATTTCCTGCTTTGGGAAGCCGCAAACATTTCTAAAGCCAGAAGGGCATTGTCCTTTTTTGGTGAACAGCTTCAAACAATTTGAGAGCAAAAAGTCAGAGGACGCTCCTACTGGTTACCAGTTTTTAATCAGCGTGCAAGATGCCAACACAAATAAACGCAGACGCGGTGCTGTTGCGAGGATCCCCTGGCTTTACATGGGGCTCCCTGGCTTTCCAGAGGTCCAAATGCCCCGTTTCAGGATCATGGGCTAAGTAGTAATGCAGCAAGATCAAACAAGAGGGGAAAAAAGGAAATGTATATAGTGCAAAATTACCAGAACAAGGACCGAGAGATGTCCATTATAGCACAAGCAAAATGGGACTCGATGGCAGAGGAAGAGAAGGACAGAGAGAAAATATAATCTACCCACCTTCCTCATTAAAAAAAGGATGCAGACATTAACCCTTTAAAAATCACGTGAGCAAATCCTGTGAAATCCATTGCCAAATCAGAAAAAAGACTCTCGGGATAATTGATACGAAAATATATATCAACTGGCCAGAAAGTGGACTGGAAGATCAAACAGGTCTAAAAATAATGTGTTAGACGGTATGACATTGCTTAGTAGCGTGAGCCTCCAGCTCTATTCAACTCGCTTTCCTGGTTGGGAAAGCAAAGCATAAATAGGTATTTCCATTATAGCCCTCAAAAAGGCAGCTGGGCTCTATCCTAACAGCACAACACAATGTTCAGGACTGCTCTAGACAGGACCGTGCAAATCACAACTAGATCAGGTTTAATTTTAAAACAAAATCTTTGTCATTCACACTTTAGAGACTTACGTCCCCAAAAGCTCCTCATGCTTTCTGTTGTCCTCTCCCCAGATCGCGATGTCCAATACATCCTTCCTGTCAGAGAAGTAGTGAAAATCAAACTGCTCCCTCCACTGAGGATTTGCACTCTTACACAGTGTCTAGAAAACATGCAGTTATAATATTTACTTTTCTTAAAATCTACTTGTTTCCACAAAAAAAAAGCACAAAGCAATACTGAGGCCAGATGTTTGGGCATTAAATACCCACAGGGCCATTCCACGCAGACCCCCATCTCTTTACATGTTCATAGAGAAAGGAAGCACCACTTGGCTTCCACTGCAAATATTTACACCTAAACACCTTTAGCCACGTAAAACACCCCAGTGACTTGAATGAGATTATTCATGTGCATATAGATGCAGGATCAGGACCTCAAGTCGCTGTGATGCATATATCGCACGGCATAATCAGTATTCTTTCAGCATTAGCATCATCCCCTTCAAGAGACAGGTTTTGGGTCACTGCTGAGGCCTCCCCCCACTTCCCTCCATCTCTTCTGCTTCTGTGGGTTGTGTGATTGTACCACATAAGTTATATAACCCTACCAAACATCATGCATTTTTCAATGCACTTATGTTGCTATTATTAAATTGCCATACTTATTATGGCATCACTGAAGGCAGATAGAAAAAATGGCTCCTGGAGGAAGATGATGAAAATTAATTATAAAACTAACTAATCACTTTCTAGAACTTCTTTCCTAAATGAAATGACAACATATTATGAATTCCCACCAGAATTATTCATACATTTCTGAACAACAAGAGGGAGAGGACCATTTTTTGGCGTGCTCACTCTCCCCATTTTATTTTTTATTTTTTTCCTAGAATTAACAGGCCTTAAAACGGAGAGATTTTGTAGTGCCTGTTTCTCCATTATCGTGGTTTTTAAACCCTCCTCTTTAGCTTTAGAAATACACATCCCACGGAACATGGGTGTAAGTTATGGACTGCAGTAAAACCGCATAAGGAGCAAGTAGTCATGGACTCTCTCAGGCCTGTGCAGAACAGAAGAAAACAATAGCTTGAAGCGGCAAGCCTGAGCATTTCAACCACTCGTTGTCATATTAAACACAGCTATTCTTTTTCTTTTTTTTTTCTAGAAACATGAGTGATTAAAAAAGAAAAGAGCTGTCCATTCAAATGTTTAACTTCCGCCTTTACAGTATTCTTAACACTGCAAAACTGACTTCTGTGTCGGCAGAGGACAAAACCGTGTGATGCATGACTCCCATTTCTCTTATTATTTGCGTGTGTGCACACGTACATGTATTTTCTACTTTCTTTTTCTGCATTGACATGCAAATGTTAATAAGACAGACAATTTCTCAGGTCCTTGAGCCCAGCCCTGAGCCCAGAAACTGCTGGGGAGAATCAGGAATAACTCTTTCCTACTGTTTAAACACAGAAATAGGACTTCCACGTTCACTTTAGATCCCTTGTGAGAATCCATTAATACTTACTTTACTCTTATACTTCTGATCTCCCAGTCTTAACAAGACAAAAATCTGTGTCATGCTCCCTCCGGGGATGTGCTTCCCTTCCAATAAAGTGATCGTGACAAGTCCATTCCACAGCTGGTTTTTTCGCAAGGAATCGGACAGATGCACATTTCGCATGAAATTCGGCTGGAAAACAAATTGTCAGAGTATAAATGCTCCAACGCCCATGTTCTTACATGCTTGTATAGCTTCACAGTGCAACATAAGGCTCCTCACTTCACTTCTGGAGGCGGGGAAGCACAATTGTCCCCTGTTTATGGCTGGGAGACAGAGACATAAAATGAGTTGCCCAAGGTCACAGCAGAAGCATGTGGCAAGTCAGGGAATTAAACAGAGGTCTACTGAGTCCCAGGCTGGTGCTCAAACCACTTGACCATCTCCCATTATGCTCCCATAGCTCTTTGCTTACTAGCTTTTAGTGTTTATGTTACTGGAACCTGAGCTTGTGAATCATAAAGACTGATGCCCACTGACAAATAATGACATGATTGGATCTTTTATCTGGTGGCTATAGGCTATTTCAACACATTTATTAACTTTACAGTTTCATTCAACAGTAGCTTGTAGAATATAGCCCTAGCTGTGCTAACAGTTTAGTAACTGGTAATATTTTATTGGACGTGGAGATGACTAAACGAGCCTTTATTTTATTTTTTTGTGTGTGAAGGGGGCGAGGGGGATAGTGGAAAGAGCTGGAAACATTAACACTCAAGGCTACATTTTTCGCTGTAAAAATCTTGCAATATTTTATCCTTGTGCAACAACTTCTAACTCGCCGCCACCTTTCTGTGCTTCAGTCAGGTCACCTACAGGTGGGTTCAAGGGGGAGGAGATGACTTCATGAGTCGCATGAAAATAGGATGTGTTCACTTTAACTACAAGTAAGACACGGTCAATAAAAAAATTGTAAGAGCACTCCGGGCCTGGCTGTTACGTTTTGGAGCTAAATTACCCGGTAACAAAATCCTTAAATCATGTGAGGTATAGTCACAAATTTTAACTAGCTCTTTATTGGTTAAAATACCCAAAGTTTTGAATCCCACACGCATATTAACATACTTCTATTTAAACACCCTGTTTGGCTTTCCTGGCACATGGGATGAAAATTCCTACCTTTAAAAAAGAAAATGAGATTTTGATTCATAAATCCAGCTGCAGCACATTTTTTTTAAGTTCGTCTTGTAGGCCAAAAAGCTAAAGCATGACTGTTCCCATGGACATACTTCAAAGTCCCGGCAGATATATTCCTCCCTAAACACTGCAACTATTTCAAAATCCTTTTTATAAAAAAGGGAGTAATGTCCACAAGGGATCAAAGGGCATCCTACGTCTGGCAATTGCCTAAGAAAAATGGCAATGCTTCTATGAAATATGCCCTAAAATAATTTTGCAGCTTGGTATGTCCTAATTTCGAATTGGATGTTTATCTTGGAAAGGCTTCTATCTAACTTGTCCATAAAACAGCTCCACTTAGCTCTATGAGCCCTGTGAAAATGGAATCCAAAGCTGGCTATTAAAGGGGCCTAGAGATTGCTTCCATATGGCAGAACAGCATGGGAGTGGAGGGGTAAGGCCTACAGCAGGCGCTGCTTGGCTTGAGCTCCCGATCTATCCATGGACACTCGTTGCATTACACCATAACATCTGGATTATTGCTTGTAATGTCCCTGGGAAATATCCACTTCCCATCAAAGCCTTTATCTATCTCAGTTGTACTTTGAACATTTTAGTATTTAACATAGTCATGTTTGATGTGATGTACTTGCTGCTTTAGGTCCAAAGATTCCCCCCCCCCCCTTCCTTGGAGGAGGAAGGAGGTATTTGAAGTGTTGGTTCGTTAAAAAAAAAACACCGAACCAAACCACCAGACACGTTTTATTAACCACGTTACAATTTGCTTTAATCTTGAATATCTATTTAATTGCAGAGCTTCCAGGTTGAAGGAAAAAAAAAAATTCAACAGTTATCATTGCTTTGTTATAAAAAATCAAATGGGGTGAGCCTTTTCATTCAGATCCCTTTTGTTCTCCATTGGTTTTCGGTTTTATTGTTGTTTCTCCGTTATTGTTTCATGGGAACAGTCTGCCCCAAAGTTCCTGCACTTCTCCAGCTCCGCTCTCTCCCTCTTCATATTCACAATAGTCCTGAGGAGTCCTGTTCTCACCTGGTCCAGCTAAGCCAGCAGCAGAAGCTGTCTGCCCTTAGGCCATTTGTCCCACAAGTAAGAAGCAGCAGCTGTTTATTTCTCATTACAAAATGTATTTTAAAAACTTTTCTCTGGTGTTTCTCCTCCCTAAGCAATACAAAGTTATTAGCATAGAGTCAATTAAACCCTGCAGCCATGCCTGAGAGGTAAGGGAAGTATTACCAATGAGCAGAACAAGGCAAAGGGAAATCCAGTGAGTTGACCAAGGTCAAAAACCATATCAGAGCTGAATTCATAAGCTTCACTCACCCTGCTCAGAAAAAGCCCCAGTAATTGTGGGGAAGGATCAAAACCTCTAAGTGCATTTGGCCCTTCTTCAGTTAACAGATGATGCCACCTACCCAACCTCCCTCAGGCCAGAATTGAAGAGGGCTGAGCCTGAGTTGCAAACCCTGGTTGCAGCACTCTGCAAACAGACTATTAAAGAGGAAGAGATTGGTTAATGGGAAGGGCAGTTCTTCACACTTTTTCTTTCCTGCATCTGACTATGTGCCTTTTTCAGCCACTTGCCCAAGTCTCCAGTCTCACTGTCCATGTGCTAAGCATGGCCAGGATGTAGGACCTGCAACATGGAAGTTCATCCACACCTGGCTCCAAGCCCAGCTCTCCCCCTGCCTGAATCCAGGATAAACGCCTTGATGCAGACTGCTCAACTGTCTTCATACCCTACCTGACTCCTGTACTAGAGATGAGCATCTGTGGTTGAGCCCTGGAGCCTGCGGAGTTGAGTTCTTAGACTAAGCACTAGTTTCTTCACTCTCTTGCCTTAGTTTCTCTGCAATCATCTAGCTCTCATGCTGGCTGTGGCCTGAAAACCCAGAAAGCAACAGGTATCCTCCAGGGACTTGCGGAAAGCTGGTACCATCAGGTCATCTAGAAATGCAGGCAGGATGCTGGCTAAACATCAGCTCAGACCACCTCAGCCCATGGGATCACTGACTCCGATTTTGAGTATATCCTTAGGCAAGTCTTAGTTTCCCTGAGCTTCTGTTCCTGCTTGTGCAGAAGAGTCGATTACCTCACAAGCATGGCCACTCTCCTTCCCACTTTGTTATTCCCAACTTCTCTCCTCTCTCATCCTGCCCAAATCAAACAGTCATATTTTCATGAGCATCCTCCTGAGCCTATACAGACCCTCCCTGGCATCAACCAGGCCTTGTACGGGTCCGCAAGACCTCACAAATAGATTTGATGGCAAATTCAGGGACCAGTGTTTCCAGTCCTTTGTGGAGGGACAGTTTATATCTTCTTTACTACTCACTTGACAGTTGAAACTACAAGATTATCAAGGTCATCTTTATGTTAAGGACTTGCTTTGGTTTTAATGGTTAAAAGCTGACAACAGCAGCAACTTAACAGAAAAAAAAGAAAGAACTTAGACACACAGGTCAGATAGAGTTGGAAAAAAAAAAAAAAAGGACCAAGCATCCAAAATACATTATTTTGCAACAACAACTATAAAAGCCTGGTCCACCCATCTGTTGAGGGCTTAGGGCCCCCCACAGAATGATGCATGAGACAGCACAGCAAGTAACATCTATGGGCCATATGAGGCGTCTCATATGCATATAGTAGAGAAATCCCTATTTCTCAGACACCCTGTGTAAGTCTAGGAGTTTGGGAGTAGTTTTGTTCAGAGAACATTCAATGTAGTGGGTCCTACTATACCTTCCATTACAAATGCAGAACTTTTCAGACACGAGGAAGTGCCTGAGCTCATCAGAGGTAAAAGCCAAGTCATTATTTCTATACATTCTCCCTCTACATATATTCACATAATTTACTAAAGCAGCTCATTTAAACCATTACTTAGCTCACACACAAGTTGAAACTTTCATTTGTGAAGGTCTGGGGAGGGGGTGATTTTTAAATGTTTTAAAGAATGAAAGAAATTGTTGTACCCTGAAAAACAATGAAAAGAGGTAGAAGAGTATATGATGAAGCCATCGTTTACACCTTTCAGTTAAAAGGAGGAGATAGCCAAAGAGAACAGTTGTTCGCTTTTCTGTGGAAAGGCAGCGACTAAAACCACTGTAATTTGGGACAAAAAAGATAAAATTTGGACCTCTAGGCTAGGGACATAAGTTACACAAACTACTTTAAGTCATCAGAAACTGGTTTAAACCCATAACAGAAGATCAGTGCACATAAACTAGATACCAAATGGCTGACGCTGGTTAAACCTGGTTGAACACAATATCAGACTTAACTAATTTAGGTCAAACCAGTTTATGAAATGTTTTTCCCAGGTTCCTTCCTGGTTCAAGTTAAATCAGTCCTCCAGCTTCCCAAAATGCTTCCCAGCCCTAGGCTGTGTTGTTTTGTCTGTTCCAGCACAGAAGGGTTGGCAGGGGGAGGAGGTAGGCAGGGACTGCCTACCCCCTTCGCAAACCCCAGCTGAGTATTTGGGGCCAGGGATGGGTGTTAAACCCCACTTCCCCCAACCACAAAGCCACCCTGCTGCTAACTTACTGCAGATTGCAACTGTGGACTACAAATCCTAGAGGCACCCAGAAGCAAGAAGATAAAGTGATAAGCAACCCTTCAGAGTCCTGCTGTTGTGATTCTGGACTGCAAATCCCAGAGACTTTGTGGGCAGCAAGAAAAGGAAGTGAACATACAGCCCATTGCTGTCTATGTGCCAGAGAGCTGTGCTCTAGCCCTACTTGGCTCCTGGCCTGAGTCACTGCAAGCATATGGCTGCATTTCCTAAATCAAAAGTAAGTGTGGGTCCAGTTGTTTCTCAGTTTAATCTCTGCAGTTTAGACTAATCTACAAAGACTGAATTGATTCAGCCTTGGGCTTTTTGACCATCTGTACTTAGCCCTAGGCATCAGATAGGGAACGTTCTGCAGAGGCATATTCCCACTGGGAAAGGAGAGGACAGTGAGAATGACAACGGCACTGACAAGAGATCACTGTGATGGTGCATGACCCTGTGGCAACCAAGGTCCATGGTCCTGTGCAACGTTCAAAGATCACAGCAGTCCCGCGGCCCAAAGGGTATTTCTAGCAAGAGCCAAATACAATGAGGCAGGCAAAAAAAATTGCCACAAATGAAAAGGAGGCTGAGGGATTTCTCCAGGCAATGAGAGAACTAGGAGTACTTTGGCCAGGTCACCCTTTCAAACAATTTAGTTAATCAGCTTTGGATATTGAGGTGACAATTGAATCACTTTTGTTTGAGGAATAAACTGCAGCAGGTCTATCCATCCTAAGCAAACTCATGTGTTCGCTTCCTAAATGTTCAACTCATAAAGGTTATTCTGCTGTACAAAGGCTGGAAATAACATGTAGGGCATCATCAGTGCAAGGTTCTTGCCACACGGGAGAAACAAGGCTACTAAGCTTCAGCCACGGAGCTCCAACAATGTAATCTGCAGACTCCACCTATGCCCCAGATGACCCCTATAAAATCAGAGAGAGAGAGAGAGAGAGAGAGAGAGAGAGAGAGAGAGAGAGAGAGAGAGGAGCAATTCATCTCCTTTTCCTCCCTTGCATACTTGTATATACATACACACACGTCCACACTGCTTTGTCAAATGTGTATACACACACTTACGTTTATATAAATATAAATGTATCTGAGGTAATACTTCCTAAACACAAAAGAATTATTTTTCCCTCTGCATTGCCATATCTTTTTGATGGCCGAGGGAGCAAGGTGCATTCTGGGAAGACTGCGATATGAAACGGCAATGCAACTCCAGGCTCCTGTCATAAGCGAGGGGTTCTGATTGGGGTGTGCACATCTTGCTCATTTTCTTTTGACACAATGAGCTCAAAAATGTACTCTAGATGCTTCTCTTCCTCAAGCAATATAAAATGCTGACTAACATACAAACAGCCAAATCACCTAGTTCAATATCTCCTGCACTAGAAGGATTTTACATGCAACATTCAGTATTTGAAATAACTTCCGAACCTTTAAAAAAACCCAAAACTGTTAAGCACTGATAGCCAATGCTTGGATAATTTTGTATTGTACAAAAGTTACAGTCCCTTAAAACAACAAAACAGGGAGTTGGGAAGACTTTTTTGTAATGTATAGAAAAGGTACCAACAGTAGATATAACATCTTTTTCATTCTGTACTTGGGAACGAAGCAGTTATTTGTACTATCATTACAGACATTGATCTCTCGGGGATATTATTGAATACCTACATGACAGACTGGCGACTGAAGTAATTCAAGATTAATTTGCAACACTGTCAGTGTAGATAGCAGATTTAGGTTGAGATAAAACTGAGGAGATCAAATCTGATTACAAACCACAACTCTCATACATATGGGTGGATAAATCAAGGTCTGAAAAATAAAAATGAACTCAGTTTCTCCATTCCTTTACAATTAACTGCTTCTCCCACTGTTTGCATGACCGAATCTGCAAGTTACAACCAAGCCTGAGTTTAGTTCAAATGAGAGAGGCGGTTAAGAAAACTTTTACTCACCTAGTAATACAGAGAGGTACATTTCTGGGACAGATCGAATTGAATCAGTGGGATGTAGACTTATCAGGTATGCAACTGAATAAATGGGAACTATATGCCATTTTTCTCCTTCAACAGCCAACCAGAATAAGTGCAATAGCCAAAGCAGTGCTGAATTTGTGTACCCGTGATAGATCTCCTTCTCCCCTAGCCCCAACTCTTTTCTGGCAGCTTTATCTAGTCCAGCAACATTTTTTTCTATCTTATCACACACACTGGCCATTCTTCCATAACCTCTCATGCCTTCCCTAGACACCCATATTCCCCATGCTCACAATTTTTCTTCCTAGCCTTTACGGTCTGCCACAAACTGCTAGTACTTCTTCCACAGACCAGAGTTTCCTAACTAAAGATGGTTATTGATGTACAGTACTAGTGTTTTAGTGCAGGAGCAGAATCAATAAAGTAGGAAATACTGCTTTGTCAGATTTTTCCACCGCATTCTGGGAAATTCTTTACTACCTTGGATGGTCACAGAAGCTTTTCTTAAGAGATCACACTAGAGCGTGAACTGTGTCTTCTCTCGGAAGAACTGGAACTCTCCTACCCTCTAGTGACTGTAAGAAAATAGAGCAAAGGGTTGCAAGGTTTCCCCCACCCTCCCCCTTTAACAATCTTGCTTCCACTCACCCAATATCGTGCTTTGGCATCTCTTAATTTTATTTAAAGGGATGTTAAGATATTAGCCAGAGCCTTGGGAACCAAATGACCTGCCAAGATGACTTACAGCTTTATCTCTTTTATTTAAAATACTGTGTTTAAAATGCAGAGAGATAATGTACAACAAAAACAAAACAAAACCCAAAAAAAAAAGGAAAAGAAAATAACCAAGACAGAACTCTGGTCTTTTCAGTCCAGAATAGCCAGAGTTTGAATAACTGGCTCCCTTTCCTAAGACCCAAAGCCAACCGGATTTGGGAGACAGCTGTGTGTGCATGGATGAGAGAGAGAGAGAGAGATCAAACCACATTGATTGAGTGAGGGCACTAGTAATTTCCAGAGCTTTAGTTAAAACTAAACCGCTGAGCTCTTCAATTATGCCATCACTAGCTGTCATATTCCATTTAGTGAATCCGGGCTGTTTCTCTATGGCATGAGAGGAGCTGTAGAGGACCTGCATTATCTCTGGGATTGTTTGGGTAAACCAAGAAAGCATGGACCTGAACCCAGGAATTACACTACATGTCTACTGTTTACAGAAGTAGCCTTGTGGGTTTTCCCCACATGCCGTACCACAAATGTGCTGAACAAAAGCCAAGGGAAATGAATTATTTATTTTACATAAGCAAAAACAAACATCTTGATAGGAGAAATGCCAAGATCTGGGCCTCGGCTCCTTGAAGCCACGCTAAGCTTTTCTTAAGTTGCACGGTAACCTTTTAAAACGCAGGGCCTGCAGGCAACAGAAATATCTAGCGGTTCACACCAAAAGAAAGACCAGACGGTCTCAATAGAATTATTTAAGGAAGCCTCCAGTCAGGACCTGTGCCCTGAAATACTGAAAAACATCTTCATATAACACCAGGACAATGGACTGGGAGCCAGCGATGCCCATATATTCATTAATCACACCTTCTGCCAACGCTATCCCATCTGCAGCTGGGCCACTTTTCTGCTGCATAACCTTGGCCAAGTCACTTCATCTCTTTCTGCATCTTATAGTTTCCTAGTAGGTAGGGTCGGAAGGGACCTGAGCAGATCATCAAGTCTGACCCCCTGCTCTCAATTTGCATCAAGTCATTCTGGTAAAGGAAGGCAGAAGCCAGGGCAAGGTGACATCTTTGGTTATAGATAGGCGTTCATTTGTACTCATGCACATTTCTGGGAGTGTACAGGATCTGGGGAGCAGGCTGCTTCTCCCCTCCTCCAGGTCCCTGTTAGGCAAAGAACAGGTCCTTATGCCTTCCCTAGACCAGGGTCTCCCAGTCTAGGGAAGACTTGTGGGGACAACGGCAGCTCTACTCTTCCCAGTTACAGAGAAGTTGAGATGAAGGGTATAGACGTTTGTTCTAGTAAGAGAAACTCTCACACAGGAGAGATCTTCCAGGTCTCAAAAGGATGAAGCATGCTCCCTCCATGAAGAATGGAATAAATGCCTGCATGCTGACAATTTTTACCAGGAGAGTGGCGATTCTCCCCATAGAAATGTAACACATCTACTTGACCTTAGAGACAGACCAATGCAATCAGAAATGTATAAACTTTCATAACCAACAGCCTGCTGGTCTCACAATGGATATCTGTATGGTTCCACAGGGCCCTGATTTCTTTTGAAGCCTCTAGATATTATTGTAACATGTACAGCAATAAAACATCCAACATTCCTCACCAGATAGGAGGAAAGAGAAAGGAATGGGAATCTCAAACCAGAGAGTTCAATAATTGTCATCTGGGCTAAGATTTTTCAAGCTATGTATAGGTCTCATTGAGGACAGATGGTTAGGGAAGCAAAGGATTTGGAGAGTAACTTGTGAAGGTAAGAGTGTAGGGTTACCTTGGATGAAGAAGTTCGTTTCTTCCGACTCGTCCATCTCTATTCATGAGATTCCACCGGAAATGGGAAGAGGGGAGGAAGCAGAACAGGTAAAGTGGTTAGCAAATCATATGAATGCTGATTTATAAATTGTGTTAGGAAGGCATGGAACTAGGAGGGAGTTGGATCTACTACTGCATTCAGCTAAACTGTCTCCCTTCAGGATCGTAACAAGCAGAACACCTGCATTGCACCAGAAATAAACGGGGGTGGAGGGAAGGGGGGGGGAAGCATCAAAAATAAAAAAGTGGAGGAATCCAGAGCCATTAGTAAGATGCACGGCTCATACTTGTGGTGCCATCTGGCCCTACTAAGCTAATTTAAAAAGGAAGGGGAAAAAAAGTCAGCTTGCTGTTAAGTGCATAATGTGGACAAAGCCATTTCACTATCCTGATTCTACCGGCAATGGCCAAATGATTTGCAGTTAAAACGTGAGAATTTAAAATATAGTTAATGAAATGTTTAGTGTGCACCTAGTCTTCAAACATCTGCACTCAGAATATTAACTATGCACCCAGGAGTGTCCCAGGTGTCTGCTCAGAACCAGGGCTGCATTCTCTATTATTCCCAAGGCCCTGGGTCTGCCACTGCCCGCTCCCTCTCACTAGTCTTGTAGGCCTGGTTCCCAAGTCTGAGCTGTTGCCCCTTCCAGCAGATCATTTCTAGCTGTGTGCCTTAGATTCCCCTCTAATGCACACAGTAACATGTATTCTCATCTGAGATCATTGGATTTGCAGCCCAGACCAAAAAGGTTTACATTAGTAAAAACAAGCAAGATTTCCAGGTAAGGAGAGAGGGGTTATTGCAGTATTTTTACAGAGAGCTCTCACCTCTGTAATGACCAACTAAAGTTCTTTGTTCTCTTCCCTCTTACATTCCCTCCCTAGTCTGATAGGAAAAGGCTCCTTATAGCATATAAACCTCACATTGATAGATGAGATCAGTGCAATACAAATAAATATTCTGAATGCTTCTGGTTGTTTGTAGATTTTAAACAATCATACCCATAGGCAAAAATAATTTGACAGGCATTTCCATGTTAGCTTACTAGGTAACTTTAGAATGCTTTACCTAGGAAGCACTAACACAGAAGAGGCAAGCTTCTCTGCAAAGGCTGTTTTTTATTTTTCCTCCTTTTGTAACATTTCCAGTTGCATAAATATCCCAAACCTGCTGTGAATACATGTGTCAATTTAAATGGATTGGATTCTAAAAAGTTTAAAGAGTTATATATAGGATTCCTCGGAAAAGTGTCCATTCTTTTAACCGGAAACATTTTTTTATACTTTTAAAATGTGGTCTCCTTGAAAATTGCTTCTGTTCATATGGTGTTTTTTGGCATCAATTTCTCCCTTGTCAGCCTCTGCTCTAAATAGTTGTGGAAGTAAGTCACACGTTCATACATGTTCTGTATAACACAAATGGTAAACCAAAAGATAGTCACAGAGCCTGGACCCAGAACATATATTCGTATTAATCACACCCTCCACCAACAATATCTGACTCATTCTGGGTTTCTAATAAGGCCCCTTCTACACGTTACAGGTATCGCACAATTCAGTGGTTAATTGTGCAGTTAGCTCAAGACCAGCTACATGGGCAAACTAGCTACCATGCCATAAAAAGTTCCAGCCAATTATCAAGTCAGACTGCAAAAATGTGTACTACCTTTATAGCTGGTTGCTACTGAGCTTTAACTGGCATTAGGGGTGTGCAAAATGGGCCGTATTCAATTCGGATTCAGCCCAAATCAGGGACAGTGATTCAATTAGAGATTCAGTTAGTTAATTCAATTCAGCCAAATCCAAATGTGAAGATTCGACGCCGATTCAGAGAATCAGCAATTCGGACATAGACACAGCTTTAAATGTTTTTTTCTATGCACCTCAAGGTACCAGACACAACTTGTGATCGCTACGATCCTGGGGTGGATGGGGCATCCCACAGGAGCTGCTGCAGTACCCCCCTCTCCCCCCAGGCTCGGTGGTGAACCCAGAAGTAGACTGGAAGTACTTCTGGTTCACTTCTGGATCTGCCACTGAGCATGCTGGAGGGTCTCCCTATGCCCCCCCGGCTTGGCAATTGGCTGTGGGGGGGACCCGGGGTGCCTCCCCAAGCCCAGGAGGCACCAGTGACTGAGCCAGAGGGTGTTGGGAGCGGACACTCCAGCACGCTCCCCGGCAGACCCGGAACTGGACTAGAATTGCTGCCAGCCGAGCGTGCTAGGGACCCCGCTACGCTCCAGTGGGATGCTCCATCTGCCCCACCATCGCAGCACTCCTATGTGTAGGTGGCACATCGAGCCACCTACTGCCTGGATGTATGGAGACAAAACATTTAAAGCTGTCTTATGTCCAAACCGCCAAATCCTTCCAAATCTCTCCAAATCGATTCAGAGGTTTCAACCTCATTTGGAGAGATTAAAGTGTCTCCCGATTCGATTCCGATTCAGAGATTCAGCCATTGAATCAGACTGAGTCTCTGCTGAATCACATCAGTGACTGAAGCTTCGCACAGCCCTAATTGGCATGTATAACAGGGTCTCCTCTGTGGTGTCATAGCTCGCAGCTCCTGGGGTGCAGCGTTCCCAGCATAAAATCCCCAAGCCCTGGGGATTATGGCTGCTGCACCGCCCAGGCCCAGGGATGTGGTCCAGGATCAGGCTCCCCCTGCACTAGCAATAAGATGAAATGAGGTCTAATGCGTGATCTCACAACCACACCTCTTGTCATGCACATGTGGCATGGCAGGAGGTGCAATTGTGTGGATCACACATTAGATCACATCACGCCTTTACTTGCACATGTAGAGGGGGGCGATGCACACAAGAGACCCACCATACTTCAGCTCCATGAGCCCAATTTAAAAGCAGACTGAAAATTCACTGTGGAGAAACTGGCTGAGGTCTCAGCTATTCAAAAGTCTGACATAAAAGAGCTCTTTGTGCCCATTTTTCTCCTTTCCACCACTGCGCGCCCATACAGAGTTGGCACAATCTAGGTCTTAATCACAGATCCGTGCTTGTTGATTTCACACTTGTATATTTTTAATTGGTGTGAAAAAAAATTCCAGTTCGAATTCTTTTATAAATTTTTTTAAGGCATTAAAAAAAATTCTCCTCGCCTACAATCAGTAAATGGCAATGCCCTGGAATAGCAGTCCTCAAAGCTACAAGGATGCATATTCCGTTAGCAAACTATACGCTTTGCAGATAACAGACACTCTCTCTGCAATAGATGGGAACTGTTGCTATTCATGGGCTTTCAAGAACTGAAGCACTCACTTATATGTATAAGCAACTTTTATCCAATCAAATGCTACCAGGTTTTAAGTCATGAACTATCTAGATTTCAATACTGAGCCTCAGAGGATGAAAATAAAGGTGGCATTTTCCCAGTAAATCAGATTAAGGCAGTTTCTTTTTTTTGCACATTCCAGCTTTAAATTTGATTTCCTAAGCCACTTACACTTCTCTTGAAGTCTCCTGCCTTGACTGCTAGGCTCAAGTTTAACACAATCACGCCCATGTCATCTTCCGAACTCTTCGGATCTTCCAGTTTTAAAACGTGTTCGATACTTCTGAAAGCAGAAAAAAACGGTAATATTGGTTGGGTTTCCCTGTTAACTTCTGGTTCATTCTGATCTGATCACTCTGATCTGCTCAAATTCCTGCACGCTGTCTGAAGTGTTTCAAATTAAGCCTAGGTGTTGAAAGTGAGATCTGGTATATTTTTTACCCAAATAAACTTCTCACAAATTCTGCAAAATATACCACTTTCATCACAGTGCGGGCATCTACACGTGCCCCTCATGGCACAGTTGTTACTGCACCATCATGTAGTACTTGCTTTAGGAAGTACTAAATGACATGGCAGTAACAACCATTACTGCACTGTCCACGCGGCGTAGTTATTTTTAGTAGCTACAACGCCGTAGAGATGGACTGTAGCAAGGTAGTGTTAGCATCACTTTGTTCCCACCAATGCTACGTTGCAAAGAGTTACATCACCATAGCATGTTGCTATGAAGGTGTAGTGTCGCGTGTAGACTTGTCCAGTGACAATCACAGTGCCAAGCAACCTCCAGCGCAACAGCTAATATCCATAACCTACCACCTTTGCAACAGTGAAGAAAGTCAATAAAATCTCCATTTTACAAGTAAAAGAAAATTGACAGCAATAGTGTAACCGAGTCAGGAGGACCAGGGCACGAGCCATGGTCACTGCTTTGGGGCCAGAGATGCAAAAACAGCTGCCACACCAGCTGGCACTGCCCCATGCACGGCCACACCTCCGACTGCCCCATGCACAGCCACACCTCCGACTTTCTGAACCATAAAGCCAACTTTCTGGATGAGTCAGACTAGACTTGGAATTAGGTGTTCTCTGTTAAGCTCCTAACTCCAACACAGGCTTTCTACATCACCTCGAACAAATCAGTTTATCCCTGTCTGCTTCCATTCCCTGCTCTGCATGATCGTGTCTCCTTACTTCACAAGGGTGTTCCAATGAGAAATGCATTGACCCGAATTATTTAGTGAAGGATGATCCTGCCCTGAGCAGGGAGTTGAACTAGATGACCTCATGTCATGAGGTCACATCCAGCCATGCTTTCCTATGATCCTATGTTTATGAATCAGTCTCATATTATAGCCAGGGGAGCTATAGTTTAGCCACACAGAGTTTGCAGAAGTGCTAGGAAAAATGAGTTTCCAAGTCCACATGTAGACCACACGATGACAGAAAAAGGACTGAGGTTTGTCTGTAAAGGAAGTTATCCTGTGATAATTATTGCCAAATAATGATAGGTGTGGAAATTCTTATTCTTAATTTTCTCCAGATTAAGAGCATACATATATGTTGTTATTCTAGAAGAGCTGGTCCTCTAAGTATGCAGCCTGCTTTAGTCTAGAATAATTTGTGTGTGTAAAAAAAATGTTCTGAACTGCTACAAAAGTACTAAAATGCAATGCATCATTTCTAAACTAAACTCTGTTGATAAATTCTGGTAAATTCATATCATACCTATTAAGTTCCAGGTCACTGAGGATTACATATGCTGACCCCATGAAGTCGGAAGAGGTGAAGTCTCGATCATACACCTGGGAGCGAAATAAAATACATATGATTTTCATATCCAGTTTTATCACAATCCACAAAGAACAGAAAATGTTGGCCCCGAGTCCACTGCTATATAGTTCAATACTCAAAGCTGAACTACTCTTCAGGGATAATGTACCACCTTCCTCTTCTAATTTGGAACCTCAGGTTAATATTGAAACAGTATATGTGAAGTAGTTTCTTCACACAGTGTGAACAAAAACACGTGAACAAGTACATACTGGAATTCTTATTCTATATCCTATATGGTCATTCTTTCAAATAGTGTACAAAGTCACAGTTTAAGCTGCAGATGTCTTAGCAGTTAGTGCTTACAACTGGTAGCTTGCAGCTCTTGTTAGCTGTAATGTTATTCATAAGGAGAAAAGGCTTTGCTACTTGTCATCACTGCATCACAGGTAATAATTCTACTCACTTCAGCTGGCCAAATTGAACTCTTAAATTATGCTTGCGTAACCCCCACTGGTTTCATTTAGGTGGCTCAAGTATAACCAAGGAGAGAATTTAACTCAGCAGGTTCAAACATATCCATTCAAAGAAATCTTTTTAATTGGGGACTTTCACATACTGAAAATATAACATCAAGGTAACATCTGGCAAAGACATGGGCATGTTAATCTAAAGTTTATAAAACTTTCAGTCCTGATTTTGTTTTCAACACTTGTTCCCTACATTGAGCAACATGAAAAATAAGAAGCAACTGGCCCTCGAGAGCTTTTACAAATGCTATAGAACAGAAACCAAAATTTTACCTTGACACAGAGCTTCTGGCCAAGCTTCTGTATTGGCAGCACAACCTTTTCATCCCAAACTGGATTTAGGTTCTTGTACATTACCTTACTTTTGTATAGTGTTTTTCCATTTAATTTAAACTTCACATATGGATCACTTGTACCTAGTATAAGCAATAATAATATTACTATTAATAACATTAACAACAATTTTGTCAACAATAATAATAATAATAATAATAATAGATTAGCTTGGAAAATAATTCCACAGTAATAACCACAACGTTTGCATGCATGCACGAATAATATTATAAATTAAGAAGGGGGGAAAAGACTGTTCTACTTCAGTAAAAGGATTATAATGAACACAATGGGTCAATGCCACATAGTACAGAAAAGCAGAATTACACATTGGTTGCTCTCTGCCTTGTACTTTGAAAAAAGAGCTATTTTACTGACTTTGTTAACTTGTTATATTTTTTGGGAAGGATCAAACATAACTGAAGGCAAATGAATACAGCCACACTAAAGTAAAAATAAAAAGATTAAGAATTCAAAGGAAAATGGATTATTATACCTATATAAAAACAAAAAGTAACAAGGTACCAAAAGTTTCTATTAGGGCTAAAAGAACAGTAGAAACAACAGTAAATAATCAAGACAGGGTTTTAGTGACAGCGCAGTCTTGTACCCTCTCTCTTCTTACTCCAAATTTGAAGTTAAACAGAAAATATTGTTGACAATTTTGAGCAACTCAAAACATTGACATTCTTGGGGTTTGAGGTTCAGGAAAGATAATAAATAATGCTTGGAGAATACGGACTTTTAATCTTCAAAGTGATACATTTTTTCATGGCAATAATGAACCAGATGTTCCTTCAAGGAACATGGGGATTTGCCACTGGGCAGCAAGAGAAAGACTTGCGGCTGTCAAAGGAAAACAGAAAAGGGATTTTTTTTAACATAAGTGTGCGTGTGAGTGTGCAAGTGTGAGTGTGAGTGAGAGAAAGCATTAACATAAGCTTAATGTAGTATTTGTAAACTAAACTCCAGTAGCAAGCTCTGGTACGTACACAGCGTACATGTATTGAGAGAGAGAGTGTGTGTGTGGGTGCATATAATTACATAATACATAATTGAACAGAATTACACACACACATTATAGCTATATTCTTTTTTAATTGAAGGCATGACTATTAACACCAGGCAAGGCTGTGGATGAATAGTCAGCAGCAGGATACAAAACCAAAAGGATTTAAAGAATTTAGCCAGATGGCTGACTTAACAGCACCTACAGATTTTACACAAACAAGGCGACCCAAGTCTTAGAGGGTCAGTACAAAAGGAAGGACTAAGAGAGAGTAAAGTTGCAGTAGAGCATACAACTGACTCAGCTGCACTCTCTTCTCTTTCAGATTCGATGCCCTCTGCTACGGTTTCTGTAAGGAATTAACATGTTCCATTAATCATTCCATTTAATAAAAAAGGAGGACTAAACGGATGTGAAGTCAATTAGTGGCTAGTCTAATTAGTGGTCATTCTAAAAGCACAGACTAAGAAAAAAAAATCGCTATAAGCACAATGTGCCAAGTTGCAGACCAATCACTCAGGTGGCCAGAAAGCCAACAACTCTAGCCCATGACAGAGGAAACCTGCTCTCTGCTTCAGGATTTATACAGAGGACCAAGCTGTGCTGCTGCCGTCTCTGGTTGCTGAGTCTAGCGATGGCAAAGGGCAGCCCGGGGTAACTCGTTACTCCACAAATTTACCATGAGCCCTCTCATTATACCAAACAGCAAGGGCTGAATTTGTCAGGTGTCTGCAGGTCTGACTGTTGTCACTTACAGAAGAAATCTTAAGGCTCAAAAGCAAAATAACTATGCTGCAATGGCTGTATGGAGCTAACCAGGAACATTTAAAATAAGTAAATCCCTGCTGCAAAATTAAATGCAACTATTTAAAAAAAAAATCTATATAACGGCTCTTATTCAATATTAATCTTGATAGTATTTTGTAAGTCTCATTCACTTCTATAGATCTCCTGCAGAAACATTTGCTTAATTAGATGGAAAAGCTTTTTTTGCGAAAGATGAAATATCTACCAGTTGATCTACCGTCAAACACCACCTGCAGCAAATTCTTTTCTTAAGTATCAAAATCAAGCTTTTTTGTGGGCAATGTTGCAAACCAAACAAAAAGAAAGTTTGTTTTTCTGGTCCTCAGAGGGGTATCCGCATTCAGGGAGGGATCCAAAGACCACTAAAGTCAACAGAAGATTTTCTTTTGTATTCACTGCGTCTGGATTGGGCCCTTACTCAGAGTCTCTTTCATTATTATTTATATTCCCTTACTCAATGCATGTCTTGAAAACAAATATTGAACAGCAGCAAGTACTTTAAACAACAGACAGGAACGGATAGCTAACACCCAACAACAACAATGTATATGCAATAACCTTCAGAGGCTGCATTAGTTCAGAAATGACATGAATAGAGCTATTTGGTGTCATCCTTTGTTAACTTCTCTTGAATATTCCAACTCCCTTCTCCTTTAAAAAGAAAGAAAAAAACAGAGAGGAGAGAAATAGCCTTTATCTCCTATATAAGCAGAAGCAGACTGCATTATTAATAAAAAAAAGTCTTAAGTATTTACTACATGAAAGAGGCAGTATCAAGACTAGACAAGAAAAGTAAGCGATGTAATGAAACCATGAATAGGGCAGTGGAGGCAGGTGGTCTATGACTATAACTCATCTGTTTCTTAAATAGAGAAGAACATTTGCGTGAAGGGGCCTTTAAAAAGAAGAGAGGAAGAGAAAGGAAAAGCAAACAGCTTATAACTTTAGCATCCGCAAGCATTACAAAGAAAGCCAGTACCTAACTGGCTTCTTTTTTCTAAGCCTAGGAAACAAGAGGACCATATCTAAGCAAGCATTCCAACTGCATTCTCTCATAGAAAGCTTTCCAAGCCGCTAGACAGTAAAAGAGGAGTAGGACTATGTACGGCGGCACTGCTCACGTGAGTCAGGCTTTAGCAATCATTCTGATTATACATACACACACGCATATATACACACACACACGTATACACACGTATATCTAGATAGATAAATAGATATACACACACACACCAAAACAAAACAAAACAGTGGGGGGGAGGACTATAATAAAAAAGGCCTTTAATTAAATAAGATTGCCACTCTGGGATCAGGCCTTCATGCTTGTCAGCTTACTCTCAAAATAAACATCTCAAAACTAGGCCTCAGTGGTGTCACTTACAGAGGCAAGGCATACTGGGTAATCCCTAGGTATCTTGACAGCTACATAATGTTCAAACTGTTTCACGGGTGAATGGCGGCACTTGCGTGAAAGAAAATATTAATGTCTGGAATTAATAGAAAAAGGGATGATGGTTTACAAAGCCAAAGAGGAAAGGGTGTCAAGTTAGTACAGCGTTAATTGTTAGGGAAAATAATTGAGAGAGAGCGAGCATGCACATGAGAGAGAGAGAGAAGGGGAGTGAGCGAGAAACACACAGTGGTTTTCTAGCTGAGCACAACTGTCTTACTGTCAGGAAAGTAACATCTCAACTAGGCAAGCGGGGAAGAAAGGGTCGGCTGCTCAAGAATGCAACTCCGAGATTATACAAATGACGAGATGACGCCTCGGTGTCAGCAAACAGACGGACTTTAACCTTTGCATAGGGAGCTTCACAAACAATGTGGCTCTGTGGCATTTACTGGGATGGAACCAAATAGCTAGAACATAAAACCTTCCCTGGCAATAGGACTGGATTAGAAATGGAGCGGAGCATGGCACTGAATGACGGCCCTTTTTCATCCAGAAAGAGGGGTGGAAAGAATACACAATTATTTTGTTTAGATCCAATGAAGCTTCAGTGTCACCCTTTCTCAACGTCTCATTTCCCTCTCTCTTCTAAGGTTTCTGTTCATTATTTTTGTAGTGGTCAAATCAATAGGATTAAAAAAAAAAAAAGAGTTAAAAAAATAACGGCAAGTAGGCAGCGAAGTTTTGAGAGAAAGAGTAAAGCGTTATCTGTATTTGATTTGGGCCATGGAGATCTACAGATACCTATATATATTACAAGTAGATTCAAAAGGAGTACTCCAAACGGTGGGTGAAGAGAGCTACATTTTCACAAGAGAACAGTGATTTTAGGCACTTCACAACAAGAAACGGGCTTTACAACAAGTAGCAAAGTTTTTTACTTTTTGGATGGGGTTTTGGTCGTATTTTTTTGTTGGGCCAACCAAATAGTTGGCAGAGATGTTAGACAAGGTTTCAGGCAAAAGGTGCCATTCCTCAGGTCCAGGAAAGAAGCAGAGACATCCTACACTAAATGCCAAATAAAACAATGACTTCTAACTCAAAGTGCAAGAAGACTGAAAACATGGAGCAAAAAAGTCATCACAAGTAGCTAGAAAATGAGCACTCTCTCTCCCAACTATTCAGTTGATCCAGTAAAACAGGGGTTGTCAACCAGGGGTACGCATACCCCCGGGGGTACTTGAGAAGGCCCTAGGGGGTACACATGGGTAGGCAGGGATGGAGCGCTGCCACACACCGTCCCGCGCTGCCTTGTGGGGGAAGGTCACACGCGGCAGCTGCCGGCGCTCTGTGTTCAGCCAGGCAACACACCTCACCCCCACTCCGCATCCGGCCGCGGGGGTACACTGATCCAAAAAAGTTGAACCCCCTGCAGTAAAAAATATTACCAAAAACCCCACTCATATACTTTCTATACCAGCGGATCTCAACCTTTTGCACCTTATGTCCTACCAATCATTTTGTCAAAAAACTCTGGTCCCACCAGGAGCGACTGGTGCTGCCTTAATCGGGGGGGCACATGCCCCCCCTGTGACCAGTCCTGCTGACCAGGCGGACCCCCCACAGCCGATAGTGCCAACCAGGGAAGGAGGGGCACCCTGGGCCATCCTGCGATGGCCAATCACTGTGATCACTGCAACTGCTTCCAGGAGTTCCCGTGGAAGCAAGCACCAGCCATTCGCTACATCCACTCCCGCAAGTGGCCGCAGCAATCAGACGGTGCTTGTAGCAGGGGACTGGTGCTCCCACCTGCCCCCACTTCCCCTGCCCATCGCCTAAGCAGTGAATGTGGCCAGTCAGGGGGTGCACCGGTGCTCTCAGGAGGTGCACGTGCATCCCCTATGCATCGCCACTGATAAAAACAAAAAACTCAACTTTTCCCAAAAAAGTGTATTTTTATGTTTACATGCATTTTAGTATTATCATTAATCATTATAGTTATTATAATATCATTAATGTCAATTTTCAAATGAGTTGAAGTCCCACCTACACAACCTTCATGTCCCACCAGTAGGTTGCATCCCACTGGTTGAGAAACACTGTCTTAACCCATCACAGCTATCACACTCCAACCTAACCAAAAAACATCAGGGTCTTTAAAAATGTCTCTAGGTGGGTCCCAAGAAACGGAGACATCCAAACTAGCTAGTCTCCAAAGTTAAACTTCAGTCATGTGGATGTTTGAATATTAGGTTTCATCACTCCAGCTGTATCCAGGTGTTTTGGGAGGGGGCAGCATAGAGTTAATTGGCATGGGATATTGCAAGCCGTCAGGTCAGCAGTGCTGAATTCTTCCTCCCAAGTAGGTGTCCACTGGGCCCAAGCAAGGTGCAAGATTTTAAGGTTTAATTTAAATGTTCAAGAACAGTAGGGAAATGACTCAATGACCTATAAATAATGTAAATGTGATGCATGATTATTAGCTTTTTGGATTCCTCAGCGAAGCCCAGTAAAAGAAAAGCCACAGTGTGATTTCTGAAAACCAATTCTGTTTGTCTTTTTTACTTATAGTATTGTTATATTAATTTTTAAACATGTTCATTTTAGTTTCAATTCAAATCAGGTATTTGAATTTATTTTCACAAACTGAGACACCCTGGAGATTTTACAAGCTGTTTTTTAAAACAGCTTGTTTTTTAAAATAATTAGACTTGACATGCCAGTCAGCACCAGCCAAGATGAACACACCCTAGATATACCTGTCGCAGAACAGGTTCCCTCTTCCCAGAAAGTTAAATACACTGATAAAAATAGTAATAAATTACTTAATACAATGGTCATCTTCTGCACTTGTAACTCTGCATGTTCCAGATGTGTAAAAAAAATGTAGTCTCCCTAATACATGCATATGCAAGTATCTTCTAAAATGAAAAGACAGAATAATCGAAGCACATAAAGTACTATGGGCCCAATCCTGCTTCCTAAACATCAAACTGGATTTTTTTTCATTGATTTCACATGGACTATATTATGGCCATGGAGAAGGGGAGGAAAGGGGGTTTCAGCCTGGCACGCCACCTGTTGCAGGGGGCATGGTAGAGGGGTGCAGGGCAGGGGCATGCCTCACTCTGATATGATCCCCGCTGGTGTGGCCCACTGGGCATTCAGCCCTCAGTCACTTAGAAGTTGCAAAACCTAAGCTATATGATTATCTTCTCCCGTTACCACAATTTTAGTGGATTATTGTGTTCTTTCCCTAGAGCATCAGATTGTCTAGCAGTGTTGGAGACCGTTCAGTGCAAACTAAATATTCACTGAAATTTGAGGCTGCCTAAACAAATATATTCCGCTCATATTAACTAGACGAGGCTTCCTAAGAAACTACAGTGTTTTAAAATGGTTACTGCTGCCCTCTAGCAGCTATTTTGAGTTTTACCACATGAACACCACGTATTTACTAATCTTATACATTTATTTCACTCTTATTAGGAAACTGATAGCAGATCTGGTCTAATTTCAAATCCTTCTTTTGTGCAATAGAAATAAGGATGCTGGACACAGAGCCAGCGAACACAATGATCTAGCGGTCTCACAAGCCTAGAAAAATCAAAACACAAATAACGTGAGAACTATGGCCACGATCACTTTAATTTTTGGTTCAACTTCCAAATTTGGTATGGAGAAGAATCTGAATTATTTCTAAAGACATATTTCACAAAAACACTCAAAATGCAAGGCGAGTAAATTACTTGTCAACCCTCTAGAAATATTGCAACAGTTATTTACAAAAGCTCAAAAAGCCACTATGTGATTTATTCCAGCATTTTTGTTTTAAGTGAAAAAGTCACCGTTCCCATAGAAACAGCCAAAATGAACTAAATAGCTACGGCAGGGCATAAGGGATGTTGGAACGAGTGTTTTTATGTAAAGGAAGTAAAAAGAATGAAGTTTTGCATACTTGGAAAACAGTGCGAGTGAATGGAAACAAAATATCGTGGTTAAGCCACTGTCTCTCAGGGTGTAAAGAAAAGTAACTTCTTAATTTGCAAAGATCTTCAATGTCTGCAAGATTTGCAAGTCTAGACCTCAAACACTGGTTTTGGAATGAGGATGAGAGTTGAGCACCGATAAGAACGAAGCAGCAGTCCCAGGCTGCTTTGTAAGGCGTACCATGTAAACAGCACACTAGGAATTCAGCAAAAAAGTCAGTGACCCACGATGTCATGATGAGTTTGCAGGAGCTCCCCAGTTCCTATCAGCTCTCCTCTACAATACAATCCATTGACAGCACAAACCTGCCCACCCACCCCATTTCTCATACATAGCAAGTGTCAAGTCCAAGGTCCCCATCTTCAGTGACTTGGGCCTAAAAAATACAAAAAATTAACTTCAAACTTTGAGAGGAAGATCCTGGCTGGCTCTTCAAGTTAGGTGCAACCAGCTACCATAAGGATAAGTCTGGTCTGGGCAAGAGGCAGCACCTTTGTGGTGTAATTTAAGGCTATGGAGCTCACAGCCAAAGAGCCTAGAAAAGAGTCTAACCTCACACCTTCCTCAAAGGGAGGTACATTTCTTGACTTTTTGATATTCAAAGTCTGTACATTAAAACAAAATGATAATATTCCTCCTGGGGAGAGAATTAGAAAGAGGATGAACCACACATGACTGGTCAAGATTATTGACATAATACTAACAGATGCCCAGAAACTAAAGAAACATGGTGATATGAGAACGTGTAGGCTAAATACAGATACTCAAAAAGCCCGTGGCTGAATAGTTTCAGTCTTTACAGGTTAGTGTAAGCTGCGTAGACTGAACCGATAAGCAAGTGCACAGATGTCCGCTTTTGATTGCGGAAATGCAGCCCCATGCCTGCAGTGGCCCATGCCAGAAGCTGGGGGACACGAAAGCATGCCTCCCTTCTCAGCTGGAGCAAACAGCTTGGGCCAAGGCTGACCCACCTATCCTTCAAGAGGTGGTTTGCAGGGGAGGTGCAAAGTATCCTGGGATGCTGGAGGACTGTGAGTTAACTTGAATCTGAAAGGGATCTGGGACAGAAGTTCAATAAACCCATTTAACCTAAATCAGTTCAGTCTGATACTACATCCATCCAGGTTTGTCTTAAACCAGTTTCAGCCATTTTGAAAGTGGTTTATGCTCACTGAACTTCTGTTGTGTTACAGATTTAAACCAGTTTCTGAGCACTTATACCTAGGAACCTACTAAACACACGGCAGAAGCGGTGAGTGTGGCATCTCCTTATTCTCTTCTTTTCCTCCATGCACCACCCCCCACCACACCTGATTGGTGGAAAGGCTGCACTTACAAATGTTCCTGATCAGCGAGGAGATGAAAACTGTGGTTTCAATGTGGCACCGCTCTTGCCTCCCACCACCGGTTGGCTGAGCGGCTCCAGCAGCCCTGATGCTTGTTGCTGACCAGTGCAGAGGCAAAAACTACTCCACGTTTAAAACCGTGGTTTTCACTTCCCTACCGATCAGGAGGGCGCAGTGGGGTCCCTCTGCTAATCAACGGTGGGGGAAGGTGAAGGGCACGTGGGAGAACATGAAAGATTAAAGGAGATGCTGCAAACCCCACTTCCACCATGTATTTGGCAGATCCCTACTTATACCGGTTTAGGTATAATTTCTGTCCCTAGCCAGTGAGTAAGCTTGTGGTTTTGTGCCCCCACACATCACCAAATACCTTCCATGTAAAACCCATTGTAAACGGAAAGTCTTAGAATTAATAACACTTTTTTTCAGATAACTTTTGGGAGGGTGGGAGAATTTCCCCTAACCTTCCAAATAATGCTGTGGTTTTACTTTTTCCGTTGCTTTTAGGCTTGATTTGTTGCAGTAGATTCTTTGGGGGGAGATGTAAATTGTGGGTTTCCCTCCCCCCCTTTAGGACTGTGGCAATTTTGCTAGTGTCCTGTTTAGGTGTCAGAATGATACACTGGAAACAGCAGCTGAATTTCTCCACCCACGCTGTGCTTGGTCTTACTGCAAAGACCATTATCAAGCATCTCGCGAAGAGCTATTTGTGTGAACGCTGTAGCACGGCTGTCAGTTCCAATACAAACCAATTTTGGCCCACGACATGAGATGGCACTTGGTCAGTTTATGAAAAGGATTATAAAACCAGGCTGCATAGAATAAATGGATACTGGGTTTTGAAGGTATAGAGGGGGATCTCTTCTAGTCCCGAGTCCCTATTTAGATATGCATCTTGCCCAAAAAGAGTGGACGCTGCTGAACTTTTTCCGTGAACTGCTTTAGTTTTTAAATAAAACACTTTGGTTATGCTCAGGCTCCTGGTGTGTTGGTTTCTCACAGGCATTAAAATGACTGGGTTTACTGACGTGAATGGGTGTGGGATGCACAGTTTTAGAGTTGACACATGCAAGCCACTACAGCAGAAGCCCCTTTCTTGTTCAGCTTTCTAAGGAACAGGAAAAAGACTACGTGACTTACCCAGCTGCATCATAACAGCCAAACCCCACTCTCATTCCAGATATTTGCAAACTATTCATAATTAAGCTTGGGGGGACAGAACGGGATGGGGGAGGGGAGGAGGGTGTCTAGTAAATTGACTAATAAAAATTTTGAAAAATGAATGACCTAATTGCAGACAGCTTGGAAGCACAAAAGATCAAAATTCATCCAATAATGTACTTGTGGTGAAATATTCGCTCTAGCTGTTATTATATGGAGTTTAATTTTTTTGTATATGCTGACAAAATGCCTAGTGCGATGCAGAACACAGCTTTTGCCCCAGTGGACTGTCAAATTTGTAATCATATTAATAACCAGGCTAAATGATAAACTGTTAGTTGTAGCCAGGTTTAAAACAAAATACTTCACCAGTTGGTTCTTCCTTTTCCATGTGCTCGGTGCCATGCGGTAGACCTTAGTGCTTCTAATCAAGGGAATCTCAAATCAATGCAGAGAGTCACAAAATAGGAATGCAAGAACCAAAACTTTTGAAATATGTTTGAATGCAGCAGTGACGGCTCTCCTGCCCTGCTTGAATTTATATTAAAGGAAAGGGGCCCATGAGAATCAAATACCCCCTCACATATACACACAGTCACCCATCCATATGCATGCATACAGATGTGTATGCACACACTTTCACAATATCCACATCAAAAAGAGAAAGAAGAAAAGGAAACGAAACCATATCACAGGAACAGTGAAAATGACAACCGCAGCAAAAAAAGGAAGACGCAAAGCAACATATAAGACATAAAAACTATTATGCAAGTGTAAAAATCAAAGCACTAATGAAAGAGACTGGTGCAGAAAAGCAACACAAAGAAAGCATCTTGATGGAGGATGTGACTGGAATAAAACTAAGCCACTTGCCAAGATGCATCACCTCTCAGAAATGAGTTCTGATATTAAAACACATGTAATGCTGTGACAAACCTGTCTTATGTTGAAGGGGTGTGTATATATGGGAGGTTGTGGGGGCAGGGTGTGGGTGTAAGAGGTTTGTGGGTGTGTGAGAACTCCCTACTCTAACACTTCCTCCCATGGCAAATAGCCCCCATCGCTGGTGGTTGCAGCAGCAAGGAGTGGGCCCCTGGGGTGCTCGCGGCCCATTTAGGTGCTGCTGTCCAGCAGCGTGCAGCTCCAGCCAGTCCCAGGAGCTGCACGTAGCAGCAAGGAGCAAAGCCTGGCCTCTTGCCTCTATTACATAGGGCTCATGTGCAGCTCCCAAGCTCGCACACCACCACCAGGGGGAAATCCCACACAACGGAGCCAGCTGCCTTGCCTTCTCCCAACCACCACGTGCAGCTCATGGGACCCTGCTGGAAGTGGTGGGTAGCCCTGCCCTCTGCTTCCTGGTGGCGTCTCAGCAGCTCCACGTGGAGGCAGCACATGTCCTGAAAACATCTATTTGCACAACCAGCAATACCGGTTAGTATTAATAAAATTCATTCCAGTCGCCCAAGATGCAAAATAAATGAGATACTTGGCTTCAAAAATGTTTCTACTGGAAAATCTGACTGACTAGACAGGACTTGAAATATTCCCAGAAATGCTAAGTAACGGGAAAGAAACCTATAGGTAAACAGAGGGTTTCAGCAGTGAGAAAGAGGGAAGTCTGGCTCTGTGTAGGTACCCACACACGTGTGCAGTTCATGAGTTATGAGACCTGTACATTTATGAACTCACAAGGTATGTCCAGGCAGTTTCTACAAGCTAGACAAGGTGAGGTTGGGCCTCTCAGCTTTAACAGAGGCAAAGGGAGGAACAGCAGGGGTGATGGCAAAAAAAAGGATATTTAGAGATTTGCTTTTGGGAATTGGCTTGTAGGGGTAGTAGATACTCCATTAGAACAATAGTCCAGGACAACAGCAAGGGTTAATTGATTGCTAAAAGTCTGTTTGTGGCAGTTTCCTTCAAGGCCCACTGTGTCTGACACAGGCAAGCAGACAGCCAGGCTGGGAAACTGAAGCCATGTACCATACTCTTCCTTAACACGAGATAAGGTGGCATTAAGTCACAGTGCCAACATGCAGGCCCTTGGGATTTCCAGTTTTCTTTCAAAAGATCAAATTAGGAGAAACCACTAAAAACCCAAATGAAGATGTGTGCATGTGATAGGTTGGAGAAAAAGAGAAATATGCTGACTAGACAGAATGGAGGCAGTGTGGCGACCACAGGAAAACCAATCAATGATGCTCAGAGATAAAGAGTCATCAGCAGGGATCCTGGTTTTCCCGGATTTAAAAAAAAAAAGAAAAATCAAATCGCATTCTCTGATAAAAGCCTCAAAATCCGCAATTAAAATGAAAGGCTCCTCACTCCCTACACAGTCCCACATGCCCCTCACTCCCCACCCCACAGCTCCCTGGCCCTACTCATGCCCCTCACTCCCCCCCCCCCCACAGCCCTGCTAGTACTCCTTGCCCCCCCCACCCACAGTCCTCTGCTGGAGGAGGACACCAGCTGCCAGTGCTATGGGGCCAAGGACCTGGGTCCACAGTCCCCTGCCCCTGGCAGGAAGCAGCAGCTGCTGCTGCAGCCAAGCAGATCCCAGCTTCCACTCCCTGCTTCCTGTTGCCTGCATGCTGGAGGCTCAGGTAGGACAAGGCCAGCTCCCCACCACTGCATGCACTCCAGGGTGGCAGGGGGAAATCCACGCTCCCCAGATCTGTGCACAGGATGCACACAGGCTGCTGGGTCAGGCTCCCACTCTGCTGCCCTTCCCCCGGGGCCTACACAGGCCAGGTACAACCTGGCACTGTAGGACACAGTGCGGTCCCGCAGGGAAGGTGCTGGCTGCTGCAAGCTCTGCACTGCCATAGCAATGTGTCCCCTGCCCACGTGGCTGCAGTGACAGGCAAACTCTGCACTACTGCCGCACAACCCCGCGCTACTGCCCCTGTTGCTTCCACATGCACAAGGGACACCTCACCAGGGCAGCGCAGAGCTTGCAGTGGCAAACAGCTTCCCCACGTGGCCCTGGTGTTCCCTGCAGTGCCCAGTCACACCTGCTAGGCTGTGGAGGCCCTGGGGGAAGGCAGCAGGGTGGGGAGCCTGAGCCTGCAGTGGGCAAAATGCACCCACCCCTGCCTCATGCACAGATCTGGGGGGCATGGGTCACCCCTGCCCCTCCAGGAATGTGCACAGCAGAGGGAGCTGGCCCCACCCTCAGCCCCCGGACAAGCTGCCCGTGGCCCTGTCCTGCTCCCTGCTGAGGCCCTGCAGCCACACATTGCATCCCCAGGCCCCAAGTCCCATGCACTGCCCAGCTGGGCAGCAACCCCAGCCCTGTCCAACACCCTCCCTCCCTCCTTACGGAGGCCTCAATCACACCTCCACTTACCTGGGAGCTGCTCTCCAGGCTACCTGGCAATCATATTCATGCACATGGCACCCCCTGCCTGATTGCCCTCCTTCTGCTGCCTCCCAGCTGGAACTATGCCAGCCTGCAGAGAGTTTGCAAAACTGAAAAATCCATGAGTTTCTCCATTAAGATGAGAAATCCACATTTCTCTCTGTTTTTTCCCATGGGAAATGGAAATCCCAGATCCCTGGTCCTCAGAAATGAGAAAGATTTCAGAGCAGCAAAGGGTTCCCTAAAGGGGAGCCCAAGGCCACCACGGACAGAAAGCATACCATCAGCCCATCTCATCCATCCCACGAGAGGCAGGCCTTTGACCTCCAGACTGCTGACATCCGACATTCAAGAGAAAACCTTAGGTGTAGCTCGCATACTGCCCAGATGTACCTTGACTCTGGGACAGCGCTAGGACTGGAAGCGATAGACCTGTTTGTATTATTCTTATCTGCTATCACTGAGTGTTAATAAAATGTAGCTATTATCGAATGGAAAGGTCATGGTTGATCTGAGGGTTTTGGGTCTGGCTGGAACAAGACATCTGGTTCATAAGTCCAGTACTAATGGGGCAGGAGGAAGGGGTATTACAGACCTGGTTAGAAAGAAAAAACATTTAGCCTTGCTGCCATGAGCAGGAAGGAGCCTGACTCCATTCTTAAAATGGCTGCAACTAAACTATTCTTTCCCAAAACATCCAGGGGACAGGAATATATTAATCCAGACAGGAAGCTCATTGGCATTTTCTTCTTCAAGGCCGAGCAAGACTCCACACTTGCTGCCTGTGCACACAAAACAAATCAAGTTACTGGTGGATGAAAACGTCCCGCCTGCAAAGAACCATAGTTTCCCCAAGCAGTAGGAAGAGGGAAATAAAAATAGCAACAAACCCACCTGTGGGGCATAAGAGGGAGGACAAGCAATTACAGCAAGAAGGACATTTGTGCTGGCAACTGGAAAGTATTAAATAGTATTAATTAAAGTATAACTTGGTATGTAGTAAATTAAAGTACAGCTTGGTATGTAGTATAATGTAGAAGGAAAAGAGAGAAACAAACAAAAGGCCTTTGAAAAGATAAGGAGAAAAGCAAATCTACCCCGGTGTGGTTTCAAATGGTGGTAGAGTTACACCCAACTTGACTTTGGCTGCATGAATGTTTTACTGCTGAATACCCAAGTACATAATAATTGGAGAGTTCAGAGAGAGTCCAAGACCTGCAAGGAGTAAGTGAATCCGTTGAGTCCAATTTGGAGCACCCAGCATCAGCCATTTGCAATGCCAGCAGTTAAAAGTGATCAGAAACCTTTCTCCTGTCCTATCGCACTTCTGAGATTTCAGAACTTTTCTCTTATGCGGCTAGAAAGGATAAAAGGAATCAAAACTCGTGGAAGAGGTCATCTCTCTTATTAGATGAATTAGATATTTGCAAACAAATTATTTTATTTATTTGCAGGCTTCCGGGTACACTCAAACTTCATCAGGCACAGGAGGGAGAAGAGACTGTAAAAGTTCTCCTAGGAAGAAATGAAAATTCATATTGCACAGGAGAGCTGAAGGTGTGATAAAGTCTCCTGTTTGGAACAATTCATTTTGTCCTGGTTAGGCACAGAGAAAGGTTGAAAAAAATCTTTTTTATCCTGAAGTTGCCTGCTGGCAAGCAAGATGTAGAAGTATATTTCCTTCAGGTTATGTTTCATACTTTCTAAAAGGAATAGAAACCTTTACCAGGTATATTCCTCCTCCTAAGAGAAAAACCCAGTGCCAGGGCATGAATCTGAAAGACCCAAGGTCAAGCTTCTGCTTTGTCAAAGACTCATCAGGAATCTGATCTTGAGTCCTAATGCCCCAAATGACCATCAGGCTCCTGGCTATTCTGCAACGGGTGTCCCTTCAGCAGCAGCCTTTCCAAACAATTGTGGGAGCAATGCCTTGACTGGAGTCTCTCATATCTCAGAGGAGAGTCCTGCCCACACCTCTGTTTCTCTGTTACCCAATTAATATTCAAATTATTTAAACAACATGAAAGCAGTTTACTTTCTCTCCACCCAATTTAAACCAGAAATTCCACTGACAGCTAAGAAAACCTACGCAAATTAAAGAAGGTTTCATTGAAACTGGTACCTTCCCACAAAAAGTTTTGGTTTCAGCCAGCAGGCATTTTCTGACATAGTGTTTAACTGACTCTCAACTGGCTCTATGAAGAGAAGGGAAGCAGAACAGCCAGTAAATGAAAAGCCACACGAAGAAACGAGTTTTCACCCTGAAAGCAGCAGTGGCAATTTTGTGACTGTGCGTTGGACAACAAATTGGCACTCCCATTTAAAGTTCTCGATGCTTTACCAACTTTGAGCATGGTATATTTTGATTCAGTAGGTAAGCACACTTTCTCTTGAACTGTTCTGGACAAAATGCTCAGCTAGAAACAGAGAGTGATGTAAAATAGTGCAGCTGTTAAGAACCCTCGATACTTTTTGGGAGGACTAAATGCATTAACTTTAGTGCCCCGGATAAACACGGCTCCACCCAGCCAAGTTTCAACCCCCTGCAGCGTTCTTTACGGCTTGCTAGAAATGGTTCTGCAGCGCTGCTGGACGCCGTTAAACCGGTGACTGCTGCGTCTCATTGAAGAAGGGGCTGCAGTTCAGTAGCAGGATGAGTAAAAATGAAGGGATTGAAAAAGCTAAATTAGTTCATTTCGATGAAATGCTTGAAGTTGTATCATAAGAGCCACAGAGATCCACCATACAATATTACTTTATCTTAGTGCTGCGGCATGTAAAATGACCTCAAGAGGGCACCCACCACACGGTTTTTCTCCTTTTCGCGGCAGCCCATTCTGTTTGGGCCGTGGTAACTTTATCTACGCTTGTAGTTGGCCAGCAAATAACTTTTAACAGACGTGTGAAGAGGAGGGAAGGGGGTCTCACTTCAGTGATAATGTCTGTGCATACCAATTTTGTGTGCTCTTCTCCGTTACACACACAGTACGTGGAGCTAGAACAGTTGATCGATTCCCTGTTATCCCGAACTGGTGAGTGATTGTGGATTGATTAAAGTATACTGTCATGGATTTGAGGCAAAGGCACTACCCTTTTTTTTTTTAATTAACTGAACTAAGCCAGAGAGGCTGGTAAAAGCACCTCACTCTTTGAGTTAGCTTTGTGGATCTAACACCCACAGTATCTAAAGCTGTTTCTATTTCACATATAATAGTGACAGGAGGAAAAAAAACAGGTAAGGTGGGAAGTCTTCAAGTGAGGCTTGCCCTAGGTCACTGGTACTTCCCATTAGATGTACAATAGGACCCCAAGTCTGAACACGGCCCTCAGTGGTACAGGAATATCAGGTATTCTTAAGGCAAAGGGTTTTGTTTCATTTTCTTTTATATGATATCTTTTTATTGGGCCAACTGTATAGTTGGGAGAGATTTTAGACAAGCTTCAGGGCACTCTGACTGCACTGTGTGGGTGGCTAGGTAGCTTCCCTGCATCGATTGGCGTGCTTCAAAATCAACTGAAAGCTTTACATTTTCAGAAGCTGTCTGAAAAACCCACTCCAGTATGACTATGAATCCAGTCCCTGCAATCAGGACTGCTCACTGGCACATGTGCATAGAGTCCTTTCCACATGCAGGGCAAGGGTACTAGCCCAAGACATTCATTTTTACTGATAAGACGCTCTTTATTTTTTTGTATTTATTTATTTATTTTCACCTAGGTTTGCAGGGGCTTGGTTTTTTTTCTTTGTGGCAGGTTTTTGCTGACCTGTATTTGTACTTTCAGTAAAAAAAAAAAAAAAAAATTCATGGCTTAACAGACCTGTGCAACTTCAGCAGTGTTTTAAACCCTCCTACCCCCCCCCCAAGGGGTCCCCTACTCACCCCATATGCTGACAGCCCAGACTAGACCCTGCACCATGCTGCCTTACACAGCCCACTCCCAGGCTGGACCCCTGTCAGCCCCACTTCCCCTGTTCCTGCATGGACCCCCACTGCCTCCCTCCATCCTGAGCCTCAGCTCTCCCCAGCTGCCCCCTACCTTCAATGCAAGCATCTGTTAAGAGGCAGGGGACCAGCATATGGTCCTGCACCCTGCAAAGTAAATAAACCCCCTGACCCTCATGCTGCTATGAGTAGACTGCTTCCAGTACCCAGGCTCGCTCGGGTCTCTCTACCCTACATTTCATTATGCAGCACAGACAAACCCTCGGGGACTGACATTCACTCCGTCTAACACTCCCTAGGACAGCTGTGTCCTACTCAAACTTTGAGCTGCCAGAGCGCAGTGGCTGGGGTCAGGACCTCTTGGCAGAAAGGCCTCTGTCTCTGGAGTTTCCTATTGTCAGAGAGAAAGACATGACCAGGATCTTTTGCTTTTAAAAGGGTACTTGAAATACCCATCCTTTCGCTAATAAAAGCAACTACAGTCTAGCTCAGGGAAATTTCTCACAAGGACGCCCTATTTGAGTGCACAATATCACTACAGACACCCACCAGAATAAGCATCTGAGCATGTAAGACACTTTACGGGAGCATCATATAGATATTATGGTGAAAGAAGCAGAAATCAGCAGTGACATACTAAGAATCGTGTACTGCCGTGTGCACACACAATACAAGTTTCATTGCATCACCTGCTAGCTCATGCATACTCGTTTCTAATCACCCTCTAAAGCACCTTCTTGCTATAGGGGCTACATAAACAGTCTCTGACACATATATAGTGCCAGCAGCCAGTCAAAATGCTTTTATTCACTGAATTGTCATTAAAATTGGTTCATATTACACTGGGTTAAGTTGTGCAAAATATTCAAATCCAACTCCAGACATCACGACCTGAAACAAACAGCATCTCATCTCTTCCCTGGAAGCATTACTCTAACAACAGGAGTCGTTTCCACAGAACCGCCCTGACTTGTCTTGGCACTTGTGGATTCCTAGTTAACTTGGGGAATTGCTGACCTATCAAAAATACACTCTGTTCTGTTTAAAAACCAAAGGCTTTAATCTATCTTACGTCTGAACCTTCGGGATGCAACAAAATGGATGGAGAAGGGTGCGTATTCCTGGAAATAAGTTTATCCCCTGGCTAGGAGAGCAAACTATAGTGTAAAAAATAAAAAGCCCAATGATCAGAAAATACCTCAATAATAAAGGAGCACATTAGGAGTAAGCATATTAATCCATCCTATAAATCACTACATATCCTGCTATTCCCACATGCCTTTTCAGACCCCAGAGCTATTCCAACACCTTCTCTCTGTGTATGTAGCCCTATTTCACCAGTTCTAAGCAAAGAAACTTCTCAGGCATTTTGCAATGGACAGAAAGGTATAATTAATGCTACTAACTGTAAGTGGAAAAGCAATGACAAAGACCCCTACCTGCTGTCAAAGTATTGATAACTCAGATCCAGGAGAGATGCTTGGGCACCTGCCTGCCATATTTTCAGTCATGTTCATACCCATCAGTTAACTTGCTGTCACAGCATCTGTCCAGCTTTCCCTTCACTAAGTCAAGAACTGAACGTCGCAGGCCCTCTGGGGTACACGTGCCTATACAGCTCTTCGCATGGGGGACAAGCCCTCCCTGCAATGGAGCAGGCAAGTTCAGAGCACTTTATTAAGTCTCTCCCTGCCAGACGCACACGAGACTCTCCTCCAAGCAATGCAATAGGGCAGAGATGCTAAACCCCTGGCCTGCAGGCCAAATCAGGCCCCTGGTGCCAGGTCATCCCACCCAATGGGTTCCCCACAGGTCGGTAAAGAGCCCTACTGGCTGCGGCCTTGCACATTGTACAATGCTTGCATGGCTGTACAAGGGGTTGGGCAGGGGTGGCACAGGGCCCAATCCAACCACATGAGGCACCCCAGGGCCCCAAGCCCAATCCTGGTGGATGAGACTAGACAGAGGCAATGCAGAGCTCCAGGACTCACTCTAGTGTGCAAGGTCCAATCCAGCCCACAAACCAGCCTTGCACCACTCATCTGGTCCACAGGACCAAAAGGTTGAATGCCACTGAAATACAGTAGAGTAAAGAAAATGTATTTTATTCTGTTGACAATTAGGAAGCTGCTCAATAGAGCAATCCTCTTATTACCCCTGAGGTTTGGCTGTTTAGTGTAAGGCCCCATTTACGTGACTGCTACTTGTCCATTCCTCTTGGTATCTTCCCACAAATCAGCAACCACATTAAGACCCTCCTCAGAAATGTGTTCATACAGAGCCTCCTAAAGAGACACTAAAAGGCAATTAAAGAAAAAATGCACGAGACTTTTTTCTTTTTTACTATTGTATGTCAGCAAACCTAGGAGGACTCCTAGGAACATCAGAGGGTCTAGGCTAGCCGTTCTCACCCCATCCCTAGGAAACAGATCCCAGGGAAAAGCACTCTGACAATACATCACGTCCACTCACAGCCAGAAAAGGTCTGGTCTACTGTCTAAAATGAAAATGTAGTAAAACTTCATTGGTTTCTCAAGCAGCTTGAAACAATATTCTCTAGAATAAAATCCTTATTCTACCTTACAGAAAAGAACGACATGTCGGTGGCACTTAGAAATGCCCTTATGTATTTGGGGCCTTGTCTTTAATACATTTTTCTAATGATTCGGTTCTGCCTTTCCACCACAAACTGTTTTCTTTCCATGTTTCCTAGACTTTATTAAAAAAAAAAAAATCTTCCTTTTGTAAATGCCTTATCTGCAAGTCGGAAAGCAATGACTTGTGTTTCTTCATTTCACAATATCCTCTGGTCAACAAGAATTGTTTAAAACTAAAACAACTGGGGCTTTGAGCAGGAGGGAAGATCACGCATTCAATGAGGATGACGGAGCAAGTGCCTTACGCATTCACATCATAAAACTACGCAGAAACTATGCACAAAGTAAAAGTACGAGGGTGTATCTACCTGTCCCTCCCTTGTGTACTTAAGGTAGATAACAAGTAACTTAACATTCCAGCTCGCCGCCTGGGAGACCAGGATATACCATAAGAAATAATATATCTATGGACTTAAACTGGTGGAAAACCGAAGTAGGCAAAGAGAAACTGGCCTGTGGTCTAAAAAAAAAAGTGGCATAGAAAATCAACCGCGCATCACATAAAGGGCATGGCTCACCGCAGCGATCCCTGACAACCAGATTACGGCCTTCTTTCAGATGTATAGTCAGTAGGTAAGCAAAGGGACTAGGAAGATTACTCAAATAATCACTTCCTTCCTCAAGCGACTGTAAAAGGAAAAAAAAGAAAAAGAAAAAAAAAGTCATGTTTCACTTCCTATAAAGTACCAATGTAAACAGATGCTTTCTAGTTCTGCAGAGATGAGAGTCACAGGCCTCATTTCCTGCTCTTGTGCTGTGGCAACCCTAATTATGCAGTTTTGGGAGAAAAAATACCTCCTCGCATGTAAGAGGAACTGATTTTCTTTGTTTCAATAAGAACCATCACAGCTGTAATAGCATCACCAACCAGCACATATACACAGTAGACAAGAGGTATAATAAAGGTTGGGTTATGAAACAAGAACGACCCGTTACAGTGAAGAATACATTGTACAGTGGTTGCTTCTAGTAAGTTGTCCAAGTCTGTATCAATCTGATTTTATTAAATCTATGAAAAGCTTTCATTTCCAAGTAGCATTCAGTGAATCACATTTCTCTGGACTTCCTGTCTGGCAGTTGTGAAGTATATAGCATAATGCAAACCTAATCACAGTTAAAAGACTCTTGTTTGTCTAGATGCTATCAGCTCTCAGGCAATCTTCATCATCGCAGTTAAAACAGCCACTGATATCACTGTTAAAGATAATGGGGCATGAAGAACCAGTATGCTACATGTGACAAATCCAGACTGGAATTCAAAGTTTACAAGCGTACTTCACACCTGTGAAGAAGTGTCAAAATTACCCTTGTCTTTTTGATACAGTCCCCATGCATTATAAGCCAGACTCTTTTAGACCTCTGGGAGGTCCTACAGCCCAAAAAATGTTTGATGTCACTCTTGATCACTTAAGACTATAAAATATTTCAATACAATGACTATTTCACATGCAAGTTATTTTCCTGTTTGCCTTCCATCCATTTCCTCGAACCCTTAAAAGTAACTGAACACTTAGCTTATTGCTTTTCATCAATCACAGATATGACACTTTTGCTTTGTCCAAGTTATTAAGCAGTTTGGTCAGGGCTGGATTAACCCTTTAGTGGGCCATAGGCAAACAAATTCATGGGCCCCAGGCTGGTTGAGACCCCCCCCTCCCCAGCCTGGCCCTACTGCCTGCGGGAAGCAGGGCTAGGAGCTACTGCTAGGAAGCAGCCACGGTGGCAGCAAGGCCAAGGGAGGGGAGGGAAAGGGCAGGGAAGTAGATGGGGCCATGCCACCGCCACGGAAAGAAGGACTAGGTCATCCTGCAGCTTAGGGCCCTAGGCATGTGCCTAATTTGCCCACATGTAAATCTAGCCCTGATTTGGTACAGATGTATTTTTTTCCTGGGTGATTAACTCTGAAGGCTCTTTCATCTAGCATTCTTTGGTATATCAAACCTGTGGTGGGGATGCAAAATCTGCATATTATCATTAAAATGTGTTCTCTAGAATGTTTTTGTCCTTGTGACATGCTTTGGTCTTACATCATGTCCGTCCCAGAGATCGGGACTGTAGCATTTCCTACATCTATAAAGGGCCAAGAATTTGAATCTAACATTTAATTTAAGGAGATTCTCTGAGAGAACTGAAAAGTCAGAACACGTTAAACTGACACTTACATTTTGCTCATCAAAAAGTTGAGAGGCTGTTGAAGACTCCAGGTCCGTGAATTCGCATGGGTCCTGTAAAATTTTAAAGAAAAAAAATAAAACAATGAGAATTTAATATGACAGCCTCATCCATCCATGTCCTCAGGTGCTTGCCATTCTATGAAATAAAAGTTTACCAGATCTATATCTATATCTAGAGAGAGATCTATATAGATATATAGATCTGCTGCATTGTTGTAACATATACAATAGATGTTATATGACGTACATAATATTATACATGTATATTAACACATCCTTAAAACTAAATATTTTTACATCTTTCCTAGAAGTTCCAGCAACTGGTCCGGAAATCAAAAATATCAAACAGACGCACAGGCTGCTTCAGTTAGAGGGAAAATACGTTTGCCTAATTAGCGCTTCTCAGGAAGTGTCCACAAAATAAATTTCCTTCTATTGAAATGAGTTGGAAAACCCATCCACCTCCAAGTGTGAGACTCTTTACGTGGAATGTTCATGTAGGCAAATACTCTCAGGAGAAAATCACGTAATGGTATCTGTCTGCCCAAACATACAAAGTGTTTCTTTGGAGCCTAAGCCTGGGAGCAGCTAAATTACTCTAGAACAGTAGTTCTCAATCTCTTTAAACGTAAGCTCCCCCTCTTTAAGCTCAAGGCAGCTCTTGGAAAATGGCAGCTCTCAGTTTTCACTTGCGTTTTGACCACAGAAAATGTATAAAGTAATTTCATTCTATTGCAAAGAATGCAGAAAGTCCACGACAAGTCAGAACGCTTTTGAATGAATTCCTGTTAGAAATCTCTGGGTTCATCTTGTGAGTCATATTTGCCCACCTAACAATGCCAACGCTGGGTGGCATCCGGACTGCGTGGCTAACGTGGCGTGGCTGCAGCAAGCGCTCCAATTGAGAATCATTGCTCTAGGTCTTCTAACAAGTCCGAAGGGTGCTGACGGCCCCGCCACAGCTCCCAGGGTGAAAACGTCCCCTGTATCCTCTCAACCATGTTCCCCACAAGCATTTGTCTTATAAAATCCTTTGTACCTACAAAATATGAACCACTTTGACTAGCTGGTGTATCTACTGTTATACTTAAATGTGCTGAAAACACTCTAGCATGGACACCATTCTGCTTCACCAGAATATCTTGCCTCATACAGAGGAGAATAAATAACGTCAGTCTAAGTCACTTTTGCACAGATGTAACTATGTCCGCCCAAGTTGTTGATCTGTTCCACTGAATTTTTTAGGAGCGGTTACATTCCAGTAAAAAATAAACAAATAAATAAATAAATAAATAGATCAGCTGTTACATTTCAAACTCGGCAGATACTGGGCAAAACGTCTCAAGGGCAGAAGAGGAGAATGCAGATGGCTGCCAAGTTAAAAACGGATTGAAAAATCCTTTGTTAAGAAAAGTAGGGGAAAGGCAATTGGGGGGGGGGGCGTGTAAAATCACTGCATTTGTACTTCACCATTTTCTATAATAACAGAACAGCCTGGACCTTCTGCTCACGTAGGAAGAGAGATGGCACGGAGAAAGCCCAGGTCACATTGTCTGCACCAACAGCCTCCACTCTGGAGCGTACCAGACACTGACCCACGGACAAGCTCTCTGGAAGGATAAACGAGGACCTGCAGGCCAGACTACCCATGGTCACTGGTACCCTCCTCTGCTCAGACTTCTGCATGGCAGAGGAAGAGAGATTGGGAACAGCGGTAGCAGACAGCCTCAGGGTGTCTTCATGGCCCAATTCCCCAGTTAGACACTATGGCACTGATGTGGGTGGGTAGAAAGGACTTCTCTGCAGTGGCTTCTGGGGCTCACAGAAGTAATAGAAACATACGTTATGTTTATATCTACAAATGTAATCCCTCTTTTTCAATTTTACTCCTCCTCAAAAATATAAAATATACTAAGCTTAAAGAAATATGGTAATACAACATTAAAACTGAGATTTTCTTGGTGTGATAAGCAAAAATGATTAAGTTTTAGTTCCCACTGTCTACATGTGCGCATTTACTGCACAGTAACTGAAATTACTGCACATTATGGGCACGCATCTACACATACATGCTCATACTGCACAGTAAATATGGTGACTTATGCCAACCTGAGTGTAAATTTGATATTTGCATCAATTAGTTACTGCACAGCAATGCATGTGTAGACATCTTACTTCGCAGTAAGACAGTGTGTGTGGACTGACTTGGGACTAAAGTCAGAGTTAATGCGCTTTAACACCTGCACATGTAGACGCTGGCCTATTCCCAGTTACCGTGCAGTAAATTTAAGCCAGTATAAATGCACGTGTAGATGCACCCACAGAAACCCTAACTTGGCCACATGGCAAACATAGATTAAAGGCAGAGAAAAATCACCATCATATACTGCAACACAAGAGGTTCCATATATATAAACCTCTGAGCTGAGCTACAGTGGTACAGTTGTAGCGGGAATCGTGCCTTGGACCTTCCTGACTAGCTTGCATAACAAGTCAATCCAGGGTACTAAAAAGGCTTCCAAGAAATTTCCTTCAGACACCAACAGCCATATTCACAGAAGTCTCTCCCAACAAATTGTTTTAACCTACATAAAAAGCAGGATCAAAGAATACTGGAGAAGAGGGAAGGGTGAGAAAGGAAACTGCTGCTTTCCTACTTTTTATGTTAAACCAACTGCCCTCCAACGATTATTTCTACCTTTGTTTGCGTAGTGCATATTTTCCATTCTGTGCCAACCATTAGAACACATTTCTACAGAATTTTTTCGCTAATGAAAACAGATGTCATTTGATTTCTGTACAACATCACATGCATTGCTATTATTCTGAGAAATAGATTTCACAAAGGTCCCTGTCCATCATAGCATAGCTAAAGTGAAGCATTACAACTTTGTTGTTCTAAATAACTACACTGCACTCAATGAAGTTGCGATGCTTAAATTGGAGGAGCATCATGAGCCTCATGTCCGTGGTACAGAGAATTAAGAGCATCTAGACATGGACTTCGTGTGAAAAATTAATAGATATAGCAAGCTGAATCCATCTCTGGGAAAGTTCCTATGGATCAGGAGGAATTTCGACCTAATAAGCTTTGCAGAATTTGACCTCTTATACTTGCATAAAAAAAATAAAATCAAATCAGCACCATATAGTTATTTTTTCCCCTGTCGCTCTCCTTGTAAACCAGAACGCAGTGTCCTGCCCAATTCTTAGATGCTAAACCCTGACATATTTTATACTAATGCCCATACACAGCAACTCCACTGAAAGAACAGGATTTATTACAGTTAACACTGGTGGGAATACCACTATAATGCAGTCCTTTATTTTGCTTCATTTACCTTTCTAAAGTATAACTTCACTTTAAAAAGGGCAACAAAACAAAACTTAGAGAGAAAACCATTCTTTGAGCCATTCGGTGGTAAGTTTTGAATGCCACAAAAGGAGAGCTAAAAGTGTTTGTTCTATTATAGTCTTTAAGTTTATAGAAAATCAAAAGTTTTTTTTTCAGTCCTAGCTCACGGTGCCATTGATAATTAGTCAAGACAGGGAATCATAGAAAAGGCAAGTAGTGTTCTTCATGCTACCGTGCACCAGCCGTGGAAATAGTAGGCCTGTGTGAATAGGAAGATTTCAATCCAGCTTTAGATCTGGCCACTTTGGATGCCAGGAATCGATCCAGAACTCCGGACCGGGTTCCTGCTTCGATCTGGCCGAAGCAGCTCCGAAGCTTAAGAGCCGCCTCAGAGATCTGGCCATAGAGTATAATGGAGAAATCAATGACATAGATATAACTTTGTTGTTTTTTGTCTTATTTGGATGAAACTTGCAGGAGTCATAGATCCTGTTGAGTGCATGGAACATGCCAAGTTTCAAGAAGATCGGTACAGGGGTTTGGGAGGAACTGCACCCCGAATTCCTAAAAGCAAAACTCATGTCACGTTGTGTGTGTTACACCACAGGGGGGGTGAAAACTGCTGGGATGGTGGCCCCTGGTGAGGCCACAAAGTTTCAAGAAGATCAGTGCAGGGGTTTGGGAGGAACTGCACCTCAAGCTGTGGACAAGCAAAACTCATGCCATGGGTGACACCATGTGTGTTAAGGCGCAGTAGGATGAAACCTGCAGGGATGGTAGCCCCCGCCAGGGCCATGAAGCCTGCCAGCTGTCAAGAAGATAGGCGCAGCGGGGTCTGGCGCTGCTGACAGGCAAAACTCATGCCATGGGTACTTGGGCAACTGTCTTGGGGCAGCTGATTGTCCGTATTGATTATTTCCTCTCGTTAGTTTGTGGTTTTGTAGGTATCAATCATTGCTCGTTAACTTATTAACTTGGCAGGCTTTGTGGCCGGAGCAGGGCCCACCACCCCTGCAGTCATCAGTCCGCTGCGCTTTAGCGCACACAGGATCATCTCGGTCTTGAGTTTTGCCCTGTCAGTAGCTTGTGGTGCAGTTACAGCCCAACACCTAAACCGATCTTTTTGAAACTTGGCATGCTTCATGCTCTCAGCAGAAGCCGTAGAACCCGCAGTGATTCGCTAAAATGAAGCCTCCTCCTTCCCCTAATAGCCTCACCCAAACCCCTGCAAGTTTCATCCAAATCAGACAAAATATTTTTTATATATAGATTAGTGTATGTCTAAAATATATATATGTATGTGTATATCTATATTGTGTGTGTGTGTGTATATACACAGACACATTGATTTATACACACATATTACATACACACATATACATATACACATACAAACACAGAGATATAGATAAAACACACACGTATATAATCTCAACATATCAGATAGATACAGATAGCTGCAAGTACAGACTGTTTCAAACCAGACCAAGGCAAAATTCTGAAGATGAAAAATATTCACAGGGAGCATTTATTTGCCAACAAATTTTATAGACTGCTTGTTTTCTTTTGAAATATGCCCAGATTTAACAGAAAAAAACTTGAGGATTTTTTTAAAAGGAGGCGAAAATCATATTTGAAAGAGACAGAAAGTTTAAAAACTAGCGATACCAGAGTCCTTTGGTAGCTGAACCTTTCATGGCTGTTATTGAGGCCAATGGTTTTTTAATAATAATTCAAAGTAACAGCAAATGTTGAGCTTAGCGTGAAACCACAATCACACAGGTAGAGCAATGGATGCATCACACAATACTCGTTGACCAAAGACAAAACAGGAAATGGATAAATGACACATAGGAGGACAGCTCTGAGGGGGAAAACACACACGCACACGCACACACACAACCCGACATGCATATTCAAAAAACCCAACATCCTTCTGGCCCCCGCCCCAACCCCACAACAACGTGACAAGGACAGTGAAGCTGAGGTCACAGAAGAAGGAAGAAAGCCTTTGTCATGTTTTCAAAGCTGTTGTTATGTCGTTTGCGTTAGGAAAGACAACAGTCATTGTGGTGTACCTCTGGCACTGCAGCGGTCTGGCAGAACAGACAGAAAATGTTGAGAGTTTTGAGTAAATGACACAGCTGCCCGCACGCACACATGCACACACTGGAGTCTTGGTTAAAATTAAATATGGAAAAAAAGACTAAGAAAACCTCCTTGTTCTATTTGCAAATGTTTTGCTTTGAGGAGTGTCCTTATTGTGTTTTGAGCTTGTAGGCAGATTACAATAGTGGTTAGACATTCACAACATGAAACAAGATTCATGATAACAGCAAATATTAAAACAGCCTTAAATGCACAGGTGACAATATTGGAGGGATCCAAATTCTCTATCCAACCTTAATTTAGTAGAGATTGGAAGGAAGCTTTTCTCGGAAACAAAGTGTCCTGTTGTGGCCTACTGTAGTACGTGTTTGCACGTTCCTTTTAAAGTACCTAGTACTGACCACTGTCCTAATTAGACAGACCAGTGCCGTGATGCCCATTGACAAGGGCTCTGTTTTTAAAGACTCGTCTACAGCATTAAGAGGACACCAGTGGAATAATCAAAAGTATAAATGATGTTAGACTGATGATACAAATTCCTAGAATACATGCGCTTACACTGGGCTCCCTTCAGCTGTACTGACTGAGCTCATGTCATCTCAACTCTAAAAGCACAAATTATAAAACAGTGAGTTGACATTGCTTCTTAAGTATGTCAGTCCTAGCTAATGATAATGGAATAAGGGGAGAGCAAGCAGGGAGCTGGTGGACCAGACAAACAGTTTGGGCTTGTGGGACTAGATGGTTTGTTCCAGACGGAAGAAAAAGAGAAATAACTAACAACGTAATCATTTAAAATACTGGAAGAGTTCAGACCTCTCAGATATATTTCAGACTGAAAGCAAGAGGTAATGTGTGCCTCTTCATTGTGAAGAGAAATTCCCAACTACAAGAAACAGGTTTTCTTTGTTTCTTTTAAAATTTAGAGACGTTATACATACAAGGGAACATTTTTGTCTCTTAAGTTAGAGAACATGTGGGCTCATGACAGTAGACTGGGAAATGAAATATGGAACAGCCTCCCCGCAGAATACCAGCTACGCAGGTTCTCCCACGTACAGATGGGTGCCAGACCACATACTAAACTTAGGAGCAAATGGTTAAGTAGATATTTAGGAACCAAACTCATTTATTTCCGTGGAGTTGTAGCTAGATCTGATGGCACATTTCAGGTTTCCTATACATTCTTAACCTTAGGACAGGAGACATTTTAATTTCATTGTTCCTGAGTAATGTCTGCCTTGAGAAGATACAGGCTTCCCAGCCTCTATGTCCAATGCCTTTGTCCTAGCTTGCCTCTAAAATGGGTTCAAATTTGGATTCAAATTTTTTTTTTTAAGAGCAAAACACCTCATGGGCAGAGCTAAAAACAATTTGCATAACACATTTTAGACATTTCAGAATGTGTTTTCATTTTGTATTCAATAAAACAAAACCATCTTAACATTTGTTTACAAATTAATTAACAGCAGATTTCCCCACCAAAGCCATACTTTTCCATTTTGAAATCAGAGCGAGGGAGAGCTGGACTAGCTTGGCGCACTGAAGACCCAGACGGGTCCCTGCTTTGCTTGCTTCAGACCAAAGATCACTGAATAAGGGAGAGCAGGTACTTGAACCTGGGCCTTCAATCTGCCTTCAAGAGGAAAAAGAACGTAAGAGAATCTGTTTCAATCTCTCCTGCAGACTAAACAAGCAAAAACCCTTCCCCAATGAAAAGGTCTTTCAAAACATATCTCCAACCTTTTTCATCTTCAGCACGTGAGCAAATTAAATATCAATCGACCAGACGGATCTACTTGCACCCTCGTGTCTATATTATCATGCCCCCATTAAACTCTGCTCCATTTCCTCTCTCTAATCAGGATTAGCAGGTGGTGCTGTAATTCAGACCTAATATACATTGAAAAGATCACACGGCCCCTTCCAGCATTATCCCTAACCACAAATAGATGCTTCTCTTTTTCATGAGCACCGAAAGGGAAGAGTCACAGAAGGCCTTTTGTTTTGTGCACATAACCAGCTGAATCATCTTGTAATGAAAACTTGAAGGAGACCTCTGAGCAAAAGGAAACAACTTCACTGTACTCCATCATATCATCATTTCAATTAGCTCCAAATTCAGAGAGAGTTTGACCCACTTACCCTTCCCCTTTCACCTCCGTTATTCAAGTTGAGTTTTGGTGGATGGAAGGGAATAGCTGTCTTTTCTCTAAGGTGGTAGCAAAGAAAATATTATAGCATATGCTTCAGAGGACACCATATTTTGGAGCTCAGACGCTTACAAATTGTTTTGTACTTTCAAGAGCCATCAAAAAGTTGCCTGTGACAAGTCCCCTACTCTTGCCAAATCAAGAAAATGGTACCTTGGCTCTGATCTGACTTTTCACACATTCCCAGCATCAGCAGAAAACTTAGTCAAAGATAAAAAAAAAAATAATTTAGGTCTGTAAAATGAGTTTCTTATGCGTCTTGTGAATAAGCCCTTCTCCATCCCATCCACAGCCTAGTCAGCTAGGCAGCCGCATGCAGTCCGACAAGGTTATTTATCTCGGATAATCCAAAAGCCTCTTACCTCAGTCACCTCTTCTGTTAGATCATCACTCAGCTGTGCTGGCTGTAGCAATTCAAAGAGGTCATCGTTGGGTTTCTGCCTAGCTTCTGATCCTGAGCCACAAACGACTTGGGTTTCTGTTTCAGTAATGCTGACCTCTGTGTGGCTTGCTTCCTGCTGCTTCCATTGACAGTCCTCTCCTGTCTGCTTTAAACTGGTGCTTCTGCTTTTGAGAGATGTAATGCTGGTGGTAAGACAGCCAGGGATGTTGGGGGACAACGCGTGGGAATCTGAAGACACAAGTTCTTCTGCAAAAGACTCGATATCCAGCATGTCAGGCGCAGAAATACTAATGTGTCGGTTCAGTGAAGGCCTCGGCCTTCTCTCCTCCATTTTGGGAGAACTTCTTTTGGATTTCTTTCCACTGAAATTTTGTAACAAGGGCTTTGATTTCTGCTTCAGGGATTCCCAGATGGACTGTTTATCCAAATCCATAGCTGCAACGGGGATGCTGCCAGCACTTCTGTTTTCAAAAGTTTTCTGTGATTCATAGGATGGCTAAAACGAATGTAGGCAGAAAAGAAGTCAAGCCTTGAAAACGAATGCATATTGGGAATTACAGTTCATGTCTCAACTAGCCACTTTCAATGGACTTTCTAAATACTGCATTAGTAACCATTGTCCTATATAATCTCATAGATAGGTGGGATTTTCCAGAGGAGGAAAGTACTTAACTCCATGATGTGACAAAATTGTTAGGAAATGGACCAAACACTATGAAGAGGTGCAAGGGGTAGACAAATTGTTTCCTTCTCTGTTAAAAACGGCAAATTATTCTATTTAGCATTCACTAGATAAATACTAGAAGCAAAGAGACTTGACTCATGGAAAAGTTGGCATGAGGAGGGGGGAAAAAAAGGCAGGGATTGCAATTTTAGTATCATACCTGGTGTGTCCCCTTTCTAGCCTATCTAAAACTTTCATCATTGCCTTACCTGGCTCAGCATACCACTTCTAAAAGCACCACACAAGGACTGCTCCTCATCAGGTAGGTTACATTAATCACATTATCCAGAGCCCCCACCTAAGATATTGTAGAAACACTGACTCTGAACAATACACAGTTAACTACTTTCTGTATACTTGCTACCATCAATGAAAGCCCCACATCATTGGGTAGAGGAGCCAGCTTTGACAGTTTTAACAATCAGGAGTTATAAAAGCCAAGGTACCTGCACATACAGAATATGAGTTTTCAAGATATGACCTAAATTAGAGTGGAATATCTACTTCCGTCTCCAATCACATATCCTCTGAAGGCCTAATCCTGCTACCCATCCCATGGCCATCAAAGAGACTATTCACTTGAATGCCAATTCATGGGAGCATAGTTTGGCAAACACAAGCCCACTAAGAAGAAGGAAATTCAAACAGGTACCAAATACCTGTGAAATTGAAAGCAGTTAGTTCTGCCACAACATATTTTTGCAGATAAAAGGCCACGTGCTTAATGGACCCACCAGCGTAAATGCTAGGGTTTTTAAACAAAGTAAGCTAAATACTTATCACATCTACAACCTAATAACCAACATGCCATCATCCTACCTAGTAACCTCTGTTCTTTCCAGTTAAATCTTAGGGTTTGTCTGAAGTTCGGTAACTTTTCTCATTGTAGCTTATGTAGATAACCCTAAAATGGTTTAAATTATCCTGCTAAAGTACTGCTGGAAGTTTAGCAACAACACACATTTCAATCAAGCATGGCACTTGAATGGGTTTTGCAAGATAGTGCTATGGCTGTATTACTAGCAGTGTCTGGGCTGGCTAGTTTCAAGCTATTACAAGAATATCAAATGAGCCCTAATCAGAAAAAACACATACCGTGCAGACAAGCTTGATCCAGAGCTGCCTAAAGTTAATGAGAATCTCAATTAGTTTTGGAGGAGGCATTTATTGAATCACTTTTCCTCTTACCTTGCATCATCCACCATGTCAGTGACATGAGCTTCAATCACACACAAGGTTTGCAAGAGATTGGACTGGTCAGGAACGATTTAGGAATCACTGCATTTGTGCAGAGGATTTGAGCAGAAGACCCTTGAGGTCCCTCCCAGCCCCACCAATCTGTGATTCCAACCCACAAGTCTTTTTGAACATACTTCCACGCCAGCTCTTACTCACATAGGTCTCTTTTTATTTGATCGAAGACCCGTTTCTACTATAGAATCTCTATGCCATCTGCCAGTGCCTATATGGAAAGGGTAAGGGACAGCTGAGACACATTATCTATTGCGTGTTTTTTGCAGATAAAAAAAAAACCCCTACAAAATGGTGCTTGCATGCATAAAAATCCATACCAGATGACCTTCTAACCTATGCTACAGCTCATGTCGAAATTCTAGGTGTGGTGAAAAAAATCCCTTTAGTAAGGTTCTTTAACTTTTTACGATGCAGGATTTCACACTAAATGATCTGGCCTTAGAAATTTATGAACTGATAGAAGACGGCATATCTTTACACGCTAAGAATTTATTTCTTCCTCCATGTAGCTCTTCAGGCAGAGACTGGTTTTTTCCATAGGCAGACTGTGTTTTTCTCCGGGTTGTGCTTAGCACAACTGGGCCATGATCCCAAATGTGGCCTCTTGGCACTAAGGAATGATTACTAGTAAGAAGCCAAGTCATTTAATTCGACTCTTATTGTTTGGAATTAAACACTCTAGTCCAGCTTGGGCTGTTACCCAAATGATTCAACTCTGGAAAACAGAACCAATCCTATAAACACTTCCTGAACGGACTTTAAAACCAGCCAGAAAAGCTCCATCTACTCCAGAGGTTTGGTTTGAGAGCCAAGAAAACAAGAAAATTGTGTAGATGCCTTGAAACACTGCTTATGTAAGTCCGTTATAGCACCTGATCCATAGCTTGTTGAGGTCTATTGGAAAGCTTCTCTTGGCTCCAGTAGGTTTTGGATTAGACCCCTAAGTGGACAAGTCAGTACCAGTATCTAGTCTCTCAGCATTTCCCTTGCAGTGCAGATCTTTTGGGAGGATCTACTTTCATTATATAACTTATTTTTGAAGTAATCCAGCAGGAATATGGGTTCCTCTAAGGGTTGTCCATCATGGAAACAAGGAAACCAAGCCAGCATTAAACCACCAGTACTCCATGGGCACGTCTACTTGAGATGTTACTGCACAGAAGCTCATTGTTACTGTGCAATAAGTAGTGAAGTAGTGGTGGCAGGCACTAACTGCGATGCAAAGTTACTGGGCAGTACTAACAAGCTACTGCACATTAGCTTGTTGCTATTGTGCAGGACCATCTAAAAAAACTGTGCGGGGATGCTACTATGCAGTAATGCCAGTTACTACGCAGTCATTTAGTATTTGCTGAGCCTAATTTAAGTACTAAATGACTGTACAGTAACAACTGTGCAGCCCACCACTCATATAGACACAGCCACTGTGTTAGAAAAATATATTCACCACATCCTAATAAAATAAAGTGTCCAAATATTTTGGATCTTGTAAGGTCCCCAGGTACAAGAGGAGCTTAATAAATTGCAAAGAAAATTAATGGGCATTTCTTGGGAAAAATAAGTTTGTTTGCCACATACATCAAAGTGGGTAAAACTCAGATAAACACTTTTACATATTTATATATTTGCTTGTGTTTTCCTACCTGCCCACATCAACATTTTCAAAACATTAAATAAAACTGATACTAATCAGAAAGCACATAATAAGAATCCCTTCCGTTCATGCTTTCTAATCGAATCCCATGATAAGTGAGTGGAGGTTTCAGGGGAAGAGGGGAAAAGCTACCTTGTAGTTTTGGAACATCTTTGGGTAGAACGGTTGCCTTTGGGGTTAAACCTGCAGGCATCCTCAAGGGAACAAAAGAGGGAGAAAATTAAAATGAATTCACCTGTGGTATTTGCATCTTAAGAAGGCGATTTAAAAAGACAGCACTGTTGATAGAAGTATCTTCATGAAAGTACAGAAGGAGCTGGTTGCAATCAGCAGTGACACCACCACCATAATTCTGCAAAGGGAATACAGCCACATCATCCTGCAGCCTTTACGAAAAAAGAGCTGATCAAACTATCAGGCTGAAATCTTTACAGGTCTGAATATAAACAAAAGCGTTCCTTAGTATATATACGTAAGTGCTAAGAATTTACAGAAATACTGATGGAATCGGTCGTGGTATCTTTAACTTGTAAAAAATGTATATGCAAGGTTTACTAGTAAATGCTTGTTAAATGTTCAACTTAACCATGAAAGGCCAATAACCAAACACATGACAGAACAGTTGCTCAGTCTTTGAACTCCAAGATAACAACAAGACAAAAGAGAAAACAATACATCTGCAAAGCAGTCTGCTCGTACGCTTCCCTAACTGGAAAAGGTTTAAAGCACTTTCACAACCAGTTTTTTCCTTGATTACTTTAACATGTTTATGGCCAGCTCTGCAGTGATTCAACACCATATGAACAGCAAAGGCTTGCCAATACACACAATGTTGTTATGCTGCTTAAATTAGAACGGTATAATACTGAAAATTGTATAACCCTCTCCTCCTCCTCTGCCCCCCAGAAATTAGCACATCTCATATATGTACTTGTTACGTACTTATATACTATGGAAAGGATAATAAGGTACGCCGACACAAAGTGCTATTTATGCAAGCATAAATTGCTGTATCCACAGATTGTGCCAATGTATTTCATTGAAAATAAATTCCTACTCCCAACTCAAAAAGTTATATGCAGGTACAATACCCACGTGCAGCCATGGTCCAAATCAATTTGGCCTCACTATGCCCCTGTCAGGTAGGAAGAATTATGTGTGCATCAGAGCTGAGGAACTGAAGTACACAGAGACGGTAGGCCAAAACGTCCAAGCTGCTGAGTGCCCCCAGATCTAACTGAACTCATGCACTTAGGGGAAGGGAGAAAAAGAAAACAGCATGCCCTCAATTACTTGCACAAGGATGCAGAGAAGAAGTCTATGGCACAAACAGAAACTGAGTCCATATTCAAGCCCCAGGGCTGTGTTTTCAACAAAGGACCTCATACTGCATTGCTTTCTGTTGACAGTTGCCATTTAGAAACCTCTATCTCCCTTTTCAAAGCATTATATAACATGACAACACCATAATTTACCAGGTTAAATATACCATACCATAAAATACTACCGCTGAGTTGAGTTTCACAGTTTGTCTCCAAGTGTTTTCTGCTTCTGCTAGCCTTATACACATGCACTTAATTTTAACAAAACCAAATGTTGATAACAATAGGACCAGCTCATAATATCTGCTTCCCAAGGCTTTTCAAAGAACAGGGTTTTCTATTCCCTTCCTGCTATGTTCCTCCCCTTGCCTTCCTGACTAGTCACCATAGCCCCTTGTTGGCTTGTTTCTGTTTTGTTACCCAAAAGGCATTTCCTGGCGGAGTTCCCACGATAAAGAACAGAACCAAGAAGGTACCATTTGTACGATACAACCCTCTGATTAAAAACCCTTGGATCACAAGCCCTTATTCTTATCTAGAGGCATCATACCCATTTTACAACAGTATGGACAGAGCACCATCCCTCCTAACCTATAAAGAGCTAGACAATACAACCACAATAAAAAAGAGGTACTTAAAAAAAGGAGGTGGGAGTGGGGAGGAACTGCACTCTTCCCATATCTGACATGCTGACCTAGACACAACTGGGGCGCGTGGAGTGTCCCGGAGCATGGGGGCTCCCCAGCACATTCAGCAACAGACCCAGAAATGGACCAGAAGCACTTCCAGTCCAGTTCTGGGTCTGCCAGGCAGCACGCAGGAAGGTACACTAATCACCAAACCTGAAGTGTGCGCGGGACCCCCCCACGTGGTCTGCGACGGACCCAGAAGTAGTCTGGAACTACTTCTCATCCACGTCCAGGTTTGCCACTAAGCGCACACACACACACACACACACTCCTGTGGGATGCTCCATCCATCCCACCAGCGTTCATAAGCCGTGCTGGTACCTCAAGGAATGCAGAACAACTTTTAAAGGTGTGTCTATGCCTGAATTGCTAATTCTCTGAATCAGCATCTAATCTTCAGATTCGGATTTGGCCGAATCAAATCAGGGACAGTGATCTGAATCAACTAACTGAATCCCTGTCCCTGATTCAGGCCAAATCTGAATCATATAGGGCCCACTTCACACATGCCTAGTAAATAGGACTACCTTATCTTTATGCTATTCATTATTTTAATAGACACAGATCAGACTCCTTCTCATTCATGTCTCTAAAACAGTCCCAATCTTTTCACTTCCTTAAATGAAGAGGACTTTCCATGGATTCAGTAATTGTTGGTACCTGGATCTGAACCCCCTCTAGTTTTCTATGCAGTCACACACACACAGAGAATGAACCTAGTACTCTAGGTCACAATTTTCCATCAACTGATATAAAATTGTTCATAATATTTCTTTTCCCATTCATGAAACATAGTAGTACTACTATGTCAAGTTTTTTGGCTGGCAAATTGGTTTTGTTTGATCTCAATAGTGGAAAATCTTCCCACTCCCCAGGCTTTTAGTAAATAGTGGTAGCTTCTAACAACTTTAACTTAAAGTTAATCAGCTCAATGTGTCAGCAGACTGTGTTTAACAAGTCAGGTAATCCTATGGTGTCTATCTAGTACTAAAATAAACAACTCTCCCATACAATTGTTGCTACGCACCTGGGCAATTCCAGCATGAAATCCTTCATTCGATTACCTTTTGGTTTGATCAGCTACCATCTCACAGTCCTACTAGGAAAACCTGGGGCAACCCACTGTTAACTTTAACCCATGAAGGCAGAGGAGAGTGTGGAGTGGGGGGGGGAAAATCAATCATTCATTTACGATCAAACTTTTGTTTTTTCACTTGATTCTTAATGTTTGTTACTTGGTTATTTAGCTTCCTTGCAAAAAGTTTTGTGAAAATGTTCTTTGACTGTCCAGAGAAACTATGTAAACCAACTCTCTCTAACCTACCATTCAATTGAAACATTTTAAAACTAAATTCACCATGCAAAGTATTTGGAGACTCTCAGACAGACATTGCAGAACATTGAAGTGTTATTAAATAAGTTGGGCTAGAGATATATGCTGTGACACATCATTATTCAAGACCCCAGTATCTTTTTTTTTTCATTTTAATGAGGGTCTCCCCCATTTCAAGAGTATTATCTGATAAAGTGAATATTAAGCATATAGTCACAACCCAGCATGGTCAAATATTACCCAGCAAGGCTTTTAAAAAAATTCCCTCAAAACAGTAAAGTACACATGCATGCCACTGAGAATACAAACACCACAATTACACTTTTCATAAATCTTGTAACTGTGTATGCAACTTGCTTATCCAATGAAAGTGCAAAATCAGGGATCAACTTGCATACTAATCTTATGTAAATGCATGGTTAAGGGAGTGTCTTTCCCGCTGCAACACTACTCAACATTCATAACAATTCCTGTTTATTAGTAGCTGGAAGAGACCAACAAGCATTTATTAATGATTTGGATGCTGGCATAGAAAGCTTCTTGAGCAAGTTTGCAGAAGACACAAAACTAGAAAGCATTGTGAACGTGTTGGACGATGCAGGAACAATTCAGAAGGATCTCAACAGATTGGAAGTGGGCCTAGAGCTAACTGGATGAAGTTCAATATGGAGAAATGTGAGGTGCTACCGCTTGGAATAATGATAAAACACACTAATACAAACTGTGTGACATCTGGCCAGGCGGTAGCTCTGTGGAAAAGGACTTGGGAGTCTCGGTGAGTCTGTAGTGTAATGTAACTGCAAAAGGCCAAGGCAGTTTGGGGCTGTATCAATAGAAGCATTAAGTGCAGGACACAGGAGGTTACAATGCCTCTCTACTAGACACTGATTAGGCCTCCCCTGGAGTATTGCATGAAGTTCTGGGCTCCCCATTTTAAAAAGGACATGGAGAAGTTAGAGCAGGTACAGAGGCAGGCAACAAAACCTATCAAGGGCTTGGAAGGCAAGTCATATGAGGAGAGGCTAAAGGAGCTAAGCATGTTCACCTTGCAGAGAAGGCACTTAAGAGGGGACATGATCTCAGTCTTCAAAAACTTGAGAAACTGCCATAAAGAAAAAAGGGAAAGTGTTTTTTCTCTCTTGCTGCAGAAAGGAGGACATGGACCAACAGCTTGAAGTTGCAACAAAAGTAAATTTAAATTGAATAGCCGAAAAAATTCATTTGCTGTAAGAAAAGTGAGGCAGTGGAATAGACTGCCTAGGGAAGTTGTGGAGATGTTCAAGAAGAGGTTGGACAGTCACTGGTCAGGGAGTATCTAGGCATAGTTATGCCCATTTTCTATCATATTTTCTACCCATTTTCTATCCCCCTTTCTTCTGGGCTTTTCTAGTTGCTCCTCCCGCACCCTCCCAATACACACGTTTCTGCTATATATGTCAAGGTGTTTTTAAGCCTCCCCAGAAGCATTGGGTGTCAGCTACAGTTAAGGCAGAGGACCCGAACTAGGGCACGCCAATTCTTCTGTCAGGAGCAAAGCCAGAGGTTTCTGGCTAGAGGGTCTTGCTCCTCCACTTAGGGTCAGACTGATTGCCATATTTGAGGTCAGGAAGGAATTTTACCCCATCCTGGGCACAGGACCCCCTTCCTCTATAGTGGGGGTGGTTCTCTGCTCAGGACCTCTCGAGTGTATATTGACAACATTTTATAGAAGCAGGACATTGGCTACCATAGTTCCTCTGCTTTACCTGCAGCAGGTTAGGACGTTAGGTCTGTGTTGTGTCAGGACAAAGGGTAGAGTTTAGATTAGGATTACATGGGATGGTTTGGATAGGGGCAATCCTGCCTCAGAAAAGGGCTTGGGCTAGACGAGTGTTTCTCAACCCATGGGTCGCGATCCAAAAGCGAGTCACAAGAATGTATGCAAGGGTTGTGAATAAACTTTAAGAATGGATTAACAAAATGCATTCACCTTTAAAGGAGAAAAATGTGGGAAATAGAGACTTTTCCCTCACAGGTTGGCAGAGGGGCTGCTTGGTCCCCACCGTGCTCCCCCTCCACGTGTCCACCCCTTGCCCCACACACTGGAGGGGCTGGGACTGGAGGCAGGGGGCAGCGGGTCGGGAGTGAGCGGCACTGGCCATCGAAGTTTACAAATGGATCCTGGTCCCAAAAGAAGGTTGAGAACCACTGGACTAATGACCCCCGAGGTCCCTTCCAGCCCTACTTCTCTATGACTAAGTGCCAAATAAAGGCTATTAGAGACATGTTCATTATTCACAACGGATCTGCGCTATCCTGTCTGAATGGCACATAAGTCACTACAGCCTTCCCACCTCCTTCATTGTGAAAGCTGGAGAACTTCAGGCTTCAGTTGAACAGGATATGTATCCCTGTTCCTGTAACACTAGCCTAGATGCCCCAACATAATCCTTTAATTGAAACAAAGAACACCGCATCAGCTATACTTGCATCGTTTTCAAACAAGAAGTTACCTGCATGCAAACAGTGGCCTGCCTATACTAGGAGGATGGGCTTGTGTCAGCAGGCTGGTTTCTAATACAATAATGGCAAATCCAGTTTAAATGGCATTTGCCATGAACTGGCTGCAGAACAACTGGGTGGTAAGGGTGATTATAAAACTAAATAGACCACATTAAGCTCACCAGATTTTTCCCATCACTGCTTACACAACTTCAGTCTACTAGAGACCATTATTGCTCCCAGCAAAGTAATTTTGGAGACAAAAAGACTTGTATGCTTTTATTTTACCACCCTGTTTCTGAGAGCCTAATATCTTTGTGATAATTCACCCCAATCAAAAGGATTATGCAAATACACTTACTACAAAGCAAAGGAGGCCTCTATTTGCATGCAAGTTTTTCAGTTTATCCCTAAGTATTCAAATTCAATGCCATTTACACATGAAGTTCAGAAGGAAATCACAGACTGCTGATTCCAGTGGGGTAAGGATGTATGCATCTCTGATGTAGTTAACTATAAAGTGCAAATCTACCCTGCCTTCTGCCAAAGGATTTCATCCAATAGACTACTGCCTCCTTCAATCATTTTTACTTCCTCTACCAAACAGATTGATGCTAACATGAAACAATGATTTAAATGGGTCTGCAGCCATAGATCTTTTGTTCCGTGATCTCATAAGCTAAGCATAGTGGACAGAAGACCTAAAATAAATACTACATTGCTCCAAGCAATGCTTACTCTTCTCTTGCTGTGGGGGGTCTTCACTGCATGCTGCTTCTCATGAGAAATGCAAAATCAGTGCAACTATAGCGAGGCTACTTCCAGTTCCCAGGATGGCTTTTGAGAGCTAACTCAGGTATCTTTATGTGAATTAATATTGAGCAAGTGCCTTAGGTTGCTATGACAGGGCAGCTGCAGGTGCAGAGCACTGCTCAATTTCTAGCTATGCAAGGACATACAATGCTCCCTGGGACTTTGTACAGCAGGATGGGCGTAAGCATCTTGGCCAAATTCCAGCCCTAACAACAACGCTGTGCCTTTCCCAATCGCTCCTGCAGTTTCAGTCAAAGCTTCCTCTTTGTAAATGTGTATGTAGCAGCAAGAGCATGCTGGGATCCTGTATTCATAAAAAGTGGGGGGAAGAAAGAACGTTAAATCACGTAGACCATTCCCTTTGGGTTGGACCCACACCCATCCCACTGAGTTAGCATGTTGCAAGTCAAAGGTTTCACAAAAGAGAGTCTGTATATGCTTCAGTGCTTGAGTGAAAATCGTATGAGCAAGAGAAACAGGTCTTCCGCCTGTTCGTGTTATCAGAAACAGATCTACAGAAGAATGCTGTAATAGGAACAACGTGGAGACAAATACTAATCTTAACAAAAACGTAGTTATTCTAGACAGCTCACACAGGTAACGGAAGAATACGATTGATTCTTATGTCTTTGTTCTATTCAAATCCTCCGCAGAGCTCTGGCTATTTAGGCCCTGGGGTTTGGAGTTTTTTTTTTTCTTTTGGGTTTGCGAATACCAAAGCTGCATGTTTCAGAAGTGTGTGAAACGCACGCACATTCTCTGCGGCTCAGACGAGGAAGAGGAAGGAAGAAGCTCTAACTCCTTGGAGAATCCATGACGCAATCTGGAGCATTTGTTTTTCATTGCACGTACCAGCAGACAGGAACAACAAGCAAGAACCAAGTGCTACAGGCACCTCAGAATAGCAACTGGTAGTGAAAGTGAATGAAAGAATATGCACCTGCCTCTGACCTGGGGAGATATAACTTTCACTTCTTGCATTTCATTCTAAAACAAGAGAAAACGTGTTGCCCTATATACTTTCTCACCACCCATTCTGCTCCCCCACACCAGGGGGTAGGAAAAACATGTCTCCTGATTGTAGTGGTATAAGCCAGAAGGCACTATTCATTTTGCACTGTTTACCTAACTTCAGGGCTCACATCAGACTGCATATTCAGATCCTATCATCCCATACAAAGAAACCACACAATCGGACTTGCCAAGCGTCTCGTGAGTCCTATGGCATACGTGCATGCAAGCCTTACCTCACATCCCTGAAGCCCCAGATGAATGTCACATTCTCAGTGAGGTTCTCGGAAAGCAGAGGGTATTGAGATGCAGATGGTCCTCCTGTTCACCACTCAGTCAACGCATCACCTGTTGAGTAGGAGTTGGCAGCTAGGCAGCCTCTGTGCTTTCCCCTTCTGCTCCCTCCTGGCACGGGCTCACAGCTCCCAGGTGTGTGCAGCCCCCCCAGAGAGTATGGCAAGCACTCAATAGGCACCAGGAGAGGAAAAGGGAGGGGAAGGGAGGGAGGGACGGGAAGGTGAGAAAGCAAAGGAGGAGATGCATGGAGACTGACGCAGAGCTAAGAGTGGGGCTGGAGCTTTTGGAGGAAGACTAGGGAAGGCCAGGAGTTTGTGGTGGATTATCAAGTCTTATCAGGAACAGAAGAGGGGTCACAAATCAAAGGAACAAAATGGTGCTGGAGTAGGGATGGACAAAATACAGTCCGCAGGCTGAATCCAGCCCACCAACAGACTTTAGCTGTTGTACAAACACCAGCTTATGCTATGGTGTCGACAAAGAGTGCTTCTAGGGCCTCTGCCTGGGGGGGCCATGCCTACCCGGAGCTGGTCTGGGGCCTTCACCCAGACTGAGCCCATGGGGGAGCTGGTGTCCTCCTGCCTCCTGGCCTGCGGGGGATCCCCAGTAGGGTCAGGGGGGCAGAGGTTGGGGGCCCCCACACCTGTCTTAGGGCTCTGGAGGTGCAGGTGAGGGAGCACCAGGAGGAAGTTGGCAGGCTGAGGGGGATCAGGGAGGCAGAGGATTAAATTAACAGTTATTTCCTTTCCCTGCAGGACCAGACACCTAAGGAAGAAGCACCCCAGGGAGTGCCCTCTACAGCAGAGTGGCAGACGGTCACATCCAGGACCAGAGCTGCTCACAGTAAACCAGTACCTGTTCCTCCAGTCCGACTGGTGAACAGGTATGAGGTCCTGGCGACCCTGCAGAAGATGGAAGGAGAGGAGGAAACCTCCGGGCAGGAAGCAACACCACATTCTCCACACTCCAAACAGGTCAAGAGATCCAAGCAGACCCAGAGGATGAGGTGTCGAGTGTTCGTCATAGACGACTCCATTCTGAGAGGTACGGAAGGGCCCATCTGTCTCCAGGACCCCTCAACACGAGAGGTCTACTGCCTGCCCGGAGCAAAGATTCGGGCTGTGATGGGAATAATCCAGGCCAGGATTAAGCCCACTGATTATTACCCCTAGTCCTAGTCTCTGTGGGTACTAATGATGCAGCCAGGAGAAGCCCCAATCACCTGATGATGGACGACCATGCTCTGGGCGGCGTGCTGAGAGAGATCAGCGCGCAGACAGTATTCTCTTCTGTCCTACTAGCGAGCGGATGCGGAAGATGGCACGAGAACTGCATTAGGGAGACCAACTGGCAGCTTCGACAATGGTGTCTTGAGGCAGGCTTCAGCTTCCTGGACAACGACCCGCACATCGTAACAAGGGACACGCTCAGTTGGGATGGGCTTCACCTGTCCCCCAAAGGTAAGCGAGTGTTCTCTTCTAGGTCAGCGGATCTCCTCCAGCGGGCTTTAAACTAGTCTCATCGGGGGAGGGGAAAATGAGGGCAGGAGAAGCCGTGGACCACCAAACCATGTGGCACCCACAAGGACAGCCCAGCCTGAAGGAGAACATCAGGAACCTGCAATCCATGGGGCAGCCAGCAATACAGCACAGGTAAGTGTCAGTACCTAGTAGTTAAAAATGCCTTGGAACAGTGGAATTTCTTGGCACAAGAATCCTCGGTGCAACGGAATTTCTCGGTACGGTGAGAAAACCCCCGGTGCAGTGAACAGTTCCCACCAAGCCTAGCAACTGCATTGTTTAAGTGAGTGGCACCCATTGGCTGGTTGTAAATTATTCCTATCTGTCAACTAGCAATTGGCGTGCTAGCCGTATAAAAGCTAGAGCAGTTTCCGCCCAAGTTGGAGAACTCCACGTGTATCTCGGAGTAAACTTGGCAGACTGATCACCCACCAACAACTCCCCGTCACTGACCGTCCCGACGTACCCCATGCCCTGCATGCTCGAAGAAATCTCATTGTGCTATTCAGAGCTCTTACCCGGTGCAACTATAACGGAAGTGCCTATGCTGTGTACATCGATGGTGTAAGTAAAGCCATCTCAATATAACCAATACATGTCTGTGCCTAATTCTGTGTCTAGTAGAGAGGCAATGTAACCTCCTGTGTCCTGCACTTAATGCTTCTATTGATACAGCCCAAAACTGCCTTTGCCTTTTGCGCAGTTACATTACACTACAAACTCACCAACACATGCCAGAGGGCAGGGAACAACTACAAGCAGACCTGGACAGGTTGCACATATGGGCGGAAAACAACAGAATACAATTCAACAAGGAAAAATGCAAAGTGCTGCACCTAGGGAGGAAAAATGTCCAGCACAGCTACAGCCTAGGGAATGATCTGCTGGGTGGCACGGAAGCGGAAAGGGATCTTAGAGTCCTAGTGGACTGCAAGCTGAACATGAGTCAGCAGTGTGACGAAGCCATCAGAAAAGCTAATGGCACCTTACCGTGCATCAGCAGATGCATGACGAACAGATCCAAGGAGGTCATATTTCCCCTCTATCAGGCAGTCGGGCTGCTGGTCAAACCGCAGTTGAAATACTGCGTGCAGTTTTGGGTGCCGCACTTCAAGAGAGATGTGGATAACCTGGAGAGGGTCCAAAGAGGGGCCATTCATAAGGTTAAGGGTTTGCAGGCCAAGCCCTATGAAGAGAGACTGGGGCACCTGGACCTCTTCAGCCTCCGCAAGAGAAGGCTGAGAGGCAACCTTGTGGCTGCCTATAAGTTCATCACAGGGACAGAGAAGGGAATTGGTGAGGTTTTATTCATCAAGGCACCCCCAGTGGTTACAAGAAATAATGGCCACAAGCTAGTAGACAGCAAATTTAGACTGGACATTAGGAAGAACTTCTTCACAGTTCGAGTGGCCAAGGTCTGGAACGGGCTCCCAAGGGAGGTGGTTCTCTCCCCTACCCTGGGGGGTCTTCAAGAGGAGGGTGGATATGCATCTAGCTGGGGTCATCAAGACCCAGCACTCTTTCCTGCCTATGCAGGGGGTCGGACTTGATGATCTATTGAGGTCCCTTCCCTCCCTATCATCTATGAATCTATGGCAAGTCCCTTGGCCCTGCCCAGCTCAGGTGTGGGGACCAGCCCAATGTATGGCTTGGGCAGTTAGTTCTGCTGCCCCTGAGAGCACAGCAGGGCTGGGGCAGTGTGGCAGCTGGACTCCACTTCCCAGCTGCCCTGACATTGGCTCATTCTGGGTTCCACTGTCGCCATCGCCACCAGACCTGGCCTCACTCTCTGGGCACCCCAAGCCATCCACCCTGAACCTGTTGTCAGGATGCTGGATGGAGTGGGCAGACAGGTGAGTGAGGTCTCCATGGAGTCCACCCTGAGACTCCTGCAAGCAGGGCACGCTTGAGTGGCATCCAAGAGGACAGGCAGGCAGAGACGAGTGTTGCAGGATGGTGACATTGCGAGGAGCAGATCACAGCTCTGCTCCAGGCTCCAACCTGGTGCTCACACAACCTCATGATCCTGGCCCCAGTCCCAGCCATGGTCATCCCACTCCTGGACACTGTTCCTTGCCTACCTAGGGCCTCATCACAACTGCCCAGCTGAGTTCACCCTGTCTGCAGGGGACCTGGGCCAATCTTTGTGGAGTCCCAGGCCGCAACAACTCACCAAAACTCTTGAAGTGGCTCTCCAGACCAAATAATTACCCATCCCTGTGCTGGAGACTCAGACATGGAAGATACATGCCATCTGGAACAGCTTCCCCTGGAATATGCAGAGCTAAGTCTTGCCCCCTCTCATCTGCTCAAGGGAATAGTGTTCATAAGCATGGTTAGGAATCCTTTCCCTCCCCTGCCCTTAACTGCAAATCAACAAAGCCAATACCTTTCAGAAACATTAAATCGCCTCGTGTGAAAATAAAGCCCTGAATGTATGCCTATTTGCAAATTACTTCTGACTCTGCAAAGCAGCTCACCTCCAGTCATATAGTACCACAAAAAAGACAGCTAAGCAAGAGATCTGTAAAAACCCATGCACTGTGATTTTCTTAAACAGACTCATTAGATATTAACAGGATATCTGCAATCAGCATCACAAAGCAAGTATGGCCATATGTTACTATAATTTATAATCCAATCAAGCCTTCAACGGATCGATAAACTGCACTAAGCAACCTGCTGTACAGGCCATCTTTCATCACTGTTGCAGTGTGCTCCATGTCTAGACAACGTGATCTGGAGGACAGGGCACACAACAAAGAGCCAGGGACTCTGTGGGCATATCTACATGTGCAGTTTATCCAACTAAATTTACTCGGGTGCAATTTGCACCAAAGTAAAATAATCTGGGCACAGCCAACAGCAGAGTAAATTAGTCTACTGTGACCTTATAGTACTGCATGTGTAGACAGCAATGCTTTACTGCACAGCAAATTAATCTACTCCACAGTAGAGTGCATGTGTAGATACGACCCATGAATGATAAGTCCTCAGGTTTTTTTGAAGCTATGCAGACTTATATAAATATATACATACTCACCTTCATTTTGCAGAATATTAAACCCATATTCTTGAGGGGACCCCAGCTTCAAAGATCAATCTTCTGTAGGAGACCCCTGACTTATCTCAATAGTTATATTATATTGTATGTACTGTTTACTGTATGGGTCATTTCTAAAATAGGGAAAGTTAGGTTAAGACATTACACTCAACTAAAACACGACATTGAAAACAGACAGAAAAATCCAAATGCTTGCTGATGATGTTATTTGGAAACATTTAGTAAAGATAGATTATCTTAGTAAAGATAGACGATCAAGCCCTAAATGTTACATACATCTATCTGTCGGTTATTTATTGCACTGTCATTTTAAAACTCTCTAGTCAGAATACTATTCTATACACAACCAGTCTATAGCCATAAAACTGAGTAATGCTAAAATGAGGTGGGAAGGAAGGGAGAATCCCAAAAAAATCAAAAGAAGAAATAGAGGCAGAAGTTAAATAGGGATTTTGAGAGGCAATCAGAAAAAAACCCAACCAAAACACATGCAAAAAGATGCAAGTGAATACCGAGAGAGAGAGAAAGGGCCTTTTTTCCAGTGAGAACAAGTCAATGCTTGGCTGATGAATTCAGAGTATCTATTTGCAGCCACCATAGATGTATTTCCAACCTTCAGATTATAAAACTGTCAAAAGTAAGCATTTTATTTCAGCACACTTTTTTGACTGCTGACATGTATTGTCAATATCAGTATTGCTTAAATTAATATGCAATTTTTCTTAAATTCCCAACAGATCAATAATGACTACACATGTGACACTAACTGCTGTTATGGCACTAAAGCAGTATTTGCATTCTGAATTCTGACTTAATGTGATAGGATTTTAATAGGTGTTCCCAGCAGCAATGAAAAGAAAAAAAAAGAAAAAAAATCAGGAATAATGTGTCAAAGAAGAAGCCAGCATGGAAGAACTATCCAACACTTCCAAAAAAAATTATCTAATGAAAGCAAAAATAAAGTCTTCAAAATATCAGTAAATATACCCAATACAATACCCACCATGACTCCCCTATTTTTTGTCCTGTAACATTTGCTGATGAGCTACAGTAGTTTGGATAACAGAAAACAGGGATATCATAAAGTTTATCCGATAGACAGCAAGAATTGAGGTAAAAAAAATCAAAGAAAAAGACATAGCTGTAAACTGGACCCAACTAACTTCTGGACTTCAGAAGATTTAACAACTTTTGCTTGTGCCAGCAAGACTTTAGAACAAGGGTGTTCAACCCCCAGACCACAGGCCAGATCCAGCCTCATGCAATCCAGCCCACAGGGATCCCCATGGCACTGCACGGTAGACTGGGTGCACAGGGCAGCAGGGGCCTCAGGGCCCAGTCACATGTGCAGTAGTGGTGTGAGGTCCATTGATCGGCTCCATGCCACCCATGTGGCCCACCGTGCTGAAGACTGAGTGCTACTTTAGAGTATGAAAGGGTATCAAAGCCACGACATTCTTAGATCACACGGAGGGATCTTACACACTGGCAGTTCACCCTTAAACCGAAGGATTGCTATACCATCTTTTCAAAGTAGATTGATAGCATTTGTAATTAATTTACTGTGTCCTAATCTGTAAATGTTATGGATTTAAACAGAATGACACCAATTTATCCAGCTCTATTAATACTCTGGGCAAATTTTGCTGCAGTCATTATAACACTATCACAATAAAATACTCAAGATGTAAATGGAAGTCCAGATCTATATGTCCCTAAGGAAAAAAAAAAGCTCATTTTCAATGGAGAATATTTTTGTTTGCTCAATCGCTTTTAATGTAGCTCCTGTTCCACAGAAGAGAATCAGATTTGAACAATCAACAGCGAGTTATTTCTTCCATAATGTATTGGTTTGTATTTATATTTTAGCCTCTGGCACATCACAAAATTTGTTCATATTTTGCTTTCATTTAAAAAAAAAAAATGTACAGAAGACAGCGGCTTAGGTTTGACATGGTAATTTCCTACTAAAACAGGTTTAATTTAACTAGCATGTGCTTGAAACCACGTGTTTGTTATCTCAAGAGACCTAAGACTAATATTTCATCTTTATCAGGCTGAACTCAGAGCTGATAAACAGGGCTTCAAAGGAGCGTTATCAAGCTAAGTTGTAAATCTAACACGTCTATGTAGCAGGAACCTAAAATACAAAAGCACAGTATTAGAACTCACTTTCTCCATATTCTAAAGGAATTTTAGAAAGCATATCTGGGCTCAGAAAGGAATTACATGAATGCATGTATAATATGCCCACTGGAGTCTATTAAATACAGTCAGTGATCTAACCCCAGGTTTAGGACACGCCTACACCTACAACTGCGAGTGACTAGGAGGGTCGAAGAGGGGATGGATCAGTTCAGACATAACACGTTTCTTTATTCTTCTTCTAGAGGAGCTACTACTAGCCACTGTTGGAGACAGGGGATACTGGTCTAGATCTAGAATAATAGAAAATGAAGGTTGGAAGGGTCTTCAGGAGGTCACATCTAGTCCAACCCCTGCTCAAAGCAGGAGTATCCTCAACTAGACCATCCCAGCCAAAGCTTTGTCCAACAGGGTTTTAAAAATCTCCACGAATGGAGAATCAACAGGTTATCTAAGTAACCTGTTCCAGTGTTTTACCACCCTCCTAACAACTTTTTTTCCTAACATCTAACCTAAACTTTCCTCGCTACAACTTGAGAATTGCTCCTTGTTCTGTCATCTGCCTCCACTGAGAGCAGTCTAGCTCCATCCTCTTTTGAACCCTCTTGAAGGCTGCCATTAAATCCCTTCTCAGTCTTCTCTTCTCTAGACTAAATAAACCCAGGTCCCTCTCAGAAGTCATGTGCCCCAGCCCCCTCACCATTTTTGTTGCCCTCTGCTGGACTCATTCCAAGTTGTCCACATCCTTTCAGTATGTGGGGGGCCCGAAACTGAATACAGTACTCCCCTCCAGCCCCACCAGTGCTGAATAGAGGGGAATAATCACGTCCCATGCCCTTCTGGCAACACTCCTACCAATGCAGCCCAGTATGCTGCTAGCCTTCATGGCAACAAGGGCATACTGCTGACTCATATCCAGCTCACCATCCACTGCGACCCCCAGGCCCTTTTTTTGCAAAGCTGCTGCTTAGTCCAGCTTGTTCCAGTGCATGGGATTGTTCTGTCCTAACTGCAGGACTTAGCACTTGCCCTGGTTGAACCTCATGAGATTTCCTTTGGCCCAAACCTCCAATTTGTCCAAACCCTACCTTCCAGCATATCTACTACACCCCCAGCTCCATGTCATTTGCAAACGTGCTGTCGGTGCACTCTATGCCATCTTCCAGGTCGTTGATGAAGACGTTGAACAAAACCAGCCCCCGAGACCAACCCCTGGGGCACTCCTCTTGATACCAGCTGCCAATTAGACATCAAGCCATTGATTACTACCCTCTGAGCCCAATGCTCCAGCCAGTTTTCCATCCACCTTACAGGCCATTCATCCAGCCTATACTTACTTATCTTACCTGTGAGAACATTGTGAGAGATTGTGTCATGGTTCTTAGGTTAACATATATGCTACACAACCTAGCTAGTAACCTAACTGCACACTTCCCAAAAGCAGAGGCAGTAGCTCTGTGGCACGGGAATGCCGTGGGGTTTTTTTTTGACTTCCATTGGTATTTGTAAAACAGATTTTCTTGCTCAATCTGCATTTCACTTTCAGATCTGTTATATCATCTGTTTTTCATCATGCTCTGAGAAACAACGTATTTCCTGGTAGCAGAAGCAATAACTGAAAATCTACAGGCAGTCCTCGATTTACAACATTTTGAGTTGCAACATTTCAAACTTACAGCCTTTATAAACTGACACCCCGTTTCAACTTTCAGATGTCACTTTTGACTTTACAATGCTTGATGTGATGCCACAAGTTTGCTGTGTCACCCATCTCCTTGGAGATCATCTGTCCCAACTTCCTTGGACACTTTCCTTAAGAAAGCAGACAAGACTCCAGAAAATCCTGCAGCCAGGACTCCTGAGAAGACCCCAGCCAAGAACCTTTCAAAAAGTCCAACCAAAGGCTTTCAAAAAGTCCACCAAAGTTACCTAAAAGAAGTCCTTTCAAATCAATATAATTGCTATTTACAATATAAATATATTAATGTAGCTATATTACTCATCTATAATTGACCGAGTACAAAATTCTGCAGTATTTTGGGTGAAAATAGGGCATTGGGTCTTGGTTCAGGAACCAATACCCCATTTATAACATTTTTTCTTATGAGAAAATTGGTTCTGAGTTACAACGCTTCAACTGAAGACATTGCTTTCAGGAACCAATTGTGTCCTAAGTCTGAGGACTGACCGCATACAGTTTTCTGAGGAAAGCACTTAATTTCCCATGCCTATAAGAACCCACTTAAGTTGCATTCTACACAATTTCCAGTAAAATTATCTAGAAGGAAAGAAGTAAACTAATAGTAGGGAATATATCAGCAATGAGTCATTGACTATTTATGACCTTAAAGGTTACGTATTGCTTTAAAAAAAAACAAAAAACACCACACACACATTTCTGAAATCCCTGCCCGTATCACATTCAGTCCACCCATTCACTACATGAATTTCTACAGAGGAAATTAACTGGCAGAGCTATTGCATGTAGATATTTTCTTCTTAAAGAAAAGTAAATTCATTCTGAACTCGTTACTTCATTGTGGACATCAAACAAATACTCCAGAATAAAGAACTGTGCCAGTCAGGGTGCTTACAGCATTACAGGTTTCCCTTGCTTTATGCAGGTTCTATACATGCAAATTCACTCATACATGATAACCCTTTTTATACCAAAAATTTATTATATTATATGCAAGATAAATTCAGTCTTATGCGATCAGCGTGGTGGAAGACCGCATTCAGCTGCTCTGGCACTAAAATATAGTCTCCTGTGTGGATCTGTGCTCCTCACTCGTTGTCTGCAACACGTTTCTGTAGTTGCCACCCCCATTATTGCAGTGCCCTGTGCTTGCGTGTACTGTTTGCTGTTGGCGCGTACCAAAATTGTTTTGTAAAAGTGGTAGAAATGGGTCTAGGGTTGAGCACGGTCAAGGTCTTGGAACATACCCCTATTTGTCACATTGTAAAGTCAGTTCCCTTTATGGGAATTCAAGTTCTGCACCGTTTTCCAGGAACACATGTACAGCATAAAGCAAGGGAAACTGTATACTATTCAGTTACAGTGGCAAGACAGAGTGGTGGAGCATGGAGAGTAAGACCTCAGGGCTACTACACTTCTGGTTCTGGAGGTACAATGTGTGGAGCAGGCATAGCTGATCCCATTTTGGCATGACCAGGAAGCATAACTGAGCTTTATATACAGTCTTAGTTCCCCACTATGTGGACAAGACCTAAAAAGAAGAGATCATCCTGGTGCCGACAGGTTCAGGCTTGACAAGGCTAGAAAGAATTCTCATCTCTAAGTTATTATTTTAAACCCAGTGCACATGGGTGTCATCCTTGGTTTCAGCTTCAGCATATAGTAATTTCAGACTATATTGACCGGCCTTCTCTCCTGTTAAAGATGATTCTTTCGGACAAGTACTAAAGTACTGTGTACCTCTGCACACACTGTACTTAATGGGACAGATAAACAGAATTTCAGGCCACAGTGACTCATCTGATCTGATAGCCTGCATAACACAGGCCTAAAATGAATTTCACCCAGTGAATTTTTCATATTTTTTGATAACTAACAATAGAACTTAGGAATCTCTTTTCCAAAGATAACCAATCTTGATTTGGAAAGATAAAACAAAAACAAGTAGTGCACCCATATCCTTTAAATTGAGCCATTTGTTAAATATCTTCAGTTAATATTTTATCTCTTACTTCTGGCTATAACTTTGCTGTCTAGACTTGCTAGTCATTGGATTATGTTGTAAATTTCATAGATTCATAGATGTAGGGTCGAAAGGGACCTTGTAGATCTTCTAATCTGACCCCCTGCCCTGCGTAGGAGAGAAAATCGGGCTCAAATGACCCCAGCCAGGTAAACGTTGAGCCTCCTCTTAAAGACCCCCCGGGTAGGAGCCAGCACCACTTCCCTTGGAAGTTGGTTCCAGAACCTAGCCGCCCTAACTGAAGTAGCGCCTCCTGATGTCTAGTCTAAACCTACTCTCTAGCAACTTATGGCCATTATTTCTTGTTACTTTGGGAGGCGCTCAGGGGAACAGGGCTCTCCCAGACCCTGCTGGTCCCCCCGGTAAGTTTACAGACTGCCACCAGGTCCCCTCTCAGCCTTCTCTTGCGAAGTCTGAGGTGTTACTCAGACTGAAATTTTGTTCTCCTGAATTTGAGGTATTGAGCTCTAAGAACCAAAATTATGAAGCTCAGCATTATTTATGTCAGAAAAGATGTTCTTGGCACTGAACCAAGAGTCACAAGACCTGACTTAAGAATGAGACATACCACATAAATCCAGCCTTGCTTCTCACTTCAGCTGCTAAACAGCTTTACTTTAAGTCAAGGATACAAAACAAAACACCCAAGAGAATAAAGGCTGACACCCCATTTTTAATAGAGCTGCATCTACATCCTATTTTCTTATCATCTACCTGAAAAAAAGATATTGCGTCATCAGTGCATTAATTTGGAGGTCCCTGAACGTTGTACCGTTTCAACCGCAACGAACTGCTAGAAGCAGGATTTTCTTAGCTGAAAGTGATCAGTATGCAAAAGTACATCTCCCAGGTAGAAAGTCCAAGACAGATTACACCGTGTGCTCAAAGAGGATATTTTACAACAGATCAATCAATGTCTACTGATCAAGTCCATTTTTCAATGTCACATCAAATTCATGCTTTCTGGAAAAGATATAGATATGTGGACATGAGTGTGTTTGTGTTCCAGAATGTGTGAATTTGAAAAATGGACTTGATCGGTAGACATTGGTCGAGATATATATTGATATATATACTTACACATACACACACAAAGATGAGGCCTATACATGCCCAATAATTACAAAGTAGAGACAGAGCTTATTAACTGCAGGTTTTTATTCCTAGTGAATACCACAACCACATTACTTCCTCATAGTTCTTTGCATCAGAGCTTAGTCATTGTAGGCTTAAAATCAAAACCTTCAGTGGATTTATTAGCCTTTCTAATGACTTACACTTAGCTCATACATTTCAGAATTATCCTTACTTTAGCTGCCTAGGTCTATCTAGCAGACACTGACAAGAGCCAGCAAGCTTGAGCACATAGTTCCCTTAATTTATGGCAGTGTGTTGGATGTAGATCAACTTTCCTTGCTCAATATTTATTCAGAAGGTGTCCAGTCTTGAAATAAAAACTGCATGCTCATTGCTAAATGGATTATGAGGTTGTCTGGTGTTAGTACAGAACAGGAGATATTTGTCCCTTCCTATCTTTCCTCTGCTGAGAGTTATAAGATGAATTCACTAATAATTAATATCACTGTGAGGTCTCCTTGGTTGCCTGGTAGATAATAGACACCAGGAATTTTAAAGACCAGAAAAGCTACCACAACTTTCTGAACTGATGGGGAAAAAGGTCCGGATCTAATATCTGAGGGATGCAAAATTAACTTTCAATGGGCTTTGAATGAGGGTCTTAGAGTACGATTTAAAGTGATCTGCAATGAAACAAATGCAATAGATTTAGGGCCTGAAAAACCACACTTTATATTACTATGAGTACCACTGTTTAACATGGGTAAGAATCGGCTCTAATAAGAACAACTAGGATCAATCCAAGGTGACTTATAAGCATTAGCTGAATTCAAAACTATTAGCGGCTTATGAAAAACAGGAACAAAAACCCTGGAACAAAGCCTAGTACTTAATAAGCATTAACAAGTACTCAGTTGGTTCTGTAGACACTTCTCTGTGGGAGATACAGGAAAGAACATTAATACATCTTATCTCTGTATCACTAAATCCAAGCAAGTGTATACAGGGTCCAAGCTGGGTATGCTTATTTAGATTTTTTTTCACTGAACCTGGCAAATTCTTATGTGCACAAAGTAAATCCAGCATGGAAGTGTCATCCAAAGCCATGTCCGAGACCTTAGAAGAACAGAACTTACTAAATTTCCCCTACCAAAGTGTTTGATTTCCTATCCCACCCCATTCCTTCTTAACCCCACTCAGTTCTTCAGTCACCACTGTTTAAAATAAACTATTGTTAACAGGAGAGATTCACAGCAGGCTGAGAATTACAGTAGCAAATCTAAGCTTGGGGAGCCATTTCCAGAGCCCTTTACAATAAATATTCTTACCTTCACCTGTTTAAAGCACGGGACTGTTGGCTCTTCCTTTTGAGAGGCCTGTGCTATTATGAATAGGAGGGGAAGCAGTTCTCAGATAGTGAGGACTTAAATTGTAGGTGACATTTCTTAAATATTATCAAGAAAACTATTGGTAAAGAGTGTGTTACTGCAAGAAAGGTTAAACAGGTAGGTTCAAAATGAGTGGGTCTATGAGACTACGAACAATCAATTTACTGACACTGCACACCCAAAAACTTCCACATATCTTCCCAGTAGCCCAATAAACACGGTGAACTGGCCAAATGAGAAAATAGTAGACTGTGAAATAGTAGCAGGAAGCGCTTGGAAGAGACAAGCAATTGCCCATCCCCATCATGATAGATGCAACACAGTAAAAAGAACTGAGCCCTGCAGAAGTATTTTGCCTTCCAGCACATCAACACCAACTCCTAATTCTTGGTATTGGTTGTACCATCTAATAAATCTACTCATATCTTGGTAGTCCTCCAATCACCAGTCGGCAAGGGGAGCGATATCATCATCCTGGAGTCTGCATACTAGTCCTGAACATGGCCTGATTGGTTCCACTTCCACACTTGGTTTCATCTCAGCCAATGCAGAAAAAGAAATAAGAGCAAATCCCAACCCACAGGGAGATGGGAAGTACAGTGCACCAATCCTTGACTCAGAGGATAGGCAGTTTACATTCTTGTAAAGCCAAGAAAAAAGCCCAGGGCTACTGCTGCTCTATAATTTCATAACGTTATAAACAGCAGGAAATCTGTTTTTCTTTCTTCTTTTTTTTTCTGGTTGAAATCTTGCATCAGAGGGCGCTTACTGTGAAAGAGGCTTCCTTTTTTCAAGCTAGTGAGACAATAGAGGTTGTGCAAAATTAAAGCTTCTAGCAAATGTAACATTTTAACTTCCTTATTACAATTCAGACTACATGTTCACTTTGTAAGAAGAGACACCTCATGGCTGCAAATACTTCCCAAAGCAAGGAAAGGATATGAATAAGATATTCCTTCTTTCCCTCAGCCAGAAAAAATAAAATCAAAGTGGATCTCAAAGTCTAGGTTACAACTTTTTTTTTTTTTTTAATCAAAAATGCAGCGATTCACTCTTGTGGGAATAAAAAGAAATTTAACCCAAGGAGCCTATGCAATGGCAGATGAAGGTGATGTCCACAGTTAATCACAAAGAAAACCCATCTCCAAACTGCCTAGATCAAACCATCAACACTCCCTACCCAAGTTACAAGTAAAATGCATTATAGACTAGTTTAAAATAAGGGTCACCAGCAAAAATCCAAGGCTACAATGTCACCATCTATTCTCGAGGCCAAAGGTTGGCACAGTACATCCCCTCTGCCCACATAAGGTGTTTGCTCGTGTCTTGAATATGAGATGTCCAGAAATTTGCAAGACCATATTGAGCGGGTATTGGAACGCTACCAGTTCGGTAAAAAGAACCTCGTATCCCTTAAGGCTTCAGGTTTTCAGACTGAGCGACTGAAGTCAGCAAGACGCATGTACTCAACACCTTTAAAATTAGGTCCTAATTCAGCAGAGAGAGAACAATTGGGCAAGAGGCAGCCAGTATTTACAGAATAATGATCCTGTCAATGTGAAAGTCCTCCAAAACAAAACCTTCCCAAACAAATATTTGCTTTTTATTTTAAAACATTGTAAGGTCACACGTTGACGATTTTTTTTTGTACCTTGATCACTGCACTGTTTTGTGTTGCGTTGTTTTCTGCTTAGTCACAAATTGAGTGTTTCTTGAACTGTGAAATGATGCCTCTCCAAGAATATTTAACAGCGTTCTGTCTTTTGCAGCACCAAGTTATGAAGGGCAAACTAACTATAATTTTATGAACACACATCATTAACTGCTTGAAAACAAATTTACTATGTAATATGCTTTGAAAAGGAAAGCTCTGGATATTTGACTGTGTGACCTCAACTGCCTAGATTTGTTTTGGATAGAGATGCAAATAGTGGCATAACACAAACCTCTTAGTTTCACAACAAGATATGCAATTATCCTCAGGTCATCACAGAAGTACAGCTGGCACCTGATCCACAAGCAACACAATATTATTGGAGATGTTTACCTGCACAGGTTAATTAGGATCGTAGGAAAACTGGGCTGGAAGGACCTCAGTAGGTCATCTAGTCCAGTCCCCTGTTCAAGGAAGGACCATCCCTGAATACACTATCCCAGTCAAGTATTTGGCTAACCTGTTCTCCAAAGTTTCCAGGGATGGAGACTGAACATCTTCTCTACACACCTGTTCCAGTGCTTCACCACTCTCATGGTCAGACAATTCTGACTCTTCAACCTAAATTTCCTCTGCTGCAGCTTGAAGCCATTGCTCCTATTCATGTTTACTGCAGTCACAGAGAATACACTGGTTCCATCATCTTTATAAATCACCCTTTGAATTTCTTTTGAAGACTGTTATCAAATCCCACCCTCAGTTTTCACTTCTCCAGATTAAATAACCCTGGCCTTTGTGCTCTTCTAAAATAATGTAAAACTTCTCTTCGCAGCAGAATGAATTTCACCCCCCAAGCTTGGGGTTTGCTCTCTTTACTCTAGCGGCTAATCTCCAACTGTAAGAAAATAGGAAAGGAGCACAAAACAACGGCATGTTCCCCATGTAGTTTCCATATTTTGTGATTCTCAACCAGGGTGCCCATCAATATTAGCAATCTTAGGTGGACAAACACCTACAAATGATTCATAGATGTTAGTGTCAGAAGGGACCTCATAGGTCATCGAGTCCAACCCCCTGCCCTGGGTAGGAAAGAGTTAATGGGGTCAGACGACACCCAACTAGGTGCTTGTCCAGTCTCCTCTTGAAGACCGCCAGGGTAGGGAAGAGCACCACCTCCCTTGGGAGCCCATTCCAGACTCTGGCAACCCTTACCGTAAGGAAGTTCTTCCTGATGTCCAACCTATATCTGCTCTTCATTAGTTTGTGGCCATTGTTCCTAGTTACTCCAGGGGTGCCCTAGTAAATAGAGCATCTCTTATTCCCTGCTGCCCTCCTGTGATGAATTTATAGGCAGTCACAAGATCACCACTCAGCCTTCTCTTGTGAAGTCTGAAGAGGTCTAGGTCCCTGAGTCTATCTTCATAGGGCCTTGCCTGCAAGCTTCTGACCATCCAAGTGGCTTCCTCTGAACCCTCTTAGGGTTATCCACATCCCTCTTGAAGTGCGGTGCCCAAAACTGGACGCAGCACTCCAACTGCGGCCTGACCAGCGCCACATAGAGGGGAAGCATCACCTCCCTGGACCCATTCATCATGCATCTGCTAATGCATGACAAAGTGCAGTCATCCTTACTGACCATTTCATCACACTGATGATTACAAGGATTTCAAATAGAAATCCATTATAGTATCAAAAACATTTTGTTCTGCTGTGGTCTCTGGGCTCCTTGCAACAGAAGAATTCCTTTATTATTTGTCTGAAAGTACAGCACAGCAGACAGAAGTTAATTTCCATGAATATTACAGGAATCTTTTTTTAAAAAAAAAATTTCGCTGTCACTTGTATTTTACTTGATGTTTTAGTCTTGAATCATAAGTTTGCAAAATTAAGAAAGTAACCACTCTCAACTTAAAAAAACAAACAAGCCAAAAATCCTTTTCAATCAATTCTTCTAAGACACATTTTTAGTGGTAATAACAGATTCTGTTTCTGGAAACATTTAGTAATTCCAGCAAATTACCTAGGCATTAATAAGCATGGATTTCTGTTTAAGCAATGCATGTACATGGTTAATCCCAATATAATGGCAATGATGTAAGACAGATCTGCATTTCAACAGAGGGGTGGTATCATAACAAGGATAGGCACAAATGGGCTGACTTCAAACCACTTGGCTCAGACAGATTTAGCAGTTCAGATGCAGTAGCATGGACACCAGAACAGGGCAGCTGCCTATGAGAGAAACGGGGTTTCCTGCAGGCTGGCCACAGCAGTAAGTTCGGGCCTGCCTACCCATGCTGTGGTCACACCTACTGCTCGTGACACGGATAAAACTTGTAACTTGCTGGTTTTTCAAGTATAAAACTAGGCCACAGATATTTTTTTTTTTAGATGTTTTCCTTCAGTAAAGTTGTCTTCAGTACTGGGCACTGATAAAAATTTGACCATGCGAAAAACCCCTAGAGAGTAACTATTAGACATGATTCAGATACTTTTAAAAATATTGTTAGGTCCAATCGTGCAAAGCAGTCCTTATCCAAAAGGACCAAGGCGGCAATGGAAGGTTAGCCTGCCTAGGGAATACAGGTTCAAATCCTGGATCAACAGTTCCCAATTTGTGGTCCTTAAAGCCACAGTAATTTTTGCTTTTTTTTCCAATAAAAGTTTGATTTTAAGCATACCTAATGGTCCTAGAGAAATGCTGATGGTAGTTCACTCATTTAAAAATTTTGGGAAAGTAGCTCCTAGATTATTTTAAAAAGGGAAGGAAAAACTATTTATTTTTTCAGTCTGTACTATATTATTTCATATTACTTTGAATGTGAATAATGTGCCTACCATTGTGGAAGATCAATTTTTACTCAGATTCTCTTCCTAAGACTTTTGCACTTAAGTCCCACCCTACAAAGACATGTGCACAGGCCTAGTCCCACAAAGAATGTCCCCATATATGAAATGTCTGCGGTTCAAGGGGCCAATGAAATCCCCAATTCCAAAATCCACAGATTCTCCAAATCTTTCAGTTTTATTTCAGTTCCACTGATTTTAAACAACATCTATGCAATTATATTACATAACAGCAGCAAACATGGGTGGATCCAAAGAGGGGGCAGATGCTGTGTTGCAGCATCACATGCAACACAACATCTTTTCTCCAGGTGAAAAGAAACTAGAAGCTTGACTACTAATGGCTAGAGGCCTAGAGCTATATTGTCCCATTTAAGATCAAAGGAAAAATAAATATGATTTCATCAGAATGTGCATTAATTTGCTATTTCTACATTATGTTTTAAAAGCACACTAAACTAGGGAAAACTCATCAAAAGTTGTTGTTACTTTAGTCCTGAAGTCATTAGAATTAAACATACATCTCTTTCAGATACATAAAGCAAAATCAATCCTCCCTGTGCATCCCTTGCTTCACAGAAATTTATTTTCTCAGGTGAGTTAATGGTTTTAGATTGGACAGTCTGCAGGGCTGTAAAATAGGAGGCAGATTACCAGAAGCAGCTAACACAGTAGCTAATTGCAAAAGAAAGAATAACTTGGTTAGTTGAACATTAAGGCCATTAACAAGGAAAGAGGGTCATTACCACGTGCGGAAGGAAGAATTTAGATGGAATCAGGTTGATTACCATGAGCCATGAAGTCAGTTAACTCACTTGCTGCTGCCACTGGCAGTTTACCTTAAACTTTGGAGGGACTATGAATCAAAGGGGGTGGTATAACTGTACCACTGCATTCCCCCCCCGGCACCAAATAAGAGGAAAACGGGACTGCGGAAGGGATGGCAGGACACACCAGCCAAAGCACAAAGAAACCAGGGGCAACTTTCCACTCAAAACAAGAAGCAGGTGATGAGTATTTAAGCATGTTTTATCCTTCGGTAAACCAAGCCAGTCTTGAATAAAAGAGGGCTAGCCAGACTACCAAAAGCAACTACCAAGAAAAAGAGAGTGTGACTACGCTCGGCACTGAAGGAAAGCAACCCAGAGATGGCAATAGCAAAAGTCCACAGCTACGTTACCAACTGCCCACCCTCTGGGGCAAAGACAAGTATACAGTGGGCACGTCTACATGTGCAATTTAATGTGCAGTAGCCTATTTTACTGCGCATTAATTAAAGCATTGCATCAAACACCATGCAAATCTGCTATTGCATAGTCAAACAGTCGGCTGTACATTAAGCATTGCTAAAAAAGCATGTGCTTTTGCTCGGGCGCATTAGGGCAGCCGAATGTGCATTTTAGTACCTCGCATTGGCAGTACTAAATGTAATGCTCATTAAGAAAAGTGCATTTCAATTCATGTGTGAATGTGCGCGGTATATTGGCTCATGTGAGATTTTGCCTGCATCCTGAACATAGGATATCCCAAACTTGTGTGGCAAGCTAAGCTCAGGTTGCCACACAAGACTGAGCTGTACAGACTGATAAATCCTGACGAACAACTAAGCAAACAGTCGCTCAAACCACACTGAAGTTGTTATGGCTTAAAGGTTGTTCCCACCCTCCCACTACATCCTGTCCTTAGCGCAGCTTTCAGATGCCATGTACAAAGTTACTCTTGAGAGGAGGACGGAGGTAGATCAGGTAGGGTTGGAATGACTGCATTACAGACAAAGGGCATTGCTTCTCTCAGACTTCTGTTCATACCAGGCTGTACTGAAGACAACGTTTCCCAGATCCCACTGAAGGCAATGGCAAGTTCCCATTGTTTTTAACCTTCAAACCCCAAAGCAGCAATCTTATGTCTTGCCTGAACAAGTACATTTGATGTAATTATGTGCCCTGGCCATCAGTCAAGTAGGGAAATTTCATCAGTTCAGTTAGTTGGAAACTGGTTGCTTATATTGCCAAATGTGAAAGGAACTGGAACAAACCTAACGCTGACGGTGTTCCAGGTACAGTGATAATTACTTTGACTGCCCGGAGAGGCACTGCTACTAATCCTTTCACAATGTACTGTTCACTGGTCAAAGGGGGGGGGGGGATGATCTTTAAATACCACTTAGGTGGCAAACTTTTACCGACAGTCAGTAAGAAGCACGAGGGATTTAAGTTACATTTGTGCTTCTCTCTAGGCAAGTTAATCACCAGTATCTTATCTTAACATAAAGATCCTACAGCTTCTCTCTCACCATAACATAACATAACATTTTAAACACCAGAAATGTTTTGAGGATCCTGAGTGAGGAAGTGGAAAATGATCTTATCCCCACTTATATTTCAACTGTTTTTACTTCTCACATGTCTTGAATATATTAGGAGCTATTGCACTTACCATTCACAGGCCATTTTAATATCTTAAAAGATGAGCTTTGTTGTCCTAATTGCCCTAAAGCTAAAAACAACAGTGGCAGCATATCCCATTTATGCCCTTTGGCACCCAAGCCACCCATTCATACTGATATCAGGTCTCAGCGAGGAAAAAAGTCACCCAAGGCACGTATCTCACAAGGTAATCCACTGCAATATCATGTAAACAGCCAAGGCCGGCATATCTAGTTCCCACAGGAAATTGCCTTACCACACACACACAGGATTCAATGAGCAATTGGCATTAATTAAAATATGGGCACCCCTAACTCCCTTGACTTTGGTGTTACATTGAGGATATATCCAAATTGAGGAGGTGTAGAAAGAGATTCAGAAAATGACAGCCTTTTGTTGGCTTGTTTTTTGGGAAGGTTTTTGGTTTTAACTGGAGAAATCGCACCGATTCCACCAAATACGCTTTGAAAACACCTTTGCTCCTGCATATACCTGTGCCAAAACTTCTACTTTGATGCATGCTAGGCCTGACCTGAACCAAAAGCGCCGCTTCCAAACACACGCACACAGCCTCCACGGTATTTCAGTGAGACCAGCGTGCTTTCCTCTTGCGGGCGAAGACTTTCGCCGCATGCCTGTGGGAATTTTCGCTCCAGTCACCGATACCAATAACGTGGTCCGTGGCCCAGCTGAGAAACAATCCGGTGTCTCAAAGAGCTTCAAACCAGACCTTTGAATGGCACAAGAAACCAAGTTTCATCCCCAGGGTCTCTCACATTCACGGAGTGGCAGAAAGGTGGGTTTCCCCCTAACCCCATACATATCCCTTTCCACCTTTTTTTCCTCTGGGAAAGCCAGGCAGCGCGAGCACAAGACAACTGGGGCGCTCAACCCGAGACAACTGGGGCGCTCAACCGCGCTGCTGCCCGCCGAGCGGAGGGGCACTCTCGGTGCATGGACTGAGACGTGCTGAAGCTGCCAGGAGTGGCTGGCACCCGGTTACTTATTAGCCCACGGGAGGAAGAGAAAGCGGGCAGCGGGGCTTGCTGCATTTACCAAGCAAAGCGTTCAAAGCTCCGCCAACCGACATGTGTCGCAGCCTTCATCACCTGCAGGCTCGACAAGAGCCCGAGGGACGTGGGGAGGACCCGGGGCGGCCCCGACGGCACCTGCCGGGATGGGGCCGGCACCCACCACCCACGGGTCCCCATCCCCGTCCCTACCTGCAGCCGGGTCCCGCCGAGCCGCGCTCTGGCCCCGCCGGAGCTGCTCTTCCCCCCGCGCCGCGCCGCGCCGCGCTTGAAAGCCGGGGGCAGGCAGGGCAGGGACCGCCCGGGCGGCCGCGGGGAGGAGCCTGCGCCCGCCCGGAAACCTGCGCCGGAGCAGACGCGTGGGGAAAGCCCTGGGGCAGGGGACAGGGGGCATACCGGCGCTGGTCCCGATGCCAGTAGTAACATTATTACTACTGTTACTATAACTCCGCTGTATTGCTACTCTTGCTAGGCGTCCTGGTAGTGCTGGTTTGTTACTTGATTGCTTTAGCTAGTAGCGCTGCTACTGTTGCAACTAGCCTTCCTCTTCCTATCCTGGACTCGTGATGTTCTTGCTCGTGTTTTAGCGCTGTCGCTGTTCTTAGGACTAGTGTCACTACTCCTATTGCTGCTGTTACTACTATTATTCCTAGGGTTATTAGTGCTGTTACCACTATCACTATTACTGCTGTGGTTGTTACTATCAATACTATTGCTGCTGTTGTGACTGTTATTATTACGAGCATTTCGAGTTACAAGGGATGGCACTTAGGAGGTTTATAAACTGACACCCGGTTCCTGCTTTCTGACGTCCGTTTCAGCTTCACAATGTTCGATCCGATGCGATGCCACACCACCGAGCAAGGTGCTGCGTCACCCATGTCCCTGGAGAGCGTCTGTCCGAACTTCCTTGAACACTTGCTTTAAAAAAGCAGACAAGACTCCAGAAAAACCCGCAGTCAGGACTCATGAGAAGACTCCGGCCACGAGTCCTCCAAAAAGTCCAACAACGTCACTTCAGAGAAATCCTTCCAAGTCAATATGATTGCTATTTACAATATAGATATATTGCTGGGGTATTTGGGGTGAAAATAGGATATCAGGCCTCAGTTCAGGAACCAATCCCCCATTTATTACATTGTTTCTTATGAGAAAATTGGCTCCGAGTTACAACATTTAAGACCAAGGACTACCTGTATTACTGCTGTTATTATTACTATCACTTATTGCTAGTATTATTACTGCTGGTATTGTACTTACTATTATTTCTGCTGTTGTTATTACTATTATTACTGAGGTTATTCTTGTTTTTGCTATAATTGCTGTTGTCATTACTGTTACTATTATTACTGCAGTTGTTCTTACAGCTACTCCTCGCTTAACGTTGTAGTTACGTTCTTCAAAAATGTGACTTTAAGCAAAACAATGTTAAGCAAATCCAGGTACAACACAGTAGTTACCTACTAGTAGGCAACAGCCAGACAACATTATAACTGAATACTGCAAGACTTTTTAAAAGAGTACGTGCCCTAATAGATTAACATTGTTTCATTATTGCATTGTCAACCCGGAGGATGTTAAGTGAGGAGTACTGTACTATTGTTGTTGTGCTAGATCAAGGACATCACAATTAGTCCCCATTTCCTAAATCAGCAGGGCCAACCTTTTTTGGCAAGTATGCCACAAATTAGCCCCACACCTGTCTCCTTCTCCTGCCTGATCTGCTGCTTTGCTCTCTACCCAATCTGCCACTGTGGTGCCTGTGCCCTGCCTGGTCAGCCGTGAGCCACAGACAAAGGTTGCCTGTGACACTCGTGGCATGCATGCCACAGGTTGGCTATCCCAGGGCCTAAATGACAGTATCATCTTTTAACCTAAAAGAAGTGAGTGTTATTTGGACTGAAAAATACACTTTGCTTCCAGCAGTGGTAGCAGAGAGACCAGCAATTGCATTGCACATCTGTAACACTGCAGTTCTCATTCCCCTCGGGCCTGCCTGCATACTTCCCATCAGCTCTAAGTGACTGTAAGGCACTATACTCTTATCTGGTATTTTTAACATCCTCTTTGCACCAGTATAATTTTATGACGACTGAAAAACCTTAATTGGGAACTTCACCTCCCTTACAGGTCTGTACATTTCTCTTCATCTTCTAGGAGCTGGAAAGGTATTAACTAAGGGCTTGTTTAGATCTGAGCTCAAGTGGTGCAAATGGATAATGTAGACCAGAAGTGGCCTACCCATGACATGAGTGTCACAAGTGGCACCAGCAGCCTCTGTTTGTGGCTTGTGGCAGATCAGGAGGCAGAGTGCATGCCTACCAAAGGGGTTGTCCCCACTGATAGTCACACCATGTCAGTGCAAAACAGGGCCTGTTCCACGCACACGCCCCGGAGCCACAGGTTGGCCACCCCTGCTCTAGGGGTTTGCACTGCTGTAACCATACCACTCTAAAATTATTCTAGTCTACATTGGGAATAAAATTTCAATCTACAAATACACAAAGGAGTAATCCCACTCATCCCTGAAATTACAAGTGGTTATGAAGAGGCAAATGCTCATACGGGTGCAGGATGTTGTGCGTTATCTACAGAATCAGAGACAAGGAGTTTACTCAGTACTCATAAAAAATCATAGAGTGGTGGAAAACAGGGCAAAAGGGAACCTGGTCCTTTCCCAAGATGTAATCAACCATTCTGGAGAGAGATTTGTCTAACCTGAGGCTGTCCAACTTCTAAGCAATTGAGGGTTGTACACGGTACATGCTGCGCACACAGCAGCTGCACTTATGTATGTGGGAACACCACTTGGCTGCACCGTGTGTGGCCTCTACTTCAGCTAGGGAGCTGCACCACGCTGCAGACTCCCCTGGCCCCGTGGGCTGCACTGCTGCGTGCCCTGCAACGGGAGCAGGAAGCAAAAGGGAGGGCAGGGGAGCCGAGAGACCCTGGTGTCAGCAGCAGCCAGAGCAATAGATGACGTCACTAGGTGGGAACCTCTCCCAGGTTTCATGTGGCCTGTGGGCTGTCAGTTGGACAGCCTGGGTCTAACCAATTCTCCATGGTCTCCAGCAAAGGAAATATGAGAGAGATTCCACAGCCACCCAAGATACAATGGTCCCATGCTTGGCTCTCCTTAGACTAGGAGAGAGAAGAATTATAACTAGGAGAGTTAGAATTAGAAAGTTGTGCTCCCTCCTTCCCCTGCAATGTGTAACCTGCATCTCTCTCCCTCTCACAGTAAGTTAAATCCATTATAACTTGTTCTATTCTCAATGAACACAGAGAACAAATTATTACTCCCTCCTTTTTTTTCCCCTTTAGCAACCTTTGACCTGTTTGAAGACTACTACCAAGTCTCAGCTCAAATCTTCTGTCCTTAATGCTTACTAAATCAGCCCAGTTCATCCACTCAGTCCTCATAGGCCCTCTGATCATCTTTGTTGCTGGATTCTCTCCACTTATTCCTATCTTGCCTATTTTTCTTGAAGTGCGGGCCCCAAAGTGAACCTGTACTCCAGCTGAGGCCCTACCAGTGCAGAGCAGAAACATTATGCTATGCATCTTAAATAGGATACACCTGTTTATACAGCCCAGTACAGTGTTTGCTTTTTTCCACAAGTGTGACATTGCTGATTCACTTTTCTTTTATCATCCGGTATACCAATCCAACCCTTTTCTGAAGAACTGCTCCCTAGACCATTGTTCCTCCTTTTATGTTTGTTTAGTCAGTTGTGCTTGCATACGTGTCTCATTTTGCATTCGTTCTATTTATACCAGCCCATTTCTCCAACTGGTCGAGATCACTTTGAATTCTCATCTTGCTCTGTAAAATGCTCGCTACCCAAGCATGTCTGAAGGATCAAGTCCAAAGGTAGCACCAACCGACCTTGATTTTGACCCCTATTTTTCAAGCTGCACTTACAAACCATACTAGTAATCAGTGTGCCACTGAAAAACGAGCGTCCACATAAGGATGTAGGTCAGTGATCTGTGGTATTAATCATCACTACCGACTCCAAGGCACTTACTCCAGTAATAGCACTGCCAAGAAATTTCCCAGTCAAATATTGACCAGACTAACCTTGTACAATGGTAGAATAAAGATTGCAGAGGATGCAACTTAGAACAGAAACTAATCACCTATCCATACCAAGACTAAAGTAGAATGGCCGAAGTTTCTATTCTTAATATATTTAATATGTTTAAACATTTCTCTTCTCTCACCCCAGAAACGTATCTCCAGTATACAGACAGCTTTCAGAACAAAACCAGCTCGCCCTTGGCAAATTATTGCTGCTGGTTCTGAGCTCCCCCAAAGCACTGTACTGCATGACTAGTTCTGTACATATTTGTAGTGCGTTATGTTACAAGCAAGGCAGCAGAACCACACGCATGTTCAGGAGCAATCTGGAGTAACGTGCTTCGGTGATCTTTGTATTGGCCAGGAAGCTAGTCTGGCTATCAAATTGCTAGGAAAGAACCCAATAGGATTTCAGAGATGCGACACAAGGAAGTATAAAAATCAAAGAAATAAAACACTTTGACAAAAGGGCCGTTGAAGCAAAGAGAAAAGGGAAATAAAAATAGTCAGCATAGGGAATCATTATAAACACTTCTTATAGTGCAAGAGGGAAATCTTGGAGCTAAATATAGAGCATGACCTAGACAGAGGAGGAAAACACTGATGATTAGTGTATTTCCCATACAGGTAAACAATGCCCGGAATAAGAGGTTGGGAATTATTTAAAATAGTGCATATTATTGGAAAGTGCACTACACTGGTTTTCTCCGACGGCTGCAGCTATTCTTGTGTGACTAGTATGCAGAACTACCCCCAGTCCCTGTATACTAATATATCACCAATATAATTAATTGATTTGTGCCATACCATAGTGATTTTTGTCCTCCATAAACCCATGCTGTGTGTATAACGGCTGGAAGAACAATAGTGAAAGTGCATCAGGGGCCTTGTTGAAAAGATGATAAAATTGTATCAGGGTACATAAAGAAACAAAGGATTATCAACCACCTGCTGAAAGGGAGCTTGAACCAAAACCCCTCTTCTCAGCAACGTGGTTTTTTTTCATTCCCACTGAAGAGGGCTTCAGCAGACACTCAAGTGGAAAGCACTGCCTATTTTCCAGTTCCCGTTAAATTCTGTGGATCCAGTGACTCATGCATTACAACAGCTGAGTCTCCATAGAACCCTTCCTGTGTTTGCTCTATTTGCAGTCATTGAACCCCGTTTTCTAGGCTGCACATTTATAAAGAGTAGGCAAGAAACAGGAAATATTGAGAACATCTTGAGATCTTATCTTGGACCAGAAATAAAACGATATTTACTGAAAATCCAGCAATGTGCTTATGTTTTTAAACCAAAGCTTTCAGAGTTAATCTCTGGAAATAATGTTTATAACGTATTTTAATGCACTTTCTAGACACAGTTGTCTGGGAATAGAAGGGAGACAAATGATTTATTATCCAGGGATATAATACACTGGGGCCAGGGATCCAATTTGTGGGCTTCACAAGGGGTTTCATTTGGCATGCTAATCTTCATCACAAAACGCCTTTCTGTGCAAGTTCCTGCTTTAATGTTCAAAAAGAGCCCACATTTCCTCCAAAGTAAAATATATTTATTGTAAGCCCAGTGACATCAGGGTTTAAATGAAGGCTTATGACTTTATGGTTCCTAAGACCACCTTTATCACGTGAACCATGTGGAGATGTCTGCTCAAGAACTAGGAATGGCAGATGAGTTAAGAGGTGTGAGTTGCCCATATTCCACAAGAATATGTACTCTAGCACCCACACCTGTTGCACAGCACCCACTAGCATCCTATAACAAGCTTCAGGCTTTTGAAAGCCTCAAAACATATAAAAGACTCATTCTCAAAAATAGCTGTGGGCCAGAAAAATCTATTAGAAGACATCTAGAGTGTTGCCAATGCCCCAAACCACTACAACAGTACATCATTTAAGTAAAATATGCCCACATTGTTCTAGAAAGTGGACTGTGCTCCCTGCTGAAGAGCAAGGCAAAAAACAATGGTCCCTGCAATCTGCTCAGAGTGGGGAGGCAGTACATTCCTTGACATAAATTTGGAAACTATTTTAACCTTGTACATCTAAATGCCAGGAATAGATAAACTTTGAAAATGTTTTGCATCCTTCCCTGTATAGAAGGATGCAAAACCTTAAGGAACTGAGGGGACTCCAATGAAGTACCAGACCCCAATGAAGGGGAACCAAGTCCAAAAAAAATACAGAAGACCCTTTGGGCATCTTCAAACCACTGGAAACAGCTGAGCCCAGAACAGCATGGCTGATCTTATGTCAAACATTTATACAATATACTCTCAGCAACATCTGCAGTGTTGAAAGCATCCGAAAAGAGAGGTCAGTGAAATAATTGTATTCCTTTTCTATTTTAGCTGGTGGTTTTCTAAGGGTTTACACCTTTTTATAGTCTTTTAAATGGGATTAAAGATGGCATTAATTGTTCTTTTATGGGAGAGAAAGTTAGCGGAGATTGCTTCTGTCGATGATGGTCAGTTCTGTCTTCTTTATGGGAAAAGAGAGAAAGAAAAGAGCAGAGAGAAAATAGCTTTAATTTCTACTGCAAACTTTCAGTTTCAGCCTAGCTGCTAGGAAAACACGGGCTTAGCAGATAGTCTTATCAGCTATTTAAGATCTGGCCAAACTTTATCAACAACAAGCTACTTAAGATGTCGGTTTTGGCTGCTGCTCTGGCCACAGGCTAACCAAACTTCTGCAAAGCGTAGAGCTGTCTTAAAACATCTCTACTAAACTCATAGCAGACAGAAGACAAAATGAGAGAGAGATAGGGAAGAGAAAATAGGGAATGAAAATGACACCATGGCAAAAGCAAGGACCCAAATCTCACACCCCAGAAAAACATTCCCAGTTTGGTTAAGCTGATGGAAGTGATAAGATCATTCAATTCCCTTTTTCTGGGCCTTGGTCTCAGCAGGATACTTCTCAGCCTCAGGCAAATGAAGATCTCTTGGGTCTCAGAATATCAGGAGACAGCACAGTGGTCTTTAGACTTGTTCTGCATAGTCTAAGCATTTCTCCTGTAGTCGCTTCCTAAAAACCAAGCTCCAAAAAAGTGATGACAGTCACCCTATTCCTATTAACAAAAACACATTTTTGGTGATTTCAAGTAAAAACATCTTCTATTTCTAGAATCTTTCCCCAATCAGCTACTGATTTTAGACCAGGGATCTGAAAGACCCATTATCCAAACGCTAAATAATTTGGTGGTTTAATTCTCTTTGTTTCCAACATTTTCTGACTTATACAAACAAGCATTTTGTGCAACAGGCTGACCTGTACTTTACTATCTGTCAACAAGGAATCATCGACATCAGTTGGTTTGCAAACATATCTTGGAACAAAACCATTATCTCCCCAGTCCGGAGTCTGTACCTGCTACACAGGCCTGTGTGCTTTAAGCAAATGTCAGAATGATATGAGATTTGAAAGGAAACATGATGACTCAAGTCTATCTTAATGCAGATACAGAAGTAAAATTATATCATTGTAAGGCCTTTCCTGCTCTAAAGAATGTAACTAAGGCTTATGTTTAAGTAGTAAGTGATGATCAATAATGATGATAAACTGCCTGTTCAGAGCAACCCTGGACCATCTGCAAGATAATTTATACCTCTCCTCCATTATCTGGACACTGCCTGATGATTAAGAAGGGCTCTATACATTTTATAGCCACATTTCCCCTCTATCATTTTCCATTCCTGTCTAATAGTAAAGGAACACAGCTTCTTGCAACCGAAGTTTTATACCTTGTAAAAAATGAAAGCCACCGAACCTCAAACTTCCTCTTCATCTGTTTTTTTTTTTTTTTTTAATCATCATTACTGTAGGTCTTCTCTATACAAGAACGAAACATTTCTAAACCTGGGTCACTCATTTGGAGCATGACAAGCATTCATCCCTTGTAATGAGAGGCACACAAGAGAGGGCTCCCTTCCCCCTTTAAGTGGGAAAGAAAATTCCAATCCTGTCCTGAATTCCTGGTTGTTGGTTGATCCAAACTAGCCTGTTTAACCAGAACTCACAAACTAACAGCCAAATTCTACCAAGTCATTCCCCTGAGCCACCATCCACTGCACGGTGCTGATGCAAGAAGGTAGGAATGGATCTTGTATAAACCAAAAGTTCACGGCTATTTGTAAATCCAGTTTCAGGTTCATCCCAGAGATAGCATTTGGTCTGTCAAACAGATCCGGGTGCTGCTAACAGCAAATGAATAACTGATATAAAAATTGCACATGGACAGTTCAGTGGGGAAGCAGGCCTGAAGATACCTATATATACAAATATTAACTAATGTAGCCTTGTGCCATCTCTGTGAGGGAGAGCCGAGTGCTGAATGCATGAATAAACTGGGCCAAATTATATGGGTGGCCCAAGATCACAAAGGCAGCCAGCAGCAAAATCAGGGATAAAAATCAAACGCTGCGATTACTTCATTGACTCCAGAAGTGCTCTTTATTTTCTAAAATAGAAGGGTCTACCCCCTGGGAACCTAGGCTTACTTTCCTCTCTTTTTGCTCATCAGACTGCTTCCTGGATGAGTGGATCTTCATGCACTTCTCAATGATCTTCCTTAAAGAAATGGAAAAGCACCCACCAATTAAATTACAATGCATTTGATAGAGTAGATGGGATTTCGTGTTCTGGCCTGCAGCATTACCATTCACCCACCACACCAAAGTTATTCATTTATCCTGTGATTGGTACAGACTCTTCTCTTTGCTGTTGTAGCTCATCACATCCAGAGGCACTTCAGCAACAAATAAGTTTAAACACAATCAGATGTAGCCAGCACTTGTTCTGTAGATTTGCTTGGATGAATACTTTAGTGGGGATAATGTATAGATCAAGTCATCAGCAGTGATAAGATCCCAGAGCAATTCTTTTCATGAGCTTCCTACATAAAAAAAAAAAAAAAAAAAAAAAATGAAGTAATTGAAAGCACAGACTGCCCAGACTCAGATCTCTGCAATTCAGTTTAAGAAAAAAAAAAGGTTTCATGGCTGTAAGAGTGAAAAATCATGAATATGCAAAAAAAATTAAAAAAAATTGAAAATGCCCTTGAATTTCCTCCTTACCCTTGGCAGCTATTGTGAAAAGCCAATGGTAGGACTGGTTGTGTCTTTGCAAGTCAAGTTTATTCTATTCCAGGCTCAGTCAGTCATTTGATTCATGTGCCTAAGTTCACTCAATTGCACAACAGAAAAGATAATACTTGCCTGACTCATGGAGGCATTGTGAGAATTAACATCTGCTCATCAATGTACTATTGCAAAATGTTTGGGGGTAGAGGACACTACATAAATAATATTATTGTTGGACTGATATATTTAACATAAAACTTATTAAAACATTTTTTTATCTGTATGGCTAATAAGAAAAGTTTGTCTGAAAATACAATTTCCACTCTGGGGCCATACACATATTTCCATGCTTTCTTTTGTTTTGGAACAAAGAATCAAAAAAGTCTGAACTTGTCATTTTTCAGTATAATTCAAAATATTTCATTTCAGAAACAACAAAAATTAAAAGAAAAAAATTGATGGGATCAAAATGTTTCCTTTTCACTTGACAATTTTGTTCACCTGCATCATCTTCAGCATAAATCATCAAACTGGTAAAGTTGAAACAAAATAGTTCAGCCTCATCAAAAGGGCACATTTTAATTCTTTTCCACATACTGTTTTTAAAACAAAAAAAATGGCCTGATTTTGTCAAATCAGCATTTGTGACATCCACTCCCCCACTCCACCTCAGAACATAGTACCATAGAGAATGAGGGCTGGAAGGGATCTCAGGAGGTCACAACTAGTCCAACCACCTGCTCAGAGCAGGACCAGCCCCAACTAGATCATCTCAGCCAAGGCTTTGTCAAGCTGGGCTTTAAAATCCTCCAAAGATAGAGATTCCACCATTTCTTCAGGTAACTCGTTTCAGTGCTTCATCACCCTCCTAGTGAGAAAGTTTTTCCTAATATCTAACCTCCCTTACAGCACCTTGCGCTCTTTGCTCCTTGTTCTGTCATCTGCCACCACTGAGAACAGTCCAGCTTCATCCTCCTTGGAACCCCCTGCAGGGAATTGAAGGCTGCTATCAAATTCCCACTTGGTTTTCTCTTCTGCAGACTAAATAAAGCCAAGTCCCTCAGACTCCCCTCATAAGTCACGTGTCCCAAGCCCTGGACCATTTGTATTGCTTTCTGCTGGACTCTCTCCAATTTGTCCACAACTTTCTATAGTGGGGACCCCAAAACTGGACACAGTGGGCTTGTCTACACATGCACCCTTACTGAGCAGTAACTGAAATTTCTGCACTGAAACTACTACGCAGTACAGGCATGCATCTATATGTGCATGCCTGTACTGCGCAGAAAATATGGCGACTTACGCTGACTTGAGCATAAATTTGATACCTGCACCATGCCAGTATCAAATTTATGTCCAGTTACTTAAAGCACAGTAACACTGTGTATGTGGACTGATTTGGGACCAACTTTAGTCCCAAGTCAGTCCACACACAGCGGTAATGTGCTTTAATGCCTGCACGTGTAGATGCTGGCCTATTCCCACTTACTGCACAGTACATTTAAGTTGACATAAATCCACATGCAGACATGCTCAGTAGTCCAGATGTGGCCTCACCAGTGCAGAATAGAGCAGAATAATAACTGCTTTCAATCTGCTTGCAATGCTCCTACCAATGCTGTTAGCCACAAGGGCACACTGATGAATAACATCCATCCTATTGTCCACCATAACCCCCCGGACCGCTTCTGCAGAGCTGCTGCCTAACCAGTCAGTCCGCAGTCTGTGTTGGTGCATGGGATTCTTCCATCCGACATGCAGGACTTTGCACTTGTCCTTGTTGAACCTCATGAGATTTCTTTTGGTCCAATCCTCCAATTCATCTAGGCCACTCAGAATCCTAGCAGTACCCTCCAGTGTATTTACTACACCCCCCAGGCTGGTGTCATCTGGGAGTTTGTTGAGGGTGCAATCTATCCCATATTCCAGATAGTTAATGAAGATATTGAAAAGAACTGGCCCTAGGACCGACCTCTGGGGCGCCCCACTTAATACTGGCTTCCAGCTAGACATTATTGCCTGGTGAGCCCAACAATCCAGCCAGGTTTCCATCCACTTTACAGTCCATTCATCCAACCCAATACTTAATTCTCACTTACAAAAAAATCCCTTGCTTTGAGGTTGTTTGACCAGCTCTTTATATAATGGTGTAAACTTCATCCCTGGTACAATTATTAAAAATCACATGTTTTTCATTATTTATGCTGAGCTGTCTACATTCTGATTATAAGCAAAAAAAAATAATTTTGTAATATAGGGTTTTTACTATGTCACATTTTATCCAGGTATAAAACCCATACAAAAAGAAGGTTAAGTACTAGCATTTCCTTTTAAGAGATGGGGAAACTGAGGCAAAGAGCAGTCGAGTGATTTTCCCAAGATAGTGCAGCAGGCAAAACTCCAGTTCAGACCCCACTTCTGTACCACATTTCTTCCATGCCCCACTGAACACTCCTGCATTGTTACACTTCCTCACCATGTATTCCCAAATATGTTCTTATCATGACCCATCCTCATTATATCCAGGAACCTGTACAAGTACCTTCTAAAGAAACGCTTTCCAAAGCCATGATCTGCAGTCATCATTAATCAGGATTTTTTTTTCAGTTTTGTAAAACTACCACACCACCTTTCCTCCCCCACTTATAAAATTTAAAGGGGATGACTAAATATGTCATCTTCTACTGACTTCAACAGGAAAAATGAAAACTTCCAGATTCCAAACCTTCTCTGATTTTTATAGTGTCTTTTCCTATTTGCCACATAGACTATACTACATCAGTAGCCCCAAAGTTACAATTTTACCCATGTCAGCAGAACCAGGTGCCTCTAATAGAGCCACACTAGAGTTAATGGGACTCTATAAGCATCTTCCCATTGCAGGACCTGAACCTTCAAGATGATTCGGCAACACATTCTTTAAATCGCATCACTTAGTTTTTTTAAAATTTTGTGCGTGTGTGAAAGTAGGAAAGGGTTAACAATGGGCTGAAAAGCATTAGCTCATGTTAATAAGACTTTGAAAGGAGAGTCTGAGGGTGCCTGGTCTTCCCTGGGCTAATGGTATAATATGCTGTCTTTTCTCCAAGTCGAAGATGGTACTTTGAAAGGGAAGGAGGAAGGAAGGGAGAGGCTTATGAAAATTAAGAATGCCATTTAAAAAAAAAAAAAAAACTATCAAGCACCACTTAAGTCTTTGTGAGCCTTGCTAAAGCCAAGGCCATTTTGTACCTTACTTTTCCTCCTGACTTAAGCCAGGAGACATCCTGGCAACTGGCACTTTCAGTCACTGCTTCAGCTTTCCTGAAAGGTCACTGAAAAACCAGGATATAGTCCTGGCCTGGCCTCTCCGTGGGTGCCTATATAGGAGTGCAGAGGCTGCTCCAACCCACTGTAATTACAGTGCTTTGGCGCAGACTCGATTAATCAAGTCTGCTGGAGAGTGGCAATTACTGCAGTCCAGCCAGCATGCACTTCAAAATGGTGGTGGGGGCACTTTATCTAAAGCTTGTCGAACGAACCCCTGCTGCCATATTGAAGCATGGTCATGAGACACTCCAGGAGCTTTAAGCAGAGTCGTTCTCACAGCCACTTTAATTAAAGCAGCCTCCTCCGACGTATAGATGCCCCATTATTCCTGCTGCCGCCCTTGGGCTGCCCTAACTCATATCGGTGCTGGGATCACTACTGATTGACCCATATAGCAAGTTCCCTCCAGTGCCCCACACTGCTGAACTGAGTGCCTTTGAGCAATAAAATGGAGACTGACCATTGTATGTAGAACAACAACAACAACAAAGATAGAATAAAGCTAAGCCAGCAAGGCACATTTTCCTAAGATAGTTTATGGTAAGATTTGAAATGTTGAGCTAAAAACAGGCATCAAATATGTGTGTGTGCTGGCTGTGATCAAAGGTTTTTAGCACCAAGCATACCCCTCTGTTTATTAATGTAGTTATTTTGCAGCTGGAGATGCACACTCTAATAGGGATCAAAGCAGATCTGTCAGCTGCTCAAGCCTCCAAAAAATGGAATTAGGAAAGGAAATTCTGTGTCAGGACAAGGAAATGGGAAGAATAACCACTTATTTTTAGAGAGAAGGTTCTGCCATACCGGATCAGTCGGCTAACCCATCAGTTCCCACACCCTGCTTCTGGCAGTGGCCAGCTGCTACCAAAAGAAGTGGAAACCCCCATTACTAAACCTTGCATGTTGTGTAAGGATGAACATGCAGGGAAATTACTCCTTGGTGGCTCCAGGAACTGATCAGCTTACATCTCAAAGCACAGGCTTAAGGAAGAATTACTTTAGATTGTGTTTTTCCTCTTCTGCAGTTAGGAATATAAACAGCACTCCAGAGCAACGGCCACTTGATTTATGCTTCTGTTTTTCCTATAAAAGCATGAGGCTCCATTCTCCTTTTCTGACTGCTCTAGAGGATTTCCCCAGCATTGGGATAGCCAGACTACTCTGCAACAGATCCTTTTTTCTCCATCTTCATCTAGGGGACACCAGTAGAAAGTGGACGGGCTGGAATCCACAGCACTTAGCCTTCAGCCGCTACGAGTTAGAGCAGCCCTCCCGGCTTCTCGAAGGGGGGAAAGTTACGCATTACGCATAGACTATCCTAAGGGCACTTAAAAATGTGAGTGTCGGGACATTAAAGCTCTTTAAACTTGTACTAACTGCCCTCTGCGCATCTCAAAGTTAGACCACTCAAGAGAGAGTCAACTCTGCACTGTACTACCTAGTTCATGTTAAGGCAATTTCAATCTGCTCCACAGAGCTAAAATGAGGAATTTCTAGTCCTCCAGCATCCCAGGATGCCCGGCTCCCAGCTCCCCCTCCCTACCCAGAGCAGGGATAAAACCCAGGCATCTTAGCATGTAGCCACAACCCTGCTTGACAGCCCTGTAGTGGTAAGTCAGAGCTGTGCAGGCAAGGAACGGTATTAACCCTTAGCATGCGAGTGCTCACAGCACGTCATAACTTTAACACCGCCTAATATTCCACAGATTTAGGGCCTTGTTACATTGGCATTTTTGAGCTGCTCAAATGTTGATTGTGTTAGTAGTAGCTTGAGTTTGGAGCAGCTGCATGTTTAAGCCAAGGAGTAAGAATCACTTCCATCCTTGGATTGTGCCTTCCACTCCTTGCACCCCTAGGGCTCCCCCCACCCCAAGGGTGCCCCCTTCCTCCCCACCCCTCACAGCTGCCCTGGGGAAGAAGACAAGAAAGGAAAACTCCCCTGCCTGGCTCCCCCCCCCACGACTAAAAAACTAAAAAAGTTTTAGTTTTTTATTTAACTAAAAAAGTTAGGCTGGAGTGCCCTAACTTTGAGCCACTTAAAGAGCACTTAGAACTAGTTTCATGTGTTAATGTATGGATAATCCAGGGGTTAAGAAATCCAGGAGCTGCCCAAAATGAATGTGTAACAAGGCTCTTTGTATGGTCAAAGTGTAATGTATAACTTCATCATAAAATACTTGGCAGGTAGGTTCTTGGGCAGTTCCCCGCTAACCTCAGGACCAGACAAGTAGATTAGTGCCTAGGATCTATTCTTCAACTAGTCCCACCTTCCCTGTTGCACCAAGTTAAACCCTTTTCCATGGGAAAGAAAATATGAACAAGGCATCTGGCCCCAGCATTTTTTCCTGCCTAGGCGGGGGATGGGACTTGATGATCTCTTGAGGTCTCTTCTGATCCTAGCACCTTAGCAGCTATAAGGCACAACTACAACCACAGACCCAAGACTCTACTCCTGAACTTCAGAAAAGTTTAAACCTTTAATGGCTCAGAGCCATTTTTTACAGACTCAAAGGGAGACATTAAACCTGTAAATTAAAATTGCCAGACTGAAGATTTATTTCTTCAGTCTTAAGAAATGCCTAGCACTTGGTTTCAGCAGTTGGAGAAGGACGTAAAGATGCACACTAACCTCAAGGGATGTCATGCTTTGCTTCTTCTAAGCTAAGCCAGACAGAAGCAGTATTCAAATCTTTGATCCAAATGGATTTACTAAGTGACAAGAGGGAGGGGGGGGAAACAAACAACAATCAATAAAACCAAGGAAGATGTTACCAGGTGACAACAAGCTAGATAGAGCTTGATAGCTAGCGCTCTTTCTTTTTTCTTTTCTTTTTTTTTTCCAGATCCAGTTCCAGCAGTTTTCTGATAACAGAGCCCCACATGCTCAGTTGTCAATGCCAGAGGATACGTACGAAACTTGGGAGTAAACTGGTTCATTGCTTTTCAGGGCAGCAACAGTGAAATCATTGTACAGCTGTGGCCAAAAAAACCTCCCAAGTTTTCACGAGTGCAAATTTAGTATCCTTGATATTTAATATGAATTTAAAGAAACTACATTCAGAAGGTTGTTTTCCTTTTCACTGCCCTCTTCCCCTTCTTTTGGGGTTTCTTTAAAAGACTTTCAACCACTTCACATGAATTACAGACCAAATGTTCTACATTATATAGATCAGTCTATTGTGGAACTGGTTTGGGTGCTCTTATCCTACAACAATGATAATACATACCCTTGCTGCCGTGCCCTAAAGATGGGACCCAAAACTTTAGGGATCTCAGGAACTCGTACAATGTAAAGAGGCAGGTGGAAACCTAAGGGAACTGTCAAGAGCACCCGACTCCTCAAGGCTTCTTTAGGCACCCGGTACCTTTAAAATAGGGTCCAAAGTGCGTTACAAAAGCAGAAATCTCTCCATCACTGCCAGACATGCAGCTGCCTCCAGGGTAGAGCAGAGCAGTTGTTAATTCTCAGCTCACTACACATCCCCTCCAGGATAGGGAGCAAAGATGTAGCAGTGTTGGCTTACTATAGAGTCTACTTTGTTTTATAAAGAGAAGAACATTTCTAAAGATGCAAACTATACACTCCAGCTTTTCTCTTTCCTGCCTTAGCCCCCTGAAGTGTCTACTTCTCCGAAAGTCCCAGAGAGGATTGGGAAGTGAAGGCTGTCATACTTACCAATAATTCACACCCCCTCCACCCCTTTCCCTGACAAGCCTTGGATAAGTACTCACCTCACATGAATGAGTATTCCTAGAACAGCATTTCCATGCCATAGATAAAGCAACTCATGAAGGAAATTGAGACATGCTGTAACACAAAGGGAAATTAAAAAAAACAAAACAAACAGTTTGACTTTCTTTTAACCCTCAGAGTACTCCTGTTTAAAGATATTGGACAGGAGAGGGAATAGCCAGGTATTCAATGATACAAGAGGAGTTTCCAACAGCCAGGACAATTCCTGCCCCTCTACCTCCCTCGTAAGCATGTGCACTTATTTGGTGACCTCTCTCTACCCTCCATGTTTCCTAACCTGGATATCATGTTTTAAATACATTAGGTTAGAGAGACCACTTGGGAAAGACTGTTGAATCTCTGGTGCTAAAAGCTACACCAGCATCCATCTGCTGTGGTGGAGGCAGGGAAGGATGATCCAGAGAAGATCATGGAGGCCAAATTCACCCCATGCCCCAGGCTCTATCTGGACCATAGACCTCCTTAATGAGCCAGGACATGAGGCAGTGATGATGGGACAATGCACTCAACTGTGCATTGCCTGCTAAGAGTCTAGCAGATGGAGTGAAACAACTCTTCCTACATTGGCACCCCTGAACCAGATGACCTGAGATCCTTTCCAGACCTATGGTCTGTGGGTACAGGGATATACTTGCCAATCTGATTCATTCTCTCAATGTTTTGTGAGAAGGTCAGTGATCTGAGAAAGGGTCAAACATATTCTGGGGAAGAAGGAAGGGTTATATAGCAGGTATGGGGTAAGTCCTCTACTTCCTTTCTGGGCACAGAGGACAGATGAATCTCTGCAAATGAGAATTGCTAGTTGGTGAACATTTTTGGCATCTAGTAAAAGGTTCAAGAATGCCTTTCAGATTCCGTAAAAGCCAAACAACTATTACCATCACTTTTATAATCATTAAGAAACAGAGGATAAACCACTGGACATCAGGTGCTTTATTTACTGTCCATTGCAAATAGGAACACTTTCCAAAAGACAAGGCACCCGATTCAGCTGAAGGCCATATGTGAAATTATAATTGCTGTTGTGTCTAAACAAGACATGTTAGTAATCCTTTCAGTTCCACCCCTCTTCTAGAAAACCAGCAACTAACCTAGAAACATGACTGTAACAAGTAAGCCTTAGGGAAGGGTGGGCATATGCTGAACGCTGGTTTGCCTTTAAAGTTGTCTCGGAAAGGTATTTTTAAGGAAACAAAGCCTAAAGCTTGAAGTTCCTGGAGCCTTTGTGGTAGCTCTGTTTTTCTTGCAGTTCCCAGCACAGGAGTTTCCAGCTCTTAGCCTGGCTTGAGCTAAACAGAGGTAGACCACATGAGGGTAGAGAACATGAATAGAAATATTTGCCTTTTCCTGTTTAAACTGCTATCCTCCCACAGAGGTTGCCATCTGCCCACCCCAGAGGAATACTAGCAGGTTTTCTATCTTCTTGCTATTGCAGCTCAAAAGCCCGCTAGCCAGCTGCAAAGCATCCACCCAATGTATTAGACCACCACGGACAACCAGATACAGCCTCCCCCCCCCACCTCCTCACAAACCCCGATGTTGGACTGGGGCAAAACTGGAGCAGATGCGGTCATGGGACACATTTTGTGACTATTCTGCCTATAAGCAACCCAAGCAAGAACACTGCCATACCTGAGACCATCTGGTACTAAGTAACTCCAGGGCTAGAGACAGAAGTTACACATAACTCAGTTTAAATGATCAGAAACTGGTTTAACCCTGTAACAGAATAGAAGTTCAGTGCACATAAACCAGTTTCAGAATGGCTGAAACTGGTTTAAGATAAGCCTGGTTGAATGCAGTATCAGATTTAACTGATTTAGGTCAACCCTGTTTATGAAACTTCTGTCCCAGACCCCTTCCTGGTTCAAGTTAAATCAAGTCCCCCAGCAACCCAGAATGCTTTTCAGCCCTAGGCTGGGCTGTGCTCTCCTCTCTGCTCCAGACAGTAGTGCTGGTCCCGCCCCTCTGCTCCCTAGCTGGAGCAGTGAGGACTGGCTCACTGGCCGGCTCAGTACTCTCCACCCACAGAGAAACCCCAGCTTCCACCAAAGCCAGAGCTGTTCTGCTTTGCTGGCTTGCTTATTTCTGGCTGCAAATCCCAGAGGGACCTGGAAACAGGATGAGGAAATGATGAGCAACCTACAGAGTCCTGCTACTGTGATTGTGGACTGCAAATCCCAGGGACCTCATGGACAGCAGGAAAAAGCAGCAAAGACATAGTCCATGCTGGTTATCTGCTAGAGATCCACACTCTAGTGTCCCCTGGCTTCCGGCTTGAGCCGCTACAGGCATGTGGCTGCATTTCCTGAATGAAAAGTGAATGTGTGTTCATTGTTCATTTGCTTTTTGGTTCAATCTTTGTAGCTTAGACCTGCAAAGACTAAATCCATTTAGCCTTGAGGTTTTTGACTATCTGTAGTTAGCCCAGTAGAACTGCCTGTGGGTCAGCAGGAGAATCCTCACCTGCCATACATCTGGGGTTCAGTTCCCGGATGCCTATACAAATACAGGCATGAAGGCACCAAGTGTCTGGACTTGGTTTCTGTCTCAGTGGCCTAAAGGGGGGATGGAAGGTGTGGGCAGCCTCCACTCCTCCAACTAAAAAACCCTGTCTAGGCATCTGCACTGGAGGTCTTGGAGACCTCTCATGCATATACCATGATCTAGAAGGACCAGTCAGTGCCAGATTTAGCCCAGGGGTCCCTTTTGGTCTGATCGGCCCAAATAAGCTGGTGAAATAATGGCTTAAAGTTTCTTTTCCCATACAGCATATTGCTCTGGGATGGTGGAGATGGGTTCACATCTTCACAATATTAAACTCAAACAATGCAAAGCTTCATGCTCGGGGCAGTTTTTTTTAAACTGTTTCCTTTGAATGTGGGGCACACCCCGTATGCAAAATATTTTGCACTTAGTGGAAAGGCTCTGGGATTTCTGTGGTAGGTTGGAATCAACCAGAGAACCCAAAGAGCAGTTTACTTAAATACCTTAAATAATCCAAATAGACTCTACCATGGCTTTATCTTAAAATATTAGTAGTAATGACTGCTGTAACCAAATGTATTAGATTAGATTAGATGTAGTTTCCTAAAGTAAATATATGCTTAGATAATTTGCATACAAATAAGTAAATACATCTTGTCAGTGAAGACCATGAACTAAAGCAGAGAACACGCAGGGTATTGTAGAGCAGCATTTCACAAAGGGGAAGGAAAGGTGGTAAGAAACCCCCTCCTTCACTTTCCCAAGGATATAAATTCTATCTAACTGACACCAAGGCCACAAGAGATCTGGCTCAGTCCAGTTCCAAAGATTTCAGTGAAACAAGGACATTTAAATAAACCCAGTCAGAGGTCATTTATTCAGACTATCAGAACCATCTATAGATATGGGGGATAGGCTGGAGAGAAATGAGGAGGGTGTAGCATCTTCAAGACTCTCTCAACTCTCGCCAACTAGAATAGGTGAGGATCTATGTTGCGCTATCACAGGTAACCAGACAGACTTTGGGCTAAACATTTGTTTTTGTGTTTTGGCATGCAAGCCAATAAAAAAAAAAAGATCTGGCTGTTGATCTGTTTCTGCCTTTACAGGAATCCTTGCAGGATGGTTACTGATAATCTGGATAACAGCTGGTGAGTATTTTTGGTAAATTTTGGATCAAGATTTAGTTTCACATCAAAGCCTCAAGTTGTGCTATTATGTGGCTGTGAATCACAGAAGGAGCATTGTCATTTTGTTCTCTGTTTGTGGTACTAGTAAGGGAAAGGAATCCTAGGGTATTATTTGTATTGCGTCCCCTGGCGCTTTTGGGAGAGGATGCGTTCAAAAGGAAGCCATTCCAGATACCAGGAGCTGGAACTTGGACGTGCAACAGTCCCCTGGGCCTGCTCCAAGGAATGGAACCGCCACACTTCCAGGTTTAGAAATGGATGAGTGAAGCATGCTGGAGTTCACTCCTCTCCCTGAGTGCTGAGAGGGGTGGGGGGCACTGTGCAGACTTCTCCTTAAGTGACAGCCGTCATTTTGTGGTCCAGCTCAGATGCAAAGTGCTCTGGAGCAAATCACTCTGCTCCCACTCTTTTTTGGAGAGGGTGTGGAAACCAGAGCTGAAAATGCATGCCTCATCTGACATGCACTGGAAAGCAGAAAAAATAAAGTACCATATCATTTCACACTCCTTTACAAACCCTCCACACAGCTGTGTTTCACACCATTATATTTTAAGTCTCACTCTGCGAGTCGTGCAAATATCAGAGTAAGAGGTGGGAGTGGTATGATACTTTCAATACATGATAATCCTTCCTTAAATAAACACTAGCTGTAAAGGTAATGGGGAAATCCATTCAAATGAAGAGCAAGAGTGATTTCTCCCTCTTGTGGCTGAACATCTCCCAGGGAAAGTTACTTTAATGAACGCTGTCAACTTAGATTTGGCACCAAATCTTATCAACCCAATCTTATCAATCAATCTTATCTTTGGCACCAAACCCTTATCAACATTGACGTTGTAAAACTTGGAAAAAAAAAAATATCAAGTGGCCTTGGATCAAAAAAAGTCCAGATTTTTAAGCATCCTAAAGCAAGCAAAAGTTTCCAAACAAGTTGCCATCCCCTTGAAGAGTCTGAAAGCCAGGAAAAAAAAAAAAATATCAGTGAAAAAGAACCTGAAAGAAAGAGATACTGACTTTAGACAAAGTGAAAAAGACTGGACTTTTTATTATTGTTATCCAAGCTGAGAGCATAGAGAATACATGTTGATAAGTACATTGGCTTTTTAAAATTCCTTCTAATAATCAAAGACATTAGTGATGCTGGTGGAATAAAGAGTTTGCTTATAGCCCAGGGGCTTGTTTTTAAAGTAAATAGTATCCAACTAGATTTTTATTCTGTGACTTAAGAACAAATCATGGTTACAGAGAAGATTTGTAATTGAACTGGAATTGGAAAAGTTATTTAAGTATTAAAAGGATTACAAACATTGTGGACTTCCTATAACATTAATTTCCTACAACAGCAGTCATAAGTTTAGGGGCTTCAAGGATAAACAGTAAGAGCAAGGAAAATAGCTTTAGGGAGAACCTTGCATGCATGCAGTCACAAAGGCTAGCAGTGCTCTGAGTAAGATGGATAGCTATTTGAGTAATTTTCCCCTCTGTGGTATCCTTTATTCAGAGTGCAGTACTCCCATATGATTTATTAAAGTGCATAAAGAGGAAATATATGAAATATTTCTCCCCAGTGCAATGAAAAGCAGGATTTGATGGAAGGCTCCTTTCCCCATCAACACTCTAGCCCTCCATCTGCAATTAGCATTAAACCCTCTACTCCTTGCTGACTGAGAAGTATCACATCATATCCTTATTACAGAGCATATTAATTTTCTTCTGGTTATGAAGTGCTGTAGATTGTACTGTCTGCATTAAAAATTGCAGATGAATGCGTCATAGGAGCATATGGTCTATACACTTTGGCCTTCAGCCAGTGTTCACACAGCACCCTAACTGCATTGAAAGCATTGGGCACAATTGGAGTCAGGGTTTTTATTCTGATCTCATTTACACTGGATTAGAATTACTCTGCTCTTACACTTGCCCTATCGATACCAGTTTCTACCTCAAAAACATCTTTGCAGGAGGGCCTTGACACCAGGTTCATTAACTTTGTACAATGATTGTGGTCATTGGTAGGGATGGACTGTAGTTTCAGTTTAATTAGGAAAGTAGTCCCATTCTCTTCCAACATGTGGGAGGCATGCAGAAGCTCATTTGAAAGTGGGGTGTTTTTACCAGTAAACAGCTCTAAATAGGTCCAGACTTGTTAGATGTAAAATATTTGTAACAAAATGCAAAATTATCCAGAATAAAGTTATGCTTCGTTATTCTAGACTCTGGGATGCTCATTCCATTGTAAATGCTGCAACATTTGGGTGGGGGGAAATGCTTTATCAAAAACATATAGAAGTATTCATGGCTTTTGACAATGCTTACAATTGTAAGACAATATTAGTTACCAGGGTAACTGCCCCTCAGACCCTCCTGGTCTCTCCGAGTGAGCCTTCATCAAGCTTAGGGCCTTAGGCTATCTCCTCTCCTTGCATCTCCTCATTCAATTCCATTATTCTTAGGCTGGGCCTGAAACAAGAGGACAGAGTGGTCCAGTAGTGATGATGCTGAATTTCTAATGTGCACCAAGCAAGCCTTCAGGATAATTTCTTAAGGGGCAGAGAGGAAGAGGATGACATGCAGCAATTGGGCTGCTCCAGACAGCATAGATTGTAAATTGCTACCTTTTCATTGGAAGAGAGATTACGTGCATTTTCAGAGATGCCTATTACAAACTAGGTTATATTGCCTCAATTGCCTAACGCTTTCAATGGAGGTCAGTACCATCCTTAAAAAGCCTCAACTTTACTTACCAAGTTAATGCTATAGTGAGAGACAGACAGACAGACACAGTCTCGTGGCCAATTCATGTACAAGGTGCATTCAGTCGAGTTCACAGCCCAGACAGCTATACATATGGAGCAGAGAAGAAGTTGAAAGCTACTGAGAAGAGATTCAATGGGTGGCAACCTATGAAAACTCACCAAACTCTAGTCAAATCTCATACATATTGGGATCATCTGACCCCAGTTGTTTTCCAGTCTAGAGTAGGGGTGGGGGCTGGACCCGATGATCTGCAATGTCCCTTCCAGCCCCTAACAATCTATATACAGAAATTCACTGATTACCAAAAGGGTGTGAAATACTGATAAAACCCCCAAAGATTAAACAACTATTTATGCTGTCTGCCATACTAATCTTTGTATGGACCCAAGAAGGGTCAGTCTATTATCCTCACTGTCAGTGACCATTTCCTTGAGAATAATGTCATGAGTAGAAGCCAACATTCAACTCTAATGCTATTTAATGCAAAGGACTTGATTTAAGTTCTGGCAGCTGGAAATGAAGAGGTCAGTGAACATATAAAATGTAAAGACTTGGAGACAGATGGGACAATACACAGACACAGACACCCACACCCACTAGAAATTGCTGTTACATTCAGGTTATCTGCCCAGCAGACATCTTAGGGAAGAAAGGGGCAGACCTCCACCTATTTCCTCACATAGCACAAGAATGGCACTGACTCAGGGGTAAATGATCTGAAGAGTAGTTTGGTGACCAAGCAAATGTGCAAATTACTCATTTGGACTGGGGAGACAGAGACATACCCCTGAGACCCCATCTGAATGCAGGGAAACTGATGCAGGATGGTAGTCTCATGAATTGCAATCCCATGGTGGTGGTGACGAGGGACAGGACAGCACAGGAAGGGAACGGAAGAGCACTGCCAAACGTGTGGTGCCCTAGACAAGTACAAAAGCAGCTTCGTGGGCAAGTGCAGATGAAATGGCAGCAAAAGGAAGGAAAACCTTGCCCCCCCGTACACTCCCAGTCCATCTGACTGGAACTATTTGATTATCTGACTGTAACTGACTCCAAGATGGACTCTGAAATGATTTATACAGATTGTCACACAAATCCCAGGTTTCCTGGATAATCTATAGATAGCTTAGATGTATCAGGATCCCTATAGCTGCATAGGCAACCTGGAAACCTAAACATTTGCACAGTCAGCTTATTATTTTAAGACCTGCTTTCTTTGAAAAGTTTTAGTTCTCAATAAATAGCACTTTTCCTTAAGAAGAATGTCTAACTACCGGACACGGTTGTTCATCACTCCCAGAGGGAAGAACACTATAGGGGCTAAAGCAAAACCAGACCCATTGATGTTATCACCATGAGTCTCGGATTCATTCACAGTGGGAGGACTGCATGATTCCACCCAAAAGATACGCGATAGCTTGCAGCCCATGCATTCAAAGGTGCGTTTTCAAAGAGAAAAGGGAAGTTGGCTTAGCTGCTGTGACAGTACGAAGGGATCTGTCTTATAAGCATCTTGTGCAAAATGACCCTAAGTGTACTCATATAGAACCATATGGTAGCAAAGTTGCAGCTTTTCCAGTGAGGAGTATCTCCATGTCATATTAAGTAACATGTGCCGAGCTAACATCAGACTGCTCCATGGAGACAATATGGCCAATACAGTCCAAACAGCTAGAAAATGGTATTTAGAGGTTTGCTTTTGGGAACTGGCTTGTAAGTAAAGTAGATATTCATTAAAACAATGGTCCAAGGCAACGGTAAGGATTAACTGATTTCTAAAAGCTGTTTTGTGACAGCTTCAAGGCTCTGCTGTGTGCCTGGCACGGGCAAGCAGCAAGCAGACACACAAGCTGGGAAACTAAAAATATGTAGCGCACTGTTCCATAAATGAGACATGGGTCTCTGCAGCATGGGCATCAGGTCAGTGCCCACATGCAGAGTCCTTGGGATTTCCAGTTTTGGTAGATGGACCAAATTAGGAAAAACTGGAAATAACCAAATTAGGATGTATACATGTGATAGGTTTGTGAAGCAAAGGAATATGCTGACAGGACAGAACATGGACAGTATGACAACTACAGGAAAACCAGTCAACAATGCCCAAGGATGAAGAGTCATCAGGAAGGGAGACTATGAAAGAGGCAATTTCAGAGCAAGAAAGGGTCCTGGAGAGGGGAACCCAAGGCAGACACAGATAGAGGGAGTACCACCAGCCATCTCACCAATTTCACTGGTGGAAGTGGGGCTCAGCCTCCAAGCTGCTGACATCTGACATTCAAGAGAGGACCTCAGAGTGCAGCTCGTGTACTGGCCAGACGTCTCTTGACTGTGACAGCTCTAGGACTGGTAGCTGTAGAATCATTTGCATTATTCTTATCCTCCATCACTGTGTACGGATAAAGTTACCCTTATCAAATGGAGAGGTCGTGGTCAGTCTGATCTGAGGGTTTGGGTCCACCTGGAATAAGGTAACCAGGTCATAAATCCAGAGCCAACACAATTCTTGGGTTGGGATCCACAATCTGCTGAGACCCAGACTCAAACTGGCTCCAGTGGTCCCTGGGTCAAGACAAAAAAAGACAAAACTAACCAACCCCAACAACAAAAAACCCACACACACACACACAGCTGATTTTCAGTCCCAGCCCTGGCATCACACCAGTCTAACCAGTTCCAATGAAGTCCTGGGCTTGAGACTGAGAAAAAAAAAAAAATTAATATCAACTGATGTTTTTTTTTTTCAGCCACCAACACCACACTGGAGTCTTGACCTGACTGCATGAGGGCTGCATGGATGATGGTTCAGGAGTCTGGCGTGGTATGGAGTTGGAACTGACAATTGGCCGATTGTAGTCCCAGCTCTGGGACCACACCTGGGTGCACAACTGGCTCTGATCCTAAGGCACCAGCAGGATCCAGCAGCAACAACCTCTTCTCAGCACCATTCCCCATGCCTCCCTTTATCTGCTGCCAGCTTGGGAGACTGAATTACCATGCAACTGCTCGGCACACTTTCTAAATGTTGGTAATGCTTACTACAATCTGAAAAAACACAGGTGCCAAGTGTCCGGTGCAACAAGGAACTTAGAGGGGCTCTAAACCATCAAGCTTCAAGACATTCATTAACCTCAGGCAAAAAAGGGTTTTTCCAAACCACATCAGTGAACAGGTTGTTTCCATGTAATCCATGAAAAAGGAGTTCTGGTATGGCTAGTTGGTCTATCCTACATCCTTGGTATGCACAGCAAGGGAGACCTCTCCAGCACACTGCACCAGCCTATCTACTCCCTCATCCTGGAGCTGCTCTTGAGCTCTTTGCCTCCAGTATGCCTGAAAGCAGCTGCAGGAGATGCTCCTGGGATAGCTTCACTGCTGCCTTCCTGGGTTGGGTAGGTGTAAACAAGGGGAGGGTGGAGTATGCTCAGGAGTTTTCCTCCCCTGGCATGTCATGGATATACTAGATACAGACCTTCTGAGACAATGAACTACTGCCCTGATGCAGTGAGACTATTAATCTTTCTCCCCTACAGCTCAGAAACGGGCAGAGAATTATCCTAATTCAACCCAAAGCCTTACAAAAAAAGTCTGAGTTCCAAAAAGTGCATACACCCCAATTTTTTTTGCACATACCTGGCATGTAACCCCTCAGGTAGTGTGCCTGGCTGAGCATATATAGGCCTATCACCACCATATGCACACATTTATGTATGGAGATATGTACTCACATGTGCACACACACTAAGTGAGCACAAATCTGCCAAGCAGATTCCAAAGGTTTGATCTTTGAATGCTACATTTGCCAGAACACCTGGATGGACCCCATGTCCAAGTCTTTTTACTGTTCAAAGAAGTTCCTTTTACAGGTTCAGATTACATAAAGGAATCTGCAAAGTATGGGTGGAAAGTCATCCATTATTAGATTAGGTAACTTATTTGTGCAACTATGCAGAAGGTATTGGCAGTTCTGTGTCAGGCTCCTTGCTCAGCCTTGGACTGAGGTAAGAATTTATCTTGATAGGTGACTCCTTGCGATGGATCCTTATCCGCTGATGGAATAAGAGAAAGATGTCTAAGATTTATAGAGCAGGAGATAAAAATCCATTTTGGGTTGCACTATTTTTCTTCCATTATAAAAAATTAGGGGGAAAGGAAAAGCTTAAAACTGGTATCAGGCTCTTTATCCCATCCAGTTGTTGATGGCTTCAAGACAAATACATCTGGTATACAGTATAATACATCATTTCTGATGAACTTGAGAAAGACAGAGAACAGCGCTGCTTAACAGCCATGCAGGCTGAGCACTGCAGCCCAATACTCCCCCACTCACCAGCTTTATCAAATGCCTGTAATATGTCCTAACAGCTTTATTAACTCTGTTCCAGACATGCACCCTTTTACCATGCTAACGAGCGGGTGATGGGAGGAGTGGGGGAACAATGAGTTAGACTACAGGCACTTTCCATTTAAGGAGATATTTAACAAACAAAACATGCCATTTCCCATCCAAGCGAATGAATTGTGCTATTTAGTGAACACTGCCACAGGCTAAATACACCTCCTGTTTCACAGTATCTTCTTTTAGTTTACATAAAAGCCTCGCTGGCATTTTACTTAGCTTTCACACCTGGATTTGAATTTCTTTTCTCCCTTCCCGTATGACCACATTCCTTCCTCATCTATGCTTCTTCTCCCCCCTTGCTTCCTTTTTGCTCCTGCTGTTGATCACACACCTCTTTTGACAATTTTTTAACAAACGACTTTTCCCCTAAATACACACTCCCAACCCAGACTGTAGTTGACCCTAAAGTCACAATGAGGAAAAAAAACAAATAACCCATCTTTTCCACTTCCAGAGCCAAATTCATTTTATGTCAGTCCCCAGCTACTCTTTAATGGATCCCCGATTTGTTGGCATCATGGAACCAAGGGGGTCTTTGGGAGAGGAGATCATTTTGCAATGAAGGACCTGCTCTGGAGCATAGGTTTGGGTTCACTTGTGTGCAGATTTGGGGTATACGACTGGACTTCTTGAAAATTAAGCGACTTAGAGGCCTTCACCCCACTGAAGATTTAGGAACCTACATCTGTAGCTGCTTCCACATAGGCGCTTCCCAAAACATTATTAATACTTTGTGCGCTTTGGTTTCACAGCTGTAAAATAAGGAGAATAGAGTTTCCTTTCCCCTATCCTTTGCCTGTCTTAGCTATTTAGATTGTAAGCAAGTCTGGGCAAGGACTCCCTTTTTCTTTGTTCAGGACCTACCACAACAGGGCATGGCATAGCTGGAGTATATAAAATAAAGAAAAAAAAAAAAAAAAAAAAAGAACTGGAAAGGGGGGGGACAGGTAAGTAGCTTTAAGGATCATTTTGCTTTTTAGTCAGGCTCAAACTTGTATTCTTCTTTCTTTTTCCTTTAAATTGTGCCCCAATCTCCACTCCCGGCATCTCTTTATGAACAAGATCTCACACAAATCAGCAGAATCACCCCCACTCCAAATTGAGACCCACACCAAAAAAAAATTCCAGGTTCAATTAAACCTCTTTTGCCCCCCAAAAATTATTTGAATCTTGGCCTGACTTGCGAGACAAATTATCTCCAGGATTAAAAATAATCCCATATAGAGGGTGTGATGGGGGAGGGCACCTCCTCGGGGCTGATCTCCGTGGCTCACCCACCTGTCCTTGGACCAGCCGCCCGCCTATTCTCGCCCCCTACATCTTGATCCAATTGGCTCAGTAAGCGGGAGGCTGCCCATTCGAGCCCCGATGCCAGGGGGCGTTCTCTGCAGCTCTATCCACCCCAATACCGCAGCCCAGGCCCCGCTGATGGCATCCTGCTGTTCTAATCACCGGCCCCCACACCAGGCCTCAGAATCAGTCACGTAGGACCCTCACTCTGCTCCATACAATCAGGCAGCCTCTCCCCCTTCAACCAGGCTACCTAATTCCCCAAAGCCATTTTCCACTCAGGCACGGTCCCCCCAGGACCTTCGGCCACATGCCCTGGCCCACCTCCAGGCCAGTCAGGACCCCAGGCCTCCAACTCACAGGTGTTCCTCACACTGGGCCCCCTGGCCCTTTTGACCCCTCTCTGGGTCCTGGCCCCAACCTGGGCCAGTCAAAGGTACACTCACATTGGCCAGGTCTCTAGCCCCTCTCCAAGCCCTTCAAACACACAGGGTCTTCTTCTCCACCTTCATCGGGGTACCTAGCCCCTCACTCCCTCAGTCCCTGGGTCCACCCTCTGGGCCCCTCCAAGCAAACACTGGGGTTACCCACCCAGTGGTGGGGGCAAAAGGGTTGGCACCCCACCTCACCTTTCACCAGGGTGGTAACCAGCCTGACATTTCCTGGGGGCTCCTGCACCACAGAGCCCTCCCAGGCCACCCACTCCCAGCAGGGTGCAGTTTCAGGTCATGCCCAGGACCATAGAGCTTCCTACCATCCCCTTACCTCCAGGTGATTGTCTCAGCAGCCCTCTACCCAGGCAATGCTACTGCTGACCAGCCTGCAGCAGCCAAACTGCCTGGTTTATATAGGCTCCAAAATGGCTGCCATCATCAGGCACCTGGAGGCTGCCAGCTCCAGGCCCTTAAAGGGGCAGGCACACCCAGTGCCCTGCTGTGATCTTCACAAGTGGTGAGCGCACACTGTGCTCTGCCATGGGGGGGAGAAACAGTCTGGTGCGATTTCCAACCTGATTTTCAAACCAAAGCAATTCAGAGAAGCATGTGACATTTGGGGCAAATCTGGATCTAGTGTGATTTATTAATATGACCTCTTTATTGTACGTCTTCTGTACATTGGCTTTCTCCCCTGCCCCCTTTTCTTGCAACAAATGTCTCTGTCTCTCTCTAAAGTCCGTTTCCTTCTTTCACATGTTCTCCCAGCTAAACTCTTGCAAAAAAGGAAAGATGTGCCCACAACGTAGGGAAGCCTTAAAATGCCATCAACACAATGAAGTTTTCTCTTTGTCGTGCATCCCTCCAGTTGCCTTGTCACCTCATCAGCAAAAGAGCATAAAATTAATCATTGTGTTCCTACGGGAGCGGAGGACACAGTGAAGGACAATAATGTCGGTAATTATTCCAGTCACATCAGCATTTCCCTACTACAGCATGAATCCCAGATGAGTGCTACCTCGGACCATGCAGCCTAATGTTTGCCATGGAGATACTTTACGCTCCTGTGGTTAGGATTTTTTTTTTAATTGTAGCTTTCAACACCTTGTCAGCAGCCTGCTCCATGGTCCGGCCTGGGTGCATGGTGAGATGCATTCATTTTGATCACACGCAGGTGCCATCCAGAGTGTGCCGCTAACAAGGAAGAAGCATTAGCTGTTTGCTGCCACTGTGTGGACAACAAGAGCAAAGAGGTTAAAGCCGAAAAACCAGACTGGTTGAATTGCCACAGCTATCGCAAGGAGACGGGTCCCTTGTGTTTCATTATGCAGTCTCTGTGTGACTTGCTTATTGAGTTCGCAGATAGACTCTAACACGAGACATTTCCCCTTCCTAACCGGAAGGATCAAGGAAAGCTGAGCTGGGAGATTGTTATTAGGGAAGAGAACGCTCCATTTGGTTTGTGTTTGATCTTCCCACAATCCATCAGCACCACCACACAAGGAAGGGCCTGCCTTCAAAAAGAGTCATTACAGCTGCTCCTAATTAGCAGGTGGCTGTTTAGCGTGCAGTGTTGGGCACAGTGAAATCCATCTAGTGTGTATGACACTCCCCACAAGAGCAGTGTTTGGTAAGAAAGGGAAGAAAAAGAGGGATACTAATAACCGCAACAGCAGCAACGCATACGGGCATAAGATGCTTCCTGCCAAAGTATGCCAGAGCACTGTGTAAAGTATATATACTTGCAGAGGAATCATCTCCTCTATGCATAGTGAGGTAATTCCCTCTAGGGATGGGATAAGAGCAAATATTTAATAAACAGCAGCCCCATACACCACTCGAATTGTAGGGCAATAGAAAGACTGTGATTATATCAAATGAAACATAGCTTGGATTCCAGTCATAATGCCCACTCCAAAGCAAGTCCTAAAGGAATAAGGCAGTACTTCAGATGGCCCAACATGTGATATTTTAAATGTCACCCACCCTGAATAAAATGGAAATTGAGGTTGGTTCACCAGAGTATTCTGGTTCTCAAAAGCCTCCTCCTGGACCTCATTTAAATGCTCCTCCCCAGATGAGAACAAAAGCCACGAATGTCTTGGTGCAATTGGGTTCCTCTTTAAGTCTGAGGACGAATCGTTACTCCGCTGGTCACTCATCCCATGGTAACTGCTGAGTTTCAGCCTCGAAAGAAACAGAGGACTCTGAGATGCCATTAACACCAAGACCAGGTACAGACATTATACTTTTATATAAGCAGTGGGAAATATAAGTGATGGGAAGTATAAGTGATGGGAAACTGGTCTATACCCAGAACAGAACAGAAGTTCGCCATACATAGACTAGTTTAAAAATGGCAGCATCTGATCTAAGGTCTGCCCCCCGACCCATCCAAGGGCAAATGTCTGTTCTGTTTCCTACCCGGCTAAACTACGCCACTTGCAGAAAACCACGAAACTTCGATCGATTTTGACTCAGGCCTTTTCCGATGTGTGTACCTAGCCTAAGCCACAGCTGACTCCTTTAGACTCTCACTAGAGATGCACACAGCGGGGTTAGAATGACAGGAAATGGCAGGAAATACGAGAATAGGGGATGCAGAGAGATTTCACAGAGCAGCTGCTTTCATTTCTCTCCTGCAGCTTTGCAGTATTTTCAGTATCACAGCAAACCCTGGACATTTTGCATAGCTCTATCCAGAGCCAGGACCTCAGCCATTCTGTATTTCCTTGAGTAGCTGAGGAGAGAGAGGAGGAATTGTGGCTCCAAGTCACCTTTCTGTTCCCCAGATTTCAAGGCCGCTAGCGGCTGCTTTGAATCCTGGCATCATTCAAAGCGCTCTGCAGTCTGTGTCAAACTGCTGCGGCTGCAGCTGACCGCTGTGCTGACTGGCCAGTTCTGGCAGTGCAAAGCGTCATTAGCAGAAGCCATGGATGTGGGAGAATGAGTTTATAGGTATCGAACCTCTAAACAAACCATTCATTGCCTCTCTACTAGGGTCTGCAGCAGCGCCAATCTCTTCTGCAAAGGAGTTCTCATAAAAAAAAGCAATGGCCAGGTATCAGACAGAGAATGCCATCACAGCATTCATCAGCATATTCATTTAAGCTTGTAAACTGGAAAAACATGTCCTACATGCCTATGATCACATAAGCAAATAGCGTGCAGATTCAACTCACAGGAGAGATGGGAAAACAATTTCCTGGACATAAGACGCAAACCAAAATTTTACTCCAAACCCAAAGTGAACAACTGCTGAGCCAGTACACGTGTCTGTTTTCATCTGTGTCTTTGCTTCAGAATTGTCTATACAGAAAACGAACACTAGCCCTTTGGTATTTCTGTATGTGGTATTTCTACAATAGCTGGAAACAGGGAATCTCACAATATTATATTTCCTGCAAGAACTCCAAAGCAATCTGGCAGATCCAAGTGGCTACATGAATCAATTCAGAAACCTTCCTTTCGTGTGTCCTTGCAACAAAGTATTTAGCAGGATTTGCATTTTTGTTAGACTCTGACAGGGCTGTGCTGTGAGCACTTCTGCTATGACCTCAAACCTGTGACCTCTCAGCATCAACTGTGCCCATTGGCACCCAGGATGCCCCAGCCCATCCTTTCAGACAACAAGAACAATGCTAATTGGCCCGTATGTCCCATCAAGTCAGCTCATACGTCAAACACTTTAAACTGCAGACCGAGGAATCGCCTGGTGACAAATTGTAAAAATGAAAATTTCCTATAAACTGTATAAAGAACAATAAAATCTAGTCAAGCTGTGTATGTTCATATAACTTTGCTCTGTGGTGTATGTCCTTGTATGTATCAAGAAAAGCATTTTCTTACTCACTGCTACTACAGTGGGACAAGAGAAAATGCAAACATCAACGTTGAGCATATTCCAAAGCTGCTGCATTACTTGTGTCTTTTTGTTTGAAATATTTGCCATGAGGGAACATAAGAGTTGAAGGCTGGAATCAGAACGTAAGTGGAAAACCTTAGAAGGAAAATTTCCATTGCATTGCCTTGGATGAATGTGGACTTAATGGCACTCCAGTGAACAAAAGTTCCTGATAGTTTGCTGATCAGCAATTGCTTCTCTGCACTTATTCTGATGCTGATTGAGCATGGAAGCCCTAGCCCATAACTATATACTGTAGGCCCTAGCTCCTTTTATCGCCAATACAACACATTTTCCCACCATCAGGCAGAGGTCAATTGTTGCCAACTGATCCCCTTCTAAGCCATTTCCTTCACTTTGTTCCCATTGTTAACCTACAGGGTTGCAGCGTAAATCCCTGAGATACAGCCACTCTTTCTTTGCCATGTGGCCACCAAAACAGGGCTGTTCTGGGAGCCTGTTATGTGGTCTTCATGTAAGATGGCAAAGTTAGTGTACCTTCTTGCTCCTCTCTGAGGATCCCTTGCAAAAAAAGCCCCAGAATTGCAGATGTCCTCTTGATTCTCAACAACTAAAGGGCACCAAAAAATAAAGATGACCTACCCAGCACAAGATTATTTCAGTTTATTTTTACCTTTGCTATGAATGAGCCTTCTCTCTCCTTAAGATGCATGAACTATAAGTTCTCCCTGTTGGGACCTATGCGTACTCAGGCTTGAGCCACGCTGAAACTTCCAGCAAATGCGTCTTGATCCAATTTATCACTGGGGAGAAACAGCACTTCCTTCTGCTGGAAACAAAAATAATGTGACATTTAATGTGACTTTTGCTACTGTTTTTTTTTTCTGCTGTTTTTGACTGATTTTCTCCCACTGGTCCCATCCAATCAACACTGGCATACCAACCTCTGTGTTCCTGACAGAAAATAGGAATTTGCAAGCAAGAGGCTTTACTTACAAGTCACTGACCAAAGAAACATTTACATTTGGACATAATTTCTTTTCCAGTACACTCTACCTGCTGGGTGGAAGTTTTCAAAGGAGGCCAGGGAGTGGTGCTTATGTTGGACGTGAACACAACTACATATCGCTTCTCGGCCTCTTGAAGGCTCAGATCAAGTGTCTCATGATCTGGCTTGCACCAACAGTCAGGGAATGTATTCAGCAGTTTCAGTCTCACAAGGGTGATTGTACAAAGCAAATGAATTGCAATAGCACTGCACTATGGGGACAGAAGTAAGAGAATAAGCTCTCCACATCCTTTCCTAACATGCTCTTCATATTTTTGCATATGTTCCTTGACTGTTCTCAAGAGAAAATTGAAGGATTGTGGGCTTAACTGCTCAACAGTTAGGTGGGTAGGAAGCTGGCTGCGGGGTAGGACCATAATGAACAGATCTGTGTCGTCCTGCTGAGAAGTGAGCAGTGATATCTTTCAGGATCCAGTTCTTTTCAACATCTTTATCAACGATTTGGTTGTGGGAGTGAAGAGCTCACTGGCCAAGTTTGTGGATGACACCAAATTATGGGGAAGCATGGTCACGCTTGAAGATAGGCTGCAGATATGGGTGGACCTAGACAAGCTGACAAGCTGGGCGGATCAGAACCAGATGAAGTTCAGCATCGAGAAATGTAAAGTGCTCCACCCGGGCACGACCAACTCCCTGCACACCTACAGGCTTGGCAGCGCCAGACTGACCAGCACCATGAATGAAAGGGACCTGGGGGTAATAATAGACCACAGTATGAATAGGAGTTGTACCCAGCAGGGCAAATGATACTCTGGCATGCATCAATCAATGTATCTCAAGCAAAACCAAGGAAGTGGTTCTTCCACTTTACTCAGAATTCGTGAGACCGGAGTTGGGTACTGCATCCAGTTCTGGACACCACTCTTTAACAAGGACATGGAAAAGCTTGAGAGAGTTCAGAGAAGAGCCACCTGTATGATCAGAGACTTGCCATACAACAAAAGGCAAAGGGACTGGGACTTCAGCCTAAAAAAGAGAAGACTGAGAGGGGACCTGGTAGCAGCTTACTGCTCCATCAGGAATACATCAAGGGCTCAGCAAACAACTGTTCACCATAGCAGCATTGGGGAAAACCAGGAGTAATTGGCCTGCAAACTCTTGGAAGACCATTTCAGGCTCAACATTAAGAAAAACTTTTTTATAGTTACGGTGTCCAGCCTATGGAATAAACTCCCTCCAGAGCTGGTATAATTGCCTACCCTGGAAATGTTCAAGAGGAGGCTAGACGGTCACCTTGCTGGGGACATCTGCCCGCAGTTGTCTTTCCTGCCTAGTGCAAGGGAGATGGACCTGATGACTTTCCAAGGTCCCTTCCATATATGAATCTATGAATCGATGTATCATTCCACTGCTTTTACATGAAAGAAAACTCTCCTGCTCTGTGGATTTTCAGCAGTAACTAAAATGTGGATCTGTTACTGCGGGAACCCTTAGATCTGCAAGGATTGACCTGAATTCAAGAGTGAGATCCAGACCTGGTTACCTGAACCACGTCCAGAGTTCAAGGATGTTGGGATCTGGAGTTTTGACTTATCCTTAGGGTGATCATACGTCCCAGGTGGGCTGGGACAGTCCCAGATTTTCAAGGCTGTGTCAGCATCCCGGCCATTGGAAAAAATTGAAGCAAAAATCCTGGATTGATGGGTACCTGCCCACACGTGCCCAGCTCCTGACTGAGTACTGCAGTGCAAGTGACCCTATCTGCAGCCCAGTGGAGTTCAAACCAGAGAGCAGCCCATTAGCTGGGCTCCCTGGAGAAAACTGAAGCAAAAGTCCTGGACTGGTGGGAACCTGCCCACGTGTGCCCGGCTCCTGACTGTCTGTACTGGGCAAGGAACTCCCAGCTTGCAGCCCATAGGAGTCTGGCCCAGGGAGCAGACAGCGCTGCCAGGAGCCCAGGTGAAGATGGTGCTTCTCTGGGGAGTGGGTGGGGGTGGGTGGCTCGGACCCATGCTGTCAGGAAGCTGGGGTCCCTCCCCCCCTCCCAGCTGCCAGGGACCTGTGTTTGGGGCAGGCAGCTCGGGGCTCCACTCCAGCCCCTGTCCCTACCAGCTTGCTCAGGTTTGGGCAGGGCAGGGCACTGTGGGAGATGGTGCTGTACCATGCCCCATCCAGTGGGACAGCTCCAGGCTGTGCCTCTGCCCGGGCAGCCCTGGCCACCCCTAACTCACTTTCCTGAGTGTCCCCTGGGCAGTCTTCCTGACCCCATGAGGCAGACCTGACCCCTTACCTGGCTGTACACTATCTTTGCAGGGGCCCATAGGTACAGACCACACATGGCACCGCTCCTCTCTGCCTCCAGCCCTATGCAGAGATGTGAGTGAGCTGCGTGATGAGCACTGCCTTTTGCAGCTGCAGCGGGGCCCTGAGGAGCCTGGCATGCTCAGCCCAACCCCAGCAGCAGTGTAGATCCCCCCCAACAGTATCCTCCAGTCATCTGCAACTGGGCAGGCAGGTGCGGGCAGTGCTGGCTCACCCAGGCTTTCCCCAGGACATCAGCCCCATGCCCCTGGCAGCACAGGGCAGTGGTGCTAGCTCTCTACAGCCACAGGTTTGAGTCCCCCCACAGGTTTTGAGGGCCATTCTGAAAGCAGCTGGGAAATAGGATGGAGGACAGAGCTACAGGGAAGGAGGGTGGAGAGATGGGAAGGTGGCATGACATACCGAGTGGGCAAAGACCCTGGGGCAGCGGAGGGGCTCACACATGCAATGCATGCAGCAATGCCAGGCTTAGGTTGGATGCTCCCTTCACGGACGGACCTGGCAGAGCAGGGTGGGGACTACAGCCCCGGTCGGCTCTGTCCCACCTACGAGACCTTAGAGAACTGGGTGCGGGATGAGATGGGATGGGACAGCATCCCAGATTTTCCATGGTCTCATATCCTGCTGCAAAGAGATGATCCAGGTGCTGAGCAGTCTGGATCTCAAAACATTTAGATCTAGCATTTTGGTTGAAGCCTCTCTCTGTTCAAGCCTTAAACACCATGAATACAGAAAAGAATGCATACTGGGAGAGGTGAAGAGCATACACTAACATGCTTGAGCTACCCAGCTACTAAAACCCAGGAGATAATCTTTATTAGGTGCTAGAGGTTTCCAAGGCCCATTTCTCTCTTTTTGTACCTGATGAGAAGTATTTATATTCCATGGTAAGGGAACCCTATACAATGTAGGCAGCTACAGAGTGACAAGAGGGACAATTAGGGCCGACCGTTTTTATGCTGCAGATACCTGGCTGTTGGAAACAGGCCAAGACATTAACTTGTTTGAGACCCATGAGCCTCGGGTGGACTAAACGATACCCCACTGAACTACATTCAAACCACCTCCCCATATTAAAAGGTTGAAAAGTCTATTTCAAATCCTGTAAATCACACAGGCACCTAAATAAGAGCTTTGTGACGTCTGGGTATTACCAAAGGTTTTCTTTTCACTTGAGAAGAGACATGTGTTCAAGCTACAGTCTGCCCAGCAGATGTCACCACCACTCCACCAATCCATCCTGCAGCGAGGCCGTGATCGAATCCAGCAGAGGACAGATTTGCATTTAGTTTCTTTCCAGCACCAGATATCAGCTTGAGCAGAGGTTAAGGCCCAGAAGCATGAACAGCTTCCGATGAAAAATCCAACCCAGCAAATGCTACAGCTTATATTTTAAAGTTTGATATTCCTATTATTTTATTGAAATTGAAGTCAAAGACCAGAATTTTGGAGCTGCAATCCTAGTTACAGCTCACCGCTCTCTCTGCTGTCAGGCCATGCTGAACAGAGGCTTGGCAAACCAGAACAATTAGAAGGATGATTCTAGATCTAGGTGCCTATTTCTTACAATGGTAGGTCCATGATATCAGTAGATGTTGTTGATGCTATATGATAAAATTAATAATGGTCATCAATGGGCATGCAGTGCCTTTCAGTTACAGATGTAAAAAGCACTCCATAAACTTCAGTTAATTACCCTTCCACATACTCCCTCCAGAGGTGGTATAATCACAGATAGCATCAGACGAAGCTGGTTGTTGCTTGTGAAAGCTCAGGCCCCTGCAAATACTCCTGTGAGTACCATACAGATGAGGAAACTGAGAGGCTTGCAAGATGCTACAGACAGAGAGCAAGCACAACAGGACACACAGGACATGCCTACATGTGCATTTACTGCACAGTAATTTACTGCACAGTAAGCAGTTTTTATGCCAGCATCCACACGTGCAGGCATTACAGCACTAAGTTCAGGACTGTACCATTGTGTAAAGTTAGTCCCAAGTCAGTCAACACACACGGTTACTGTGTAGTAAGTTACTGGGCAGTAACTACTTGGGTGTAAATTTGCTACCTGCATGATGCAGGTAGCAAATTTACAACCAAGTCGGCATAAATCACCATAGTTCAGGGGTCCCTCCGGAGAAAGGAATCAGCCTGAGAATATATAGCCGACGTGGTTTAGCTGATTTTTAATTCAACCCTTTTCCTCGCCTGGACTACATCTTACAGAAGTTTTCTTGAGGACACACACTCTGATTTGTGAGGAGCACCTTTAGCCCAAATCACACATATAGAGCACAATCATGAATCACTCTCAGGGAAATGACAGCAACTGCTTCCACTAAAAAAAAAAGAAAATGCACATGAGGAAAGCAGTGCAATGGCTGGAAACAAGGAGGAAGGGCCAGCATGATTTGGCAGGCTGGTTCCCCACAAGCCACCAGCAACTGTTCCACAGACCACAGTTTGGAAACCGCTGCTTCAGGCCCAGCAAGTGAAAAAGCAGCAGAGAAGTCCTTTAAGGCACACTGGGGAACAGAGCATGGATGCTTGGTGGCCTCTCAACCACTCAGGGCTTAAAGGAAAATCCTGCCAGAAGGAAAATAAATGATATTTAAAATCCTTGGTCCATCATTAAATTATATATTCAGATATTTCTCTCCCCCCTGCCCCAAGTTTGGTTTTTTTTATAAAGCCTTGCTATAATCTCTTTTCCCTGCATCACTCTGACCATTTCCTTCTATAGGTTAATTGGAAGGTTGCTAGATTTAAGGGCAGCTGAGACAGCTATATTTACATTCTCTGCTGCATGCCTCCTACAGAGCCATGTCTTAGGAGTTTTAAGAGTATGCCTGAGCAAACATGACTCTTTATATAGACTTCAAGAAGAGGTAACTAGAGTAAACACTGCATGACTTAAAGCCTTGAAAGCTAATATTTAGCAAGCTCTTGTGTTCACAACTTTGGAAATGTTTGCCCCTGGAAATAAAAGTGAGAATGACTTTTTCAAGGAGAAGCTAGAGCGGCAGCATTCACGCCCAGCACTGACACTAAAATTCCTGACTTCATACATTACCCCACACTGAGAACTGCCATACAAAGACATTAGCTTTATACCTATGCCCCTCCGGGACAGGATTTTCAAGGGTAGTCTTGAAGGGTAAATGCCTGAACTTCAGGGGCAAAACCATCCCTACCGCTTGTGCAGATGTGGAGTCTTAGTGCACAAAAAAGTACAACTCCATGAATGCAGCATGGGAGGCCACCTTTGGAAAGGCAGTCCTGAATATCTTTGCAGCCAAACAGAGGCATAAGTAGGACACCAGCCCTGGGTGTGAACTAAGAGAAAGCAAAATAGCAGCTTGGCAGCAGCAGCATCTAGGGTCTTTCCATCTCTCCATCACCGCTCCGTCCAGCTTCCCAGGGGCAGGAGGGTTTGCCCAGGGCACAAAATCTGTTAGTGATGCCTCTGCCACCAAACAGGCTCCCCTGTTGATTTCAGAGCTCTTTCTCTGATGAACAAAATATGGTTGCAACAATTATTCAGCCCATATGTTGCTGATAGAACAGGTTCAAGATAAGAGGGTCAGAGTCAGCAAGAACAACCCATGTTAACAAATATAATGAAACCCAGGGCGTATTACTTCCTTTCTTAAGCAGCAGTTTTCATCAGCAGATTTCAAAGCACTTCACAAAGGACAGGAATGAGAAATTCTCCCCATTTTTCAGGTGGCAAAATGGAAGTACAGAGAAGGAAAGGGGTGTGTATGAGGTCACTTGGCAGGCTAGTTGTGTAGCCAGGAACAATACCTGGGCTCCCAAGTCTTAGTTAAGTACACTATCAACTAGGCAACCCAGTACCAAAAGGTTGGTTACAGTTTCTTCCTCCTTATTTCTTGCCTCTTCGTGTCTGAATTCTGTTTCGGATTGGATGCAGAAGTGAAGTACAGGAAAGCTATTTCCCATATCTGATTTGAAGGCTATATTAACAACTGAACAGTAAATCCCGTTGTCCTGAGCTGTCTGGCTCAGTTTACAGACAGCTAGGACCAGTTTCCAATGTACTCTGCCGGCTTCAACAATATTACCCCATAATTAATCTGATTCAATAGGCGGGGGGTATTATAGCCCAAATGAATTTCTGATCCATTTAGAAATGTTTTAGTGCCCTTCTTTGAATAATTTATATTTCAAATGAAACTAAAGTTTCCTTCAATGTTGCATAGTGTCTTTATAGCACTGAAAAAATACTTTATATTAAAGGTTATACTCGTGCTACAATCACACTTGAAGTTCAGGACTGAACTGCGGGCACTATTGCAGCACTGGCAAAACTCCCTTTGACTTCATTGGAGCAAAAACATTACCACAGCTTTCTAATTTTCAATTTACAGATCATGTATTAGCAGTGCCCCTTACCACTCACTGCTGACCTGCAGATTATTAGGCCTGTGCGAAGCTTCGGTCCCTAATTCTATCTGGATTCAGAGATTCGGCCACCAAACTGGGCCAAATCTCCAAATCCAAATCAAATCAGAAGACCCTTTAATTTCTTCAAATCAAATTGGGACCCTCCGAATTGATTTGGAAAGAGTTGGAGATTTGTTGGATAGACACAGCTTTAAATGTTTTTTCTACATACCTCTAGGTAACAGGAGGCCCATGAATGCTGCAATGCTGGGCCGCATGAAGGTCCCACGGGAGAGCAGGGGGCTCCCCAACGTGCTTGGCACCAGACCTGGAAGTGAGCCCAAGTCCTGAGGGACTCTCCGTGCGTCCCACCATCTCAGTGTTCACGAGCCGTGCTGGTACCTCGAGATATGTAGAAAAAACATTTAAAGCTGTGTCTAGGTCCAAATCACTGATCCTCCAAATCTGCTTTGAATCTTCAGATCCGGATTTGGCTGAATTGAATCAGGGACAGTGATCCGAAGAATCACTATCCCCGATTCAGGATGAGTCCGAATCAAATAGGGCCCCTTTCGCACATTCCTACAGATTATATTCAAAACCATTATCCATTTGGGGAACTTCAACTTTGATTGCAGACTTGACTGAATTTGACTATTTTTCATTTTTTTAGTCATGCCAAAACTTGGTATCTATGTTTCAGGGGTGTTGGTTATAGCCATGTTGCTCTAAAGAGATAGGAAGACAAGGCTCTGTACTAAATGTGATATCTTTGACTAGACCAACTAAATAGTTGGAAAAATCATTCTTTACAAGCTTTCAGGCACAAACACCCTTCTTTAGACGTAGGGAGAGTCTGCTGGTGTTTGTGTGCTCTCCTGGGTGGAATAGAAACTTAGGCCAATAGCAAAACATAGGTCTGTGAAAATACCAAAATATTTGTGTTTTTTTCACAAAAAGGAAAAAATATTTGGTAAGGATCTATTATTCAAAAATCTTAAAAATACTGTTAACGACCATGCCAAGCTACTTGGTATGCCTCCAAAAGAAAGAAAATTGGTGGCATGTTGTGGTTTTTCATGCGTGTTTGAGTACTTGAAACTGAAATTGCTTCTCTGCTGTTTAAAAATACTTTACTTAAGATCATGGCACATTTACCTCAATGTCTGTTATTGATGAAGTATGAAGAAGTGCTAATGGTTTCTTATTGTAAAGGTCTCGTGAGTGCTCACAAACACAATGCTATCCATAGACTTTCAGTGGGCACTGGATCAAGGCCACGCACTTTCCAGTGCCCACTTAGAGCAGATTGTCTTTGAATTACTAGCCGTGTATCATATCATTTAAAGAAAATGTGGTGATTCTCCCATAGGGGCATTGGCCAAGGGTTACCACAGCCACTAGAACATATCATGCTGCTGAAGTGGATGACGATACAGCAACACGGTGACTATTGCAGCTTCGTATTTTTGTATCAGGCTTTTGCGGACGCTCAGTACAGACACTTTGGAAGCTATTTTATGACAGCAGCTTCATTAGGAAGGTTCACCAGGGACCCTCTTACTCCACTCCATCCTCTTTCTTGCAACCCTTCCTTTCCAGCGTTACAAAAAATGATGGCCATTAATTTTATTAATTTGATTGGGCATGCTGTGATGGATGGAACAGGGGAGAAATGAGCTGCTGGCCATCCTGAGGTGATGTCAAGGGAAATGGGATGTATGGATTTCTTTACTCTCAACTCATTTTCAAGCTAATATTAGCTGCTGTGAAGTGTGTGCGTCTGTGTGTGTGTGTCTGCGAGGGAGAGAACATGGTGTGCTGGGAATAAAGCATTTTGCGCAGTTGGGCAGTGGCAACTTTAAAAAAAAAATGTAAATATTCATAGCCGTTGCCTTTATGACAGAGGTTGCATATTAGTAACATGGTCCATCCTTCATCCAGTAATATGCAACCAAGAAGTATTGGTAGCAATGCTATAGTTGGCGGATATATTCTTCCTACATGTTCCAGGCACTACAATAAGACAAAGACACGCTTCCGGTTTGTGTGTTATGCTTGCCATAGCACACTGAAAAGTCGTGCATGATGCCTTTGTTTCTGGTCCTGTCTGGAACCTAGAAGTGTGGAAATGATTTAATAAGAATCCACTATATCCTTTGTTTGCTTTACAGAGAATAGCAGTATCCTCAGGCCACTGAACAAATGAGGACGTTGAGACACAGGAAGGCAAAAGGGACTTGTCTGAAGTCTCCTAGTTGGCGAGTACCAGAGCCAAACCAGAACCCCTTTCAAACTACCTTTCCCTTCAAAGGCCAATGTGTTGATCCCCCCACACAGTGGGTCCTCAATAGTCTAACGCATTTCCTGAGTGACCTCACTCCTAGGCACGAATATTGATTTCAGTACTCTCTTAAGCGCTTGAACAGTAAATCCTGTAAAACTCATTTGCCTTTTATCCTCCTTGATTCTGTGATTGGTATTCATAGCAGCTGGGCAACTTTTTCCCTTGATTTTCCCCCTCATTACAGCAATATAGACGCATCTCATTCACACATTCACATCCAGGGCACAAGAGAGAAAAACTTCCCACGTTGCTCTTCTGCTGCCTCACACCCATCCTTCGGAAACGCTTTGACTCCAAGGCACCAGCTGCTCGACAGCCATCGCATGCAAGGTTGAACAGAACGACAACACAAGAGTCCTTGAGTTAGGTACAAGGTTTCTGCAAGGAATAATGGTGAGTGACAGGAGCCAACAGCATAGGTCTTTTCTTTGATATTCAAGTGTTACTGTGCCCTCAGGGTCTTCAGCAGCCCAATCTAATAAGCATTTATGCTTTAGGTGCAAAACCTGTTGTCAGAATTAGAGATTATTTATTTAGTCTTCAAAAGCACTGACAAGAGCAAAACCTCACTGCAAATCAGCACTTCTATTTTGATATCTTTTTGCTTTGAGTTCCAGGGTTCAGCAAGGTCTGTGACTGCCAGGCATTCACTTTCTCTCTCCCCAACTTCGAAGCATCTGGGCCATTTCTCTCTTCACCTAAATGCGTGGAAATAAAGAGTAACTCCACTGATGCCAAGTGAGTCAAGTCATTGTAAAACCAGTCTTCCTCAGAGAAGAATCAACCCATAGGTCTCAGTGCTAACCCGAGAAGGATACATGGCCTCATTCTGGTTGTGTACTGGTGAGAAAAGAGCGTGAGCGGCTCCAGAAACAACTGCCCACAACCCATGTCAAGGGCTATGCATGCTTCCAAAAGACTTTCCATAGGTCCTGGAGAAATCAGAGCCTTCTAGTCCTGAATCCTGAGCTTTCCCTATTGAATTATATAACCTCTCATGGATGGGGAAAGCATTTCCCACTTTCCTGGGGGAGAAAAGCATCTGTCTCTTGGCAAAGTCTCAACATGGCAGTCCACTCATCTCAACACCACCTATGAACACCACATATCTACGTATCCCTTCTGCCCCCACAGGATCAAAGATCTTGTCGTGTTTTCTTAATAAGGTCTCATTATTTTCCTATGCTCCCCATGTAAACTCTTCAGAGCAGAGAATTTTCTCTGTGCTATTAGCTTATACAGTGCCCAGCACAGTTAAGGCAGGGATCTTTAAGAGGCACTTCAACAAATATCAGTGCATTGTGAATAAAGTGGATGATGGCAAATACACAACAGTACATCAGCAAAAATAACTGCCCTTAAATCTCATTTCTACCTCTGAAGAACGCCCATTTTTTCAAGACCCATTACATGTTGCTGATAGGACATCAAGTCTAGCTGTTTGGTCTTTGGATCCTGGGAGAGATTTGCTTCAGGAGATACTCATTACTGAGCCTGAGGTAGGGTATGGTCATACAGAAATAATACTCTGCAGTAGTTGTCTGTGTGGCACAGTAAAAGCAACATGTAGTTTCCATAGAAAGTCTGTCTCAGCAACCTATTCCCCAGGAGCTCTCTGCAATTTGCATATCTCTGTATAATCTTATGATACCATACCATTAGACTTAATTCCAAATCCACTTCTCAGGCTATTTCAGTGGACTCCATAAACATCACTTGAAAGTACTATTCCTCATCTTAGTATCAAGTGGGTGGGATTATTAAACAGTGGTCACAATTATTTGTTCAAAAATTGAGGTCATCTCAACAGCTGAGTGCCTGGTTGCACCTGCAAATCAGGCCTTTAGTTGTCTGAATGACCTACATTTTCCGAGACATCCTTTAAAGAGCTGGGTGGATACTGCCAAAAACATTTCTGCAAACATTCATTAAAAATGCTTAATGAATCAGTTTTGGCTCTGCTCATGGCCCTTTTTTGTTCACTTCCTGCAGACATACACATGGTAGAACTGCCCACATGGAAGGCAAAGCTTAAGCTCACATACCGGACCTTGCAAAATAGAAAGCATTTCCCACAAGAAATCTCTTTGTAAGCTCTTTGCAGGATGCATTACAGTCAAAAAGCTGCGCTGCTGAGCAAGAGGTGCAACAAAGACCTTTTTCTAGTGCACCACAATGCCATTTCCCTTCTTTACTCCCCACAAATAAAAGCACTCCTTGTCCATCATTCCTACAAAAGAAAACACAAGACCCCAGTACTTTATTCTCCGAGGGGGCAGGTTTGAGGCTGGCTCCCAGCAGTTTTCAAGCAAATCCTTTTCCTTCCATGTGAAATCTTTCCAGTGGGCTCTTATAGCTCGCACTCTCTCCTGTTATGCCTCTCTGCCAAAATTTGCCCCATTCCCAATCTCCAGGAACTCAATCTCTCTTTGGCCTGTTCCCAAATTTTGGACATAACTCCTGCTCAACCAAAAACGCTCACCCTCTTTCCCCTCACAGCCCTTGTCTAAGCCTCATTTGTCCCTCCAAACTTGGGCCATCTTGTTTCTCCTCTTCCAAACTTCCCACCCATCTCTTCTCCAGTGCTTTTCTTGTCCTTTGTAACACATCTCTTCCCTTGTTCCTGTGCCCCACCGTTTGGCCCAGCAATGCCTTCCTTGCTCTCCCCATCTCCACTGCACTGTTCCCTCCATCTCCTCCTGCTTCCAGCTGTCTCATCCACCTCCAGAGCTGTGAACCCCACACTTGTATTGCAGCTGTGATGGGAAGAGAGGAAGGAGAAACTGCTGACAAGACCGAGACCCTGGTCCTCGGAGCCAACTGGGGAGAAGACCACACGAGGAGGAGCTGAGAAGATAACCAGCCAGACACTCCTGTAACTATAACCTCTTGTTAACCCATAAGAAGAGAATGACCCATGTTGACCAGAACTGGAGATTATGTTTGCTTCCTGCATGCCTCAGCCTATTGACTTAGCAGATAGCTGATGGTTGGCCAAAGTTGCTGGTGAGGAAGGTAAAACACTGTTGTCCCCAGGCTGAAAATTGGTGGGTCGATGCTCTTCCATTACCTACTTCTCTTCTGCCCCTCACTCAGATACGCTTGAACCCAGTATCTCAGAGCGTGCGTCTCCGCTGCCTGAGTTGGAGAACTCGGCACTGCTCCCCCACAGCCAGGACAGGAATCTACATGGACACCCGGGACTGGAGCAAAGACTGGGACTCCTGCGAAGTGAGCACATTACAGAACCGATGGCAACAAAGCTGTTCATTTCTAATTTCGTATTTCAAACGGTGAGTAACAAGCCGCAGCAATCAAACGTCATGAAAAATTTAATCCGGTAGTTTTTGCTTCCAAAGTTGAGCTGTCAAGCATTTGCTGAACAAAACAAGGCGGGATTTGTCAGCTAAATTATTCATGGCGAGTAATTGGCTCTGCTCTAGGATCTGATTTTACACCGCCCCTTTGCTCATCCTTGAACGCATTTGCTGTTTTTTCACTCTTCCCATTACAAAGCATTAATACCACAGACGCCTAAATGTGAAATAGAAACTGCGGATAGAGGGAAAGTGTGTGTGACAGCTGGAGGGGAGATGCTTGTGACCTCCAGCAGCATGACTCAATTTGAGGAGGGTTTCTGATGGCTCGTCTAGAGACCCAATGTGCTGTTTGGTCTTTGCCACGGAGCAAATTTATGTGATGCTTCCTCAGCCTGACAAGGGGTGCTTGTGCCCAAAAGCTTGCTAAGAAGAATTTTTCCAACTCTTTAACTTGGTCTAATAAAAGATATTAGAGTTACCCAAAGAACCTTGCCTGCCTTTATACATGCCAGACACTCATTTCCACGTAGCCAACTCTTCATTTGCCCCTAGAGCAGTGATTTTCAACCTTTCCTCTTTTGTGGACCCCTAAAAAATGTCAAATGGAGGTGCAGACCCGTTTGGAAATTTTAAATGGAGATGCAGACCTCTTTGAATTGTAGGAGTGGGTATTCACATACTTTTGATTGGATATAGTCATCTTCTGTAGACCCCTTAGACATAGCCTGCAGGCCTCCAGGACTCTGTGGACCACAGGTTGAAAACTACTGCCTTAGAGGATATAGATAGACAAATTGTAGGTTTGTTACAAAGTAACCATTACATCTGCGTGATCCTGTAGTGATATAAATGTTGTAAAACCATTGTAACTTCAGTGCACTTGCATTCAGGGTCAAAGTTGTAGTGGTTTAGCTGTCTTACACAACTGCAGGAGCTGGCAGATGTTACATTTACCCCACAGCAGCTGAAAAAACATGCTGGAGCAGCAGCTCCAATCCACTTTTGGAGCAGTTACAAGTTTGTTCAGAGCCAGAGTGTGCTTGTGTTAGGTAACTAACTGCACTTCCAAAGCATAATTAAGCTTCCTCTCATTGAGTGGGAGCCATAAGTGCAGAATGGCTGTTGCGCTGTGAACCCACCGTCACTTTCTGAGCATTCAACACGCTGTGCAGGGAGTCTCTGAATTGGGAGTGATCCTGCTTTGCGCTGTTTTCGGAAGAAGCTGGAGCTGTGCATTTTGCTCGCATTTGCCAATGAGTTGTGAATTGCTGACTTGGCCAGCATTAGTGGTTAATTTAGACAGCAGACCTGGAATTTCAGCAGCAACAGCTGGAGCATCAGTAGTGAGGGCAGAGATGCTAAAGAAAGCAAACATAAAGATCTCTCCCTTTGGGGTGAGGAGTTGTGTTTTTGCCTCTCCCTGTGCTTCCTGTAGGGAGAAAGTTATAGCAGCATCAAGGAGTTGTGTTTTTGCCTCTCCCTGTGCTTCCTGTAGGGAGAAAGCTGCAGCAGCATCAGCGAGACGGAGCAGGAAGGTCTTCATGTATTATCCTTCCCCACACACAGCTCTGCCAAAGCACCTGAGCCCACTCCAATCCCTGTGTCCACCTGCGCAAAATAACCCCATGACTGGCACTTCTAGGGTAGCCTGATTGGCACATCCCGAGTGTAACAGGCACTGCTATAGCCTGTCCCTCCACAGCAAGGCTGCAAAAATAGGTAGAAAAGCCAACACGAATGATGTGAATAAGACTTTTTATTCCAGGGTTTTTATTTTGCTCCCAGCCATACATACAAGCAGAATTCAGGCTTCTCTTCAAACCAGTTCCTTTCCTATGCAGCTCAATATACCCCAGTCCTTGCCAGTAATAGCATCTCTCCATGTCCCTATCTTGTGTCCCTCACAGAGTAGAAATGCTGAATTTCTCCTGAAATGTCTTTCCCCATATTCTTTAAATCAAGCTGGGTTTTTGGATGGGATAGTTTATGGTAGCTTTCCCACATGGATTAAAAACACACCACAAAGGTAAGAAAAGAGACCATTGGATAGAATCAGTCAGTATTATCACTTCCCATTGGTTTAGTGTGAGCCTCACAATGTTTAATGTTAAAGCTCCAGTTCTAGTAGTCTCGTGAGCATGGAGAATATTTGTTTCCTTAAAAAACAAACAAAAAGAAGCACATTTTTAAAGGCTCAACACTTATTCCAAAAGAACTGTAATATTCGCAGGCCTGGATCATGTGTTTTAGTGTCTGTGAGTGGTAACACAAGGTCTATACAGCTAATTGTCCACGTGATAATGGGTGGGACATTGCAACCATGAATCATTCATAGTTTCAGCTTGATCTAGGGTGTTTGTCATTATACAAAGCTGAGGAAGTGGGAACAGGAAAATCGCTTGACACAAAACAAGTTAGAGTTTAGTCACAGGGGGGAGAGTGAAAGGGAAATAGCATAACAAATAAAGAAAAGAATACATAAAAAAAGACGGAAATTGAAAGTAGGTGAGATATGGAGAAGTTATAAAGCGGTTATCCCAGGAAGATATGTAACATTAGCTAGGAGTGTGAGGACCTAGAAAAAAGTGAGGTAATAATATCTTATTGGAAGAACAGGTGCTGGCTTTCACATCTACAAGGAGCTATTTCTTCTTTCTTCTGCACTTGGTAGCAGCTTCAAGTGTAGATGCTAAAGCCAATTTCATTCGGAGATGGGGAAGATGTGTATCTTCTGAACCTTTACATAAATGTGCCTTGTGTATGATAAAAGCCATGAGGTTACACTATTACGTGGTGGGTGGATTACCCTTAGCTGCACCAGATATGGGCGCACACATGCTGCCCGTATGGGGGCAATCACGTGGAAGGCCCAATTGTGTTTGAGGGGCTGCTTCAACAGCAAGAAGCAGAAAGTAAGGCTGTGTCAGGCTTCGGTTCCTGATTCAATTCGGGGAGATTTGGCCCGACTAGGTGACCGAATCGCTGAATGTAAATCGAATCAGAGCACCCTTTAATCTCTTCAAATCAAATAGGAACCCTCCGAATCGATGCAGAGAGATTCGGAAAGATATGGAGATCCGGACACAGACACAGCTTTAAATGTTTTTTCTACATATGCAAGATAGCAGTGGCAGGGGCAACACGTAGGGGGTGCATGACACTGTCAGCAGCGCCTGTGCCGCTCACCATCCTGCCACCAACACAGCGGCGGCATCTGCGGGAAGTCCACAATCACCTCTGCCCACCACCGACACTGCCAGTGGTGCCAGCAGGTGGTCACCAACGTTTGGTCAGAGCTCGCCATCCTCTCCCCCCCTGCCAACAGTGCTAGTGGCATCTGGGGGAGCTCCCAGCTTGCTGCTGCCAGGCTCCCACTGCCACTGATGCAGCCATGCCCCTCCAGCTGTCAGGGGCACATGCCATTCATGGCTTCTGGTCCACTTCCGAGTCTGCTGGGGAGCACACTAAGACCCGGCCCCCCGCACTCCCCCCACCCAGTGACTGATGTCTCCTGGGTCTGGGGGGACACCCAGGGTCCTACCGCAGCCAATTGCTGAGCCGGGGGTGTGGGGGGGGCACCTTCATGCTCAGTGGTGGCCCCAGAAGTGGACCAGAAGTACTTCTGGGTTCACCGTTGGGTATGTGGAGCGCCCCCCTGTACTCCTGTGGGACGTCCCATGTGCCCCAGCATTGTGTCGTTCACAAGCTACAGTGGTGCCTCAAGGTACATAGAAAAAACTTTTAAAGCTGTGCCTATATCTCAGTTGTTGATTCTCTGAATCAGCGGCGAATCTTCAGATTTGGATTTGGCCACTTTGAATCAGGAACAGTGATCTGAATCAATGAATTAAACCACTGTCCCTGATCCGGGCCAAATCTGAATCGATTAGGGCCTGCTTCGCACAACCCTAGCAGAAAGTACAAGGATCCTGGCTGGCCTCTAGTAATATCTATTTTATTTGGGTTGGCTTGGGTGAAGATGACATGCTAGATGCTTTTCCCCAGCTTGTCCAAGGAAAGATGGTGTTCAAGACACTGAACTAGGACTTAGATCTGCTTTTAGTCCTTGTATTTACCTTGTACTTTCTGTGGGACTTAGGGCAAATCATGTAATCTTTCTGTGTTTCAGCTGCACACCTCTAAAATAGAGATGATAATACCTCCTTTATCCCACCCTTTGTCTCCTCCCTCCCCAATAAGCTAAGATCTTTAGGGCATGGATTATTCTCTTGCTGTGAGCATGCGGCACTTCACATAGCGGAGCCATGATCTTAGTAGACACCTTTTGTGCTACAAATATGTCATGACTATCATCATTATCAATAGATTTGATGGCAGACTTCAGGCTCTACAATACCTCAAGACTATGCTATATCTCAGGACTTTACCAGACAACCAGGTTTCTCCGTTTTAATTGGATTTTAATACATATTTAATAAACTCCTATTAACCATATAAAATAATGAGGCTAACTAGTAGCCATAAATTAGTTGTATGTCTCATCCCTACATAGTATTAAGTATAAGGTGTAAAAGACCTAATTATTTCCGTATTTTTAAACTGCAGTTTATTTAACCACTGTTCTTGCTCATTTATGCCAGAAGTGGTTCACAAGTTCAAAGTTTAAATGTTCATTACATTACAGTTGATTTTTTTTTTTCCAAGCAGAGCAAAAGGATGCTGTTCACGTTCTTCCCTTTAACAGGACATTTATTTTTTACATCAAAATCCTGGACTCTGATTGGCTGATTTCTGTTTATTTCTGATCATTTCTGATTTCATGTTTATGCGAGATAGCAACAAGACAGAGAAGGCGGCTGACGGTGACGTATAGGTTACCTGACTCAAGAGTCTAATACTGCACTCCTTGTTCACCAAGGTCAGCTTTACTCAGGTAAGGAACTTTACAAACTCTAGACTTCCCGTTTACTTCAAATGAGACTACTTAATTGAGTTAGTAGTCTGATGACCATGAATGTTTAAGCAGCAGGCTCCGAGTAGAGGCATGAATAATGTGGGGACCGATCACAACCTCCTACTACCCCCTCCATTTGGATTTCCTAAGGGTGCAGCACTCTGATTTCCAGAAACCTGTATTTGACAAACATTCAGCTAGTAAAATGTCTTTTTATCAAGCATATATTGGTACTGGCAGCCTTGCAAGGAAGCCAGTTGGGTAAAAGTATAGGTTTCACTCCTCCCCCTACCAAAGTAGAAAAAAGGGGCTTTTTTCCAACAAATTAAATACATTGGAAATATCCTTAGCTGCATTTTTATTGGGGCAAATTCTACATCTGTGTTTCTGTCCCCCCCAAAACATCAAAGGCACAAAAAGCAAACTATCTGGAAATACCAATGATTAAATGTAGTCTGCTATTCATCTGATATCTTTGGTTTCCGCTATCATAAATCCTAGTTTCATTCTAAGACAAATTGTCACATTATGGCCCAGCTACATAGGCTCAAACAATTTTTTTTGTTAGAGAAAAATCCATGCCAGATTAGGACATATGGCATTTCGGTTTATGACTAAATCATTTTTAAAGCTGCTTTCTCCATGAGTCATAGGTGTGTTGCTGAAAGAACCCTGTCAACAATAGCTTATTTACATACAGAAATAATTAGCATTATTATGGCAACCTAAAGTGGGAGGATTATGGTGACAAAGCATCATAAGATTTGGTATGCCATATTAGGGAGGATGAGGAACAAAATGTGAAGATTTCTAAACCAGAGCTACATAATTTGGCCACGAACCAAAGAGGACAAGATGAAAACCATACTTTTTACATTCTTTCCATTATGAGTAAAACCTCAGATCATTGCAGTTGAAAGAACTGGACTGAGTCTAATCGATCACATAGGAAGACTGTTCACTTTTGCACTTCACTCAAAATAGACACTGGTATGTTTGCTTTGCATTTAAAGTCATTTCCTTTTCTGATTTTCTACACAACCAGTGCATTGCTAGGTCTGAATACTTCACATTAAATGGCTAATATTTACAGCAAAAAGAGAAAAAAATTGTATTGGATATATGTAATTAATTTACAAGCACGTTTCTATTCGTAGCAGATATTTATAAAAACCCGTTTTTTGTTAACAGCCTCTAAATATGGAGCTAAATTAAATTTATACTGCCACTTTAAATTACTGGGCATATCTCATACAAGTGCTCTGGGACTTGCATGGGCTTTACATCATTAATAAGTGGAACTAAATAATTACATGCTCCAGTGGCTTATAAGGTCCAGAAGTTATCACCATGTAACCTGCTTTCTGGCTTAAGAAGAAATAATTGTCTCTGTATCTACTAGAGCTGAAAGTATATTGCAAATATAAAAATATCCCATGAACATATATTCACATTTGGAAATTAATTTATGATGGGACACAGAACACTTTGTTTTCCATTTCTCATAATACTCTTTCAAATTAATTTATTGTCAGGAACGCTAACATCTTGTGCTTGTCTGACGTGCAAAACTATGTGTGAAAAGGCAGGCCAAAACAGTATTTAATGCAGTTCCTGGAGGTTTTTCTGTGAGCCTTTCAGGCAGAATCGTAAGCCAAAGATCCCATCTGTCATCATGAGCATAAAGATCCAATGCTCTTGGATGAATTTGTTCATCCTCATCATTTTTACTCTCTCAGTAGCACCTGGAGACCTAATAACAGGCCTGGACTATAGTGCTAGAGCCTCCACAAATATACAACTAAAATACGGTGTGGCAGATTCTGTATTATAAAGGCAGATCCCTTCTCTCCCAAGCAGCTGCATTTCAGGCATGGCACATAAGAGTAGCAAGTGGATTTGGTGGGTAAACACCCAGATTTGTATTCACTTGTGGTGCTGAATAGGTGCTCTTTGTGTCGGGTTATTTAACCAGCGGACAAATCCGTGGCCTGAGACTGGTAGTGGATGCCAGGTAAAGAAAACGAAATGTTCCTTAATGGAAAGTGTTGATATCAGTCCTTGGAAATTTGCACTCCTTCTCTGCAGGATTTCTAATTTAGTAGGTTTAACAGATATTACCAAGGGTAGTTCAGTCAATGTGAGCAACCCCAGAGTTGTCACAGTCCAACCCCTACCATAGACAGAACGATACTCACTACTCATGATCAAAGCCAAACAGAAAATTAAAATCCCTCCCGTAAAAAAGATCCTAAAATATCTGTCTGAGAAGTGGAAAATTCCCAACCACATCTACAACTAACCCTGGGGTACCTGCTTGCACACATAAGGTATTTTGTCGTGGCTGGAACCTCACTGAAACTATCTGATCTGCTTCAAGAATTAAGATATTATTTCATTATTATTAGTCTTACAGCAGCACCGATGATGGATCAGGGCACCATTTCACTAATGAACAGAGCGAAAAAGGAGTCCTTGCCCTCACAACCTTTCAATTTGACTACAGGACAAGAAAAGCAGTGGGATATAACAAGTGGAGGAGCGCAAGGACACAATATCAGTCAACATGCAAAGGCAGGGGTCTCAGCCCACCAGCTGAGATATCTCCTTTTCTCTGACACTTGTGGCTGACCTCAGTGAGAATTGCCCTTTCACAGGCTCTGTCCTAGTTATCTGTTGTTCTCCACTAAGATGCGCACTGGTTTTGGACATGCCACTGCAGATATCTCTGCAGCTAAATCTCCTCTGCTAACATGATGGAGTGGGTTGAAATCCCGCAAGAGTAGGGTAGGAAGGGACCCCAGGGATTCACCTTGTTCAGCCCCTACTCAAAGCAGGATCATAAGCAAGGTGTGAAAGGCTTAGAAAAGTCTCAGGCAGACCCTTAGAAAGTATGTTGAATGAGTTCATGGTATTTCCAAGTGTGTCCTAGAGATACCCATTCACTTTCAGTAAGTCAAAAGCAGGTGGCAAATCTTGTATTCAGTCTGGTTATGAACTCTCTTTAACTTATGGTTCAATTTGAAGCATTGCCTACAGAGGGCACTGTTACACCTGGCATCAGAGATCAGTCACGTCAAACAAAAAATCAAAATGCCACATACATTACATACTATCTACAACTAAGTAGAGGGGTGCAGTCTGAACATGTTCTGAGGCCAAAGAGGAAGAGATGCTAGTCACTTGAAATGGAAGCAAGTCCTTTGTCCATTTGCCCCGTAGCGTGACCTCACAAAGTATAAAATTTGTCATTACAAATATTCCATCTGGCAAGCTGAATCGGCTGCAGGAAAGCACAGAGACTGAAGGAATGCTCCCCATACTATAACCAGCAACTTCAGCAGACATGATTTATTAGTTTCGCTCTCTGTCTTTAAGTAATATTGGCCAAATTGTAAGTGCCTCTGGGGTTGTGTGCTCCTTCTGCATGCATGAATAGACACCTGTGTACGGCCCTGAATGTGTCATGCACGTCCGACTTGCCTGGGCAGGTCAGAACTGTCTACCTAGTGTATTACTACGGCTATTTACAAGCACAAAACCCATGTGAGTGTTTATGTAACCAAATGCAAGTGTACTGAACAAGAAGCTGAGCTCAGACTGTGGCCTTGCTAGTCCAGAAGTGGGAAGCGGTCTCTAAATGATACTATGCAAGTGGGGTTTTTTTTGTCCTAGATGCAATCAGTCTCACTATCTTCACACTAATCCTTGGCGTGAGGGGTGTGCTCTGTGTCATCCCCCTCTTGTAATAGAAAACATCATATCAAACAGCTTCTCAGCGGCCTAAATAAAAACATGTTTTGCTTCTTTGTCACTTATGCTGACGTAGGGGTTGAGCTGATGTGTTGGTGAAAGGATTTAATGCTGCCTAAGATAAAAATGCATCATCTTCTTTGGGTTTACACTATGCAATAAGGCTAAAATGCTAAGAGAACAGGGAAGCAATTCCCTTTACTAAGTATATGTGCCAGTGTCTGATGGGATGGTGACTAGCGACATGTGTAGATGAAACAGGGCTTTACTTCACCCTAAATTGAAGTGGTGGGTTTTTAAAAACACCACTTCAATTTAGGGCAAAGTAAACCCCCATGCTATGTACACCTATGTCTTACTTGCCTCTCTTGTGGCGGGGAGGGGAGGGTGACTTGCCAGCTGGTGGAGCAGTCCCTGGGCTGGCGCTTCCCTCTGTGGCACCCTTCCCCAGCTGGCACACACCCACAGGCACCCAGCTTGGGTAGTCCTGGGGGGCACCACAGCTGTGGAGGGAAGGACCAGATCCCCACGCAGCTCATACAGGCAGGCAGGCTCCAGGGAGTGGGGACAGATTAGCCTTGCCTTTTTTTGGTCTGGGTTGTTGGGTTTTTTTGGTGGAGATTGCTTTCCCAGGCTGCCGCCAGGCTGCCTGCACAGCCCCTGAGCTGCCCGGAGCCCGGTACATCGCTCCGCTGCTGTTGGGCAGCAAACTAAAAGAGAGCTGTTTTAGTTCGCTGCACCTCAAAGTCATTTAAGGTGCATTACGCCGCTGAATGTGCGACGGTGGCTGGAATTACCGCACGATGCACCACCGATGTGTGCAAACACCAGCAGCATTACAGCAGTGCAAAAGCATTTAACCCACTTTAAAGCGTTGTGCACGCATGCCCTAAGGTGACACTGTTAACTGTTGCAGGTAGAGATGGGCTCGAACAAAACTCAGAGCTGGGGCTGTTGTTGGCTACCGACCTCTCACTGCAATCTCTGGAATAGCCTAAACTAGCCCCCACCATCCCAACCTCAACATCCTTGCTTGACCTTTTGGGCACTTGCCGTCTTTCCTCTTAGATGGGATTTTGCAGTTTCAGCCACAACTGTAGCTGAGCAATAAAAAAATGACTCAGGGCCTGAGAGCATGACTTATGAATGATTTAAGAGAGCTATGGAGGAAATTCTGCCCTCGCTGCTGGGAATGGAATAAAAGAGGAGACAGGACAGAAAGCAGTGAAGCGCCATCCTGCCAGCACTGCAGGACCAAAGCTGCTCCTTCCTTTGAAGAGGACTGGCAATGCATGTGACCCAGCTAACATGACAGATGTCACCAGATGACAGCCCCTGAGGGACCACAGCCACCAGGGATTAGGTCTGTTTCCTCTCCCTTCCAATTCCTTGAGTGATAGGAAGATTCAGCCATGCAAAGGGAGCTGACGGGAAGAGAAAATCTCTATATTTTCTTTCCTTTTAATGTATTGATGCCACAGAGGGTTTGGCCCAAAACAGGGACAGCCTCCCAGCTAAGCGATGATGGAAGAGGGGTGGGAGGCATGAAATCATGATATTCCAGAGGGAAGCCAGAAAAACTGGGCATCTCAATGAAACCATCTTGAGATTCATACTCCAAGTTTCCTAGATCAAGGAGGGTCAAGGAGTGGAGATAAGCATCCAAACTAAGACGGCTCTCAGAAGATCTTGAGGGTCTCCTTTTACGGCTCCATCCGTGTTGCTGGGGATCTACGCTCATTTGGGTTGGCAGGGATCTACGCTTCTCTGTGTCTTAGCAAGACTAAATTAAAACGGGCCCAATTCTGATCTCACACGGTGAGCTTTACATTAGCGAGCTTTACACTACCATCGGTGGGAGAAAGGGAAAGGAGGCTCAGGCCCACACTTCCATTAGTGCTGGAGCAGTCAGCTGTTTACTTGTCTCTCCCATGACTGAGCATGTGTTTGACTTGCCTGTGGTACGTTCCTCTAAGTGATATTGGGATCTTTGACTTTAACCTCTTTCATTCATTACATGCATTTCTCTATAAAGAGATTTTGCTCATTTCCTTTTGGCATTTCAATCCCTAAACACTTGAATAAGTAGCATTTTTTATTTTTCATTAGTGCAGGCAGGGAGGGGGCAGTGGGACTAGTTCTCTCTGTCAGTATGATGCATGCACCTAATACACAAGAGGCCCCACCATCAGCTTCACGAACAGAAAGCCATTTTTTTTCACTGAGCTGGCATTTATTAGTTCGCTTTTTCTGCCATTTGAAATTTGAGGCTAATATAAACTTGAAGTCATAATTTTTGCCCAGAAGGCCAAGCTCTCTGCTGTTTACATGTGGTCACCCAAATTCCACGCCGAATGGCTGAGACTTTGTATTATTGTTCATACAGGAGGCCTGGCCCATTTGGTACAGGTTAGCGCGCAGGTTAAATCAAAGCCATCCATTCATTCCCCGTTCCTGCCTCACTTGTGCATATAAGTTTATAGGGATGAATCATTAAAAAAGAATCCCAATAACAAGTGCAAATTGCACTTAAAAAAAAAAATTAAAATGAGGCATAGCCCTTGCCCTTCTCCCCTTCCCCCTTCAGCTGCCTATAATCCACAGTCTGACAAAGCAAAACCGGGCTGGAAGGGAGCTATTAAGTCAGTTCCCCGGAGGTTTAACACTTGCAGCAATTTGTAGAGGAATTACTGGCTGAGCTCAGTTTGCAGCCTGCCTCTAGCCCTCCATGCAGGGTGTGGTGCTGCTGGAGTGGAGCAATTTGCTGTCTGCAAATGCCTCGACTTTGATTAGTGCTAGGATTGGGAGGGCCGTGGAAAGCTTAAACAGACAGACCTGTGTTCCTGGGGTAACATTCCAGCTCTGAGGAGCTGTTGTTAAGGCCAAGCTCGGCCTCTTCTCCCTTTTTTCAAATGCATTGTTGTTAATGTTAGCTAATCTGCAAGATATGCCAACTGTCTGGCAAGTGAGATTCCAGGCAGCCCTGTTTGTTTAGGATTGAAGTGTGCTTTGCAAATCCAACTTTGACATGTTTTTCAAATCTGCCTCAGCCATGAATGTTTAAAGGTGCACCGTGCTTTGGAAGGCAAAGAAAAAGCCACGTTTGTAGCTGGCTCCTTGGAACTGTTTTCATTTTAATAGAGACCCCGACAGGGTGAGTTTCAGAATCGGAACGTGATTACCATCTTCGTTATTATTTCTTTGCTGCAAAAAGTCTTCGGGAAGCCTGAAACCAAAACCTCTTTGCCCACTACACTTTCCTTATCTCCACAGCACAGCTACGCTGTGGCTTTGTGAGCAGTGGACTACTATGCCAGGCTTTTTTGTTCAGTTAATCATAAGCCATCTGTGACGTGTAAGTGCTAACGGGGGCACAACACTGCTCTGTCACCACCGTCCCCGCTGCTGCTGGGCAAAGGGTCCAGTTGGGCTGTAGCCCCATGCCCCGCGGTTGGCACAGAAATTGCACGATGCCACCCTCTCCCTCCCCCCACTACTGCTGGACCCTGGCTTCGCTCAGGCTGCAACCCCGTGCCTTGCACCCCACTGTTGGTGCAGAAATCTGGGGGAGCATGTGTCCCCCATTCCCCCCAACACGTTGCTTCTTCATAAGCATCAACAACCCAACAATAGCATACTGCTGCCAGTACCCAAGTGGAAAAATGGGTTCATGTCTTGACTTTCCACACCCTCCAGCTCTGTCTAACTCTGCGGAAACGCATGCAAGCAAGGGGAGACAAGGGCCTCTCAGCTGAACGCCCCATAACAGATCCTCTGTTCATGGTTAGGGGCTGTTAACTCAATCCTTATAGCAACTTACTGTCAGGCCCTGGAAACAAACAGAAAACCAATCTTAGTATAATAGTCTGTCTGCTCTTAATACCACCTAGAAAGTGAGCAGACCCATTGGGGGTGAGCTAAAGCTTCTGCTGGCCCATGCGGAGTATCCAACTTGGAGGTCACATAGACCTAGACAGCTGACAAGACTGGCATTTGAGAGAAACAATTACCATCGTGTTCACAGAGGGAAATGACAAAAAGGTGCCTTCAGTCCCTCGCGTCGCATTAGGATCTCTGCCTGCTGGCGAATTCCAAAGCAGTCAGAATTGCAAAACAGCTTGACAAACTATTGGCAAATCTCCACTCCCAACACACCTTTAGGATGCTTCCTCTTATCTGGCCACATCCTGTCCATCTCGTCTGGTCCAGAGATGTGAGAGAACTGTAAAACATGCAGTTACACAAGGTCCCAAGCTGTTGAAGGGGTCCCACTGGATTACAGCTTTTGCTTAGGGTGCTTCCTATCATAGAGTAAGAGCCCATAACAGGGCATTTACGGAGGGACCCCAAAAGGGAATCCTTACCATCGGTCTGATCTGAACTCCAGCCTGGCTGCTTTCAGGCAGCCTCCTGTCTTCACTGAACAATGAGGCAACACAGACACAGCCAAGGGTGGATCAAGACGAGACGCAGTGGGGCAGCCAATCCCCACTTCAGACTGCACTGTGCTATGGAAGCCTCTAGGGACTTTTTAAGTCCCCCAAACAGGTAAGATTCCCCCCCACTTCCTATCTGTGCTTAGAGGCATGTCCCTTTTTCTTCCACTCCTGCCTGCTGTTGCTGTTTTCCCTGCTGTCCTGAAGGCAAAGGAAGCTGCAGCACTGCTCCTGCCCACTCCAGCCAGGCTATGCAGGAGCTGAGCTCAGCTGGCAGTAGGGGTGGTCAGAGCATGGGTGATTGGTGATTGCCGAGCCAGCAGTGAAACTGGAAGTGCATTTCTGATTTTGCAGCTGGCGCTCCCAGGGGGTGCACGGCTGATCTCAGGGAGTGAATGTGCACCCCCTACACATTGCCAATGGGTCAGAACATGGATTTCCCCACCCTGTTGGGATTCCCAAGAGGAAGTGTGGGGAGGGGGTGCCCCCTGCCACTGTCCCCAGCTGAGCCCAGCCCCCACACAGACAGGTTAAGGAGGGTAGAAGTGGCTCTAGAGCTCCCCCTCAGCCCCAGGACACAGCGGAAGAGCAGGGCAGATGGGGGAGCAGGGTGGTAATGTGCCTCTGAGCACAGAGGGGAAGTTGTGGGCAGGATTCATACGTGTTCTGGGGACTTAAAAAAATATCTGGACATTCCCAAAGTGAGATTCATAGATTTATATTCATAGATTCATTCATAGATGTAGGTTTGGAGGGTACCTGAGATCATCAAGTCTGACCCCCTGCGCTGGGCAGGAGTGAATACTGAGTTCATATGACCCCTAGTAAGTTTAAGCTCAGATCTGACCACACTAGTGGGGAAGAAAGAAGGCTGGGAGAAGGGGTACAGACACCCCTTGCAGAGCTGATTGCTGCACCCATACTCCCACTTTGCAAAATACTGGATCCATCCCTGGAAACAACACCATGGCTGGATCAAAAGTCAATTGATGTCAATGAGAGGAGTTGGGGAGGGGAGTTGGGAGTCCAGGAAAAGTGGTTGTTCCTTAAGAAGACGATCCTCCAAGCCCAAAGGGTGACAGTCCCAACGTGGCTCAAAGGGGGCAAAAGTGCTCAAAGCCCCCATGGCTCACCAAAAGCATCCAGGAACATCTCAGAACCAAAAAGGAGGTGTACACCCAATGGAAAAGAGGGGCCATTATCAAGGAGGATTATACCTCCATTGCTCAGGACTGTAGGGGGGCTGTTAGGAAGGGGAAAGTGGAGCAGAGGCTATGGGACCTGAACCTGTTCATCCTCCACAAGAGAAGGCTGAGAGGGGATCTGGTAGCTTTCTAAAAAATGGCTAAGGGGACCAGCAGGCTATGGGAGAGTCCCTGTTCCCCTGAGCACTACTGGGAGTAACAAGGAATAACGACCATAAGTTGACTGAGAATAGATTCAGGCTAGGTATCAGGAGGTGCTACTTCACAGTCAGGGCAGCTAGGACCTGGAACAAACTTCCAAGGAAGGGGTACTCACTCCTACTCTGGGGGTCTTCAAAAGGAGGCTAGATAATCACCTGACTGGGGTCGTTTGATCCCAGCTTTTATTCTTTCCTGCCCATGACAGGGGGTTGGGCTTGATGATCTGCTCAGGTCCCTTCCGACCCTACCAACTATGAAACTACGAGATTCTTTTCATTGACTGCATGAAGGTATGGATTTGTACTCAGATAAGTCCTCTGACACCTGTACAGATAAGTGCATCCCTTGTCAACAATAGCATCCCAATGGAAATCATCCTTACAGCCTCACCTATGGACCTTGAACAGACCGAAAAGAATTTCATATGATCGTCACATGAAAGAGTGTTTCTAATATATAGCAAATTGTTCTGAAATTATCCTCCAGGAGCCTCCAGGACCCTCCTGATCAGACAGAGTGGATCCTTTGGGCATGTTAAAACTTGTATTTGTGTTCCTATAAAAAGCAAATTAAAAAGTGTCCATTTCTTACTTACTCTCCTTTCCAAACTGAAATCATAGAGATTATTATCTGTATTACTGCCTAAAGCCCATAGAAGAAGAGGACAGTAATGCAACTGATCTGGCTTTTGATGGCTTTTCCAAATGTGTCCGCCACATCATTTGATCCCCTGCTCACTCTTGAAATAATAGTGTCAAATGCCTGGCATGTTTTCTCTATAATGTGATTTTATTTGAAGGACTTATCATATAACTCCTGTTCAAAAAACACATGGATAATCCCAGCCAAACATCACCCAGTCTTTAATCATCCACATCATAAACACAGTCTGTGCAGGGGGCACTTTTTATTCCCACTAAGCTCATGATGCAGTCACCATTTGTTTAAATTTTTATAGTGCCACTAGTCACTTGGGTATCTGAGTTTAATTTGGTTAATTCATCCAAACAGGGATTACACACAATACTATGTAACTTGGATATCCAATAGCCAACAGAAGATTGAAGCAGCAAAAAGAAGTAAAGGACTGAGACAAAGGCATGAGTGAGATGGAAGCAGAAAGCCACGTCTTGGCTTTCCCTATAAAAGGTTGGTCTCAGTTAGCCATTTTCAGTGCAAAATGACAATAACTTTATAGAAATTACTACCTTATAATCAATGGTATTTAGACACAGATTCACAGAAGTTTAAGGCTGGAAGGGGCCTCATGACATCATTGGGTCCAGCCCCCCTGCTCTGGGCAGGAAAGACTGCTGGGGCCAAATAACCCCAGCAAGGTGCACATCCAGTATCCTTTTGAAGATCTCCAGGGTAGGTGCCTGCACCACCCCTGCTGGAAATCTAGCTTTGGTGAATAGTTGTTCACCTAGCCCCTGATGCTCATCCCTGCTATAATTGTAATATTTGTCACTAGGGTTAGGGACAGACAATCAAAAACCCTGAGCTTAAATTGATTCAACCTTTGCAGGTTAGTCTAACCTGGCTAGGCTGAACCAGTTTCCAGTCATTCAGACAATCGCTCTAGACTGAGGAAATTCAGGCACATGCCTGCAGTGGCTCAGGCTGGAAGCCAGGGAGCACTACAGCAGGTCCCAGAAGAAAGCTCTGATTAGGGAGGAGTGCAAACCCCCAGCCTGCCTGAAGTCCCAGGTTTTTCCAGGCTCACTGCTCAAGGGGCCAGCTCCCAGCTAGCGCTGAGGTAAAGGTGTGGGGGGAAGAGGGTGTAGTGCATGCATCTGTTGATGATATGGAGCTTTTCATTCTCCATCAGCTTGCTTTTGTATACTGCCTGCAAGAAACCAACAGGCCGGGGGGGGGGGGCTGATAACAGTGTCACCCCTATCTCAATGTTTATCGCCCCATTAAGAAAACAGTGGGACATTACCAGCTATCTGTTGATTCAGCATGCACCCAGCATGTGGTCTGCTAGCTAATACACAGATACATTCTTCACAAGGCAAGGGGGAGGGAGAATTACTGTTTAGCAGGGAGTGCTGAGGGGGCAGGGTGGGAGCAAACAGCTTTTAAACAGCTTTTCCAAGGAAGGACATTAAGCTACCTGTTGAATAGCTCCAAAAAGCCTGTCTGCCTCTGTCATCTCCCACAGCACAGACTGTAGCCAGCATGTGGTCTGCTAGCAAATGCTGAGGTGTCTGTGAGGGATGGCGCAATGCCTGCTTAGCACAGAGTGGAGGGAAGGTGGGGAGCAGAAGCCAGGCAGATGCCTGCAGAGACTGCCAAGCTCCAGTGAGGCAGCAGAGGGGAGGGGCCAGCCCTGCTGTGGAGCAGAGAGTCCCACCCAGCCAGACAGCATGCTGGGATGCTGGGGGACTCTGATTCATCTTAAGCCAGCAAAGGGTTTGGGACAGACATTGAATAAATTGGTTTAAGCCAAATCAGTTAAATCTATTACTACATTCAACCAGGTTTATCTCAAACCGATTTCAGCCACTTTTAGACTTGTTTCTGTGCACTAAATGTCTGTTCTGTTACAGGTTTAAACCAGTTTCTGATCACTTAAGCCAGTTTACGTGTAATGTCTGTCCCTAGCCCAGGAGGCAGTCATTAATGTTATCTACATATCTATTAATAGGGAATGTTTATCCATTCATTTAAGTGTGACTAAATGTGCATTAAGCAATTTTTTCCCAGATGTCTACATATGCAGGGGCTTGGCACATAATTTGTTAGTGGCAAGTCCCTGCAGCCCTGCCATGTGCCCCTAATGGCTGGGCACACCTGGCACTAAAGTAAGTGAGGGGTCACATCTACACATGCATTAATGTGCTTTAACTAATCTCACCTAAATTTGATACTTGCATTTGCAAGTATCAAATTTAGGCACAATTAGCTTAATTTTGCCATTTTTAATGTGCATTAAGGGCCTGCACATGTAAATGAGAGTCCATGAAGCACATTAAATTAAGCTGATGCACATTACTATGTCTTGTGTAGACATGCCCAGTAGGGGTGCGCAAACTGGGTAGTATTTGATTCAGATCCGACCCAAATTGGGGACAGTAATTTGATTAGTTGATTTGGATCACTGTCCCTGATTCGATTGGGCCAAATCCAAATCTGAATATTCAATCCTGATTCAGAGAATCAATGATTTGAACAGAGACACAGCTTTAAATGTATTTCTACATACCTTGAGGTGCCAGGCATGGCTCCTGAAGACTGTGATGCTGGGGCAGATGGAGCATCACACATCAGAGTCAAGGATGGGGTGTTTGCTTTGCAGCAAACTTGGAAATGGACCAGAATTTCTTCTGGTCTACTTCCAGATCCACTGGGGAGCATGCTGGGAGGGGAGTCCCACCCCCGTATCCCCTTGGCTTGGTGATTGGCCACAGGGGAACCCCGGGTGCTGCCCTAGGCGCAGGAGGCACCAGCCCTGAGCCCGCAGGGCGCAGGGGGGCCCTCCAGTTTGCTCTCCAGTGGACCTGCAAGTGGACCGGAAGTGCTTCTGGTCCACTTCCAGGTCTGCTGTTGAGTGCACTGGGGAGCCCCCCATGTTCCTGTGGGACACTCCATGCACCCCAGCATCTCAGCATTCATGAGCTGCCTGCTACCTTGATGTATGTAGAAAAAACATTTAAAGCTGTGCCTATATCCGAATCACTGAATCTTTCCAAATCTCTTCGATTCAGTTCAGAGAAATTAAAGGGTCTCCTGATTCAATTTGGATTAAGAAATTTGGCCACCAGTCAAGCTGAATCTCCACTGAACTGATCAGGGACCGAAGCTTTGCACAACCCTAGTGTCCATATAGCCAGTTTCAGAATATTGCCAGGGATAGAAAGTAGAGGGGAGGTTGGCCTTGTGGAGATCATAGCATGTGTATAGAAAAGTGTAGTAGCAAAAAATGAGTCTGGAAGCTAAGGTATTCTCAGAGCCCAGGATCAGTGCAAGAAAAGCAAAACCTAGCCATCAGGACTTTTCCCAGAACAATGTTTGCAAGGTTATGGGGACTGTCATAGTACCTGGACAGGCTTTGCATCTTTTCTCAGCTTCACCTTTCCCTCTGCTGACTTTAAACTTAGAATCCAAACTTGGGCAGATTTATTCTCACATTTTCATTCTGAACATCCAGTAGCAATGAATTATGGGCTGCCTCATTCACCAATCATATTAGAATTCATTTAACTTCAGTCACTTTTCATTTCTTGTCAGTAAAACGACTTATCAGGTCTTTATGAATCACACTTCTTTTTCTTATTCTTTCTTCAGAGTCCCTTCTGATAAAACCAAGAACCCCTGGGCAATATTTCCTATTTATTCCACTGTCTAAAGCTAATTTGAGTAGATGCACTGAGAATGACAAAACAAAGCAGCCTAAAAAATAGGTTTCTAGCCCTTCAGGCAGAAGTTGAAACTTTGTTTTATATTATTTTCCAAACAGCACAAAAAAACCCTGTTGCAGAGCCGACAGCTCATTTTTTTAAATGACTACATCCCCTTGTTTTAACCTAGCAACGTTTAAAATGAAGACTTTATGTTGCATACAAAAAAACAACTTGGAGCAGGAACAAGTGTCAGGTTCCAGCAGGTAAGGTAGATGAAAATGTTCTATAAAATTTTCTAATTGGTCACAGGTAATTCACTTCGGGTCATTTTTTCCCTTTTCACTAAAAATGTCCTTCAAGCTGCTTTAGATAGTTCAAGAAATTGAAACACTATGAAAGTCCTGACACCTGGTCTAAGTACAGGTAGTCATAAAGCCCAAGGCTAAATTTATCCCATTTTTGCAGGTTAGTCTAAGCTGTGTAGATTGAACTGATAAGCAAGTGAACAGACATTCACTTTTGTTTCTGGAAATGCAGCCATATGCATGCTGCAGTGGCCCAGGCCAGAAGCCAGGGGTTGCTAGAGCATGCCTCCCTGTTCAACTGGAGCAGACACCTTGTACCAAGGCTAGCCTTCCCACCCTGCAATGGGACAGGCGGGGGAGAGACTTTCAGGGGAGGTGCAAAGCATCCTGGGATGCTGACAGACTGTGAGTTAACTTGAATCTTGAAGACATCTGGGACAGAGCTCAATTAACCAATTTAACCGACATCAGTTAAGTCTGATACTACATCCATCCAGGTTTATCTTAAACCAGGTTTGGCCATTTTGAAAGTAGTTTATATGCATTGAACTTCTGTTGTGTTATAGATTTGAACCAGTTTCCAGTCACTTATAATAGCTTATATGTAATTTCTGTCCCTAGCCCTTGTGCACAACTCTGAAGAGCTGAAAGAACTTTCTGAAGTGTTAACTCCAGTGTCCTAGACTAATTCTAATTTTCCATCTAACTCCTCTTTCTCGTTTGGTCTCAGCTTTTAACTTCCACACCTAAAGTACAGTGCCAGATTGTTCTCAGCCCTGGGGTTAATGAGTTATACTTCACCCCAGTGGTGGCTTCCTTTCAGTAATGAGTGAAGTAATTCCTGTGTATAATTTCCAGGTGAGTTTATGGAGCTGTGTGAATCCATCAGGATTATATTTTTCTCAGCAGTGGAGACCTGAGAAACATAAAGCAAGAAATGACCCAAATCCTTGTCCAAAATTTGAGATTAGCGCTTGACCTCAGAACGTCTAGGTTCTTGTGAGCACTCAAGAAAAGTCATTGCAGAAGTGGAATCTTTTGCATTGGACTTATGTGGTCAGTTTAAAATCCCTAATTTCTGTCCTCCAGGTTCAACGTGTTTTCATCATCCAACGATAAACAACCATGTGACTTAGAGAACCAAAACAACAGGCAAATAACTAAGGGCAGAATTAAATACATTGTTTGCAAGCAACCAACACAATGAAGCATGTTTGTGCAAAATGTATGTCGAAAATGTCAGAGGACAAACTTTCATAAAAATCATCCCGTTAGCAGAAAATGAGCAAGCATTAGCAAAGGCTAAATTAATCAAGTATCCAAACTGCATCATTAACCCATTTTTACTCCTAATCACCAGCAGTCAGCTGTCAAGATGTCAGATTACTTTTAGATTTAATGAAAGAAAATGTAAAACGTACAGTCACTTTTGATTCTGCAGAATTGAAATATTGTTCTTCCGATCTCACAGAGTTACCTGTTCCAGCAATCAAGAAAAAAAGGTAGGTTTTAAAAAGAGCACTTGTTTTAATCTGCATTTTCAATGAACATACTTGTCATATGTGTGTGAATATATTACACACAGACACATATCTATGCGAAAATATGCTATCTATAACTTTCTTGTTTAGATATGTAAAGTGTTACCAAGCATGGCAGATTGATGATATCTTAATCCAGAATGGACGACCGACAGGTGGAATTGGCTGGTTTACATTTTGCTAATACCAAGACTACATCTTTTCTTTTCGCCTTGGGAATACTGTCTGGAGGAATCCCGGATTATATGCTTCAAAGTAATTTATGTTGGTTTTTCTAAAACTTCTCCCAGTACGAGCTGTACCGTGCGGGTAGCTCCACGTGTGAGTGATCGACAGCTTACCCAGAACTCAGCTGGAACGGCTGCAATCGTGCCTCCAGTGGGGTTTTGTCAGCCAGTTAGTCCTAATAGCTATTGTTTGGTTTAGTCACGGTTTAAACCTGCCCAGACACAGAAGGAGAGGAATTGCTCAGAGAGGGGCAAGCCATGGATTTGATTAGAGCTGAAGGGGAAGGCTTCACAGATGGTTAGTAAATGTAAAGGACAGGCCTGAACCTTTAAAACTTTGGGAATATTTAAAGCAGAACCAAGATCAGATTTCTCAAATGGTCCCTACAGCTGATTTGCGTTCAGCAAAGAGGAACAAGAGACGTCAAAGTTTTGGGTGATCTGTAAACCGAGACTCAAATTTAGCTACGGAGCCTCACGAGATCTGAAGAGTCAGCCCGATGCTGGCATACATGGAAACTTCACGATGTGATTCCTTACCTTCACGTCCTGCCCCTCTGCCCTGAGCTCCCTCCCCACGGGCCACGCTCAGCAGTCGTATGCAGCAGCCTGCAAAGTTCCTTTTCTCGGCTTTAATGTCTCCACTTCTATTTTTGTCAACTTCCCAAGGTGATTTTTGTTGGTGTTCTGCATGCGTGTTCACGACTGTCGCATTTCCTAAAATGTCAGTGTACAGTGGAGTTCGTATTTTCCCTGTAGCATTTCAAATGCAACTATTCAGAGAACTTTTCCTCCCAAGGCAATTAGTAACTCCAATGGTATATTCAGTTCTACAGTAAAAACTATTAGTGCTACCTTCCAAATTGCCCAGGATAACCAATCCGTTTGAGGCTGAAGTCTTAAGTGACGAGGGGAGGAAAATTGCACAGCAACTTTGATACCAGCGCTATGATTCATACTGGCTGCAACATTTGCTAATATAATCAGTCAAACAAAGATTTGTGTTTCACCGCAACGGCATCTCAAGCTGTAACGTTTTGCTAGTGTGGAAATACTGGTTCTAGCTCTTGAAAGGTAACACACCACATTAGTGAAGGCTTTAAAATATTCCAGTCCAGCTTCTGCAACCTTCAATCTGAATGCTCACTTTGCCTTTCTTTAGGGAGATGCCTGCATGGTAAAGCATTGGCTCATTTGTTTTAGTGATGTGCGTTGGGTTTTTATGGACTGCTAACATTTAAATGCTTTATAAAAAAAGTTCAGAGACTTCAGTTATTCTCCACAAGCTTCATTTTATCGCGTATAATTGTCGTACCATGTCTAGAAGCATAAGCAATTTTACGTTTAGGAATTATGAAGCTAGAAATATCTTTCTAGTTAGTGATGTGGGTCATTTCACTTCAACTGACCTGCCTTGATAGCACTGCTTAATCTTTTACTTCCCAGCATTTACGGTCATGCCTTTAACTGAAGACATATACATTCATATTACTGCCTGAACTCTGTGAACTGTGCTGAGAAGACTCCGAAGAGGTTGAATGCGTGCTGTAATCTGTCACTGGGCCACAGAGCAATACCAACAGGGATCACAGTCAGAATCAAAACTCCCCGAAGTGAGCCAAATGCAAGGCTCTGCATGATCCATGCTGAAGTGAGGTAGCTGGAAGTTAGGCCCTGGCAGGAAATCCAGACATCAGTGGTGCTTCCTTGGAGGAAGCATACTGAGCAGATGCATGGCAGTAGTCTGCTTCCCTTTTTAGGGCTGGCTTTGAGGAGAGGCATGGTCATGCAGGTGTTGGGTTACTCCAGTATATGCCAAATCCAGTTCTCTCATGAGCAGAGAGTGCTTATACAGATGCCCATTCATCACAGAGGTCCTGACTCCGTTGTCTTACTTTGTTGGTTTTTTGTCCAGGTTGGCTTCAGCATCACCACCAGAGCCTGCTGGGGCTGCAGGTAGCCCACAGGTGCCTCTCAAATGCCAGCATGTGGCCACCTTCATGCAGCGATAAGCCGTATCAAGCTGTGTCCTCACAGTAGGTGCAACAGGATGCTGTCTGGTATTAATCAAGGACGAGTTTGTCAAACAAAGAACAAAAGTCTTATGTTGGCGAGTCCTTCTGAACACAGCTGCCAAATCTGGGACTGCCCTGGAAAATGTGGGATGGCCAGTCATTATAGCTACAAGCATTCCCAGAGGTCAGGAGCCCAGAAAATGCAGGAACATCATGTTGAATCCCAGATGGGTTACTTTATAAGTTTATTTTATTGTCTCAAGAGCAGAAAGAGAAAATTGCCTTTGTGCTCATGAACCTGGTTTTGGGGGGACGTGCTTCCTGGCTTCCAAATGGTTTGGGAGCTTCTGCAGAAGCAAAGGTGGGCCTGGAACACAGCGACCTTGTCTCCATGCAAATCGCTCCACCCTTCCCGAGAGCCAGGACCAAGCTGAACAACTGCCTCGCTGGGACACCAGGCCACATAGGCAGGAATCAAATCCTATCACTCACTTTCTGGCAGTGGCCCAAACTTTTTCCTTCCATCTTCAGCAGAAACATATGCTTCTGGGGCTGAGATGAGAAGTGGATCATGGGGAGAAGTACTTCAGCGTGGACGGCGTCCATCAGACTCCCACCTTGCGCAGCTGCCTTGCAAAGCAATGGCAGCACTGAGTCCTCTGCTCGAGGAGGACAAGCTCCAAAATCTTTTGGCTAGCTGGAAAAAAGAGGGGGGAAATCATTTCAAACGCGCACATTTTACTTGTGTCCACTATGAACAGATCATCCGATGCTGCTAGAGCAGGGGTAGGCAACCTCTGGTGTGGCTGCCAGAGCATGACACACGTCGGCATTTTGCTCGGCATGAGCACTTCGGGGTGGACGGCGGGGAAGGGGCAGGGGTTGTGCTGCCACAACAAGGATCAGGCCCCTTGTGGCTCCTCTGCCGTGTGCGCCTGGCACACCAACATTTTGCAAGTTGAGGTTGAGGGTGTTTTTGGCACTCTGTCCAAAAATGTTGCCAACCCTTGTGCCAGAGTTTACTTCCCGAGTCTTTTAAGCACTACTCACGTTAACCTTTAGTTATGGAAGGCCACTACCTAAATGCTGCGCTATGTCATGCCCTTGGGACTAAGTATCCTAAAGGATGAGAGAAACGAGCCTGCCACGTATATCCAAATGGCTGATAATAACAATGTCAGCTGAGAAAGATTGTCCAGGAAACTGAGTTGCACATGATCTGCACTGCTTCAGTGAGAAGCAATAGCTAAAACACTTGCTGAATGAAAAAAAAAAAATCCTGAGGCATTATCTCATATAAGGATCAGCTAAACACCCTTCAGGCCCAAGGAGCCCAGCAAATTTAAACACCCCAGGCTGCAATCAATAACTGGTTTTATTATTCAGCTGCAAAACTAGAGTTCCCCTTGTCTGCCCCCCAACTCCTTGTCCCTCAGGCATCTGCCTTCTGCTTTACCAGAGGGGTTCAAGAAAGGTCTGGAGTGAGAAAATCATCATCATCATCACTGCTCATTTCACGGCGAGAAAATGGTGGTTAGTGATAGATTTATGGCAGGTTCTCCCCTGCACCGTTAACTCGGAGCACATGAAGGAGTCTCTGCTTATAGCACTCGCAGGTCAGCTGTGCAACATAAAGCACTTTATGATGCTCTTTCCTAAATCTTTGGTTCAGTCTCAGAAAAGAAAGCAGGAAATCAAATGTTTAAAGGCTGTGAAGCTCATGACAGCAAGGTCTGGGCCAAAGAAATCTGGCGTGTCTAGACTCTCCATCTCAAGAAGGGATTTCCCCCTCACCCCCCCTTCTGTTTCCCTCTCTCTCCCCCTTTTCCCTTCACATCCCACCACTTCCTGGATGGTTGAGTCAGCGTGGGCTGTACTTTTTATCAACAATGAAACACAGAGACACCTTTCATAGCTGCTGAGATGGATACTTGCTTGGAAGTGGTTTTTCTAGGAGCTGGGTGTTTTCTTTCAAACACCTCGCACGCAAAGACACGCGCGCGCACGCACACAGGCACACAAAGAAATCTTGGCTTCCCCCCTGCAGGAACAAAATTATGCAGGTATGTGCTTGTGGGGGACAGCTGTGGCTCTGCAATACTATGCGAGGCGGCTGGGAGCCCAGCACTTTGCATTCCTCTCTGGGCACCTCCTCAGGGTCTTGCAGCGCATGCTCACGGCTGATGGATCAGTCCTGGGACCCAGGCAGCTTGGCGAAGCACACGTGGCAACATGAGCAGTGAGACTGCTTTGGGATCCTTAGATGGAAATCCCTATAGAAATGCAAAGTGCTTGAACTACATTCAGACTCATACCCCTCTGGGAGGATGCATCTTGCCATTCCAGTCATATAGACAGGACAGCTGAGGCACAGATACAGTTCCTTGTGTTTTTACCAAGGCAGGTACAGAATTCAGATCCCATGGGCTGTCCCATTAGCGCAGTAGACATGAAAGAGGGCGAAGACCAACAAAATCCATAGCAAAACTGATTAAGAGACGGGGAAAACAGTGAAGCCCAGGTTCTTACTAAGCAGTTTAAAGCAGTGGCACAATGGCAAGGCGGTGCAAGAGGATGCACAAAACCATTCAAGCCTCGAGAGGAAATTTCATCCTTGACGGTACATTCAGTGGCTTGACAAAGTCCTCCCCGGCACATACTGGTTTTCATTTTCAAGCTGCCTCTGCACTTCCTGGTTCCAGCTAATGCTGAAAGTGATGAACTACAGCAAGAAAGGCTCTTCTTATGGTATTTCCTGCCTGTCAAGAAGCAGGAAGCACCAGAAATCTTGTGAGAAAACCATTCCTCTTGACAGTGTTAGGCTCATTTCCTAAACCCAGGTGGCTTGGATAGGTTTGGACAGAGTTCAGGTTAGCATCTGAACTTTAGGATGTTTATCTGAACTTTCAAACCTTTGGAGACTTGGCCATGCCTTTCCAGGTTCCATGCAGTTTATTATTTCATTGTTGCTGCCATGCATCCGCCAGCCAAATCGTTTTCATGACTAAGCCAGTTTATGCCTTTTAATAGGTGAAAGCCATTTAATTTATGTGGGATACTTAGAGCCTCTCAAGTAGGAATATATATATACATATATATATGCAATTGATGAATATATATATAATATACACACATATATACGGGATGCAATTGATAAATATATATACACATATATACATATATAATGCATGTGTATATATATTATATATGTATATATATTCATCCATTGCATCACTTAATTTGACCACATAAGAATCCTGCTGCTTAGCAGTGTTCTTCTAACAGCTGGTTATTTAAGAATAAGAATAAGTTCGTGAATCTCCCAGGTTAGGCTGACCTTAGCATGAATAATTGCTGATTCAAAAGTGCATCCTAGAAAGTAAGTTATTTTCCTGTTCCACGCATTTTAGTCATCTAATCAGAGAGCAGAAATGACACTGTGGTTTGTTTTGGTTTTTTTCAGGTGACCAGTCATGCATGATTAATAAGCAGTGGAATCCAGTAGTTGTCAATTAAGCCAGCGTCTGAACTAATTAGTACAATGGCAAACAACAAATTAGTTTGAAAGAAACCAGGTTCAATCCTCTAAACAAAGCGAGCTAAATTCTGACTTCAGCAGAGCACTTGTACGTGTGCCTAAATACATGCCTACGTGGGTGAACATACACTTTAAGCATGAGAAGAAGCCACTTGTCATCCGTGTGACTCAGTTGTGTACTCCACTGAGTCAGGACCTAACTTTGTAACTGTCTCTTTAACCAGCCCTGCAAAAATCCACGGACGGAGTCTGGCTTTCAGTAGCTGAAGTTTTCCAAAATGCCGAGGGGACTTTAGACACAGAGCCCACATTCAACTTAAAATTGATGGGAGCGGTGTCAAACTGTTCTAGCTGGCTTTGCAAATGTCAGTCTTGTGTTGCATTGCCTTGACCGAAATGTATTTAACTTCTTTCTCTTTGAGACACCGCGTCCTAAAATAAAAAGGTTCAGTTTTGTTGTGGTGATCGATAGCTACAACTAAAAGAGAAGCAAACTATCAATTCCCTGCCTCAAATAATAATACAAAATTGTAACAAGATAAAAAGAAAAGAATTCTTCAAAGAGCCGAACGCATGCATTAGCACGATTTCTCTTAATCTGTTTAAGTATCCATTTCACTTTATTTTTATTTTTCTCGTGTGTCTCTTTCTTATTACCACGGTGTATTGTCAGTGAATAACATGCACCAGTCAGACATACCCTGCAATATGCTCTCTGGTGTTCTTATTACAAGTCTCTCATCCCTATCTGCCTCATTTGAGACAAAGAGTATACTTGTCAGGTGTTCATTAGATTGATGATGTCCCAATGACAACCAATTTATTCTCCTGCCTGCGTCTCCAAGAATTGTACTAATAATGGTGTCTGTCAGCTTCAGAGGTGCTTTGCAGAACCAAATCATCTGCCATGGGGACACCTAATTATATCTTCTTAAAGGGGGATAATTAGGCTTCCAGGTAAATGATTGCTCCAAGGTTAAAAATGAATTTCAAAACTCGTTCTGCAGTTGGACTTTAACTTTAGTTTCAGCAACCAAATTGGAGGAAGCTGTATTGATTTACTAGACCTTATAAAAGGAATGTTTTCAAGAATAGACGAGGCCTATTTGTACTGCCTGTAAAGCAGCAAACATATTTAATGGCAAAAAAGGCAAACAACATGCCTTTTATGATGATGATATATACAATGAGTTATCTAGTGTAGTATTTATTGTGCGTTTGGGCTCATTGGTGTTATCAACTACCTATGCTCCTCGCACTGAAAACAAACCTCTCGCTCCTCGGTTCCTACAAAACAGATCTCTACCAATGAGTCTAAGGCACATTCTGAAAATGCACCATGGAGAGAAGTAATCGATGGCTACACCTCACCGCGTGCCTGTAAAAAACGAACCTGCTGGTGGTCAAGTGCAAATTGAGACTTGTACACGCAGGTGCACCAGCACTTACACACAACCGCACCCTACATATGCAGTCTTGGGGATCCTTGTGCACTCAGCAAAAAGAAGCACTTTGCACAAATCATTTTGAAGTTTTAACCCATTAAGATAGCAGACCTGGACACTTTGCCCCAAAGAGGGTCACCATGTTCCCACACGTGCCAGAAGAACCTCGAGAAGGGATGGATTCGGGGCCAAATGATCTTTCATCTGCAGGTTTCAAACTGCTGAAAGCTGGACTTTCTGAATCAGCTCTGTGTGACTCCTTCTTGGGGTCATTTATCCTTTCAATTTTCCCTCTGCTGATGATTTCCACATCACCTCTGACATATTTAGTTTCCACATCGGCTACAATATATTTATTATTTTTAGCTGAGCAATTCCTCCCTGAAATCAAATAACTTTTTCATAGCATTTCAGAAACTAACCCAAAAGCACAGCTGAAGCGAATGTTGTGAAAATACATGTAGAAATATTTCACTGGAACACAAAACATAACTCATAAAACATGCTGATTTTTGAAAACATTGGAAACCACCTGCTCCCCAAAGCATATTATTTTGTATTCAAAAATCAGATAATTAATACACATTTAAAGTACAATTTCTATCCAAACCAGTGTCAGCACTGGGAAATAAAAAATGCTAATGTGAAAAAGGGCACAAAGAATAAATCTTTTGTATGCTTACAGTTTTAAAATAGATAATTATAGCACTAAATTATTTCTAGAATATGCCTCACTGTATTATTTAAAGCAAATAGACTATAATAGAAAAGAGCTTTGCAGATTCGTGGCTGCAAATAATACAAATTTTAATGCTAACTGTATCTCCATATGCAAATCATTCAAGCGCCAGTCCTGCTTTCTGTTAAAGAACTCATTATTTCAAGTAGGACTGGAGTGTTGTAGCTGTGATGTTCCAAGAAATATATAAGAAAAGGGTCTGGGTTTTTTTAAGATAAAGATCTTAAAGAGATCACAAAAAAGTCCTTGCTTCTCAGACGTGTCCTGGACAGTCAAGGTTACAACAACACTCCAGCCCTATTCCAACACGGCAGAAATTGAAATACAGCATTTAAATGGAAAATCCACAACATAAGGAAAAAGCCACACGGCTTTCATACAGATGTGGAAATGGCTAAATCAAAACCAGTTTGAAGCATGTCTCAACTTCAAATAGGGTTCATCAGGATGAGGTTCTTTTGCAGGGGTGGGCAAAATATGGCCCGCAGGCTGGATCCGGCCCACGAGGCCATTCTATACCGCCCACGGGGCCCCTAAAAAATTTAGAAAATTAATCTTTTTCTGCCCTTGGTTCCTGTCAAAAATGACAGGAATCGAGGGCAGTAGGACCCAGGGGAAACCCAGCAGGCTCCCACAACAGCAGGGCCCATCCGGCCCCACCCCCTCACTAGGAAGCCCCAGCAGGGGCTTCTGGCCTGGGACCACATAGCTTCCCTGCGCAGGAACAGCAGGTAAGGGGCATGGGCAGGGGAGGACCCCAGGCAGGGAAGGAGCCCAGAGAAATGTGGCCCAGGGAACAGCTGAGTACGGGAGTGAAGCAGCTTGCCCCATGGCCAGCACCCGTGCTGCACCCTCTTGCAGCCTGCATGTGCCTGCCTATGCCTGCTACGGGTAGCCCTGTGCAGGCTGTGAGTGGCTGCAGCAGGGAGAGCCAGCCACAGGGCAGGGAAGGGGCTGCTTTCCCCCACCCATGCTCAATTTTTCCCTGGGCTCCTTCCCTGCTCCTTTCCAGTGCAAAGAAAAGCAGCCCTTCCCTGCCCTGTGGCCAGCACTCCCTGTTGCAGCCACTTGCAGCCCACACAGGGCTGTCCAGAGCAGGCACAGGCAGGCTGTGAGCAGCTGCAGTGCAGGGTGCTGACCACAGGGCAAGCGAGGGACCTCTTTTTCCCACCCCTGTGCTCAGCAGCACCTTGTAACCTGGCGCTGCTTCAGCCTGGGTCCCATGCTAACTCCGGGCTCACCTGTCGGGGCTCACTTCACCTTTCTGTGTGTGGTGACAGCAGCTGTGGCCCCCCCCAACTTGCCGTGCCAGGCAGTGTTTGCCACCACTGCCTCTGTGCTGCCCAGCATGTAAGCAAGCTCTGGGCTAGCAGCAGCAGAGAACACTGCCTGGTGTGGCAAGTGGGGGGGCCACAGCTGCTGCCACTGCATGCAGCTCTGATGGGCAAGCCTGGATCCAGCACGGGGCCCAGGCTGACAGCAGACCTGGGTTACAAACTGATGCTGAGTGCAGGGAAATTGGCCCCTTACCTGCCCCATGCCCAGTGCCCTGCTTGCAGCCTGTATGGGGCTGTCTGTGCCTTCTCCAGACAGACCTATGTGGGCTGAGAGCAGCTGCAGCAGGGAGCACTGACCATGGGGTGGGTGAAGGGCTGGTTTTCCCTGTGCTCAGAACTAGCTTCTTCCCTACCAGCAATCAGGGGGTTGGGGCTGTGCACTGCCCCCTGCCTGTACTGCAGGGCTGCAGAGCACTGGGAGTAAGTGGGCGGGGAGACAGTGGGAGCACAGGGTCTGCACCAGTGTCCTGGGGCAAGTGCCAGTGGGGCCCAGAGCAGGGCAGCAGAAGTGCAGGGGTTCTAGCCAGCAGGGGCTCTATGGAGCCAGGCCAGCTCCCTCCTCTCCCTGCTGGTGCAGCCCAGCCCAGCTTCACAGACCCCTGCCAGCCTGTGCCCTGCTTTGGGCCCACCAGTGCTGGCCCTGGGACATTGGTCTCAAGATGGTGATCAGGGGGCGGGGCACCTGTCAAGGGGCGGGGCTACCCATGTGGTCCTCGACAGCTTGCCAAAACTGGGTAAGCAGCCCTCCGCCCGAAATAATTGCCAGCCCCTGTTCTTATGACTGCTCCATCTTTAAGATGCCTAGCAATTAGAGCTAAATCACTGGTGACAGTTTAAACAGGCCAGCAGAGGTGACATCTCAATCCAAACTCACCACTGAGATCAGTGGAAGTTTCACCCGAATAAGAACTAAGCAGAAACTAAGGACATCAGCTTCTGGCTTATGTTGATTAGATTTTGAGTGCTGTTGTGTCAGGCCTAATTTTAATCCTTCTGTACATTTATATTGCTCTTCATCAAAAACCTACTGAAATCTCCATAACTTTACTCTTAAACTGGTTTATGTGAAATTTCTGTCCCTACCCATACAGAATGCACTTGATCCAAAGTTAAAGTGATCAGAAACTGGTTTCAACCTGTAACAGAACAGAAGCTCAGTGCATATAAACCAGTTTCAGAATGGCTGAAACTGGTTTAAGATAAACCTGGCTGTATGTAGTATCAGACTTAACTGATTTGGTTCAATCTGGTTTATGAAACTTCTGTCCCAGACCCCTTCCTGGTTCAAGTTAAATCACAGTCCCCAAGTATCCCAGCCTGCTCTGCAGCCCTGGACTGGGCTGTGCTGTCTGCTCCAGAGAACAGGACTGGCCCCACCCCTAGCTAGAGCAGTGAGGCCTGGCAGACAGGGGGGTGGGAGGGGGCAAGCCCAGCTGGGGATGCAGCCCAGTCTGAAAGAAGGGGACTGCCCTACCCCAGGCAAACCCCAGCTGGGGTCAGAGGGGGAGTTAAACACCCCTTCCCCCATTCAAACTTAATGCTGGCTGCAAGTCTAGACTACAAATCCCAGAGGTACCTGGAAGCAGTAAAAGGAAGTGATAAGCAACCCTCCAAAGTCCTGCTGCTGTGATTCTGGACTGCAAATCCCAGTGACCTTGGGGGCAGCAGGAAGAGGAAGTGAACACACAGCCCATGCTGGCTACATGCTAGAGAGCCATGCTTTAGCACCCCCCGGCTTCTGGCCTGAGCCACTGCAGGCCTGAGGCTGCATTTCCTGAATCAAAGGTTAATGTCTGTTCACTTCCATTTCAATTTAATCTGTGCATCAGCTACCCTGCAAAGACTGAATCATTTCAGCCTCCAGCTTTTTGACTGTCTGTACTTGGCCTATGGGACAGGGAAAGCATCCATCTGAAGGAGTCCAGTATTGTAAGAATTAAAATGGACATGTGTTTTGGGAGAGAGATTTTCAATTTTCCCTGTTCTATTATTCATTTCAAACATCAACTAAAAAATTCACTGGCTGTTTATAAGCAAACCTTCTATGAAGCTTTCATATGCATGAACCATAAATATTGTATCTAGTCAGATTCCTGCCACATTAATATGAATTCTGTTTACAACCCCTGGATTTGATACAAAACATGGCTTGCTCTCCTAGTAATATACATGAGTTGGCCAGCACCCATGAAATAAATGCAAGTTAATGTAAATTCCTTCAGAGCTAGGCCTACAGAATGTTTATTGAACGACTCACAATAGCCTGTGTGGACACAGTGCAGATAGTGAGCATGTCACCTACAAAACTTCTGAGAGGATGTTCCAATTAAATCATTTTAATGATAGCATAATCTATGGTGGAGTGGAACCCATTAAAGAGAATTCAAGGCATACCTTACACGTATTTAATCCACCATTTCCTCACTAGGACAGTAGCTGTGTCGTGTATTTGTCTTTAGGCTGAAATTATGAACTGTGGTTTTCCATGCCCATCTCTATGCCCATATGCGCTGGAAGAAGCCAGCACAGAACTCGAGGCATTTAGTTAAGAAAAAGCCTTTGGTGACCTGGCCTCTGCTTTTTTGCAGTAGGCTCAAAAGACAGAGGCTGTCTGCCGTCTGCAGTCCCAAATAACTACCAAATCTATTTGCAGTTACTGGGTTGTCAATTTGTCTAACATACTGCTTTTAAAATGTTCTAAGGATTAAAGGAATAAAAAAGGCTATATGAAACAAAATCCTGGTCGATAATGGACAGAAATCTCACTGGTTTTTGTTTTGTGGCTGAGAAGTCTATAACTATACATGCTATAAGCCTAATGGGATACCAAGAATAAAAGTGTGTTTTCCTATAATATAGGAAAGTATACTTTCCTATATAATACTGAACCTGACTATCAGCTAGCAGCTGTAAAAGGAATGACATACCCAACAGCAACATACAGTTCAGCTGTCAATTTTTTAGTGCTAGAAACACCCAGAACATATTATTATTATTACCCTATTCTGATCAAGGCCATGCACACATAAAATGAAAGGACGGTTGCTGCCCTGGAGAATTTATAATCTAATAGCCCCCATGCTATGACTAGTGCAATTGGCAGTAAGCACAGTGTAGCACTTATCTAACCACCAACAAGTGTGTCAGAATCACAGAGAAGTAGGGCTGGAAGGGACCTCCAGAGGTCATCTAGTCCAAACCCCTGCCTAAGGCAGAAGCATCCCTATCCAAGCCATCATACACAAAGCCATTGTCTAACCTCTTAGCAAAATGATACAATCAACCCTGGCACAATACAAAACATAACACTCTAGCCTGCCACAGATAAATCAGGTGTGGCATGGTACCTAACATGTTATAATGGTTAATTTACGCTCAAGAGATGCCAGGAAGAAGGCCATGCGCACTGCTAAAAAAGAAGGCAAAACCCCCCATAGACCTTACCAATCTGACCACATGGTAAAATTCCTTCCTGACCCCAAGTATGGTGATTAGTTAGACCCTGAGTGGAGGGGCGAGACCCTTCTAGCTAGGAACATCTGGATTTAAGTTCCAGCAAAAGCACTGGCACATCCTGGTTAAAATCCCCAGCCTTGGCTGCAGCCAACACCTGATGCTTCTGAGGAAGATTTCTTTTTTAAAAATACCCTTGATACGTAGTAGCGCAGGGGAGAGGGAAGGAAGAAATTCTCTCCCAGCCCCACGTGGCAAGTAGCAAAGCCCAAAGCATGGGAAATACCTGTATTAGAACATAGGCATAGCTACTCATAGTTTATCCTAGACCAGTGGCTATCCTAGCTCTTCCTGAACATCCCCAGTGATGGAGAGTCCACAGCGTCCTCACTGTTCTAACAGCAGTCTTGATAACCAGAGTTCCTGATGTCCAGTCTAAACCTACTTTGCTGCAACTTCAAGAGATTGGTCCAGATAGATTTGGGGATGGTCATGCTTTGAGCAGTGGGTCGGCCTAGATGACCTCCTGAGGTCCCTTCCAAACCCCATTTGCTGTGATTCTATGGTATTCTCTGCAGTAAGAAAGAAAAGGATTTTCCCCTCTTCTGTACAGCAGCCCTTGGCTACACAGTTGAGCTTAGGAAGGAGAAAATTATAGCAATCTTGTATGTAGTTGCAAACAACATCTCCCACCCTTAATGGAGAAAGCAGGATAGAGCATATATCTTTATTTACAAACCCACAGGAATAAATGAACAACAAGAAATAATAGGCAAATGTTATTTCTCATTGCAATTGAACTTCAGTCCACATGGTATGGGTTCCAAGTTATCACTTATTTGTGAAATGTGTTTAAAAAAAAAAAAACAACATGATGAGATGGACATGGTGTGCAGAGAATGAAATCCAGCATTAATGATACCATGGCACCATTCTCTGCTCTAGATCTCACTTCAGTTATCTTTCAACCTCAGCCAATAGGACTTTGGACTGGCTGTCCCTTCAAATTTGGGGGTAACTCTATACCTCTATGATGTGTGTGTCTGTCTTTGACATAACCCACCTTTCACATATCAAAGATATGACAATTTCTGGGTTACTTTCAAGAAGACCTGTTGTTCACCATCACCACCACCATCACCATCACCACTCTGTTCAGACTTTTGCATTCTCCTCTCTTTTTAACACAACTTGTCTCATATGAAAGTTGATGATGGTGCTTGGCAGACTTGTCCTACTTTCAAAATAAAAAAAAGAGGTGTCTGGCCAGGCAGATTTTAATGGCAATCCATTTGTACATCTGGAATGTAGCACTCCATGAAACTACTGTACCCTCAAAAGCACGCTTGCTAACCAGCATAGGGGGATATAACAGAACAGTTGCACGGCCACTGTGCTTTAACAGAACAGCCCAGTTGGCCTGTACTGATGTTAAAGGAACAACATTTTTAAAGGGCTATGTCACAGTGCTACTTAGGCTCCCTTGTGTTATCCCTGTAAATCTGGCCACATTCACCATGACTGATCTAAAATATTCCATTTTTAATTAGTTCCAGGCCAGTAAATGTGATTGCTACATCTGCACAACATAGCCATGCCAAATCAAAGTCTGAAACGGATGAACTAACACAGTACGGCTTAAAGACCTGTTGAAGGAGGAAAAGAGGGCTACTCAGCTCTTGGAAATTCCTTTTGGAAAGTTTGGAACAACACATACCCACCTTAAAGAAAGCATCTGATATTGAAGCCCCATTAAAAATAGCATCTCAGAACGTTCTCCAATTTTCCTCCTGTCCTAAAACCGAGCCCTCGTTGGTCATCTCCCACTTCACAAATGCTCTGCAGCTTTAGCAATGGCTCTCTGCAGAGGTACTGTTGGTAAGTGTCTCTATAGTCTGGAGACCGTCATGATTTACTGCAGTCACCCAGCTCAGCACATCGACATCCGAATGAGTTAATGTCAAGGTATGAAAAGCTCTCTTGCTGGGTGATCCAAAGAAGTGCAGGTGGAATGACAGCCTCATTTTGCCTCCAGGTGCCCAGCTAGTTTTCCTCCTTTCATCACTCTTTTAGCCATGACATATTTCCTCCCGTGGTAGGCTGAACTTGATGTGATTTCTTTTTGCCTGTTAGAGGCATAAATTTTAAATAAGAAAATTGGCTACATGTCCATAGCCTGCACAGTGCAGCAATGCCCTGTCTGCATGCCTTTTTTAATTTGAAATTATGCCTTCTTTTAGCAAGGCCTGGCAGCTCTCTCTCTTAACTAGCTGCTCAGAATATAAGGCACATGGAGAAAAAGTTTGAGAATGGGAGATTATAGTGCTATGGATACACTAATATGTTATTAATGATATAATATGTGAGCTCCTGTATGCTGAAGGGCTCCAGACAGATAGACTCAAAATATTATTCCTGTGCATGCTTTCATAGTAATTATTGCTGTCTCTAATTAGCCATCAGAACTAAAGCCATCACAATCTGGGGCATGTGCTTTGCTTTTCTTTTTCCTGTACAAAATGTTAGGTCTTTATGTGTTACCCTCCTGAGATCGTGACTGCAAGTCTCCCTTGCAGGGACTAAATTTAAAATGCTGCTAACCATGGCTCGCGTAAATCTAACGTGTGCCCCTTGGGAACCTCTCTTATATTTCATACTGAAGGTTGGTGTACGACTGCTTTTCTATTCAGGACTTAAGTACACCAAACTTGCAACTCTGGCTATGGTAAGGTGCCCCTGTCCTCATGATGTCTTCCATACAAAGCTTCTGTAACTTGGCTCCCTACTTCATTGAAGCAAATCACAATTCTCTTTGTTTACAAGAGTCTATGGCAGATCAAGCAATTGGCTCCTACAGACAGATGTCACAAGAGGGGTTTGGTCTATTTACAAAGGAGCCATCAGTCAAAAATGTAAATCTTGGGCTTGAAATGTTATTGCAGTCTCAAAGTGATTTTTTTTTTCTTTTAACTGAAGGGGCAAGAAGCTCTGGATAGCTGGACAGAGAATGTTGTCTGTTTTTGCCGGTCTTTGTCAGGATTAGTAGTACCTACCTGGGATCTGCAATGTTGACCGTGGCTGTCAATTAAAACTAAACACATTTCAATGTGGCTGCCAGCCAAAAACATAAAAGCTGCCAAAAAATAAACACAGAAGATCTGCCTAGTTTCAAAACAACTGTGCCACTGCCACGTGAAGTGTATGCTTGCAGTTGTACTGGAATCTAAGACTAGCGTGTGCCAATTTCTAGTCAATAGCCCAGATAGCTGAAAGGGGCCCTCCGGAGCTGCTATCAATTCCCTTCACTTCAATTTTGAGAAACTCTTGTCACTGATTTCTTTTAATGGCCTCTCCTGAAATATTTATGAGTCTTAGCACGTGTTGATAAGGCCCAAAAGCTCCAAAATACATTATGTTAAATAAGAGCTTGTCAACTGAAGCAAATTTGCTAGCATGGCTTGTGAGGACCTATTTGGAAACGTGAAGAGTTAACTAAGTCTGCATACTTCATTTGGTAGGAGAAACATGTAGCGGGGCATTGCTTGAGGCTGTAAGAATCTTACTTTGTTTAGTAGTGAGGTCTTGTCCAGTCTAAAACTGGTGACCATTAGACATTGTCAACTTTTGGGGTGCCCTCGTGAACAGACAGATCCTGATGCACACCCTTTATGTACTTTTAGGATGCCACCAAGTCACCCCTGTTCAGTATGAAAAGATTCAGATTGGGGGATAAGATGTGCACCCTTTTTTAACATAAATGGATTTTTTGTATTTTTGTGTCTTTGGGGGAATCACACCTGAAAGAGGTCCAGTTTTATTCTCCATATTCCAGGTACCATGACAGATGATAAAGAAGAACAGGCCTGGTATGTTATTGGTTTCCCTCACTTAGAGACAGGCTACCACTACTTCCACTTAGAGTTTCATCTGAAGTAACAAGGACATCTCAAGGGTGCCTGGGCTTGTGGGAGCAGTGGAAGAGCAGGGATACCTGGGATACTTGTCCTGTCTCAGACTTAACTTTTAGTGGTTTGAGTTTGAGTGTAAATGTTTCCCATTCCTCCAAGCAGTGCCCTCACTTGCTCAGAAGCAGCAAGGGGTCAATGTGAGCAGCTCGCGCGTGGGGAGGAGGATGGTGGCCAGCCGTACAGGCAGCATAACAAACCTATGTAGGTAGACAGGCACTATAGTTTCAAAGTAGATTGACTCCCATTTCCTGAAGTAACTCGGTCCAGACTTTGATAGTCTATTCAGTTTATTTCTGGTTGGTAACTCATCCGTCAAATCCACAGCAAGAAGAAATATGGATTTAATTTTCAATTGAAAATGGAAACCCAACAATGGTGCCAGCACACATTCTTCGACATTATGCTGAAGTTGGTAAAGTCCAAGACAGCCATGATTTCTTTTGCCAGAGATATCGACTTGCCTTTCCAGTAACTTTTAGAGTAGTCCATCCAGAAATGTGCCAGCATGTGCTTAAATAAGATCCATATGCTCTGGCTTTCACCATTATTCTCTCAAACCTGGACAGAGAAGAGAGAACAATACAATAGGAAAGGTAGATCAAGGGAAAGAATTACCAGAACAGCAATAATATGAATATTAATAACAAACCATCTTACATTCATCCCATGCCTTTCATTCTGAAGTGCATGATTGCACTTTACAAGTGTTTTCTATAAATCTCAGAAATCCTTCTTCCACCTGCGAAATGCAGCCATCTCTAGTGTTGAAAGCAGCTGCTGTTGAACAGCAACACAACAAAACAACTGGAGACAGGAAGGGCGGGGAGGGGGGAGTACAAAATTATACAAATTAACAAAAACAATTTATCTACTAAAAATGTAGCCAGAACACCAGAGCCTGTTGTTTTCTGGATAGAGCTTACAAACTTGGTGATGTGCTCTGTGAAGTATTACATGCCGTGGGTGGGTTTTCCTGACTGCATGCAGTTCTGCCATTGCAGAAAACCGAATTGAGCAACATTTTCTTGTTCTGAGTGCTTCTCTACGGAGGCTAACTGTGACATGGGCTCTCAACCCTGCCATCATCAATGGCTATCCCGAGATCACAGCCGCTTTGTGCTTCCCACCCAGCTGAATAGGAACAATGTTTTTTTTAAAGGAGAGGATACTAATATGAGATAGGTTGCAAAGCATAGATATACGATATTTGCCCAGCTATCCATCAACTCCCCATCCCTGCAACTTCCATGGCACTAATCATTTTAGTGCATACGAATGAGTTTATTATAGTTTACATTTTCATAGTTTCACAGGGGCTGGAAGGGACCTGACAGATCATCGGGTCCAGCCTGTCTGCACTTGGGCAGGAAAGACCACTGGGATTTCATAGATTTCATAGACATTAGGGCTGGAAGGAACCTCAGGAGATCATCAGGTCCAGTAACTGCCCAAGGGGCAGGAAGTCAGCTGGGGTCAGATCACCCCCAGCACGATAAGCATCCAAGCATCCCCAGCAAGATGGGCATCAAGACACCTCTTAAAGATCACCAGGATGGATGACTGTACCACCTTTCAATGGAGTCTGGTCCAAACCCTCAGCATTCAACATGTAAAGTTTTTCCTTATGTCAGGCCTGAAGCCATCTTCAATCAGTTTGTGCACATTATTTCTTGTTCTTTTATAGATCCAATTATACATCCATTTATATGCCCAGTTATATTATTGATAAAGAAATACCACCAAGCCAATGAAGAGACATGTGACTTGATGGGAGAATTTACAGAAACAGCGACCCACAATCTATGTTCATCTGCTCCCTCTGTTAGCTTAGTTATAAAATTTACAGTCTTCGTAGTTTGGGTATTTCCTCTCTTTTAGTCTCATGTAGCGGGGTATGCACCCTGATGGGCGCAGCGGGGAAGGGGAAGAGAATACGACTCACCATTCGGGGGTGTACCAAGAGATCAGGTGGAGGACAGGTATTCGGTCTGCCTCTTCTGCGGTTGACAAGGAGCAGAACAGCAGGTTGGGTATTTAGGAACTCCCTCATCTTTTTTCAGCAGCCGTCTCAAATGCCGTTTTGTTTTGTTTTATTTTGTTTTGACATGTGCTTTCAATAAAAAACAGGGTTTGTATTGACAAGAGGAATGCCGGAGCAGACCACCGGCATTTCATTGCAGCCACAAGTGCTGGCTTCTTGGGGCCCCTCGGGGTCAATTCCATGCAGTATGAATCCTGTCCTTCTATTTACTGATCTTCTGCAGCCAGCCTGTGTATGCAGCAAACTACTGTCTGAGCAGAGATTGTTTCTCAATTGCAGAAAGGGCCAATATCAACACAACTTTGCTCTATGCGCTGGATCCCTCCCCCACCATCTCTATTTGTTTTTTTAATGCTATACCGAAAGCTGGGCGTAGAGGGCTGACATTATTGTATCTTCCTCTCTTGCAAATATTCTTGTGGAGTGCTGAGGACAGGAACATAACTAGCAGTGGGCCACAAGCCATGGGCACCAAGTTAAAGGGGTCACCAGAGATGAGGGTCAAGACAGCTTTCAGGGAGGGAGCAGGAGTCTGGGTCGACTCAAGGGTTTGGGCCTGTGGGAGATGTCACTGCCATGGGGTGAAGTGCCACTGACTTCAGTGGTCCAGTGGCAGTGGGATTTGATGGCACAGGACAAGGCTGGCAGCTGCTTCAGGAAACTGCAAGAAGGTTCCTTGCCACAACAGCAGCATCTCCCGTGGAGTTGTGGCGTGAACCTGATGAGGGAACCAGGCTACTTTCTTGCACCCTGAGCACAATCTTAGCAGTTTATATGTCTATTATAAAAGAACCTTATATAGCCCAGCTTGGCAGGGTTATGGACCAGGGCTGGATTAATCTTTTAGTGGGCCCTAGGCAAACAAACTCATGGGCCCCTACTTAATACTGTATATTTATATTGCTTTAAAATAAGCACAACTGGATCCCTTCTTCACTTAGGGCCCTAGGCATATGCCTACTTTGCCTATGCATTAATGCAAGCACCTACTCTGGACTCCCTAAAAAAACTGCTGGATTTATTTCATGCTGGGGTCACTTGATCCCAGCTGAGCTCCTGCCTATGGCGGAGGGGCTGGACCTGATGATCTCATGAGATCCCTTCCAGCCCCTAATGTCTATGAAAGCTATGAAATCCGCCCCTGCTGTGGGCACACAGCATAGTAGGGGTAATCTGGGTTTTATAGTTCCCTGGCACTGCCAGCTCGGGTTTGGAACCACTGCTTTTGTTCGGGAGCAGCCCATGCAAAGCACTCAGAAGAAACTAGTAATGAGTTAGCCAGTGGAGCTGGCTGGAGGTCATAGAGTCAATGGACCAGAAGGGACCTGTAAGATCATCGGGTCCAATCCCTTGCCATAGGCAGGAGGTTAAAAGGCCCAAATTAGCTCAACGAGGTGCTTATCCAGCCTCTTTTTGAACACCTTGAAGGATGGTGACTGCCCCACCTCTGCTGGGAGCATGTTCCAGGTTCTAGTTACCCTTTTGGAGGAGAAGTTCTTCCATATGTCTAGTCTAAATCTTCCCTCTATGATGGTCATGGAGCAGAGGGAGATGATGCCTCTAGATCCATCTATTCTGTGTTCCACCCTTAGATGTCAATGCAGTCCCAGCAGAGTTGCACAAAAGACATGCACAGAAAGTTGGAACTGGCACCTCCCACCTTTGCTGGACTAGTATGGACCAGTTCACACATGAACCCTAGAGAAATGGTCCATGTAATAGTGAGCATACCAAACCAAATGATGATCGCTTGAGTTACGAAGTGGATTGCCATTCTCTCTCCCCCCAAATGTACAATAATTAAAAAGATGAAAAACATTTGCGCCCCCCCCTCCAAAAAACAGAAAGGAACAAACCAAAATAATAATAGTAAAACTAAACACAACACATTCGTCGTGTCAAATATGCTGTTTCCACTTCTCCTCAGCAGCACCCAGCCCCAGGATTATTGGAGCAAAAGCAAACCTTTTCCATCAGCACGTCAAACATGTGGGGAGACTTTAATTTACTTATTGTCTGCCTCCTTTTATGCACTCAACAATCTCGCAGAAAATCAGGTCCAAGTGGAAACCATCACAGTTGGTAACATGAAGCAAAACAAAAACCTTTCGACCGGGATGGGGAGGTGGGGAAAAAAGTCAAGGGGCCCTAGCAAATACGAATAAATAAATAACATGTCTATCTCTTCAATAACCTTGTCGCTGAAACAAAACAGTATGTAGATAAGCCAATCCCCCTCCTGAGCAAACAAACCCGGTGCGTGCATTTAACTTGACGGATATTTCAATAGTCTAGTATTCCACGGCTGTGTGTATTGTCCACAGTGGGACACTGCCAATGGTCTGGAAAATAATATCTTCTCCAACTTCACCTCTCCCCTCCCCCTTCGCCTTTCTCTTGTAAGCATCCGTATTATTAATAGGCGGCACCTGGTTCCTATTAACATTGGGAAAAGTGGTCTATCTCAGGAATTATGGTTTAAATTGACTTGTAGACTGGGGGAATTAGCCATCTGCACCTGGCCTAACGTGGATATTTTCAGCCATGCTAATCATAAACAGGGCTTTGTTCTTGTTGTGTCCACTTGGGTCTCTCTCTCTCGCTCCCTCTCAATCTCTTTTAACTTTGGTTACTGAAAAAGAACCTATTAACCCTTACACAAAATGACTCAGGAAACTAAAAGCCTTGCCAGCAGGCAACTTGATTTTTTTTTTTTTTTTTTAATCCAGGGCATAGTTTAGCATCAACTGTAGAGCTATAAAACCAGAGCAGGTCTTGTAGCTTTACAGATGATGTGCAGAAATTGGCATTAGGGGGCATTGGTGGTTTGGCAAAGCAACCACGATGAAGCAATCTCCTTATGACATGGATGAAGTATGGGGCAGTAAATGCACGAAATGAGACAGGGAGAGGAATGACCATAGCATTCAAAACAAAACAGCTCTTAAAACCGTGCTACAGCACAATGACAAGGCAGCTAATTTCCCTAACAGCATCTATGCTTGGTGAAGTAATTCCATTTATCCGGTGCTTTCAGGGCAATGTGAGAAAAGTGAATTTAACTGTATCCAGAGGACACATGAAATGATCTTATTCACTAACTGCTTTTTGTTTGCCTTGCAGACTTAGCCTGTCTGGGAAATGCTGTCCTGGATATTAAGGACATTTGCTACAAACTCAAAATAGAATATGCCTCTCACCGAGGTGGACAACGTGGTTTGCTGTAAGTAGGAATGGACTGAAATCTTCACCTACAGTGTTTTAAAAGCCACCCTAGATCTTTATGCAGGCTTGTAAAACATGGGATGTTTGCTTCGCTCTCTCCCTTCCTGCCTGCCTGGGAATTAGCAAGCCTGCAGTTCCTTACAACGTAGCTGAAGGAGGAACAGCATGTGGTCATGCTTCAAGAGCCACAATCTGCTCTCTGTTTCCCCCTTGTTCCATGGATGATGCGAGCTCCACTAGCCCTTTTCCTGTTTGCTTCCTCCAGCCATGCTCACTTAAACAATCTGATTGAGGCCAGACTATTTGACCCTGTGAGGTCCTTTCCAGCCCTAATTTCCTATGATCCTATGATCTGAAGAGGGCAAAGCAAAGGTTACATCCCTAGCTCTTGTGCACTTTGCCCTTGCTGCTCAGCCAACTAGCCTGACTGCAGCTATTCTCTTTCTGCACTGCACTAGTAATACCATACATCGATTAAGAGAGCTCTTATACCGCCTTACCCTCCAACCAGGTGTGTATCTAAACTCATATTAGAACCTGATGTGATTTAGCTTCCCATGCCACCTTCCCCACCCCCATCTTTTACCTCTGTGTTTGCAGAATCCAGATGGGACCCGAGGCACATACTCTAAAAAGCAATTTGAAAGCAGGTGGTTGTATTTCCAATGTCATTGAAAGCAAGAAGTGCCAGAAATCTCAAAAAGAAGACTGCTCTCATGATATGTTGAGCCCAATTTATAGCCTCAAGAGATCCGGCCAGTTTGAACGATATACAGACAAGCATCCAGACTGTGGGGAGCTTGTCCAAGCTAAAGCTTGAACCTGCTTATTCACCCACCAGTAACCAAAAGTCCTCTCAAAAGGATAATGATGCTGGTTCACCTCAGCACAGAACAGTACTCAACAGTTTAGGACCAGAAGGCACGAATGACTTAGCTGGGATAAAAATGTGAGAATAGTTTTACAGTGTAATCTGTTAACTTGTTAGCATCTCTTGATTAGCAATAGCTGACTTGCACCTTTGGGAGAGACAAGCCCTTGAGATCCCCCACCCTCCCATGAACGATTCTTTAAATAGGATCTTGTCTGTGTCACTGTGTGGTTTATGAGTGAAGAATGTAAAAAAAGAGCTTTTCTGGCATTTGGAAAACTTCCCAAGAGTTTAGTAAAACAAACATGCTCTTCTACGGGTGAAGGCTCATGGTTCCTCCGAGAAAAGAGACTTAGGAAAGGACATCAAAATGGCAAACTTCTCAGAGGGCGCATCTATATGAGCTACATCAACATAGCATGGCTGGGCACAAACCATGACACCAATGCTACTGCAATGACCTATGGCAGCAATGACCTACGACCCAGTAGCTCATTGCTACTGTGCAGTAGCTTCTAAAAATAGCCATGTAGCATCGGGACTATTTCAAGCTTGCACATCTATACTACAAGCAGCACACAACATTTACAGCTAGTTCGGGCATGTCGTTAGGATCTGCTGTTGAAATAGGGTAGACAGCCTTTAGACTGACACTCGCTGATAACAGGAGCTGAGAAACATCGATGAGGTCCATAGGCAGCCATGCATTTGTCACCTTTCGACTGGATTTGTATAATTCACAGTCTCCGAAAATAAATATCAAAACAATACAAAACGCTCCTGCTGGTAAAATGTGGCCTCCTGTGGCAGTCATGAACATATCAGGTCAGCCCTTCCATTGGCTTCCAGTCTGCTTCTCCAGCTAGTATAAGACCTTGACGCAAACGGTGAAGACTATTAATGGATCGAGCCCTGCTCCATTAGACACCACATCTCACTCCATGGACCACCGGACCAACTACACTCCACTGCAAAGGTGCAGATCACCATGTGTGTGGGAGCTAGAGACAATGTATTCTGGCTGAAGGGATCCAGCTGTGGAATTAAGTATTCAGAGGAAATTTGATTACCTTTGGGAAATGTAATAAGCTTTCTTTTTTGCAATGCATTTCCACTATAGCCAGAATGACATTCACAGCATCAACTTTTCTCTTATAGGAACTCTGTATGACCCTAAAAGGGATACAAACCAGAGGCCTAATGAATTTGCTATTGCCAATCTATTTTACATGGATAGCATTCAGCTGCAATATGCTAGTGATAAGCAGCACTCTACAACACCCTAAGGGAAGTACATGTGAAAGCAGTGATTATACTTGCAATGGAAATATTTCAGTAGATGATTGAAATGGACAGTTTCCTTAATCTTCAGATGAGATGATGTGAGACTGGAGTGTATGAGGCCAAGGGAGCTATTTGCTAAGATTAATTTCTGTGGTATAGGTGTGAAAAAGCCCATAAATTTAATGCAATACAGGAAAATTCAGTGACCCCATTCATGGAAAGGAAGCTGGATCTCGTGCTAATAGTACAATTACTGATAGTATCACAGGGACACTATTTAATAACCTTTTAATAATGGTTATATTAAAACCAATGGTTATACCATTGAAATGGTTCCTTCTAGCCACCTCCTTCTAATAGCTCTGTCTTGGGCCTCAGATACATGTTCTACTTTTCACTTCTCCATCAAAACTTCCCAAGCATATTTTCATTCATCCCTTTTAACAGTCTTCTTCATGGACAAATGTCTTCTTCAGGATGAGTGGCTGAGTTCAAGATAAGTGGTTGCTCCTCAAGGGAGCAATCCTGAATGCACAAGCAAAGTCCATCCCATTTCAGAGGAAAGGCAGCAAAAGAGCACAACAGCCCCCTTGGCTCTCCAGGGGATTGGTGGACCTCCTGCATCTTAAAAGGAAGACCTATAAAGGATGGAGGACTGGATCCACCTCCAAGGAGGAGTAATCTGAACTGGTCTGGACCTGCAGGGAGCAAACCAGGAAAGCCAAGGCTGCAATGGAACTTGTAATTAGTTACAAGTATCAAGGAAAATAAAAAGTCCTTTTTTAGATACGTGGGGAGCCAAAGGAAAAGCAAGGGCAACACTGGACCCCTGCTAAACCAGATAGGACAACTGACAACTGATGCCCAGGAAAAAGCAAACTTGCTAAATGTGTACTTTGCATCAATTTTTCACCAGTCCCATGGGACGTCCCTGCCTACTGTAGGTCAGGGAGGCTCGGATGAGGGAGATTCCTTGCCCTCCATCAAAGCTGACCTCATGAAGGAATACCTTGACAGGCTGGATACTTTCAAGTCAGCCGGCCCTGACAGGTTACACCCCAGGGTACTCAAGGACCTGGTGAGCATCATAGCCCAGCCCCTGAGATTTGGAATAGACTAGCACTGGAGGTGGGTCAAGCACCCACTTTGAATGCCTTCAAGATATATTTGGATGCTTATCTTGCTGGGATCCTATGATCCCTGCTGACTTCCTGCCCCTGGGGTAAGGGGCTGGACTCGATGGTCCTCTGGGGTCCCTTCCAGCTCAAATGTCTATGAAATTTATGACCTAGAGAAGGAATTTATGTACAGTGTCTTAATTTTCCCCTCTTGAAGAACCTTAAGCTTAAACACAATTAACCTGCTTTGCTTGGTATTCAAAAGACGAAGTCATAGCCATTCCAGAAGATGCTTTTATTTGACCAGTTTTCTTCTCCAAGAAGTTGCTTAGCTGTTTCAAGATGCCTCACCTCAAGAGAAGTTGAGTCTTGTTGACTGGAACCTGAAATCAAAGTTGGACCAGATGATCTCGTGATGTCCCTTCCAGCCTTACAATTCTATAGGTCTTCTTGTGACTGTAATTACAGTTATAACCATTACCTGAAGTACTATATGCAGTTTTGGGCCCCACACTTCAAGAAGGATGTGTTGGAAGAAGCTTGGAAAGAGTCCAGCACAGAGAGGCACAAATAATTAGAGGTCTGGGAAGCAAGACTTATGAGGGAAGGCTGAAAGAACTAAGGTTATTTAGTCTAGAGAAGAGAAGACTGGGGTTGGGAGGGATTTGAGTCTTTAAATACATGAAGAGCAATTATAAAGAGGATGGATATGGATTTTTATCTGTGACCATAGGAGGCAGGACTAGGAGCAACAGCCTCAAGCTTCCAAAAAGGAAATTTAAGTTAGAAATTAGGAGGAACTCTCTGACTATGAAGGTGATTAATGGGTTACCTAGAGGAATTGTAGAATCTCCATTGCTGAAAATTTGCAAGAGTGGGTTTGACAGACACAAGGATGGTGTAACTTAATCTGGTATAATCCTGCCTTGAACAGGGGATTGGATTAGGTGATCTTGTGAGGTCCCTTCCAGTCCTACTTTCCTATAATCCCATGATTGAATTTGCATGGGAATTTCTGAAGCCACCATCCATCTTCCTTTTCACATACCTCTTTTTATGCAGCTCATCCTGATGTTCTACAACTGTCTCAGATCTTTGTCTCTTAATCAGTCTCCCTTGAGTAGAGGTCATTCTTGCAATTTCCTCTATATACTAGCCTCTGCTACAGTTATAGTTATTCAGTGGCCAATGGTCTCCCATGGATGAAGAAGCCATTTAGAAAATCATGTGTTTTGAGAGTGTAAGCTGAAAAAGTGGCTAAGCTGCATGGCAAGAGCAAGAAACAAGATGCCCATCAAGGCTGGAGTTTGTAGCTGCATAAGGAATAAAAAGGAATATGCCTGCGTAAGTGATGCCAGGGACAAACGTCTGGAATTCCAAAGTTTATAATGACAGAACAACAAGTCTCAAATTGCAGATTGGGAAGAGGAAAGCTAAAATATTTCAGAGATTTGACTGGAAAAAAAAAATGAGGAAATGGGTAGCAAGATTTACCTTGAGACTAAGCACGAATGGTATAATCCAGATGAAGAAGAAGAAGCATACAGAAGATGCACAGACTGAAAGGAAATAAAAAATGGGAGGTTTTTTTCTTCCTCTGTGGAGTAAAGCTTGACAAATATGGATAGTATATCTATGAACTCACACTGTTTTGACTATAAACTTCATTGTGACACCAGTGTATTGGTCCCAACATATCAGTATCAGTGTGGGAAGGAATAAAGCAGAAAAAAGTAAAGATGACAGAGTACTCTAGGAAAGAAAAGATGAGGAAAGGAGATATCATCCTGGATGTGGGCATAGAAGCAGTAACAATAGGAGCTCAAGCCCAGCTTGGCCATAGGGGCTAAGGACAGAAATGACACATTAAACCGGTACAATTGATTGGAAACCAGTTCAGATCTATAACACAACAGAAGTACAGGGCACATAAACTGCTTTCAAAATGGCCAAAACCAGTTTAAGATAAACCTGGATGGAAGTAGTAGTAGACTTCAATGATTTTGGTTAAAACAGTGAGTTGAAATTCTGTCCCAGATCCCTTCCAGTTCAAATTAACTCCCAGTCTCCCAGCATCCCAGGGTGCTTTGCAGCTCCCCAAAGACCCTCCCTCCCACAAGGTAGGCAGGCTAGCCTTGACCCAACCTGTTTGCTCCAGCGGAGCAGGGAGGCATGCTCTAGTACCCACTAGCTTTTGGGCCACTGCAGGCATGTGGCTGCATTTCTGGATCAAAAGTAAATGTCTGTTCACTTCCCTATCAGTGCAATCTGTGCAGTTTAGACTAATCTGTGAAGATTGACTTGATTCAGCCTCCGGCTTCTTTACTGTTTTTACTCAGCCTGGGTGCTCATGGGAACTTATTTTACTGACATACGCTGAACAAATACAAAGGAATCAACAGATACAATCTGGGAACAATGTGAAACCACATGTGTACTCTTTAATTAAAGATGGGAAAGGGTGACTCAGGGGATTGGTAATATAGCCTTTCACTTCTAGGTCACTGATTTTAACCCAACCCAGGTCATTAATGTCTGAAAGTCATTACCACCTGACAGCTGCAGTGGTCTGTGTGTACTGACTTGGTGGTCTCTCTGTCCTCTTTCTGGAGAACAGCAGGTGTTTGCATACGAAATGTCACTACCTTGACTTCTTGTTGGAAGTCTCAACAATAAGCCATGGAGAGTGACTTTCTCCTTTCATCACTATAGCTCAGACCACGTAGACAAGGTGGAATAGGGAAGTGTGCTTTCCTACTGCCAGAACTGTATTCATTTTGTGGATAAAAAAAGGGGACTCCAGCCTCCAGAGCTGTCAATCGAGGGTTTCTTGCAAGCCCAAGCTCCAACATGTTGATTAATATTCAATAAAATTGAGACATTGCAGCAAAAATAAACAGATGCATAGCACAGAAGGAGGAAAAACCTTGAGTCAGAGAGCAAATTTCGTGGGAGAGAAGGGGGCGCACATCTGTTTCGCAGGGTTGGAGGTGTGTCAGGATTTTGGCTATTTCAGAACCAGCTCTCTGAAAAAGCAAGACTATAAGATAATCACTTTGATGTGCTTGGTTTTACAGTTACCAAGTTTAAATCTAAGTCAAATGTTATACTACAAACCTTGGAAATACGTGTTTTCTAATTTACCAGCAGAGAAAAAAAAGGGACTCCAACAGCCAAGACCAGAGGTCCTCATTTGTATCCATTTATCCTCATGTAGTTAAAGCTCACCCACAAATTACACCCTGTGGATCCTAGCACCGTTTTATATATAGCTGCAGTTGCTACATGCTTATTTTCCACAGTGTGGTGCCTGATGTTTCTAAGCTGCTAGTGCTGGGGAAAGCACTCTGGATAGTCAATGGGTTTGATACTAAATGTGAAGGGTTTTCTCAAGAGGGTTTGGGCTGGGTGGGGCTGAGACAGTTAAGTCAGCTCTGTTGGATGGGACAGCCAAAAGCAAGTGTTGTGGTTTGTGAGCCACCTGTTTGCTGCTCTCTCAGCTGAAATAAAAGAGCATTCCTTGAAAACCAGCCCTGGGGAGAAAGAATCCACCTAATGCAAATATATTGGAAGGGCACCTATCAGTGCCCTTTGCTGTGGCTGGTTGCCATTACTTTCCAAATCTAATTTCATGATAAGGTTGAGCGCCAATTACAGGCATTTAAAACTCACGAGTCAGACTTCAGAAGTCAGGAAAGCAGCTTAATAATCATGAGACATTTCAAGATAATTAATGTGAAGATGCATTATTTGCTTTCTGGCTTTTAAGTTTTGAGCATTAACTTTTTAAGTGTTTTTCACAGCCGCAAGGGTCACCTACTTGCTATTTAAAAAAATAATAATAATGGAAGCTGAGACTCTCATGCTATCACATGGTTCCAGAAGCAGGGACTTTTAGGAAAAAAATGTCAACTATTCGAATAGATCAATACAATCACAAGAGCTGGCAACGACTGTGTAAACTGATCAACAGCAGATGTATGTCAGCTAAGATGCAATTCATAATTATCTATGATTACTAGACAGAGATGAACACAAGAAAGATATTGACACAAGCAGGCAGGGTGGTGAGCTACATTAAGTGTTCATGCAACAGAAGTGCAGCTGCAGGTTACAAAAAAAAATGGTACTTCTGTTTTGGAGTGAAAAAAAAAAGTTCTCCTAATAAAATTAGTCAAACCACAGGTTCTCCTGAGCTTCATGTGGAGAAGACACACCATTTTGTATAGCCAACTCAGCAATAGAAAAGTTCTCAGCCTACATTGAGAAGCTATGCTTAAGCTCGAGTGATGAATTCATGGTGGGACAAAATTCTCCAACTGTTTTGGTGTTGGTGAAGCAGAAAGGATTTCACATCTTTCATTGGGAAGAGCTGTTATTAAGGTGGGAAATGTGGAAGTATCACCCTGAAATAAAAGCATTAGTGTGGCAGAATGCCATCTCTGTCTCTCCCCACATCCTGCTATCCGACTGATTACCTATCTAACAGTGTGGCACGTCATGGTCACTGCAGAGGGCAGACACCCCTGGCCCCATCTTCTTCAGGTTGAGTTGTAACCTGAGCTGGATACATTCCTGAAGGAAGGGGAAACCTGCTCCCTCTGTCTACATGACTGGCCTCATGCACCTGGGTGGGGGTGGGGGGACTTAAACTCCCTATTGTTCTAAGCAATGTCATCACGACTGGGAGGCTAGAGACCCTGCCAGTCTACCTAGCAACCAGGGATGCATTTCAAATTGGTTGGCTGGCAACCAATAACTACTGGCCTTCATTGGATCAGGTGCATGAGGTCATAAGGTCTTTATAAGTTAAAGACTACCCAGGAGGAGGAGAAACAGCCTTAATGAGGACTTTCAGAAAAGCAGCACCATCTGAAACTCTCTCTCACTTGAAACTCATGTTCAATGAACTGCCTGCCTCCAGAGGAAATCTCCACCTGCCTCTGGATGATACTTGAGAGTAAGCTACTTGAGATCTAACTAGGTGTATAGCTTGCAGTAACACAGATGAGTAATCAAAGACTACCATGCCACTGTTAGCTGTAAGGGATTTCTCTGATATTGCTGTACCCTCCACCCTATTCCGGACCTACTCCTTGTAACTAATAAAGTTCTCCTCTATACCTAGCGTGGGAGACTTATTGGGAGAGAGTCTAAATAAGGGGTCAGCAACCTATGGCACCTGTGCCAAAGGTGGCATGCAGCATGGTTTTGATTAGCATGCAGACTGCTTCCCTCTCCGAGGGAAGGGAAGAGTCCTGCCCAGATCAAGCAGCATGTGGCTGCCCAGGAACAGGCTTGTGCTGCTGCTGACCCCAGCCCCTGGCTCCAACTCCAGTCCCAGCCCCGGCTAGGGGCCATTGGCACCCCAATGCCCCAGCCCCACTGGCCACATGCTGCCAGCAGGCTCCAGCCCTGCCTAGGCCTGGCCCCAGCTGGCACCACTGCTGAGGCTGGCCCCAGCTTGGTACCCTGACCCTAGGCCCAGCCACATGCTGCCAGTGGGCACGGCCCCAGTCATCACCACTGCTGCTGCCCACCCTAACCAATGCTGCTGCTGGGCCAGGGCCATCAATGGAGCTGGGGCTGGGGCTGTGGACCTGTGGGGCTGTGTACCCCATCCCAGTGCTGCCGACTGCCCCAGCACCAGTGACATGCTGCCAGTGGGCCCAGCCCCAGTCCTCACCACTGCCAACCCCAGCACAGTGATGTCCCCATTGGGTTGGGGGCCAGGCCCATGGACCTGCATGAGACTGGGCCCCATCCCAGCGCTGCCAAGGGCCCTGGCCCCGACCATGTGCTGCTGACAGGCCCCAGCTGTGTGCAGCCCTGGCCTCTACCCCAGCCTGGAGCTGCCACCAGCCCCATCCCAGCACTGGTGAAGGCTCAGCTGCAGCCCCAGCCCTGTTCTGCTGCAGGGTGCAGTCGCATGGGGCCAGTGGGCTCTGGCCCCAGCTCCAGCCCCAGCCCCACACTGCCCATGCCCAGGCTCCAGCCTCAGCCTCATGCTGCAGAGGGCCCCAGCCCTGTGCTGCCAGCTCTGACCGTGTGCTGACAGGTGGCCCCAGCCCCACGCTCCCCATGGCCCTAGCCCCAGCCCCAATGGGTTCAGTGCCGGCACCTGCTGCCTTCCCAGAACCCAGGGCCAGGAGACAGCTGGGGCTAGGGTGGGGATGCAGCTAGCTGTGAGGATGGAAGCTATGCCGCAAGCAGCCTCGGCTCCATGGCTATCAGCAGCTACCCAGAACCTGGATCAGTGCAGCTGCGAGGCTACAAACAGCTGCTGCCTCCCAACCCCGGCCCCGTCTCCAGTTGCTTCCCAGCCCCAGATCCACCCCTGGGCTCCAAGGAGGCAGCAGATACTGGCGATGCTCACCACTGTGCTGCCCTTGCTGCCCCGTCTGCAGAGCAGCATGTGAAACCTGGTGCGGCAGAACACAGCAGGGAGTGCAAAAAGCTGCCTGCCACTCCGAGCTCCCCACTGCCCTCACCAGACTCCCCAGCAAGTGGGGGCAGCAGTGAGGGGCACAATCCTGAGTGCTGCCCACGCTGTTCCCATGCACACAGGGGGAGTGTGACCCGAGCAGCATGGAGCTTGCAGCAGCAGGCAGCTTCTCAGTGCGGCCCATTTGTGTGCTGCCACTCTGGGTGACTCACGCTGCACTCGGGAGGGCCCAGGGGAGGGCAGCAGGACTGGGAGTGCAGCATGTGTGAGAGCATCACCAGTATCTGCTGCCTCCCCAGAGGCAGCTAGGGCTGGGGCCAGGATGCAGAGGCAGCAGCTGTTTGCAGCCGTCTGGTTGCAGCCAGTTCAAGTTCTGGGTAGCTGCTGATAGCCACCGAGTCTGGGATGGGGTGCAGGGGCTTTGGCTGGGAGGCAAGGGGCAGCAGGGCTGGTGGGGGGCAAGGAGCACAAGCAGGGCATCCTGCCATGTACAACCTCCCCTTGTTTTGATTTTCTAGGATGCCGGCACTCCAGCTCCTTCCAAAGTAGGCATTGTGGGGGTTTTCAGCACTCTGGCCAAAAGACATTGCCTGCCTCTGGTCTAGATTATGCCTTGGGGTCCCCTTGGTCCGGCTGACTAAGGGAGACCACTATTTGTGCTTCAGACTGAGGAAAGCACCCCAAGTTCTTGCAGTGGCTCAAGGACCCAATGACTACTAGGCCTGTGTTTTCCAGGGGGCACAGGGCCAAGATCAGTCCAGACCCTTGGTGGTGGCGGCATTACTCCCAGGCTTGCAGGTGTGCTCCAGGAAGGGGGTTGGCCAGACATAAGGTGCCCCGAGGGACTCACGCGGAGCCGGGAAGGTGGCTGGGTGCAGTGGGATGGGTGGCTCAATACAGGAGCGCCCCCTCCTGGCCTGCCACAAGTGATACCCAGGAAAATATCAAAGTTTAAGCAGTTCAATGAGATTGCTCCTGGTGTAAGTAATCCTCTAATGAAGCAGAACTCTAGAGCCTCCTTGGAGGTCCATAGGATATGCAGGCCTGCACCTCGGCTGAAGAGCTGGGGTGTGGGTTGAGGAGATCTTTGTGAGTCGAAAAGACAGGCACATTGCCTTCAGGCTGAGAAATGGCAGCTGAGCACTTTGAGCAGTCCCTATGCTGGCTCTGCTCCAAGGTCTATCAGAAATAGTAGCTAACAGTGCCAATTCACCTCCCACGGCTTCTTTTCTGGGCTGCTGACCTTATGGCATCTCCACCTTAATTAGAATCAGGAAGCTGCAGCAATCTCGCAAGATCTTTCAGGGTGAAGAATGAATATTGCAGACCCAAAAGGTATGGATTTCTGATTTCTGTCTATGCGATCCACTGCTCAACACCTTGAATGTGTATGGAGGCATTCCCTTTTTTCCTTGCTACAGGGTACTTTTCCCCATTGCTGGTTTACTAATAAGGCACACTAGAGGCCTACCAAATTAGAAAAGGCTTACAGAATAGCTTATCACTTCCTATAGGTCCCTTTCTCGGAAACCTTGATTCTCCAGAGGTAGACTGTGCTAATAACCGCTACAGGAATTTGCCAGCATTGTAGTTTGAGGAGTGGGTCAGGCAAAGGCAGCCTTGTACTAGTACTAAAAGTGCCATGATAATATAGGAAAAAAAAAATTAAACGTACCATCATCTGTAAAATAAAAAAAACAAGGGATTTCACACATACAGGGCAAAGACAGAATAAACAAAGTCCCACTTTCTCCAGCTTTCTGCTCCCCAGGAGAGTCACACTGAGTCAAAAACCATGAAAACAATAACCCCAGCTGCAAGAGCAATGAGGCAATTTGTTAGGGAGATGACATTTTTAATGAGAAACACTTGCTGAAGGAGAACAAAAGAGCCTGTTTGGTCAGAAAGATGCTCTTGATACTTCTCTGAAGTGCATGAAAAAGTAATTTCATTTAAGCGTCATACCCAGAGCAGCTGAATTTCCTGAGGGTCCAGATGTTGTCCAGTGCAGATGCTGAACAAATGGAACTCTGTCCTGATTAAAATTAAGAAAAAAACATGGACTGAAGTATTTTACAGGCTTAAAAAGCTGACAAAATCATTGCAAGATGGAGAGAAAGGGAGGTCTTACAACTGGAATTAGTTTACTAGACATATAGTAAATAGGTCTTAATTTCATTGGAAGGATCTGAGAATCTGGATTAGCAAAATACCAAAGTCTGGCTCTGTTTGTCATATTTTTGGCCTCCCATTGTTCCCTTTAGAGAAAGATTTGGCTCTGATTATATCAACTTTGCTCCAAGGACAGGCCTGATTCTGACATTTTTATTCATGCCAGCAAATGTGGAATTGCTGCAAGAATAAAGAGCTACTTTATGAAAGGGAAAGTAGCAAAATCAAAAACCAAAACAATTCTAATCAATAGGTCTATGAGCAGCAAAGGTCATAGTGGTTAATGATTTAAAATGCTTCCTAGTCAGAGATATTTTTTTTGATGTTTAGCATTTCTCTTCTCCAGTGCATTAATTTTAAAGCCACTTGAAATAGCAGATTAGACAAAAAGTGATAGCTTGATATACATGAGCCTGATTATCAGGTACATCATTCCTGAACTTGGGGATGGGATCAAATAGTGAGCCGGGAACAAAGCTGGCTTTAACTCATTTCATATGTTGTGTATCCATACAAAGGCTTGTCTGTTCACTGGCATAATTTAGGGCAGCTTCAGGGCTTATCTAACTTACATGCCAATTCCCATTGCTCCTTATAGGGTTATTGCCCCTTTCCCAAAGCCAATATCCTATTTTGACCCCACTTTTAACGCTTTGCAAAATGATAGCAGATGGCATAGACCAAGGCAGGGACTAAACTTTCTTGCTGTTTTTGTTTAGCCCTCTCTCCGAAGACTACTATCTCTAACTATAAATTTGCATAATAAAAACTAGCACCTCCACAATTATGTCTTCCCCAAACTGAACATTTCCTTGCATGCTAAGAAAAAAGAACAATCGGTGTAATCGTGCAGCCAGACCCATATTGCTCACGGTCCTGGCTTCAATGTCAGGTTAACATGGACCAAAGAAGACCTGAATTAACAAATGATCTCAGATAACTAAGATGCACCAGCAAATGTGCATGATGACCTGGTGTGAAATTGTCACAGCAGGAGGTTCAGCAGGGCAGGACAAGATGCTAAGTTTCTAAAAAAGAAATTGTTGCCACAGGTCTTGAATTAGTAAAGCCCAGAGACGGGCACCACTGAGTGCTACAAAACCAGAACTGGAGTATGTGGACAAAGATCTTAGCAGAGTCCAGAGAGCATCATCAGGGAAAACTGCCTGGGATGTGTGGAAGAAACTTGTACAGCATCTGTGCAAACTAGACCTGGCTCTGGCTTATAGAATAACAACCACAACAGTACATTGCAACCTTCCAATAAATCATATTCACAATGCTGGCTCATGAGCGGATGAATAATACCTCCAAAAAACTTGAACCAGGGTTTTATTCCATACATGCATTCACAAAATAATTGTAACAGTTGTGTTTACAGGCTCCAAGGAGTCAATGGCACCTTACACTGCTGCTGTAAACGTTGATGAGAGCCTTCGAAGTTTTATATTATAAAGGGTTCTAGCAGAGTTGGCTCTGTAAGCAATCATCAGTTTACTGACAGTCTGTAACAGGCATTGGATCACTAATGAGGCAGAACATTATGGAGATAAATACTAATTAAACATTAAAATACAGTTGTTTATTAGTTAATAAAAATAGTAAGTTGCTGATAAAGATAAAATAAAAGCCAAAGCTGGGGACTACACCACTGATACTAGATCAGTAGGGTCCCACACCTCAAAGCTTTGTGTCCTAAGTCTGGTGATAGTAGGACCTAATGATATGGGGGTAGGTACTGGTAAATGAAGTTGTCATTTAGGGCATGGGAGAAAGAAGTGGCGTTAAATAACCTTCTGCTTGTTTGGGCCATTCAAGGCCATTCATGGGCTGCCCCAGAAGTGAAAAGCGATGCTTAAGCACTTATGGAATTATTATAATGCATGGAGAGCCTGGAAATAGTTCACTGTAAAAGCAAAATAATCTGATTATCACAAGTGTCTTTGTGAACTAGGGATAATAGTGGTATAGTATTGTGGGTAGCAGCATCCAATGAGTATGATACATTCCCTGCAAGTAAATGGGATAAAAATTCTTGTGCACATGCCTTTCTTTCTAGGGATGAGGTTACTTCTCAGGAGTATATTTCTTTTAAAAAACAAGCACAATAAACTCCTTGCATGAAGCTATAAAACCACCCCCAAATTCACCTGAAATAATTGATTCAACCCCGCATGCTGCTAAGTTGAACACACCTGGGAATGATGCATTCTCCTAGGACGGCTGTGCAGATTTTAATGGCTCCATGTATCGCTCCAAATACCTGGCTTGTAGCAGAGCAGAAAAATCAGTAAAAGCAAGGAAATAATAAATTTACAAAGTTCTTGGCCATAATGAGGGATTGTGTGTCACAGCTTTCGTTTTCACATGCCTAAAAAGGATTTAAATTAAAAGCCACCTTGAGGATCTGTTGGGTTAGACATTTTATAATGAGTATGAAAGCTGGCTGAATACTGGAAGAGATGCTGATAAGAGGTGGGCCAAAGAGTTAAGGAAGACACATACTGAGAGGTGGGGGAACACATAAATATATATATATATATATATATATATATATATATATATATAAAATAATCTGATTATCACAAGTGTCTTTGTGAACTAGGGATAATAGTGGTATAGTATT
>JAGPOW010003364.1:10630616-10663675 GCA_030014935.1 Caiman crocodilus
TAAGAAATTGTGTGTATATATATATGTGTGTGTGTGTGTGTCTATATATATATATATATATATATATATATATATATATATATACTGGCAACTTTTAAGATCCAGTTATAAAATGATTCAGAGTCTGAAAATTTAGAAACAAGATAATTTTCTAGATTTTCTATATATATATAGAAAATTTAGAAACAGGATAATTAATAGAAAGAAACAGAAGAAATAGAAAATTCAGAAACAAGATAATTTTCTAGATGTTATTTATATAAATATAAAATATCTATAAAATATATATTTTCAGACTCTGAATCATTTTCTAACAGGATCTTAACAGGTGCCAGTAGTGCTAAAAATTTAGTCTAAAAAGAGCACAAGCATCTCATATATAGAAACTGAACTGGATAGAAACTGAATTGCCTTCCATCTTTCCATTCTCTGTGGCGTTCTTTCACTAATTTATATATTATATATAATATAACATTGGAGATATATTTATATATATATATATAACATCACATATTTATATGTGTGTGTTGTCTATTATTGTAGACTATATATATGGATATATATGTCTCTGTGTGTATGCAAACATGCACGCACAAGTGCATGCGTATGAGTGTATGTACATGGCTGACTAAAAATGCCCACTATGTATCCAACGTAGCTATTTCTCTTTCAACATCCATTCTGATGAAAAGCTAATTGTTCAACAGCATACAGCATACAATGTGATACACTTGAACACTGGTGGATCTAATTAGCTTTACATCAATCCTGTAGCACGCTTTAAGGAAACCTCTTAAGACATTACCTTTAGCTGCCTCTGAAAGTTTTAAATTGCCACTGATACTAAAAAAGATAAAGCAAAGGGACTATGAAACAGCCCAATTCAGTTGCTTTTTCTTATCAAGGACATCTTTTCTTCCACAAAGAATGGGAAGTGCAAAATACAGTGAACAGATACATACATATTGATATGTGTGTAATATATATATATATATATATATATAGCATGCTCCCAATGTGTTAAATATATGTTGGATGAAACATCAGGCTCCCTCTATAAAAACTGAACTCCATTTGAATGAAGAAAGAGCTAAAAAGTTTTTTTTTTCCCCAAAACTCAAATGAAATTTTAGTTGGTGAAAGGATTTTTTGCCTTCATTTTCTTTCTCACCGAATACAACAGAGATTAGGAACATAAGACAAAAAAGGGTTGTCCAGAGACACTAAGTCCAGTCTCTTGGTATCACAAACAATCATGTCATATCATCATGTTCAGCAGGCAGTAATGTTATATCCTACAATTAGATGGTTTGTCCCAGCTATTCTTGGAAAGCATTTTGAGAACCTATTCCCTCCGGTGAACAGAAACGGTTCTCTCGCCTAAATTCAGTCATGACCAGTTTCCAACTTGTCTGAAAACAGGAAAGTAACCTTTTGCGAGACAGATACTTATGGTGGGGCTTATAGTAGCATCTTGGTGCATAACCAATTTGGACAGCTTAGTCCTTTGATCTGCGCCCGACTTCAGCTTGGATGTCCTCACAATGTTGACACTTTCCTTGTATTCATCACCCTCCTCTCAGTAATCCTGTCAGGTATTGCTGTGTTTTTATTAGTTGCATTACAAGAATGGGACTCTGTTATGCTATGCATTGTGCAAATGCATAATGGAAGGCAGTTCCCACCCCAATTTTTACACTGTAAATAGTAAAAGTGGGGAAGTCGGAAGAATGGGGAAGCAGGATCCTTTGAGTGGGAATACTAGAGCCTGCAGCAGGACCCTAATGTCCCAGTTCCCTGCTCTGCCTTTTAGGTCAGAGGTCTTCGACTTGTAGACCTGCAGCAATACCTTACCGCAGGAATATTTTTTCCTATTGAATTCTACAGACTGTGCCAAAGCCCAGGGAGCAGTTAGCACTCATATTACATCCAATGCAGCTCTGCATACCTCTGTATACACACCATTGTGTAAAAACAATCAATTTGTCCCTGAAATGCCTCATTGTACATCACTATGTGGTACCTACCCTTATGCCTCTGCATCTCTGAGACTTGACAAAGAAAATCTTGCATTCAAAAGCTTGTCTGACTCAACTTCATACTTGGCCCAATAAAAAAAATATCATCCTAAGGCATCCTGGCCTCTGGACCTTCAGAGCCATTTATGTCATGTGCAGATCTGCAGAAAGCCTGTAAGCTTAGTCAGGCTAGCAAAGACATCAAAACCTAACTGTCCCTTATTCATCCTTGTGTGTGCATATGCAAGTCTTCAAACATCACCTTTAGCTGTCTTGGTTTAATTTATTTTGCTTCAGTGCCATGATTTTAGCTTAGGTCTATCCACCTGCTTGGATGAGACAGAACAGGTCCATAAGTTTAACGAAAATGCAAAGAGCAGGAATCCTCTCTGGCATTGCATGGAGCTGTACAAATCCCCAGTGAAGAGCCAAGTTACAGTCTTGGAAAAGCATAAGAGTACAGTGGGATTAGATCTCAGCCATGTGTGAGCTCTAGAGGGTTGCATCCCACCAGGTCTATACAAGAGCATTAGAAGACGATATGAATACAGTCCTCACATCCTGAATCATCAAAGCTGAGCCTCTCTTTGCACAACATGATGAACAAACCTGATGTGGCTGGACATTTCATATGAAAGGTACAATCAAAATTGGGTTGCCTATGAAGTTTTAAACATGTCATTAAAGTATTTTCTGGTGCATCTTGTTTTTGGTCAGGCTGGGACTAGTAAGAGAAGAATGCAGTGTGTTTAACAATGTACATTTTGTAGGAGTCGTGCTTTGCTCCATGTATTGCACCTCTAACTTACCAAGGGTTCTGGCTCTCTGCAGAGAAAGCTTGTTATTTTTGTATTTCGTTCAGTGCTGACGTAAGAGCTGTGCAACTATTTTAGGGGTAGACACAAATGAAAAAAAGAACAAAAGTTTGTACTATCCTTACTTGAAAGTTTTTTGCTTTGGCTATGACTTTTTTCATGCCCAAAGATGAGAGCTTCTCTTCTGATACTTTATTCTTACTTCCCTTGTCAGTCTCAGCATGGAAAAGTGGGAACAAGGTGAGCCAATATCTCCAATAGGAGAATTAGGTGAGCTAGATTTTCTAGACACTTCTAAGATTAACTGTCCAAATGCAGTTATTAAATTGGGTGGGTGCTTGGTCCGGAGTGGTTCTTATATTTTCAGAACTAGCCTCTTCTTAATGGGCCCCTACCCCATTACTGGGGAGGGGGGCCCTGAGTCCACTGGCCAGCCCAGCCCCTTTAATAGACTTAATGGGAAAAGGGGACCTTAAATAAGATGACCTCCCACCCCAGGTATAAATTGTGATTGGCAGATCTGTGGTGGAAGCAGAGGGCCAGGCGACCCAGGGAGAGGTTCAAAAGCCCAGGGCTGGGCACAGAAGGGGTAGTCTGGTAGTAGGAGCTGCAGAAGGCAGAGCTCTATGGAGGTGTCAGTGCAGGCTTCCTGGAAGAAGGGACTCTGTGCTGCAAGCAACACAAGGTCAGTACACTGACACGTTTGCATTTGTACTACTGTGGGGTAAGATTAACTCCAAAAAGGGAAATTGCATTTGGCAAACCTTCTGTTTGGGAGTGGTTGCTCATACAGGTTTCCCTTGCTTTATGTTGTACATGTGTTGCTGGGAAATGGTGCATAACCTGAATTTGCCTGAAGGGAATCCATTTTACAATGTAACAAATACGGATATGTTCCAAGACTTCAACTATACTGAACCCCGGACCCATTTCTACCACTTTTTTACAAGACAGTTTTGGTTCTCACCAGCAGCAGGCAATATACACAAGCACAGCTGCAGCTCTACAGGCACAGGCACCATCTACCCCGAATGGCAGCCGTGGGTGCTGCTGCTGGGTGGCTTCATGGCTCTCAGGTCCTGGGGCTGGACTGGGCTGCAGGGATGGGTGCTGCAGCCCGGCCTGGGCACCACTACCCCGCTCAGCCCCGCTGCACAATTTTTTCTTCCTCTGCCTATGATGTCACTCCCACGATACACTGTACAAAGCAGCTGACTGCAGGCTTCCACCACACCGATTGCATCTGAGTGAAATTACCATGCATATAAAACACATTTTTGGCATAAAAGGTGTTATTGTATAAGAATTAATTCACACATGCAGAACCCATATGAAGCGAGTGAAACCTGTATTTTTAATTCCAGTTTGAACTGGAGGACTGGAGTGACTATAAGGTGCAGCTTGGAGGGTGCACTGGGGTGCAGCAGAGGCACCCAGTTTAGACCACTCACAGGGGCAGGAGCCCTGGGGTGTTGTGTGTGGGCAGTCGCCCAAACACACTTAAAAAGGGAGAACTGTGGTATGTCAGAGGACTGGGTAAGCAAAGACTGGGGGGAGCATAAACCCTGTCCCAGCAAAGGGGGAGTCCCTAGGGGCTGAGTAGCCCAGAGCCCACAGAGGGTTGAGCTGGAGCTGAGATCCAAGACCCTAGGATACTGGTGTGGTAGACCACAGGACATGGGGCCCAGCCACACTAAAAGTGAGCTGAGTCCTAGCAGGGTCAGAGTTCAGACAAGGACCTACCCCAAAACATGCATTTGCCTCCTTGATCAGCCTCCCTATGAGCCTATAACACCAAGTCATGGCAGCTAAAATAACCACGTAGGGGCAGAACCCAGAGAACCTGGAAGTAAGGGTGAGGAGGTTGGAGCCTAGTGGCAAGCTGGGCTGGGAACTTCATCACGTTGCCACCGAACCTTTTACCTTCCAGCTCCACACGCTAAAAATTCAGGATTTTTAACAAAATAGTATAGAAAGGAGAAAACGGCTTAAAGAAAGAATGTAACTGCTTCATCATTCTTTCATCAGCTGCAGGCACAAGATGTCACTCCAGCATCATATGGTATTAATGCTGCACAGCTGAATGCCAGGAACAGAAAAACCTTTTTGGAGTCAGTACAAGATCAAAGAGATTGTGAAGATGTGAAAATCCTAGATACAGAGAAGTCTAAGATTAACTTATCCTATTTCAAATTAATCTTTACTTCAAAATGAATTTCTTTCAAGACAAGATAATATGCAAAGAAATATGGTTTATACTATTGTTGTTATAGAATTGTTAGCTGTGGTCACAATCTCATTATAAGCCATACTTCTGACCTTTGCAAGCCATCTTGAGATGAGAAGATAATTTGAGAAGCAAGTTTCATGTAAACTACTTGAGTTTTGGAGTTACAGAAAACACATTATCTACCCTGTTTCTCCATTTTGCTTAGACTGTTTTTCAAAAGCTGTCATTTTGGCTTGGATGTCTCATTTGAAACTTTTCAGGCTTAAAGGTTTCCTTAACTTTTCTGTAGTTTTCATTTTGAAAAAAATGCATATAAGAAAATGAACACTACAAATTAAAATTTGGATAACATTTTCCATTCCATTGCCGATCCCCTGGTACTAAACTAGTTCACCGCAGATGGATCTGCACTTCAGCATTCAGGCTAGGGGCAGGAGTTGCATGTAAACTGGTTTAAACCTGTAACGAAACAGAAGCTCACTGCACATGAAACCAGTTTTAAAATGACTGAAACTGGTTTAGATAAATCTGATTGAACATAGTATTAGACTTAACTGATTTAGATCAAACTGGTTTATGAAATGTCTGTCCCAGACTCTTTCCTCATTCAAGTTAAGTCATAGTCCCCCAGCATACTTTCCAGCCCTGGGCTGCGCTGTGCTGTCTGCTCACTGGAGCAGTGAAGGCTGGCTGACAAGGCAGTGTGGGAGCAACCCCCTGAGGATGCAGCCCAGTCTACAGGGAGGGACTGTCCCCCACCCCCTCTCAGCCCCACAGGCAGACCCTGTCTGGGGCCAGAGAGTGGAGTTAAACATCCCTCCCCCACTCAAACTTACTGCTGGCTGCAAGTCTGGACTACACATCCCAGAGGCACCAGAAACCAGGAAGAGGAAGTGATGAGCAACCCTGCAGTGTCCTGCTGCTGTAACTCTGGACTGAAAATTCTGAAGTCCTCCGGGCAGCAGGAAGAGGAAGTGAACACAGCCAGTGAGCCATGCTCTAGTGGCCCCCTGGCTTCTGGCCTGAACCACTGCAGGCATGTGGCTGCATTTCCTGATTCAAAGATAAATGTCTGTTCATTTCTGTTTCAATTTAATCTGTGCAGTTTAGACTAGCCTGCAAAGGCTGAATTGTTTCAGCCTTAGGCTTTTTGACCATCTGTACTTAGCCTCAGTTGCAGGTCTCCTCACCATTAAATATTTCCCTGGGGACTTACTCATAGTTACCATTTGGCAACACTTCAGGGTCAACCGGTCAATAAGAAAGACTCTTTTGAAGGCTTTTAGTTTTTACGTTGAGTCGTGTGTTCATTATTTAGCTGTGTACAACACTAACTTTATGCTTTTCAGATAGGTTTAAAAGAGGCACAACACAGACTCTTCTTGCATCAAGATGCTACACAATAATGGACTGGGAGAAGAAAACGATGGTGGTTAGACCCAGGACCGTACCGACGGGCTCAGAAGCCATCTGAGTAGTCCTCATTGACCAAAATGCCACGAGGAATTATAGTGCCTCTAGATGGACTATGGCAAACACTTCAGTTCAAAACAAAAATGGCAGCACATTTGGTTTGTGCAAATGTTAACCAGAATGGAAAATATTTTAAAACCATTAATCCTATTCAGTGCTTATTAAATTGCAGACATTCTTCTTAAATAGTTTATTTTCTTATGCATCTACATCAAAGAGCTGCAGGTGATAAATTGACGAGTCACTTGTAGCTTGGAAGATGCAGCGTGAGTATCACTGAGACTACTTTCACAACCTCCCAATTCTGCACGGCATCTTTCCAAATCACTCTTGAGCTGGTATTCCAGTACATAAAAAACCCACTGTTCTAGGGGAAACCAATAAATATGGTCTTCTTGGGGTCTCCCCACCATTTTAGAACTACAAGAGCAGAGTGATTTCTGCAAGTATCTGGGTGGCTGGCTATGAAAGGTCAAAACTGGACAGGTCTCCTCAACTGACAAATCACCTGGCATAGGAAAGGTCTTAGTTGGCATATATACAACCTATCCAATTCACTGACCTCCTTGGCACAGGGAGACGAAGAGAAGAAGGGGCATGAGCAACACTACTGTGCTCAATCTGTACTCAGCAACTCAATGTCTGCTTCCAGCAATGAATCAACCCAGCAGAGAATCAGACCCATTATCTATGTACAATATTGTTATCTTGCTGCACAAAGACAGTCCTCTCCCATTGCTCAGATCAGGGATTGTCCTGGGTATTTACATATGTAAAGAACTACAGTTTAGGAAGCCCCAGTTTCAAGACTGGGGACTGTTTGCTTGTTTAGTCATTCTATTTGCATATGTGCCTGTGAAGGCAATTAGTTCTGGCGATACATGTGTACTGTTTTCAGATGGGATCACAGAACAATGTTGAGTAAGTTTTATGAGCATCTGATATAAGGCAGCCAGCTGTTAATTTATTTTTGTTTATGTTTCAGGCCCGACTCAATGATCCGTTTCTTAGCCCTCCATAGCAACAGGTACCTCAGCTAAAAAATGCTCTGGAAGAGAAATGAAAACACTGCCAAAATAAGGACTCTGCTCCCAATTCTACAAAGGCCTGACTTTGCATTCAATGAGCTTTAGTTAAAGCACCCCTGCCACCGTTTTGAAGCACGGGGACTCTGAATCCAGGAGACATGGAGGCTGCTGCAGTATGCTAATTAGCACGCTCCAGCCAACTCAGTCAAGTCTGCTCTGATGCATTGTAATTACACCATGTCAGAGTAGTGTCCCAACATACCTACAGACACCCAGAAAACCCTTAAGTAAATGTATATCAGCTCAAGGGTGTAGGAGTGCACAGTTTCTCCAGTGCAAACCAAGGGCCAGACTACAAATACCTGAACAGTACTTTGTCACGAAAATCTCCCTGCAGGAAGAACACAGTCTAGCCCTACACAAAATATTTATTATCAGTAGCTGCTAATGGAGTAAAATACAATGAAGAAGCTGAGGCCACTGATAGGACATGAGGTCAAATAAGCCGTGTAGAGCTATGCGGATCTTTGAAGGAAGTACATTGGCATGCTAGAGATGTCCGTGGCATGATATGACTGTGAAAGGATCCAAAGAGGGAAATAAGATGGTCTTCCATCCTCCTAAGAGGCAAATGTGAAGAAACCCCTTCCCCTCTCTCTGCCCCTCACTTGGGCCAACCCAGGTGACCCCTCCATCTCCTCGTTTTCTTCTTGTTACAGGTTAATCAACCAGGAGACTTGGCCAGATAAATTCCTAGGGGAAGTGGGGCATTTTGAAACTTTCAAGCAAAGACTCCAGGCTGCTGCCTGGAGATTCACTGATAGCAAAAAACCCTGAAACTAGCCGGAAGTTAGGAATTATGTGTAGGCCAGTCACACCTTAAAAGGATCACTGTGTCCAAGACTATATAAGACTCTAGTTCCTTATGTTTGCTCAAAGTGTATTCTGACTTCCTCATACTATGCCCCGATCCTTCCTCCTCCTGATCAATAAAGGTATTGACTTACAGCTTGCCTTGTTACTGTAGAGGGGGGAGAGAAGCTTTCTGCTCCCAGCTTGGCCACCAAAGCTTGTCTTTTTATTTTCTATCCATTACCTGATGCTATCTTTGGATGCTTCCAGGTGAAAGAAGCACCCAGAAATATTACTGTGAGCAAAGCAGCCCCAAGGCTCGCAGGGCCTGTGTGCCCCTGACTGTACAGAGCTCTACCAGAGACCAGTGCTCAGGTGGTGGCAATGTTACCCCAGGCTTGTGGGTGTTCTCCGGGAAGCCGGCTGTAGGCTCCCTGAGTGAGTCTCCCAAAGTGTGGTTTTGGGCCTGGCAGAGTGAGGCGGGTGGTTCTGTATACCAGCACCCCCCTACTGCACACACCACATGAACAACAGGCTGGGAAGATAATTTTAACAGGAACAAATTAAGAAAACTGGAGAAACAAGACACTGAAAGGCACTTCAATCTGGAATGAGTCAGGAAGGATTGGGACAGCTAGAGAAACAACTAATTTCCAGTTGTATGAGTCAAGACATATCTTTTATCTCACTATGAATTGCTTTCTGGTATCATCTGCTCAGCATTTATGTTACACTTGATTATGCACATGAATCGAATGCCGGATCTGGACAAGAAAAAAAATGGTTTAAGTCTGACCTTAAAGCTAGGAAAAGAAGCTTTGGAACAATGATTGCATGGAAGTCCATTCTGTCAGAATGGAACCAGATGTGAGAAAGCAATACATCTTGAAACTGCACATGCCACAGCTGGTGTTTATATGTCTGTCTGTCTGTGTGTTTATATTACTATTATATTACCATTATTGCTGGATAGTAATGCATGCACTACACATGTGGAGGTGATGTCTCTGTGATACATTGCAGAGCCATGTGATAAATTAATTTATCATACACCTCTGACTGTTTCACCTCCTGAATGCCTTAAACTTTCCAAACGTCCCCTTATGAAAAAGTCCTGGAGCATCTAAGAGAGATGAAACCATTCTCGTTCCATAAAATTGAATAGGGTTTTATAGACTTACTCCGAAACATTGAGTGTAATTCTCCTCTTACAGAGATGCAGATCAGTAAAGTTATTATACCGATAAAGTGACGACAATCTGAAACCAGAATGTAGCAATCCACAGGATCAGGTCTGACCTAATATATCGAACCTCATGTTTGCTACTCAACTGTGGCCTGCTTCCAGTGTTGCAGAGCAAGATATAAGAACCCTAAATTATCAGAGGCCTAAATTAAATCTCACCCTGATCGCTAACAAAAAGAGATTAGCTTACACCTGCAGGCATAAGGTATAATATTCTTCTAAAACATGTGTCACCACAATTATTACAGCTCTGAAAATTCCTTTTATTCCTGATCTAATTATCTCTTTTGACTCTTGGCTTCAACAGCTCCCAGAGTCTTTTCACACATTATATGCAAAAGCATTTTCTTCTACTGGTTTGAATTTCCCATCTTATAATTATACTGAATATCTCCATCCCCTTATTCTTGTATTACATGCTGTGGCTAAGACTACCACATAACCACATAAGGTTAACACACAGGTTGGTAGATACGCCCAGGTATGGGTCCTTTTGTGCAACCCGCCATCTCAACAGGAATCAGCATTTGCCCAAGCAATTGTTATGCAGTGGAAATCCCCAGGGGACAATTGTTATTGGTTCAATATGGATCAAGTCGTGGACTGTCCTGAGCTAAGCAAAGGTGGCAAATTAGTGTCTGGTTTGCTTCAGGACTGGGGGAGCCTTTCCTTCAATTCCAAGTCCTGTGCTGAGTTCATACTGGCTGGATTCAGGGATCTGGTCCAAAATGTTTGACAGGATAGTAAACCAGCAATACTGGACTGGAAGGAACATCCTGGATTATCATCATGTTCAGTTCCCTGGTCTCACAGGCAATCATCTCATTTGATACATTTTCATAAATGTATCAAAATACCTCTTAAAACTTGTTCAGATACTGTACCCCCACTATTCCTACAGAGAGGCCATTCATGAACCTCATTTCTCTAGTTAGAAACCTCCTCCTAATTTCCAGTCTAAACACAGGCATCTCCAGTTTATATCCACACCCCTTAAATAAGTAAATAGAAAAGGTTACCATGCAGGAATTGAGCCCAGCTCACTGGCTGGCGAGTCTTTCCTTCCTTCAGAAATTCTTTCCCCTTTCTCTCCTGAGGCCAAAGCCTAGCCAGACCTTATGCCTTACATTGTTAAGGCATATCAGTTTCTGTAACAAACAATGGCATAAAAATGCAACACGGTTATGACCACTTCCAGCCACCTTTGACTTCAGGGCCCCAGAGACCAGGTAACCATATGCAACTGGGCCAATTAGAAATGGCCTTTGGCTAAGTCTGCAGTGAGGTCCAAACTCATACCTCTGCAGACATCTTATCTATTCTGTCCACACACCCTGCCAAAGACCTGTTTGAGAAGAGGATGAAGAATAGATGAACGTGGCCTCTCTTTCATTTGGAATTCAGCGAGTGCCCCTGTATTCCATCACACTCACTTCAGCACACACCCCTTTTGTCTAATGAACCTCATTTTTTATTTAGTTGGTTACTATCTTATTAATTTGATTAATGAACCACGATAACCTTTTCACAGCCTTATTTTGCTTCATAACACAGCAATTATTTTTAAATGATGAAAATATACTGAAGTAACTTCTATCTAACTATTAAGAGCTGGATTTTTTTTAAGGAAAGATGTAGAAGTGAGCTATGTGAACAATTATCACATCCTATAAGGTCTGCTAGACAGTATTCTTTTATTTCGAAGGATGTGTGCTTTTCCCCTGCAAACTGTATCATGAAGCTATTGCCACACGTTCCCTGCTAATGGAATGGGACCTTGAAAAAGCGTTGCTATTGCAGTCACATCTACATCATAGAGGGCTCCTGAATACTAACAGTAACAATACAGACAGCTTGATGCTGGTTTTGCATCCTCATCTTCACTGGCCTCCCATCCACATCTATCATATGAATGCAATCTGAAAAAAGCTCTCTGTCTCATCCGGATGCAGGCATACCTGGAATGAATAAAGTACTCAGCCCATTTATTGCCTTCATAAATAACTGGATAGGTTTTGAAGGCTTGTGCTTGTACGCTAGCTGGAGTGCATGGCTGTTACTGAAAAGGCCCGCACACAATTGAAAAGCTTTAAAAAAATAAATCTACTGATCTACTTATTCTCTGGATCTAAAGCAAAATGCCTATAGACTCTTAGGTATGTTTTAAAAACTAAAACCACCTTCTGCAGGGTTGTTTCACATGGTTTGTACTCTTTGAAGCTGAAAGGAAAAAACACGCATGATCACAATCCTATCCACTCGGCACCCTCATTGTCATTGTCACTATTTTAGATTTGGGGACTTAAAATACTAAAATAAGGGGGGAAAAAACTAGTGAGGTAGATTCAGATGTCATCACTCCATTTTCTCAGATAACGTCATCACTTTACTCCTTCCTTTAAGATATTTTAAAACATGTTTTTAGTAGTCATCAGAACAAACATTCTGGTCTGGTTTTACTCCTGTTCATATTGGTTTTACAGCATTTTTAACACCACTACGATTATCTCCTAACTTACTGCTGTTATTATGATCAAAACCAGACATCAAGTCAATTTAAGGGTTGTAAAGCAGCAAAGGTAACAAACAAAAGAGTTCTTGTATATTGGTCTATCATGGCACTGATAGGCCACTCCATTATTTCACTTTTACACAGTATACATCCCTTAATGCAAATTTGAATATTGTATGCCTGGAGTACCAGCAATGAAATTAGAACCCCATTGTCTTATATCAAAGGAATATCACTATGAGCCTGTGCCTTTAAATATTAAATATAGTGTAGTGAAGAAGAAAATACCAAATATTAAATATTTTAATACCATATTTTAATGCCAAAGATATGGCATGAAAAAATATATTAGGAATTGATGCCTCAGAGAATTAAAGCTTAAATATGGTTTCTTTCATCTCCATTTCAGTGGTTCAAATGTAGTCCAGCTTAAAGGATAAAATTCCCATTGATTTCAGTGGGGTTTGAGGATATTCGGCGCTTCATTAAAAATAACCCAACAACTTGCAGAATCAAGCACTGAAACCCAGCTCATTAAAGGTATTTAGGCCCTTTATTAAAATTTAGCACGTATTCATGATGTGTATCATTACAGTGCAGGTAGTTATTATCATCATTTGAAGGCTGTTTGAACTCTGAGAGAAGGACTGATGGTGTTGGTCCAGCTCTCAGTGGAACAACCTCCACAACACAAAAAATCTTTGTCATGGATATCAACTTTCTCACCAATGTCAGAAGAAAGACTAACGACTGAACAGACTTGGAAACTGACTTTCCTAATGGTGGTGTCCTTGGGTCAGATCTTGGACCTGCTGACCAGGGGCTTGTGAAGGAAGCCTGCACTGCCATTGCTCTGTCTGCATCTGTCTCACGCCTAATGGAGGACATGGGTCTGTATAGCTACAGTGCTGAATGATTCATGAGCACTACCTAGACTCAAAGATTCTTATCAGGAAATAATGCATATTAAATAGCTACTGGCATATGGATCCAGCAGAATAAACAAATTGTGTGATCCTCAGAATACCTGGCAGGAAACTTGGCACCTCTTGTGTTATTTAAATACATTGTTTTCTAACTTCTAATCCTTGTGGGAACACAAAGAAGAAACTGAAGCAACTTCTGAACATTCAGTGGTTTTAACCCAGAATTAAGCCAAGCTGGTCACCCATGGTTCCTTGTGACTAAGCCAGAGGTGGGCAAAATACAGCCCGGGAGCCAGATCCGGCCCACCAGGCCATTCTATCTGGCCTGCAGGGCCCCTAAAATGTTTAGAAAATTTAATATTTATTTGCTCCTGGCTGCCTGTCAAAGATGACAGGAGCCAGGGGCAATAGGACCCAGGGGAAGCTGGCAGCAGGACCCAGCATCAATGCCATCCGGCCCCGCCCCACCAACTAGAAGAGGCTTTTGTCCTGGGACCATGGGGCTGTTCCTGCTTCCCTGCACTGGAGAGGGAACTGCAGCCCTCAACACTTGCCAAAACTTAGCAGGTGGCCCTCCACCCGAAATAACTGCCCACCCCTAGACTAAGCTAACTCCATCTGGTACCCCGGGTTTTAATAAACCCATCTTGTACAAAGGAACACTGCCCTCGATGGCTTTGATATGCAGAAGTCACACACACCAAGGAGCAGTAGGGGGCATCTGGCAGCGAATTTCAATTGCTCGAAGTCTGATTAGAGGCACAAAGTAGAGCCCTCAGATAAGACGAATGCATTTATCCTTAGGAAACACATACACATGGGCATGTTGGGAAAGCTGCTTCTGATAGCACTGATAGATTCAGATCTGTATCTGTGGTTCTGTTGACAAGGAATACAAGATGAGAGCGATGAAGACAATGCAGGTAAAAAGGCCTAGAAACCTGCTGGTATAAAGACCACAGAGAGGTAGGCTGTTGAACACTTTTCCCTTCCCTCTACTGCAAAATTCCCCAGAGCTGGTTGGACAGTCAAAGCCAAAAAATTTCCAAAGTGCTAGGCAAAGAGAAATCAGAGTTAATATTAACAGAATATCCTTCTTCTGTGGTTTTTGCTGATGACACATAAAATTACTCAGAGAAAAAATTCTGTATCTTACAGGAGCAGCTGTTGTTGCTAAGTTTGCAAAGCTTTAAAAGTGGCTACACATTTTGCTTGGGCTTGAATGGAAAATGAAACTCTTGTCTGACTTCGGGCCATGATAATTGCCTTTGGAAGCTGGAAAGCACAGATCCGTTTTAATTTCTCCCCAGTCACTGCAGGCTGTTGCTCAAAGCATAACAGACCATCCATTCAGTCTGAGGCTCAGTCTCAGGCATGCCCAGCAGTGCACTTCTTTCTGGTATCAACTTCTGCTCCCAAAGCTGATAGGCCCAGCTGAGATCAGGTACATATCTCCCTCCTTTCTGACTGCGCCCCCTGCACAACTCCCCTGATTCTGTCCCTTCTATTCTGACTGCAATTTAACTGTGTGTGCCTCCTTTCCCTTTGATCCAGAGACATGCGATGCAGACTTCCCTGCAATCTGCAAGCTGTCTTTCTTGGTCGTCCTCCCTTTCCCGAACACAGTGCTTGAGGTCTGAGCAGAGGCGTCAAGTAAGTCACTTTCCATATAATCTCTCAGAAACACGTTTGTGTTCATTGTATTATCACCTGCTATGATCAAACCTGAGACAGCAGTACCCATTCCACCTGGCATCAACTTGCCTTCATTTTTAACTCAAATCAGAGCTGCGCACAGTTCAGATTAAGATTCCCTTGTACAAAATGAGTTCAGGACTTTATTCTATGCTTCTTAGATTATTGGTTACTTATTCAGAATCAATTTAGTGAGAAACTGCAGTGAATGACAGTCTTTCAACCTTTTTCAAATGCTATAACAAAGTAAGTGTAAAACTTTTAGTGCACCTCAGAAAATGCACCCAAAATATTGTCAGCATGTATGTCGGTATCTGGGAAGCTCTTGTCTATATGAGTAAAGATGATCAATGACCTGTTTTGCACAAGCGGCCTCCACTTTGCACTAGTAGCCTCCACTTTGGAGGTAGATGTGGATCTTTATGCATACAAACTGATGGATCTACATTTATGAGGCAGTCCATCTGTGGGGTCATTCTGTATATGCGTTCCACAAAACCTAGCCCTAGTACATGTGGGTCTTTAATTAGCTGTGGAGCAGGAGTTCATAGGGGATCTTTCATAGATAGTCTATAGCAAGGGTATCAAACTCATCTGGTCCCATGGGCTGGAGAGGGTCCAGAACCAGTCCATGGGCTGGATGGGGCCCACATCCAGCATATAAGGCTAGGCCAGTGCAGGGACCACATGCAGTATATATCCTGGACCAGTTCCATGTGCTGCATGCAGTATGTGCACCAGCTCTAGCCCCATGTGCAGTACATGCCAGACCAGCTCTTCATGCCACATGCAGGGCACGGGGCTAGTAGTCAGGGCATGTGCTGCTTGTGGCTCCTGGATCCAGTTCAAGACCCATAGGCAGCACCATGGGCCAGATCCTAGGCCTCCATCGGCCAGATCTTTGACACTCATGATCTACAGCAAAGGACTAAGGATTTAACTTGGTGCTTAGCCGGTTTCCTCATTCAGATTCTTGCACATAAGCACAGTGGATGACACCCTCTAAAAATCCTCCAACCACCACCGTAAATCTGATGGATGGTAACCCTCATACTTGTTCTTTCCAGATTGGCACGTGTCTTGGAAGTCTGAGCAAGTGAGGTTTGCTCCATAACATGGTCCTGAGGACAGCTTTCTTCTAGTTCACCAGCTAGCCATAGTCCATTACCCTGACCTTTGAAGCCCCTCAGCATCTCTGATACAACCCCTGCATGTCAAACTCAGCTCTCCTTGAGTAGGAAACAGATTCTTTGCTAGCATCCTAAGCCACACTATCCAAAATACTGACAGGCCACCTGAACCCTTCCTATAGGTAGCCTGCCACAGGCACAGCATGGAAAGCTCCTTTTAAAGCTCAGTAGAATCAGCCATTTCAAATATTTTCTAGCACAGACTTTTAGATCAGTATTTGTTGCAACAGTATTTGTTGCCACTTCAGACATGGAACAACCTCCACTTCAACCCCTCAAATCTTTAACCCAGGTGTTGCTGGGTTTGAGATGTAAGTGCTTTTAATGTTAATTCCTTGCCCTTAAGCAAGATCCAAAGGATAGCGAGGTTTGCAAATCTTTGCTTTGGCATCCTTGCTGGTAACAAAGCCAAACCTTGGAAAGAGACTGAGGACTCCCATGTGCTTTGTTGCTCTCTCTGGCTAGTGTCCCATCATTTAAGCCCACCCTTTTCTTTTTTTAATTCTGGGGCAAAGCATTTCTCCTGAAGGTTTTCTTGATAAAAATATTGGCTGTTAAAAGTTTTTCTTCCCTCAAAAAGTCTTGTTTCCAAGTGGTTCAAATTACAGTCTCATTTGTGACAAAACAATTGAAAGACACCTTTGGGGTTGTGCGATAAAACAATTGAAATAAATCTCCTCCGCTCTTATTCAGAACCTAATAGAGATCCTTCTCCAAGGAGCACATTGCATTTGAAGTACATCCTGAAGCAACCTCAGGTCATAGTAAGATGATGTCATGGCTCTTAAATGGCTCTTAGAGAGTTTTTTAGCTACTAGCAACAGAAAGGGATGTCTTTGCTGTAGTCAGTGCTATGACTGCAGTGTAGTAGACACACTGGGGCTAGCTATAAACTCCTGAAGTAGCAGCAGTTTAGGTAAAGCAGCCTGGAGCTCAGAGTGGACTAACCACCCATGTTTTTACCCTGCTTCCTGAGTTTGTTTGACTTCAGTGTGAATATAGCCATCCAGACAAGCACAGATATGCGATATATGTTACCTCACACCTGCACACATAGGCATTCCCTGTGCTGCTACTTTGCAATACAGGAGGCTTTTTGACCCCCAGGAGATCCTGGGGTCAAAAAACACATGCCAAAAAAAAAGGCAGGGCAGAATACATGGCTGCAGCATGTACCACCCAAAACTGGAGCCTGGCCAGCTGGAGCCTGTGGCGGGCCAGTAGGGGGCGCTCCTGCATTGAGTCACCCACCTCACTGCGCCTGACCATCTTCCAGGGTCCAAGTGCCTCCTTGGGGTGCATTACGTCTGGTCAACCCCCTTCCTAGAGCACACCTACTAGCCTGGGGTAAAACTGCCACCACCCAGAGCTGGGCTTTATTCTGGCTCTGTGCACCCTGGGAAACACAGGTCTAGTAGCTCTTGAGGGTAGTTGACTCACTCCAAGCATTTGGGGGTTGCTTCTCTCAGTTGGTAGCACAAGTAGTGGTCTCCCTTAGTCAGCCGAACCAAGGGGACCCCAAGGCATAATCTAGACCCACACCCAATAAGTCTCCCATGCTAGGTACAAAGAACTTCATTGGTTACAAGGGGTAGGGTTGCAATAGGGTACAGGGTAGAGCAATATCAGAGAAATCCCATAGAGCAAACTGGCATGGCTGGGTAGCCTTTGATCACACATCTGAATTACTGCAATCTGTATATCTAGTTAGATCTCAGGTAGCTTCCTCACAAGTATCGCCCAGAGGCCGGTGGAGATTTCCTCTGGAGGCAGGCAGTTCCTTGATCATGAGTTTTGAGACAGAGTGCAAGTTTCAGACGGTTCAGCTCTTCTCTCTCTCTGAGTCTTCCTCATGGCTGTTGCCTCCTCCTCCTGGGCAGTCCTTAACTTATATAGCCCTTATGACCTCATTTACCTGGTACAATGGAGACCAGTACCTGCTGGCTGTCAGCCAACCAATTTGAAATGCATCACTAGTTGCTGGACAGACTGGCAGTTCCTAGCTCCCAAAGGAGTGCAAACCCCTCACCCAGGTATGTGATGCCAGTCACGGAGGCAGAGAGAGCAGGTTTCCCCCCTTCTCAGGAATGTATCCAGATCAGGTTACCTAAAGAGATAGGGTAAGGTGTGTATCCTCTGCTGGGCCCATCCTAACCAAATTGTCACAGAGGTTTTGGGGAGAAACAGAGTTGGCTTTCTGCCACAGAGCCATGCCTCAGCTGCCAGCCAAGCTTCCTGCTACAGAAGCACCACAGCTGCAGCTCCTGGAAGGCCCCCAGGACCCCAGATAAGGCTGCTGGGGCCAGCACAGTTGCTGGCCCCAGCCTCCCCTAGGGTAACCTGCCATGCGCCAAGGTGTGCTATTGCTCCTTGTCCCTAGGGAAAGACATATTCCTCCTCATCTGGAGGAATTCAACCCTAAGAGTTGAATTTGGACAGTTAGGTTTAAATTAGACTAATTCTATATTTGACTCCTTTCATGGGTTCCGTTGCACCCATTAAAAGAGTACTGAGGGGGCTGTGTTGCACAGAACACCATCTAGATAGATGGAAGGGGTGGTTTATTTGGATTTTCTTTCCACACTTGTATGTTCCTGGCAAGTCTCCACTCTCTGGTCCCTCCACAGTGACTTCAGCTAGCTCACTTTCAGCAGGCCAGTTGCAGAGGTAAGACGGTGTGGTAGCAATTCCTATTGTCTCCTTGGTGTTTCCATTGCTCTTTGACTGGGCTAATGAAGATGCTTCCATATACTGTCCTCTACCGCCTCTTCCAGGCCACACACCTACAGCAGTGGTTCTCAATCTTTATTGTCCCAGAACCCATTTGTAAACATCTATGGCCAGTCCCAACCTAGTAAATAGTTTGAATAGAAAACAGCCCCCTTGTCCTGCTGGTGCCCCTCACTCCCGACCCACAGCTCCCAACCACTGCTGGTGCCCCTCACTCCTGGCCTGCTTCCCACCAGCCCCATGCCCCAGTCCCCGTGTGTGTAGGGGGTGGGTGTGTGGGGCAGGGGTTGGGGAAGATTTGTGGACTCACAACAAACATAGGGCTGCAGCCTGGCTGGACCGGCATGGGCAGGAGCCCCCTCCATGGCCCGGTGAATGGGACTCAGTGCAGGAGGGTGGTGACATTCATTGCTGCCACTGCTGGACCCCTCCCCCCCAGCCACACCAGCAGCAGTGCTAGGAGTAATGGATAGTGGATGGAAGGGGGCTGCACTGCCCTCACCTTCTCTCGCCACCAGCCACTCACACACCAGGCCACGGCTCTACCCCATTGCCATGGCCCAGCTGCCACTGCCCTCAGGCCACAGCTCTACCCCCGAGAGAAAATGGGGTGACAGATACTGTCACCCATGTCCCCCCCGACACATCATCTATGCCCACCCCTCCCTGCCGTGCCCCATAGAGCTGCGGGAGTTGCTCTCCACACTGCCTGGCTGCCTCGTGCATAAGTGTGCATGTACATTCCTGTGGCACCCTCTGCCCCATTGCCCTCCTCCCGCTCCCCAAGCAGCTCCTTGCAGGCTGTAACTCTGCCAGCCTGCAAAGGGAAACCCTCCCTTTCCCGTGGCTTTTTTTTTTTTTCCTTTAAAGGAGAATGCATTTTCAAAGTTTGTTCTTGACCCTTTCATATAATCTGGAGACCCGCTTCTGGGTTGCAACACATGGGTTGAGAACTGCTGCTGCAGCATACTACTGCTTCTTTATAGTGGCTGTCTGAATGAGGCCCTAATAGAGCACAATTTATAGACCTTCACTGACCAAGAGAGATGGACTAGCTGTGATGGAGTAGGTCTCCTCCCTGCCAGATTTCCCTGGCGATCCCAGTAAGCTGCCTGGCTGGATCCCTGTTGAATGAATGCTTCTTTCCTCTGCAATCTTACGTGTCCAGAGCATCCTAAACCCTACTGGTCCAGGGACTGGGAGGTATACCTACAGACCACCCGTACCCCGTAGCTTAGGATAAAGAGAACCAACCTAACTGTGAACAAGGCAGCTTGAGTATCAAAGCAGTCTAACTTCACAGCATGAGTCTGCACGGGCTCATTAATTCTGTCCAGAAGCAGGGTGAATTTCGGTTTACAGTTCTTACTTTGCTTTCTGTCTTGCCAAAAATATCCTGACGATAACTCTCATTGTGCAGCTATGAGTCAGGGATGGGAACTTTATCATATTATCTATATCGCTTTCCTTTCTGAAAAAAAGTGCTCAGGACAACAAGAGCATGTGAGCAGAAGAGATAAGACACTGTGTCCCGGGGAACAGAACCAGATAGTCTTGTTTAGCAATGCTAATAGGGGCAGAGAATGCAATAGTAAACTAAGTGACCAATATTGCATTAGGTTGGAGACTTCTGCATACATGAAAGTAACCTTACCCCTCTGATGATTGGAGTTAGACCAGGTTTAGGATACCTTTCTAATGAATGGAGTAGAAACAGCTGCTGAAATCCCCCCATGCTTCCAAACCATCCCTGTCACCATTGGGCAGTCCTGTTCTTAGCTACATCACTGTCAACTTACTCCAGTTGCACACAGTTATAACTGAGGGGGAAATCTGGTTCCAATCCACTGACTTCTGTAGAGTCTCTGTTCTCCAGACTGCCTAGTGAAATCAGAGGACGTGCTGTCCTTGTACCATCCGTGTTATAAACTAACAAATAGGCCTTGATAGTGGAAAGTTCCCTGTGCAATCTGTTCTCTTCTTGTGCTGTGTATTCTCAACAACAGAAGCCCTGCTCCGGGATGGCCCAGATTCAAGGGGGAAAGAAATCAACCATTCACCTGGACAAACATCTGCTTTTCAACGATGGAATTTATTTTATGCTGTCTGGAAATCATTTGGTTAAAAACAAATGCTCCTTTTTGTGTATGTATCTGTCTCCACAGGAGGTTCTCTCGCCTTTACACACATCCATTGCGTAGGTATGAGCAAGGCTTCAAAAATTAACATCAGTTCAGACAAAGGTGCAGAAGCAGGCATCATTGCCCAAATGATATCCAAATTAAGAGATGAAGTGGAAACCCATATTTAAGCCCACCCTCCACCCCAAAATCTGGAGTGGTTTGAATCCAGGCATGTGGTGCTCAGCCATTCTGGAGGTCTGATGTTCTGATCCAGAACTAAATCGCTTCATAGTATAATGGGCTCCACGTCTCTTTTCCCAGCACAGCCTCCCCCCACTACAATCTTGAATAACAGGATCTAAAGCTGTACAGGGTCCACCATGAGATCTCCAGATCGTCTTGATAGAAATATCATTCATTTGAGAATTTAAGACAAGGCATCATGCCTGGATTTCAGCCTTCTCCAGAACCAGAGGTATTTTCACCTGCCGTCCCAGTCAATCCACTTCTGTTTTGGGGGTTTTTTTTGCAACTGGCTGAGTTGCAACTATTATAAGAACAGTCTGCCGCCTTTTATGTGGTGTTTCTTCACTTGCTCCCGCTTCCCACACTTTTACACCTCCTCCCTACCTTTGCATGTTGAGAATCTGTAACAAAGCTGTCCCTTAGAGAAGAATAACTAAAATGAACGGTTCCGGGCCTTTCTGTATAGCCGGAGTGAAACACAACATGGCAATACCAATTCTTTTTACTCCTACCCAGAATAATCTCAGGGTGCTAAACTGAAGGATTTTCTGCAGGTCACTATGTCTCTACTACACTTTAAAAACAAATCTTCGTAAATATTTCACAATGAAAATGTGCACTGGTATTTTTGGAAGAGGCCAAAATTGTGCCAACTGGTCTTTTTGATGACTTTATTTGGACGTGTCACATTTTGTCTCTATACCTCCGTTCCCTCTTTCTATAAAATAGCACTAAAAGTTGGACCCTAGGCAGAGAGAGAGAGAGAATATATATATATACACATATATATATGTTTGTGTGTATGTGTATGTGTATGTGTGTATATATAAAGTGTGTGTATGTATATGTGTACATATATCTCTATATACATACATATTTATATACATACAGATACACACACACACTATATATACACACACACATACACACACAAACATATACACACACATACACACATTAGATATAGATACAGGTATAGATATAGATAAAGATACATCTGTTGCTGAAATCGGAACTTGCACTTTTTACTTGCTTCTTGAGAGGGGGATTAAAGAGAATGTGTTTGATGGTATCTCACCACATGGATCCTCATCTGCTATTAATAACACTTCAGATTAATGGGCCTTTTTTTTACATCAATACACGTCTTGTTTTTAGTGGTAAAAGCAGAGAAAGAATGTGGAGAGTTAAGTGGGAAGGAACAAGAGATAGCATAGTAAAATAAAGCGCAGCTTATTGAAAAGAGAAGTGCTGAATAATAGGACCAGCAGGTTTTTATTGTTTTATTGTTTAATGTTGTTGTTGGAAAATAAAGATGGAAGAAAAAAAGGATTAGAAACATCTGACAAGCTGGTCTCCAATCGATCATTCACACACCCACACAGACACAAGCTAATGTGAATTTGACAAAGATGTTGAAGTCTTCTCTACCCAAATGTCAGCAGACACTGCTATCTGATAGTCCCAGTTTCCTAGTCCCATGTGTTCATGCATTTTGAGGCTGGCTGCAAGGACTGCAGTCAGCACAAGGGAATGTTTGGCACTGAGAGGCAGAAGTCTGGATGGAAGCTGGAAAATGTCAGTGCTTTGAAGCAGTGTAGCAGGCCATCAAAATACAAAAAAAAAAAAAAATTAAGTCACGTGAATGAATGAGTGAGGACAACTGCTGTGCACTATACATCAAAAGCGAACTGTGCGCGGGAAAAAAAAAGCAAGCCTCCAAGTTCTTTTTCCTCCATATGACACATTTTAACCTCTGCATTGTATGAAAATGTAAAAGAGCAGATTAAGCAAGGCAAAAGTCTGAGTAATTTTTCTTTACATTTTCAGAAATGTACTTTTTACGTAGTACCGCATTAACGATCACGCCAGCATTGAGGCATAGGTAAGCAATAGCTGATCCTACAAGCCCTTAATCACACAACCTCTCCTCGTACAAACAGAGAGACAAAAGACTGACTGGCATCAATGACATGGCTCCCACAAGTCACTGCTCGCAGAATCAGCCCTAAAGTGTCCATTGTTACAGATGGAAAGAATGGAGACAGTATGGTTATGGCAATTACCAGGCACAATTTGAACTGTTGGTGAGTGCTCCTTCCTTTGGATAACTCTGCCTCAGTTTCCCCGGCTGCTGCTGCTTCATCATTGCAGCTCTTCAATGAGTTTAACTGTGTTGCTCCACGCTGCTTAGAAGCATGCCGAGAGCTACGTGCCGTGGTGCAGTGGGTTGCTGTGACAGGTACAATAGTTGACATGTAGACAGCCCTTCTGTCATTTCAAATCCAGCTCTTCAAGGCTGACTCTTCTGCAGAAAGGACCTCCGTGATGGTCCCTTGCAGTGCATTAACACCACAGGAAGCAATCCTGAACTGTGAATTATTCTGAACTCCATTCCAATTCCTCATCGTTATACTCAAAAACCCTGTCTCCCTAGAGCAATAATAAAAGTAATAGTAATCCCTCACCATCACAGAGCATGCCAATGGACTTTGGACATTGCAAATGATATCTTGGCCCCAACAAAATGTATTGAAAACCTTGTCTTGATTGCTGTGAGACCAAGATGTTGCCCTACATTTATATTTCGGGACCTCTACAGACACTAATGCAAAGTAGTTGCCTCTGTGAACAGGATATTGTACAACATTGACCAGGTGGCTCTATGCTATCAAAACCATTTAGGAGTGGGATTGAAAAATATAATACTGAATGAGAACTACAGGGGGATTTCAGTAGAGGGGAGTAATTGCCAGAGTTGGAATGTGGCCAAGTCACGGGGGTTAATACTGGCGACGGGCCTCGCGGTGACAAGTAGTTGCGGTCTTATACCTCATCCGGAAGGCAGGTGGTGTTCTAATAAGGAAGAATGGCTTGTGTGCACTCTCTAAAGCTCACAAGAAATGGACATTTGTAAAAGAGATCTGCATGGAAACAATAGTGACAAGGTCCTACATTATCCCCCCCAAACTGCAGAAGCAATGGTATGTTTTACACATTACCCTCTATGTATCATGAGCTCCAAAGAGTCAGAAAATAGAGGCAAAAGGTCACTGGAACAATGAAGCAACGTTTTATTAATGTCAGTATGCCTCAAACACATTCCCAAATTCCTTCCAGATATTCAACTTGTTGATGGAAATTTTATTTGTAGTTTAAACCACCGAGAAAACTGCAACCCTTATGCCCTCTTAAATCACACAGCCTTCTCCAAATGGTTAGCATTCCCTCTGAGTTGCATTAAGTAAGGTTTGTAAATGTCTGGAAGGCATAAACCACTAATGCATGTAATTATTCTTTTCATTCCCACCATCTCGCTGGTTATTCCCACACGGATTTCTTCTTTTCCCAAACCACTTCAAGAATGGGGCATATTTCTTTGTCAGAATCATGTACTATCTTCTCCAGATCCACGGCGGAGTCAGGTTACACTGAGATTTAAAACATATTTCCCTGCTGAACAAATCAGACATCCATTCTTAGGCACAGGAACAGCCTGATCTCTGCTTACAGACTAGGTGAGATGGTCAGTGGCCAATTCTTGACTTTGCTTTCAAGGAAATGGCAATACCTTCAGCAGAAGACACTGGATTTCCTGTTTTGGCTGTCTCTAAAAAAATAAAACAATTCAACACCACATCCCCCAAACAGCTGGAAATTAGAGAGAAGGCAGAACTGCGGCAAAGCGCTTGTCCATTGACCTTTGTCCATTGACCGACCATTGACCATTATGTTACCTTGCACCTAATTCCAAGGCCACTCCGCATTTTCCTGGCCATGTCCCTATGCTGTGAAGAAGTGAGAAGGGTGGTGACATATAGCTCTTGCCATCAAGTGATTTTCTTCTACAAGAGAAGTCCCTGTTTGGATGGTGAAGCAGCCTTCATTATGTCTTAACACCATCATAACTACCAATGATATATCCCTCCCTTCATTATTTTGCAAATTGGATGGGCAAGTTTCTCTCCAAGTGGTGTTCAGCATCGCTGCTCTCAGACACACCTCACGTGGCATCCTCTCGTGATATTAAGTCAAGACTGTTTGAAAGACAGAACATCTTAGTGTGACGGAGACAGAAGGAGATGCCCTTGGGCACTAGCTTGAGCATAAGAAGGTTATATCTCTGGGTCTACTAAGAAGCCACCTCTTACAATGGTAGGGGACAAATTTGAAGGTAAATTGACTACTGTTGTGAAAACTGTGGTCACCTGGGTATGTAACTCATAGATCCATAGGACAGTAGAGATGGAAGGGAGCTCAGGAGCTCATGTAGTCCAGCCCTGATGCTCAAGGCAGGACCATCCCCATCTAAACCATCCTAAACAATTATCTGTCAAAGCCCCTCTTCAAAATGTCCAGGGATGGGGATTCCACAGCCTCTCTAAGCAGCCTCTTCTAATGCATAACCACCACCACAGCGAGAAAGGGGCTTTTTTTCCTAATATCGAAACCTAAATGTCCCTCCTTGCTGCAATTTAAACCCATTGTTTCAAGAACTGTTTGTTTCTTTTACATGAAGAGGTATTACAATTGCCAAGCAAAGCACACAAGTACCAAGAAATGCCCAAGTCGCGGTGATCTGGACCCTGTCGTTCTAATTGCTTGTCAAGTTTGATCTGCTAAATGCAGGCATTGAATGAGGCAGGTTGATTACTTTGTTCTAATTACTGAGAGCACCTTGTGGGGTTTTTTTGCTTAAACTATAGCTTGAGCATTCTTAAAAGGTTTTAAAAGCTTAAAAGCTTTTCAGACGAGAAGAGTTTGAGACACTTGACTCAGGACAAAATAAGTTGCAGCTTTAAAACATCTGTTCTTAACATAGACATGATGCTCTACCCAGAGACAGATCCGTTTAATACTTCATTAAGGAGTCCTTTATCAGTCAAAACCACTATTTCCACAGATGATAACCCATGCAGGAAGAGGAGTCTCCCTTTCTTTTAGGAACAGCAAATGGTCTACTATTTTTTTTCCAAAAGAAGAGAAAGTATGGGCAAAATAGGGTAACTTCAGTTAGGTCCACACTGAGGGAAAAGGGAAAGTAATAATAGCTTTCTTGTAAAATTTGAAAAATGGTATTGTCATCTTAGGCAATTTATCACTGCAACTTAAATTACAAGCAATTCTGCACTTACGCTTGAGAAACTGTTGTGATAGGAGATGAATTGATTTCTTGTATCTTTGATCACTGAATGGGAGGATGGGGATACATTAGACAACTGCTCCCAGACTCTAATATAACTTCTTCTCTAGTCAAAGATGAGTGATTGGTAACAGCTTCAAAAGGTCCCAGAGTTCAGGCTGAGTTCAGATAAGAACTCAAAAATTAAGAAACTTTTCCAAAGCTAAAGTGAACTATCCGTAACCCCCCTTCAGCTGCAAAACTGAGCTTGACATGCTGAAACAACAGGCTTTTTTCTGTGGAATGAATCCAAATATTTCCTGGATTTAGATTGTCAGGAATAAACTATGAACGTCCTTACGTTTTATCTGCCATTTTCTTCTGAAACCAGTGAAAAAGCTTGACCCAAGGTTTTGGATGTTTTCAAAAATGGTTTGAAGTAAAGACTGGTTTCATAAAGTGTGAAATATGTGGTGGGATGGGGGGAAGTTGGGCAGAGAGGGGGAGAAAGTCTAAACCATTTTGCCCATTTTTATGAGGGAGAAATATTGACTGGTAGGTACAACTTTTTAGTTCTGAGTATCAGCCAAGAGCTTTGGGATGTTAAGATCAAGGACTGTGAAATTGCACATTATAAAGAAATGGGCTTTTTTCTGCAAAATTTCAGAATCCACTTATTAGTTTTAAGACTTCTAAAGTTTGGAAGAACTAATGCCCACTTGTCTGTTCATGTTTTCTGCCCTTTCTTTTTTTATGGGGGATTAGTGTCCATTGACTCCTACAGGTGATGCACTGTAGTTGATAAATAATTCATTTTGTATATTGAACTAACACAACCAATATTACACACAGGCTGTTTAATACAGGTATGAGCAAGTATTTGCTAACAGATCTCCATTATAATCCTTTAGTTCAGTTCATGTTTCTTTCTTTTATGACTGCAGAAGGAGTCATTTTATCCTTTTGTCCCTTTTATGCTGCTTACTTTGAAAGGCTGAACTGTTTCTCAATACTGTATATTACTCTGAGCCTCTAATCGTCAAACCCATCACTTAGTTGTGTGCTAATTTTTGATTGCTAAACATTTTCAATGAGTTTTTGTAGGTTCCTGCATAACAAATCCTGACAAATTACTTATCTGCATCAGGAGGTCTGCATAGGTCCAAGTGGGTTTGACCTCTCCACTCTTGCCACCAACTACATGCAGAAACACCTGCACTATTTATCACTAAAATAAATGTTCACTTCTCCTGTCCCTCCACAGACTCTTGGCTAAGAGAAAACTACATCGATAGCATCACAGAAGAAATCTCATTAACAACGCACTGAAAATGATGAATATGAAGATGTACCAAGTTTGGGCTCCAGATTACACCATAAAATACTGCTCCTCTGACTGTCATTCCCAACACAACCAGGCCGATCAAACTTCCTTTTAAGATGCATAAATGCAAAATACCAGAGCTTGACTGTCAAAGAAAGTTCTCTGCCAACATATGGGGACATCATCATCAGGCAGATACGAACAGAGAAACCAAGGAAAAGCAATGACAACAATAGGAACTATTTTTAAAGAGACTATGGAATAATGTTGTGCCCTTTCCCCCACCAACCGCTGTGTGTACAACAGGAGTCAGTTCCTAAAATGTTGTTCCTTGAAGTTCTGCAGATTTATTTGCTGCTTCCAGGACCCCGAGATGTACTGGTCTCATAATAAAGTGCTATGGGCTATGAGTTACATTTTTATTCAATTAAAAGTGCCACATTCGTTTCAGCTTCTCTAATAAAAGGGGAACAGGCTTTGCCAAATGGAGAGGCAAATTAAATGGGAAATATATTGAATGCTGTATATTTCAGGCTCCTTGGAAGTTATCGAGGAGACCAAGTACAAATTGTGAATGCATTAAAAAAAGTTGGAAAAAAAAATCTTTTTCAACTGGCAAACAGCCTTTTCTGAAACAGACCATGCAAAACAATTGTTAAGCAGCAGAAATGCTGCATGAGGAACAAATGATGTTCTCCAGCGTGCATGTGTGCTATAGATTATGTGTATCATGAATGCATGCCATAAAATGTGAAGCACATATGTGAGTCTTAACTGAAGTCAACAAGAGCCATCTCTTTATGAAAAAGTCATTGAAGACAATGGTGAACATCATGTTTTCTTTAGAGAAAAGATAAACTAACATAGCTAATTCTTTAGCAGGGTTATAATGAAAAATGACAGTGCTTTTGGACTCTTTTGAGGCAAAAAATGTTATAGGACAATAACATTTAGGAACAGGTTTAGCTGGCATCAATCACATTGTATTTATTGGTCGGAATTAAACAGTAATCTCTTCTTGATGGATATTTATATCACACAAGAAAACATAGCTAAATAATCAGTTCCAGCAACTTCAAGTTTGCCTAAAAAAAAAAAAGACTAAACAAAAGGAATGAACCTACAATCCTGAGAGTAGATTAACAAGGTCTTGCATTTGTTATAGCCAGCAATGCTTAGATTACAGTTTCAGTAAAGTGGTTTAAGAATGATTTCTAAACAGGAAGGGGGATGGGGCTTGGGAGAAAGGCAATTGGGAATTTAAAAAGTCTTGGGTTCTATTCCTGGTCGTGACATGCTTGTTATCAGCAGTACCTTGAAGTTGAGGACGACGTCCATCAGGCTTGATGGGTCCTCAGGTGACTGAGGAGCCCAATTCTGGATGCACACATTATTTGGCAATGGAGGTATGTTGTTATGCAAGGGAGTGGGATTCGCAGTTCTGGGTTGGTCTCCTTTTCCCTCCCCCCTGCTGCCGTTCTGCCTTGGTATCGAGTGACTGGGCCTCCAAGTGACACGCACTTTGATGCACCACGTGACACCACGCCGAATGGTCTGCAGCTTGCTCCTCCCAGCCTCTGCTGTCAATGCCTCCATGCTTGACGGTGACCTTGAGTGTGTCTTTGTACTGTTTCCTTTGGTCACCCTTTGAGCATTGGAGAGCTGGGAGAAGAGAATCTGGCAACGGAGGCAGTTCTCAGACATCCAGACACAGTGGCCCGTCCATCGGAGTTGATTTCTCAAGAGCAAGGCTTCAATGCTGGTGGACACAGCTTCATGGAGGACGCTTATGCTGGTCCATCAGTCCTCCCACTGATCCCAGGACTCAATGCAAGCACCGCTGGTGAAAGCTCTCAAGGATCTTAATGTGGTGTCAATAGACAATCCAGGTTTCACTGAAGTCCTGATTTACAAGGCTGTTATGCTGACCACCTTCCTCTAATGCAGTGAAACCTGGACCATCTACTGACACTACGTTAAAACCCCCGAGAGCTTTCACCAGCAGTGCTTGTGTCAAATCCTGGGGATCAAATGGGAAGACAGTTGGCCCAGCGCGAGCATCCTCTGTGAAGCTGCATCCACCAGCATTAAAGCCTTGCTCTTGAGAAATCAACTCCAATGGACAGGCCACTGCGTCTGGATGTCTAAGCACTGCCTCCTTTACCAGTCTCCATTGGCCAACATTCAAAGGGTGGCCAAAGGAAACCATACAAAGACACACTCAAGGTCACCCTCAAGCACAGAGGCATCGACACCAGAGGCTGGGAGAAGCAAGCTGCTGACTGTTCAGTGTGGTAGCACATGGTCCATCAAGGCACACACCACTTTGAGGCCCAATGGCTCAATACTGAGGTGGAACAACAACAGCAGAGAAACGTGAAGGAGCCCAACCTGGGGCTGTGAATCCTGCTCCCCCACGCAACACCATGCCCCCATTGCCGACGAATGTGTACATAGAGAATCAGGCTCCTCGGTCATCTGGGACCCATCAAGCATGATAAATGTCGTCCTCGATTTTGAGGGACTGCCAACGAGTACAGGAGGGTCAGCATGACAGCCTTATAAACCAGGACTTTCATTGACTTCCAAAGGTCTCTAATTTTGAAGACACGTCGTCACACCCTGAAGAAGGTGACACTGGCACAGTTGACCCAGTACTGGACTTCATCAATGGTAGCCCATTGACAGAGGTGGCTGCCAAGGTATGGAAAGTGCTCCACGTACTCCAGAGCTTGACACACTAAACTCCAGCTGAAATCACTAAAATCAAACTCCCAGGGGCAAATGTGTCTCTACCAAGATCATGTAAACCGCTTGCGTTCTGATTTCCAAAGGGTTGTTTAGGCCTTGGCATGGGTTAGGACTGGGGTGACCAGTCTGGGGCAAAGATGCCACAAGTGACACAAGCAGCCTGTGTGTGTGGCATGCGGCAGACTGGGCTGGCGATAGGCAGCACAGCAGTAGATAGGGCATGAAGCAGAAAGCAAAGCAGCAGGTGGGCAGGGGAAGGAGATTGGATTGGCATTCAGGAAGGATGTGGGGCTAATTTGTGGCCTGGCTGCCAAAAAGGTTGGCCCCCCACTGGGTAGGATATGCCTTAGCGCTATACCTCTGTTATAACGGTCCTTACCCATACTCCTTCAAGGCAGAGAACAACTCAGGAATAGGATTATCTGACCATATCCCTAGCACACCTCTCCCTTCCTCTGTAGACTACCCTCATCAGCCTCCTGCTGCACCACTCTGTACTGAGGACTTGTGTAGCGATGAGCCAGAACTGGCAACAGAGGTTTTGTGCCAAGTGTCCAGGTCTCTGCTCCACAGCCATTCCCTGGAAAACAGACTCCCTTCAGCCTCTTTGTACTAACCATAGGACAATGCCGGATCTAGCCTTCAATGGCCTTAAATCTGGGGTGGGCAATTGTTTTGGGCGGAGGGCTGCATAATAGGCAGCCAGGAACAAATAAATATTAATTTTCTAAAATTTTTAGGGGCCCCGCAGGCTGGATAGAAAGACCTGGCGGGCCGCATCTGGCACCCAGGCCGCATTTTGCCCACCCCGGCCTTAAATTCATTACAGAAGAAACGCTTAGATATGGGTTACACTGCGGTGGTTTCAGAAAGACCTCGTTTCATTCACCTGGAAGAAACAGTTCACAACTCTTCCACCATTCAGCCATTAAGCGCTTTAAACAAATTTTGAAACCTTTATTTAATTTGAAATGTTCCCACCCCAGAATTTATGGAGAGGAAGCAGTCCATGGAGAACATTGGGCTGGTCTGCCTGTGACAGACCTGAGGGGGTTTTTTTAAACCAGCATATCCTCACAGTTTTAAAACAATGCAGGCATGTACACGAACAAGCTCTACATTTGTGTGTACATAGACAAAACGACACTTTACCTTTATAACATTTTGTGTAATGTCTACTTCACCATTTCAACACAAGAAACTTCAAGGAAGCCTTGGCAAGCGCCAGGGTCAATGGCACCTGAGAAATAATATTCTAAGTAGTTTCACAGTGTAAAGCACAGCTCAGGATACTACAGGTCTCTGTACTGCAATAGGAAGTATCGTCTACCTGTACTTCCACAAACTTCTCTCCATTAAGGTTACCTGGTGAAATCAAGAATGTACAGTTTTCCTAAATTAAAACGATGAATCCTAGAAATGTTCATGATTGCAAGACCCTAACTAACATGGCATCAACCCACTTTTTCACTTGTTTTTATTTCTATTATCTCTAATTACAGGCACAAAATCCAGGTAACAAGCAGGTTATATTTTCTGCTTGGAAAATTATGTGAATAATTATAGGCACATGTTCAAGTGAGATATTGAGGCAACCAGCGCTTCTACAGAGACGATAATTGTCAACCTTTGCACTGTAATTAAGTCTAAATGGGAACCCTAATCGTTTTCCAAATGAGCAAACAGTAAGCCTATCTTGATGGGCTCTGCTGTGGCAATGAATGAAACTGATTTACTGGATAGGTTAATTAACAGTCGCGTGAATGCCATGGCCCCCTTTGCCCAAAACCGAGACTGTCAGCAAATATTAGAGCTAATTAAACCTGTATTGTTTTAACCGTGTGATAGTATTACTTGCATTATGCTATTAGGAATCCTGATCTCTGAAACTACTTTTTCAAGTCCTTGCCTTGGAGTGGCTATTTTTCCTTTCATGCACTGGTTTAGAAGGCTCTTGGTCTTCTTTATATCCGACAAGACTTCTGGGATAGTGGCTTGATGAAAGGACGCTGAACAGTGCCTTCCTTGAAAACATCCTCTCTGTCAAACTTTGATTTACAAGCTTCAGGTAAGTGCTCTCCTCCTACAGGCTTTCATTTTGCTACTTCTCCGTGCAAGAATGTTTGCCGTGCTGCTTTACCGTAGGCCACACGGGTGGGGTCTAATGAGTTTTGAACATACGGAAAGGTTAAATGGACTTGTCATCACAGCTTAGCAGCCGAACAAAATGGGGCATCCTAGAACAAAGATGCTGGCTGATGCGGTCTTCATGTTTAACACATCATAACCATCAACTGCAGCTAAATGAGTAAATTAGTGCCAGGTCTGATCGGTCCTAGGCAATCAGGAACTGCACGCAGCCGCTGTGGGAATGTGTTAGGATTGGGGTTCTCAACCCTGGGCCTAGGGACCAGATTCAGCCCGCAGAGCATTGTCATCTGGCTTGTAGGGCACCGCAAGCGTTGCGAAACTTGGCACTGGGGAAGTAGAGACCGTGTTAATTGCTATTCCCCTACTGTCGGATCGCCAGACCCTTGAGGAGCCTTGTAAGCCAAGTGACAAGGTTGTGTGCCCCAGATTGCAGCAGTGTGTGGCCACAACTGGCTGGGTGAGGTTGAGCTGGCACAGGGGACAGGGCGGGCAGGTTGCATCGCACCCAGCACCAGATTTAAGGACGAGTGTGGCAGAATTGCCACCCTGGGCGCCCCTCTCCAGGAACCTCTCCCTGTGCCCGCCTGAGGGGCAGCTGGAGAATCCCTCAGGGCAGGGATTTCAACC
>JAGPOW010003364.1:10663775-10681184 GCA_030014935.1 Caiman crocodilus
GTGAGGCACCCCAGGGGAGGCACTCGGAGCCTGGAAGGTGGTCGGGCGCAGGGAGGTGGGCGGCTCGAAACGGGAGCGCCCCCTACTGGCCCGCCACAACGAGATAAGTGAGCTTAGGGTCTCACATTATGAGAGGCCTTTAAATATGAAAAAAATACAGTAAAACATCACGAATACGGCATGCTCGGGACTAAGCATGTGCTGGAAATTTGAAAATGCCAGGTTTTTTTAAAACCGGCACTGCAGCAGAGCATGCAGAGCAGCGGTGCAGGGTGCTAATGGAGGTGGCAGCATGTGCAAGCTTCCCCCGTCACTTCTTGGCCAGCATGGCTGGTCCCAAAGTGAGGGAAGTGCTGGATTTGGTAAAGTGATGGGGCCTCTTAAGCTTGACATAACTTAGGGCCCCAGCATGTCATAATCTGGCTCTGATTGACACCCACAGATGGACCATATGTGAGATCAAACCTGCTGACGGACCTCACACCCTTCACTTGGCCCCCCCAGGGAAGGTTGGGCACTTCTGCATCAAGAGGCTGATTCAGATGACATAACCATGACCCCACTGGACACCTAAGGACCTACACTAGCAAGCTTGACCAGGCTCCCTTCCAGAACTGTGCCTGCCAAGGGAACGAAAAAGGAAGAAAACTTCCTCAGCTCCGCTCACGTCAGCCAGCACCGATTCACTGAAGTCACCGGAGGCGCGTAGCTTTCTCCCAGCTGAACCTCTGAGTCATTTCACCAGCTTGGTGTGTCCCCTGTTTCTGGCTGGATTTTCTGCATAAGTGAACATATTTTATTTTTCACTTTATAAAGGATTTGAGCTGAAAACTTAATGCAGAGTAAAAGGCTCCTGATGTTCATGGCCAAATATAATGATTTGTGCAATTTAGTGGAAAAAAATCACAGAGCTGAAAAAATATATATATGCTTCCTGTGGTGAGAACACCTGAAAGGCAGTGAAATTCCATTACCTGAAACAAGCCCATAAACGCCATTACAGAGCAGCCACTTGTCAGAGCTAGATGCTATTTGTGGGAAGCCACTAATTGCAGCTTCCATAAAACGGTTTGAATCCTTTCCAGGCCGATGCACAGCTCATTCCAAATGTGCGATGTAGGAGCTGCAGCGAGCCAGATGCCCTGGCCGCGAGGGAAGGCTTGCCACTTTACTTCACCCTCAGCAATACAGCCGGGCTCAGCAAGAAGGTAACCACCAGCTGGAAATCACTGACCACCCTCAATGCCCATTGCAGTCAGGAGAGAACTCCCCACCAAGTCCCCAACCCAGATCCTGGCCCCTTCTTCTATGGGCACATCAACATCAGAGGAGCTCGCTCTGTGCCCGAGAGTTTACTGGGATGAAGCAACGTCATCCCCGTTTGACAAACCAGAACCAAAGCAGAGACCGAGCGACTTGCCCGTGGTCAACAGTAACATCTAAGACAGAGAAGAGCAAGCTCTCTTGAGTTCCCAGCTACTGCCTTCACCCCAAAGCTCTCCTTCCTACCTCCTTAAGTCTCCTTCAGGGGATAATTATAGTAAATAAAGTGCAATTCAATCCTTCTCCACCACACATGGCATCCCAAATGCACACGTTTCATTGCTGATCCCAGAATATTTTGCCCTATGACTCTATACAGATGACACAAGGAGACACAGCAAAAATTGCACCCAGCCCGGTGAAGCATCAGCCCTTTGGAAACAGAGAGAGAAGGAGCAGCATTTCCTGATACTGGGGATTCACATGTGCGTGCTTATCCTAATCTAATGTGTCTAAGTGTTACCTTTCTGTCCTCCTCCTAGTAGCTGGAAACAAGTTATTTTAGCTAGGGCAAACAAAGGCTTCCTGTTTCTGCAGAAAATGAAAACAAATAAGGCAGCAGTGAAAAAAAAAAAATAGAAGTATTTTCAGTGGCTCCTGAGCTGGAAAATCAACATTTTTTAATGAGAAAAAAAAATTATTAAGGCCACTCAGCAGCTGGAAAAGCAAGCACTTATAAAAACAAAATATTTAATGTTCGCAGTCATTCAATGGTTGGAAAAGCATGTTCTAATGACCATGTTTAATAATGTTTAGAGCCACCCAGTGTCTTGAAAAGCAGCTTCTTGCCTCATCTTCCACAGGACAGCTGCACGAGTCCAAACAACAGCATCCATGTTGAACCCACAGTTAGTGGCGAGAGGCAGTGTATGGACAAAATCTGGAGTGTTTCCTGGCAGGGCATGAATTCAGACCAGTATCAGTGAGCTAGGAAGCATCTCTCTTAGTTCATCTGTCTCTTCCATTCTTCTTGAGCCCGTAGCATTTTTGCTGGAGATCTCACATGGCCACAACCTGTTAAGATGTAGGCAGCCTCCTTTTTTGAATGAGGCTGCATATCTTGCCAGACCAGCTTTTTTTCTAGTTATTTGGGTGTTTCTTCTTGTATTCCCCTAGCTGGAATTTGTAAATACAGGGAAATGAAGATTCAACTCAGCGCAGAAACCGAATCACCCAGACCTTTTCAAGTATCAGGAAAATTTTCACTGAAGCCTGAGCTGCCCCGACTCGGCTCAATGTGCTGCATGCTTAAGCGTGCATGCAGAAAGCTCCAGAGTACATACAAGTGCACTAATGGCACGTGTAAATGTGTCTGCTGAGCAATAGACTGTAACTGTACAGTATGCCTTAGATGTGGGGCAATGAAAAGCAGATCCCAGGAGCAGATAAGGGAAAATACAGTGAATCTGAAGTCAGAAGTTCCTTCCCTCTTCCTTTTCTGGGGAAAAAAAAGGATGTTTTGATGAACTTCTACCATGACTCACTCATTTCACTCCCTGCTCCCAACTATTATGTAGCTGCTGAGTGAGGCAGATGTCAAGGGGACTGTTTCCCTGCCCCTTTCAGGCATTCACACTGTGGCCTTTCTTGGCTAGCTCTGGCTGGCTGTGTAATAGCAGAGATGTCTCCCTGTCCTGAATTCACTGCAGAATAATATTCAATGTGTAGAAAGGCACCAGCATCTGGCCCACTGGTACTATCCCTGGATTCACAGATGGTGAAATCAACCCTTTTAGGAACATCTGCTCCCAAGACATTCATATTCTGTTGTAAGTTTTAGATGACACTTACATGATGCATCATAAACACGCACAAAAGCTCATGGACTTCTATATTTTATATGTGTGTGTGTGTGTGTGTGTGTGTACACACATACACATATATGCACCATATTTTGGCTTGGGGGTGGACGTATTTCTAGTTTCTATTTTTCTATTAGAAAAACAGTTTTCTAATAGAAATAGTTTCTATTTCTCACTCATAAATGGGTTTGTGCATATGGAAAAATGCCTCCATTTGGCTCCATTTTAAATACAGTAAATGCATGTAGGGCCTCAGCTCAAGAGCTGCAAAATATTGGGAACTAACACCTCGTGCTACTATGTAATGATGTACAATTGCCCTGCATTTCAAGCAGTTTCACAATTTATTGCTATTTCACTTTACTCTAATTTTAAGGGTGGGGGCAGGAGTCAGAGTCTTCTTACCTCATTGAAGGGGATCAAGTGGGTTTCAAGTCATTCCGAATAACCGAATGCATTTGGAGCGTTTCCAAAAATCTCAGCACAATAACTGCAAAAGCAATTTGTCTTTACAAGCTGCTAAGTGGCAGGAAAAGCAGGTCCTGAAAATATGTCATGTTTAGAGGTGGTTCGTGACTGGACACGCAGCAGGATTTAAAATCTACCCGGTAACCTTTCCTACAGAAGTCACTTCCAGCACCGCTGCTCAGAGTATGCTTCCCTCTCAACAGAAACAAGTGCATTAATCAAGATATCAAGTGTACCAAAGAGCTATCAACAAATAGAAATAGTACCAGCTTGCTGGCAAGGTGCCGGGTATCTGACCAAGGCACAGTTTAAATAAAGATGCAGTGCTCGTCAGTGAAGTGATGAGATCAGAAGAATCTGCAAGATTTCAAACCGACTGGAGAACGATGGAGGATGGACCTGGCTGGATGCTAACCATGTGATGGGAGTCTGAGCAAGGCTGACATAGTTAAGATCTTATCTCCGCTGTGATCATTCACCAGTTGCTTCAAGCAAAACTGTGTCTCAAACACAGCTGATTAGGATGCTGTCATGGCACTTATGATCTAACCAAACCTAGACTATGGCTGCCTTGACTGCCCGTAGCACCCCATGCAACTCAGTACTCTGGTGGACTAGTTGAAGCCCACCATTAGATACTGCCTGTTACTCCCATGTATCAACTGATATCAGTCTGAACAACAGCCTCTCTTGTCTCGCAGGTTTCTTATCAATGGCCTGCCTTTGCCCACTGTCCTCAGGATGTTTTTACTGGTAAGTCACCTGTACTCGAACATGTGGCACCATTTATATATCGCTATTTATTAGTGCTGTTGGGATTATGTTGCATCTGGCTCCATGTTGCAGCTGGAATCAAGCTGGTCCTAGATCTAACAACAGAACTGCAAATATGACAGGTGACTGGCAGCACATCGGATCTGCTAGTCGCACTGCAAATATTCTCTCTTTCACTGGATGCCTTTATACCATCGACTGCTGCACGATGTACTCTGGCACTAGGAGAGAAAGTGGTCCTATTTTCCCCAGCCATTCAACTACAGGTAGGGTTTTAGCCTTGTAGATATAAAGTAACATTCAGGTGCCTCTTCTAAACCCTCCCCGCTGCAATCTACCTTCCTCCTTCCAAGTTCAAAGTATATTCCTGTTAGGAGGGCTTATCATGATTAAGTGGGAATAGGACAGATAAAGACACCAAAGGGGCAATACAGAGAAAACCAAGGCAGTATGCGAGCAGGAATCCAAGAGTTCAGGCTTTCTGCAATGAGGTATGAGCATCAAAAAACCCCTTCCTTATACTGCTGCATCTGTGGACCGTTGCTCTGAAAGAATCCCAGTCTGTGAAAGGCTCATCGAAGTCCTGCTGTCTCCTTGTCCTCTCTGTTACCGCTGACATGCAAGGTAAGCATCATGGTATCACTAGGGATAAGGCATCACACAGCAGAGTTTACTGTATTAAAAATCTTTCTGGAGCTGCAAACTTTGTCTTTTTCTGAGCCAACGGGAAGCAAGACCGCTTTCTTCCTTTCCAATACAGAATTTCAGCTGGCAAATACAGGGCCACTTTCCATTCGCAGATCGTCTGACCTCCTATCAAGGAGGAATGCTCCAATACCTGAGATTAGCCTTGGTGGGCTCTGGCACCTTTCCAAGCCAGCGTACAGTTTATTGTATATTCAGAGCATGACTGAAAGAAATAACCAGTGCGTGCCTTTGGCAGAAGGCATTTAACCACCAGATGGCAGTCAGCCAGCTAGTAAACTCAGTCTTCATTTTCACTTAATAAAGACAATTAGGATAGATATGCATTAAACTCACACGCATACACTGACTCTTCGGCCAACGTGTGCTACCTAGAACGGGGATGGCACTATCAAGCCTTCCGTCATGCCTGCACTAAGCCTATTGCTTCTCTCTTGCACCTGAATGCGAGTCACAGCTTTGCAAAAAATTGGATCGAGACCCACAAAACACAAGGGATGGTCTAAAAACATTTAGATGTTTAAAATAATAGATTTTCCATCTCTTTCTCATTGCCCGTTAGTGTTGAAATCTTTTGGATTTACATTTTCAAACATTCTCTACCATCGTAAGGTCTCATTTCTAATCAAAGCCGAGATGGTGAGGCACGACCAGGAACTATAGTTTTACTAAAAACATCAAATACTATAAAGATCACGTAGGGTTGGCTAGACAAAGAAAGTCAGACAATTTCTGAAGTTTGACCAGTGTGGGAGAAATAGATCTTTACTTCTTATGTCTGGAGGAATTTGATCATTGTTCAATATATCAGCACTTCTCTTGGGCTCCTGGACAGCACATTTTTCCCTCTTGGAGAAAATCCACCCATACTATGGGTGCCGCTACATGATGGTTTCTGGTCCCTGGTTTCCCTTTCACTAGCGGCTACTTCTTCCAACTGAGCTGTTGGAAGTCCAAGAGCAGAGATTCCCAAACTTTTCCTTATTGCATGCCCCCTTCCAGATTTACCAGCTTCCCATGTACCCCTTCCAGCATACATTTTATACTTTAACCCCTTCAGTTCCAATTATTATTCTAGTGAAAACTAAATCTGCCATTCCATGATTTCTCCCGTGTACCCCCCAGGGATGTCTTGCATACCTCTAGGGGTACATGTACCACAGTACGGCAACCACTGTACTCTGCTGTTGCAATGAAAGAGTGCCTGCTACACAAGCATTGTTGCTGTAGAGCCATGTAAAGCCTCTGGATGAGCCAGAAGTTAACGTCCTATCCTGCATTCCTATTCCAGCAAAATCGTAAACCTAAGGTTTATTTTTTTGTGTGTGTCACCTTATGCCTAATAAATACTACCATGATACAGAAGTGTAACACCAGGTTCATTTCTGCATAAGAAACGGGCTAAAAATGCTAACAACTTTTGCTCAGATATGGCTAATTTTATTCCCTTCTGAGAAAGGCTGCATTAAGAGAAATGGGACAAGTTGGACAATAGCTGCAGCATGATTGTTTAACTAAGCTAGCATCATTATTGGTATTAAGTAACTACATTATATATTTGCTGTTCCAAAAAGGTAATACAAAATACCACTAGGTCAGAATGCAGAACTTTTTTTTTATTATTTGCACCAGGTTTACACTTATTTAACTCCCTTAAATTCAGTGGGGTTCCTCCTGATACAGAGCAGTGTTGCTAGATTAGGATCAGATGTGCAGAGGAGAGAAGTTCATCAGGGTGGTGGCGGCGGGGGAATGTAAGGGATACACAGCCATAGAGGAAGACCAGCCTGATCCAATATTTTCCTTCTCAGGAAGTATTCAAGTTTAGAGATGCTAAGCAAAGTTAGGAAACAAATCAAGCAATAGTATAATCTGACTCTAGAAGGAGCTAGGTAAACTGCAGCTTGATGAGTGAAGTGGAAGTGTGGAAAAGGAAAGGAGGGAAACAAAGAAGAGGGGAGTCTATGGGGAAATGTTGCTACTGGTGTGTAATACTAGGCTAAGTACAGACAGTCAAAAAGTCCGAGGCTGAATCAGTTCGGTCTTGCAGGTTAGTCTAAGCCGTGTCGATTGAACCAATAAGCAAATGAACAGGCATTCACTTTTGATTCCTGAAATGCAGCCATGTGCCTGCAGGGGCTCAGGCCAGAAGCTGAGAGGCACTAAAACATGCCTCCCCGCTCAACTGGAGCAGACAGCTTGGGCCACAGCTAGCCTGCCCACCCTGCAAGGGGGGCTGGGGTTTGTGAAGGAGCTGCAAAGTATCCTGGGATGCTGGGGGACTGTGATTTAACTTGAACGTGGAAAGGATCGGGGACAGAAGTTCAATAAGCCAATTTAACCTAAATCAGTTAAGTCTAATACTACATCCGTCCAGGTTTATCTTAAACTGGTTTTGGCCATTGTGAAAGTGGTTTACGTGCACCGAACTTCTGTTGCGTTACAAATTTGAACCAGTTTCTGGTCACCTGTACTGGTTTATGTGTAATTTCTGTCCCTACCCTAGATAGGACTCAAGCACAAGTGCACTATTAACTTGTCCCTAGTCCCTTCATTCTTGGAAGGGTTACAAAAGTTGATGCATTTTGTGTTAATGAAAAAAGTTTACAAATGCAAATAGACATAACTGGGCTCACTATGAAGAAATATGGTGAAATATGAATCCTCTGTTAAGTTTATAAATGGATTTCTTTGGGGTTTGGTATCTTTTAAACGCATATGTAACTTTGCTAGTTTGTTGTATACAATGTCAAGCTCTCCCCTTCCCCTAGTCTTTACTAAATTTATAGTATGCATGTTTAATTATCTATTTTCTAATCCTCTGATTTTGCTTTATTATATTTACTCGTTGGTTTATATTTTATTGTTTTTTCTGGGTTTAGTTTATTCTTGTAAGATGAAAATTAATAAACATTATAATTACCCCCCCCCCCCCAAAAAAAAATAACTTGTCCCCACTTACACCCTCAAGTGAAAAAAAAAACCGTGGAGAACATGGGCAAGTAACTGAAGTAAACCGAAGTGCAACACCATTCACTTTGGCCTTAGGTCACAGGGTAAAACAAAAATCAAACCTCCATCTTCCCCCACAGATGACTATAGAGAAGATGCTCCTCTTACTTCCCATTACATGTTGGCTCAAAGCACAATTTCCAACTTCTCTCCCAAACATTATTAGGACTTGCTGAGTTTGTTTCTTCAGCCAACTCTTTCTCTAAGGGCAGAGCAAGAGAAGCTGCACTGAAACTTTATTCCCTGTATCTGGGCCACAGCTTCCGCCAACAGAATCATGCTGCTCAGACAAAGCTTTTACTTCGAGGCTGCCTCCCCTTTGTTCTTTATAAGGAGAATAGCAAGGGTAGAGCTTGTCAAAAAGCACTCAGTGACACAGGCTTATTCTGCTTGCTTTTTTTCTCAGCCCTGTCAGGCATATTCAGTTCCCCGGGGGGATTCAAAAGCAAAACTTTTTTTTTTTTTGGGGGGGGGGGGGGGAGTGGGGGGGGAAATGCCTTTCAGGAATTTGGCAGCAGCTGCAGCTCCAGATTTACTGTCTTGCATCTGAGAAAGTCCATGTAAGGGAAAGCAGAACAATTGCTCCTTAAAAATATTTACCAGGCATGATTTGTAGAACAGCTGTTGGAGTGGACATGCTAATCACGGCGTCCTTGTAGTTCAAGAAAGATCTATGGGTGCTTTCAATCGCCAAGATCTTCTCAGGCAACAGGCCCTGTTGGGCTCAGATGCTAGAAGCCTTTAACCACTGGTTGCTCTTTCAGAGCTGTCCCAGGTTGGTACTGAAAGTCAACTGGTTAAATGACAGGCGTTTCTACCCCTAAACCATGACCCAATGGACAACAGCCCACACTACACAAATGATCACTGCTATTGATAAACTCACTGAAGAGGCTAAGGACTAAACTGGTTTTGATACCAAACTATGCTACCTCACTTGTAAAGAAATGAATCTCCATGCGGGAAGGCCATGGGGAAAAACTTGGAATATCTGCTATCTAGGACATACCCATTATTTAGATTTCAGGGGTGTGCATAGCAGGCCCTATTTGATTTGGATTTGGCCTGAGTTGGGGACAGTGGTTTGATTCGTTGATTTGGATCATTGTCCCTGATTCGATTTGGCTGAATCCAAATCTGCAGATTCGATGCTGGTTTGGAGAATCAGCAATTCAGACATAGACACAGCTTTAAATGCTTTTTCTACATAGCTTGAGGTACCAGCATGGCTTGTGAACACTGCAATGCTGGGGTGCACAAAGCATCCCACAGGAGCTGCGGGGGGGGGAGCTGCGCCCTCAGCGGCGAACCTGGAAGTGGTCTGGAGGTACTTCCAGTCCACTTCTGGGTCCTCCAGAGAGCATCCTGCCCCCCGGTGCCCTCCCAGCTCAGCAATTGGCCATGGGGGGACCCGGGTGTCCCCCCAGACCCAGGAGGCACCAGAGGCCAAGCTGGGTGGGGAGCAGGGCCCCCCCACCAGTGCACTCCCCGGCAGACCCAAAAGTAGACTGGAAGTGCTTCTGGTCCATTTCCAGGTCTACTGCCGAGCACACTGGGCAGCCCCCTGTGCTCCCGTGGGACACTCCATGCGCCCCAGCATCGCAGCATTTATGAGCCACCTGCTATCTAGAGGTATATAGAAAAAACATCTCAAGTTTCCTTTATGTATGAGTCTCCAAATCTTTCTGATTCAATTTGGAGAGATTCAAGCGTCTCCTGATTCGATTTGGATTTGGAGATTTGGCCACTGAATCGGGACGAATCTCCGCCAAATCAAATCAGAGACTAAAGCTTCACACAGCCCTAATAGATGCATCAAGATGCAGTGTTCAGTGGTTTACAAGGGCTACAGGGATCTGAACACAAAAGAAACCTCCTCCCTTCCTCACCCAAAAAAGACCAAACTAGATTCTCGAGTGTTACCAATTAAAGATACCCAAGTGGTATTATGACACTAATCTTTAATAGCTTTTTTTTCCTTATTTCACCTAATTATAGAGTAGCTACACAGTGTTTGAAGGGTCAAATGAAAGAGCTGGATATATTGTAAGAAAGTCTTCTCTCCTTTTATTTTGGGACCTCTGTGTCCTGCTGGAACCCAGACATCAGAATATGGGGGGTGGAAAAGGACCAAATAAGTTATTCACCTCAGTGAAACCCAACAGGAGAAAAAGAAAAGAGCTTGCTTCAAGTTGAGGACAGTTTTGTGTGTTTGACCCATATCACTTTTGTTTCAGGGGCAATAGCACAGGCAGGCAAAGCACTGAGATTCCTGGTTCTTATATAACCCTTGTCAGGACCTTCCAGAAGTAGCAAATCATTGCAGAGAGGCAGATCAGCGACTAGCTCTGCCTTATTCCACCCACCTAGAAACAGTCAGAAATCCCTTATCTAGAACTTCCTTTTCTCTCCTTTTATATCAGCCATGCCATTTTCAGTGCGATGGTTTTTGGTGCGCAGTATAATTTTCTCAACATTGTTGTGGGAAATGGATTTCTCACGTAGGAATGGCTCTTCTTTATTTGCTCAGCGATAACAAGGATAGTTTTGCGGCCTTGCTGTAAAAGCGGATTCTCATTTTGCCCTATTCAACACCAACACCACGAGATGCTTGCAGCTTGCTGGAAACATGTGTACACACGTGGCCCCAAAGAAAGTTTAAGATCATTTTAGTCGTTGAGGGTAGAAAGGAAGGGATGATTTGAAGAAAGGTACCGGAGTTTGTCATTCAGGAAACTCAAGCATCTTTTATAGTCGGAGCAACAATACAGGATGACCTTCCATTACTGGGTAGTAAAGCCTTTGGATGAGGCTGCTGGCAGTTGTAGTGTGACTCACTGCAGAGAAAAGAAAGGGATTGGTTGTAAATATAACCTGCATTCTTCTCTATGGCACCTGGAAACAAAGAAACCCTGCAGTTCTGCTTCATACTCAAATTAAAGACAGCATGCTTTGCGGGATGTCATCACAACTTTATAGGCATGGTTTGAAGCGAGAGTAGAAAGCAGACAGTATTTTCCACAGGAGGAGGGCTGATAAAAACGCTTTGACCAAACTTCTCCCCCCTCCCAAGGAAAATTTCATGGCTGACAAAACCAAATGCTTTCACAGGAAGCATCAAAGTCCGATGTTTGGAAACAGTGCCTGAAACCTGTTGTGTTGGTGGGCTTGTAAGAACCGCCTCTAACGAAAGGGTTAAATCCTGTAGGGAGCACCACTGGTTTCTGTGCAGCAGGGAGTAACTTGGTTGTACTTGATGAAACAGCTGTTTATCGCCACCCCCAACAGCTGCTCTTCAACTTATGGAGCCATGAAGTGAGTATTTCTTACAATTTTAGCACCAGAGCAGCTGGGAAACCCAAAAATCCAAATCATTTCAGGTTTCTCTTCTCTTTCCTTTACTCTCCATCTTTCTTTCCTTCTCTCTTCCACCAAATTGAGGCCTCCTGTAAACATACTGGCCTTCCTCAGCTTATGAGACCTGACGAGCTCTCAGCTCAGGATGATACGGGCACAGGCAGCAACACCATTAGGAAGTCATCTTAAAACGCTTAGGGCTCTCCATGCTGTCAAAATGGTGCAACTTATACATGGAAAAGGAAGAAGCCTTCAGACTGGCCATGCAGGGCCTGTTGTAGGAGAATTTCTCTGAACTCTGGGGTTAGTATATGCTACATTCTAAGTGCATCTACACATGCATTTCATCTGGCCTAAGTTTGGCATAAAATACTCTGGAGTAAGCACTTTCAGGTAGGCATCTACATATGCGAGGATTAGGGAGCAGATCTACTGCTCTTTGAACCATTTCCTGCAGCCCCACAATGGGCCCCTTCTGCCACTGGGGGAAGCTCTAGGCAGAGAAAGAGGGGTTGCAGGGGGGCTGCCTGCTGCTCGGGCAAAGACAATGTCCCCCTGCCCCAGCAGCAGGGACCTCCTGGCCCTGGCTCCCCAGTCAGGGGCAGAGGACATGGAAAGAGCTGTAGGGGAAAGGCATGCCTTCACCCCCCTGCCCCGATCCACTGGTAGAGCAGCTAGCTCACTGCAAGCTGCCCCACTAGTGGATCGGTGCAGGGTCCTACCCCACCCCTGCTGGGTCCTACCCCACCCCTGCAGCTCTTCCCAAGCCCCATGCCTCAATCACCTGACCTGGGCACAGAGCTGGGACCTGTCCCTGACCATGGCAGGTCCCAGTCCATGCCCTGCACACCGGGCAGAGGCTGGGCAACATGTTCCCCAATCAGCTTCATGAGCCTGGAGCTGCAAGGGAGGGAGGAGGGACAGGCTGGGGGCTTGTTCCCCACCCAGCTCTATGGAGGAACTGGGGAACAAGCCCCTCAGCCTTTTCCTCCCCCTCCTATCTCTGTGCTTATGGGGCTGGCTGAGGAACAGGCTCCCCTGCCCTTGCCCCTGCCCCTACCCCTGCCAGTGGGCAGCTCCCAGTCCTAGCTCCATGACCATGGGGCCAGTGCTGGGAGACCTTATCTACCAGTGCTGGCTGAAAGATAAGGGTCTCCCAGCACTGTCCCTGTAGTTGCAGAGCTGGCATTGGAAGATAAGAGTCTCCTAGCTGCTCATAGTTGCAATGGCAGAGCAGGGGCTGGGGGATAAGGATCTTCCAGTCCCCACTCCCAGATCGTGATCTCAGAGCAGGGGGTTTGGATCTCCCTGCTGCTGGGACACGGGGACATAGTCCCTTCCCAGGCTCCTGTTGTGAAGCCCTCCCGGGGCAGAGAGCTATCGCCCAGCCCGGGATGGATGCCTGACTGGGAGCAGATTTTGCTCCTCATCAGGCATCTACACGAGTGCTACTGTGCTATTACTAATCTCAAGTAAATTTGCTACTTGAATTTGCAGGTAGCAAATTTGCTCGGGATTAGGGAGGTTTACTGTGTAGTAAGCATGTGCATTACTTGCTTACTTCACAGTAAACTGGTAATGCACAGTGAAGCATCTCATGTAGACACACCCTCTGTCCCCTATTAAATATAAGGAAGATGGTACCATTTCTATCCAGGCCTGTAGACATGCAATGCCTAAAGCTCCGTGGTAAAACCTGATACTCGCAACTGGATGTTGAGAGGTATTTTCAACCCTGTCTAACATTACAACTGTTTGGAAACTGAACTGGTGTCAAAATAGGATCCTGGAAGCTCATCCCAAAACCCCACTCCAGAAACAGTAGCCAGCAAGTTTAAGCAAAAAACAAATGATTGGTGTGTTGTATGTGCAAAAAAATCAGTAAATATATTAAATCCTTTTAAGATGTTGCTAGCCCTCAGTCTGAAACATGATACAATTTGCCAGCTCATGCCAACCTTGGGATTTGGGAACTTAAATGCAAGCAATAAACTCCGCTGGTTTTGTAATGGAACGTTGTATATTCTTTCATTAGCCACCTGCTGCCTGTGTTATACAATCTGCATGCCAAGTAAGGCATCCCTCATTTTAAGTGCCCATGGTGTCTCTCTCTAGATTGTCAAGCACACATCTCACATCTCTGCACTGTGCAGCCTCAGACGACTCACCAGAGAAACATTTTGCTGTGTGGCAAAAATAATAATAAGAAAAAAAAAAAAAAAAAAGACCTGAAGATTTCTCATTTTGCTTTCCCTACAAAGATTCCTGATGAAAACGCACTGGGGACTTGAAATGAGTTTTATTTGTCAGCCTGCGGCTCGTAGCTAGTGATTGCTTACTCTTTGCAAAGGTTACAACTGTCAGCTCGGAAAGGCCTAGACACAGACAGCTAATTGTTGAGAACAGCGCATGCAGGGTATGGGTAAAGCAGACCACAATCTGCCCCCATTCAGACAACTTCCTTTCCTTGGGCTATAACTGGAAACTATGGGATGTCATGCTTTAGACACTTTGCTCACTCACGTAGCCCTCGTGCAGGTGACTGAAAGGCAATGAAGCGCTTCGATCCATCAGAATACTTACAGCCAAAAGTGTTCTCTGCCCATTGATGGGGGCACATGGAGTAAGGCAGGAGACAGAGGCCCTTTCCTCCCCTTCATTTAATGAGAAGAGTAGGAAAGTCAATATTCCTGCCATGCGACGGGGTAGAGGATGACTGGGCTGTGAGTGAAAATTTGAGCCAAGATTAAAATCCTCCGTTTGAGAGTGCTGCAAGGTGAGGTACATCTGTAAGGTCCCCACCTGTAACTAATTAACTGTTCTCAGATGATTGCCCTGAGGCCAGGGCTCAGGGGATGGCCTTAGATATAAGGACCTTGTGGCCTGCAGGGTAACAAGCAGCTCATTTGAAATCATAAATCCTGCAGTGAGAACGTACACCCTGGCGGAGAAGGCTTTGGCAAGGGGGCAGGCAGCAGGGTCCAGTTTACCTTCTTGATTTATGCTGGGCTACACTGGCTTGGGGAAACAACCCAGTTTGAAAGGAGCAAGCATTTTGCTGCTGTTTGGACTTGTATTGGATGTCCTGGTTGGTGAGGTATCTTCACCCCAGCTTAAACCAAGATTTTTAATGATGGGTTACCTGCCATCAGCTCTTAGCAGACATGTGCCTTCCTCTCTAAGACCACTGTCACAACTGGCCAAGGAGTGATTGACCTTGAGATAGCAAGTGTTACCTGGCCACAACAGAAGGCTGTGGACTGGGCGCTATAAGGAGAGCTTTTGCTGCACACACTGAATCTGTTTTGTGGGTATTGCTATTTATTTTATAGAAATCCCAAGAACCATTGCCACAGATCTGGACCCCTGTACCAAGTGATGTACAAACACAGAAAAAGAAAAGATGGTCCCTGTTCCAAAAGAATTACAGCCTAACTACAAAACAAGAGATGTGCAAAGAAGCATTGGGATGATAGCACTCAGCATGAGACGGGGTGATCCCAGCTCATCAGCTGCTTAACCCTTGGGACAAAAAAGCCTCCAGTACTCCCAAGCCGGTCAGTATAAAATTCACTGTAAATGCTCCCCCACAAAAATGCACAGAATAAAACCTAATAACTGATGTGCGATATGACAGCAGGCACATCTCAGCAGAGCAGAAATCCAGTCTCAAGACTTCCAGTCACTTGAGTTTGGCCATAAAAAGGCAACATTTCACCTCTTTGCAGGACACAGTCTCTTTCTCGCCAGAAACTGTTAGCTGTGTCCTTGAACCTTCAACAATTGTTTTCCATTTGTGGCATCTTCATCTCCCCATGACATGTGACCTGCTGAAAATCCAGCGGGATGATATATCGGCATAAACACAACCCTCCCGCTTCTCATCTGCAGATAACTGGCAACATACTGGATGCAAAGAACAGCTGTGAGTGAAAAAAACCCCAAGGAGACTAGATGAAATGTCGAGTGCATACCACAGAGCTTTCAGTGCAGGCTATAGCTAGAAGATCGCTGGATAATGATGCAAAGGGATTCACACTGAGTCTAAAAACAACATTTTCAGCCAATTTAAGAGCACAAAACTCCTATAGCAGTGAGCTACTCAGCTTGACAGGGCTACAGGTGATGCAAATTTGATGGCTGGCTGATGCTTGCCAGAAAGGTGCATTTCACACGTCAGACATTTAATTAATACCCTAACTGCTTTGGGAATCTACCTGGGGGTTTCTTCTCCCAGAGGCTCTGTCTGGGGAACGGCAGATAGACACAAGGTTTTACAGCAGGCATCTTCCTCCATGCAACATCTGGTGGAGGAATGGTAATTGATGTTGTAGAAAAAGAAGAGATCATCTGTATACCATTTTCTCCCCTCCTCAGGAGGGAACCCTTTAATTGGCTGCTAATACTTTCCCCCACACTCCACTGCGGTCTATGCTAGAAGAAGATTATATAAATTAGGCATCCGAAAGGTCAGGGCATTCCCAGGAGGGAATCCATAAAGAGCAGATATAATGCCACAGAGCTGTGTTGTCTCCCTATTGCCCTCCTCAGAAAATACACAAAAGGCCCATCAGGATCAGACACGCTCCTCAGACCTCATAAATGCTCTTCAAAAAATATAAGTGACCTACAACCTTTTGCTCCCATCTTGTATTGAAATGGCAACAAATGACACCAGCTGTTAGTGTATATAAAGGAGGCTTGCAGTCCTTGGCATACCCCTGGCACCGGAGAACTCAGGATAGCAAGTGGGATAAGTCTGCCAGGTTTAGGAGCGACTGGCACAGGCTACCCATCACTAGGATTCACTGCAATAGTTGCAGGAAGCAGGTAAATTGGCTGCCACAATTTACTAATTTGCTACCATGGCTCAGTCTGGGCCAGAGCCAAATGACCGAGGGGTTTCCTGTGTGAATGCTGCTTCCCAGGCGCCTCCATCAACAGGTCTTCTGTGGAGCTCTAATTAGTTTTCAAAACTGCCCACCCTTAAAGGCCACTGGTATTGCTTTCCCCTCTGGGTACATTTTGCTATAGCTGTAGGCTTCTACTTTCCCTAGGGAATATAGTGACGTCCACAAATGACAAGGCAGTTTTCTTTTGCTGTCCATCCAAATGAGTACATTTTTAAGGGTTAGCCCTATAAAGCGAGAGGCCTGAGTGAGTAGCACTCTCCGTGAGTGAGGTTTTGCTTGCTGTGTGACTCGCACCCTATAACACTCCTCTGATTAACAGGGAGGGAGAAGACAGCAGCCTAGAAGCTGCAAAGTGAAGCTGGGTTGCCATTTGCTCCCTGTCACTATTGCTTTTTGAATCCCAAAAAGATTCATGCCGTGGCATTTGGTCTTATTGATATCTCTGTCCAGAGAACAAGCCAGCTCAGCTCTGTTTCCTCGTGTATCCCTGCAACATGTTGCAGCGCTGTGACCTTTTCAGTATTCTGCAGTATGGCCCTTCCTATTCCCTATGGTTTGCTGATTTGCAAACTTGGGGGTGGTATAGGAAGATGGAAAGGCAGTGAAGAAGGCATCTGTAATGTGCAGCTATGTTATATGGTAAAGTATTACTGAAGAGATACTTGTTATAAGGTGACAATTAGCATGCTGAGCCTATGCAGGTAATACACTTGATCTGAACCTTCAAGAAGATGCATACATTAACAAACAATGCTGGAGATAATCAGGTGAACTGAAGCCATGAAATGAATCTCTTCTTCCATGTTATACTGCTGTTTGGGGTACTGATATTTTTCCTATTGGATCCACCTTCTAGTTTGAGCTGAATAGTGCATTCTTCATTTTAGTCCATGCTGTTGCGTTGTGTGGTGTTAAACAGCTTTCATGCTTCTCCCTGCAGGTGGCTGCATCCCATGACAGATGCAGCAATTCTTCGATTTATAGATGTTCATATGTAAGATATGGGGTGGAGATACAGACATGTAAGCTGCTGTGATCATCATATTTTTTTTTTT
>JAGPOW010003364.1:10681572-10697515 GCA_030014935.1 Caiman crocodilus
TTTTTTTTTTTACTGGAAACAGCTCTGCAAGCCTGAAAATTGGTAATTCACTTGGGTGAGATTGTGATGAAGCCGCTGCTGTTATATGCCATAACTCCCCTTCGTTAGAGTAGTGGCAGTACAAAGGCAGCAGATTCCACAGGGCTGCTACTACCTACTAGGCATGTCTACATGAGACGCTTACTGCGCGTTAGCCTAACAACACTGCACAGTAGCGTGGTGGTTAAAACCCATGCTAATAGCTTACTGCGCAGTGTTATTAGACAAATACGTGGTAAGCATCACAAAAAAACGGTGCACCAGTGCTACTGTTCATCTAGCTGGGTGAGGAAGTGGGTGAGTCCATATGAGGAGCAGGTAGAGTCTGGACTGCACGAAAGCTACCATAGCAGCCAATGAAGCTGAGTCAGTGTGGATAGGATGTGCACTGTGCCAGGACAACACAGTCAGAAGTAACTTCCCCCTCAAGAACAAGGTGGGAAGTAGTTCCATATTGTGTTGATCACAATTAGAGAGAAGTGGAGGTGAACAGAGAGAAGTTCACTGCAATAAATACGTAACGCAACTGAGTGGCAGAGGCAAAAAGAGAACCCTGCAGTCTTGGTTTAGATTTGAGCTCTCCTCCGCCTTCAAAAGGAAAAGAAAATATATTTGCCTTAATTTTATCCAACTGATGAAGCAGCTTCCAATGCCTGCAATTACTCTCCTCCCAGAAAAGGAATTAATTAGCATCACAATCTCTTTTCAATAGTTCCAGGAAGAATAAAGCAAACTGGCACAATAAAGGAGGCATGGCATGTAAATTGGCTCTTTAGGAGAGCAGCAGGGGTGACGGCACCAGATGTATTATTGGAATGGATACACAAAAAGGAAGATGCATTAAATATTTGCTGCTGGAAAATTGTTGATTAAATCAGGCTTCCTATGGTATCCAGAGACCTGCTGACTTCCCTCCAGCATCTTGTGCAAGAAGGATCACTAATTGTTGCCCATTAAAAGCCTGCTCCAGCCCCCCTGGAATCATGGGAATGTTAAGTATGTATCCAGCATTTAGTCTAGATGGGTATGAGGGTATGGATAGGGACTCAGGTATGGAAAGAATTGCAGGGATGATACAGTCTTAGAGCCTTTACTGTTTCCTCTTTCCTTTGATGGGATGAAGATCAAGCCCTGAGGTTGTACCTTTCCAGCACTCCCCTCTGGTCAATATTGATACAACTCCCCCATTAGTAAACTGCAATCAAAAGGCAAGTGCTGAAATTTCAGTCTACACCCTCTAAGTCTACAAATATTGTGCATGTTATTGTGTGCAGTAGCAACTGAAGGGCATTCAGCACTCTACAGTGCAAAGCCCCAGGGTGCTCCAGCAAAACAAAGGCACTTCTTCAATCAATCTGAAAAAAAAATGCAGGTGGGAAACACAGAGATGGAGAATGCTATTGCAGCAATAACAGAATACTTTTGGGTAGTTTTCAGAGGTATAATAGGCAGCAGTAATCAAAAGCTTGCTACCACCTGCCTAATAGCCATTAGATAGCAGTGCTCCATAAGGGCACAACAACTCTGCAACCTGCAGTCTAGTATTAATACACCAAAGCTCACTCTAATGCATATATGGAACTAGGGCTAGCATCAAGGACAACAAAAAGGTTGCTGGTTGCCAGGGTGCTGAGGGAATTGGCAGGGGTTATCATGAGGCCCCCGGCATGGCTTTACAAGCACTCATGGTGCTCTGGTCAGGTGCTGGATGACTGGAAGAAGGCCAGTGTGGTCCCCATCTTCAAAAAAGGGAGGAGGGAGCACCCAGGCAACTATAGGCCCTTTAGTCTTACTTCAATCCTGAGGAATCTCTTTGAGATTATCAAGGAGCACATCTGTGATGAGCCAGCAGCGGGGATGATGCCCAGGGGCAACTAGCATGGTTTCATTAGGGCAGGTCCTGTTGGACCAACGTGATTGCCTTCTACAATCAGGTCACAAAATCATTGGATGCAGGTGTTGTGGTGGATGTAGTCTTTCTGGACTTCAGGGAGGCCTTTGACACTGTCTCCCACCCCATTCTCATTAACAAGCTAGGCGACTGTGGCATTGATGCCTACACAGTCATATTGGTGACAAATTGGCCCGATGGTTGCACCCAGAGAGTGGTGGTGGATAGGTCATTTTCAACCTGGAGGGATGTGGGCAATGGAGTTCCCCAGGGCTCGGCCCTTGGGCCTGTGCTATTCAATACCTTTATCAGAGATTTTCAGGTGGGCATGGAAAGCACACTGTCCAAATTCACTGATGACACGAAGATGTGGGGAGAAATGGGCACTTTGGAGGGGAGGGACAGAATCCGGCTAGATCGAGACAGGTTACAGAGGTGGGCAGATAAGAATAGGATGGAATTCATCACAAACAAATACAAGGTGCTGCATCTAGGGAGAAGGAAGCAGCAACACACTTATAGGCTGAGGAACACCCTTCTCAACACCACAGTAGTGGAAAGGGATCTTGGAGTCATTGTTGACTCCAGGATGAACATGAACCACCAATGAGAGGAAGCGGTCAGTAAGGCTAACCACACTTTGTCATGCATCTACAGATGCATCACAAGCAGGTCCAGGGAGGTGATCCTTCCCCTTTACATGGCACTGGTCAGGCCACAGTGGGAGTACTGCATCCAGTTCTGGGCACTGCACTTCAAGAGGGATGTGGCTAACCTTGAGAGCGTCCAGAGGACGACCACTCGCATGGTCAGGGGGCAGCAGGCCAGGCCCTATGAAGATAAACTAAAGGGCCTGAATCTCTGCAGCCTCCACAAGAGAAGACTGAGAGGGGATCTGGTGGCTGTCTATAAACTCACTGGGGGAACCAGCAGAAAATAGGTGAGGCTCTGTTCCCTCCAGCACCACCTGGGATAACAAGGAATAACAACCACAGATTGATTGAGAGTAACTTCAGGCTTGATATCAGGAGGCATTACTTTACAGTTAGGGCTGCCAGGCTCTGGAATGGGCTCCCAAGGGAGGTGGTTGTAAGGAACCTAAGACTGCTTGCTCAGAGCAGGCCCCTAGCTAGGGGATCGTGCCTGGCTGGAATGGCATGGCTACGCTGCAGCGAGAGCTCCCGATTCACCCTGGCCTGGCTTTATTGCCTCGCCAGATGAGGTGGATTGTCTTAATTAAGCAGCCAGGACTATTTCCAGTCCTGGGGTATGGTACATTGGAGAGGAATGTAGGCGGAGAAGATGGTTCAGTCAGACAGGGCAGATCACTGCCTGCTGCCCAAGACTGAAGTCCCCGGGAATGGGGCAAGAGACCGGTCCAATCTTTTGAGCTCAGAGGAGCTCACGCCTAAGGGAAAAAAAGAAAAGACAGAGATGTTCTTTTGTTTCCCATCCTAATTAGATGCCCCAGGTGGTCGATTACTGGGGAAAAAAAATCCACTTGCTCACAGTTCCTGTCACTGGAGAAAGAGCGTGGTGCGGACAGCAAGGGTTTTTTTTATTTGCTTTATTTTTCTTCGTGAATAAATTGGATCTGAAAATGAAGTAAGTGCCAGTCAATGTTGGATCAGGGCATCACTACCCCTCCCCATTTAATCAAGTCATCAAAGTCGTGGCAGGCAAGATATGAGACAGGAAACCAACCCAATTATGCTGACTGGTGCCAGCCCATGAGAAAAGAAGACCAGTGAATGTCAACAGGGTGTAGAGGCCCACGCTCATACTCGGTGATCTCATGACAGTGGTGCTCTCCCCTACCTTGGGGATCTTGAAGAGGAGGTTGGATAGCTATCTGGCTGGGGTATTATGATCCCAGCACTCGTTCCTGCCCAGGGCAGGGAGTCAGACTTGATGATCTGTTCAGGTCCCTTCCGACCCTAGAAACTATAAAACTATGAATTGGTTCTGGTACCCAAGCTACATCTTTCAAAGGTAGCTCCAAGACCTCTACCCTACACTGCAGATTGCAGTATATAAATACTCTAATGCAGGGGTTACTCAGTTTCCAAACTATTGTATACACACCTCTGGGGTATGCAAGACATCCCTGGGGAGTATGCGGGAGAAATTGTGTAACGGAGGACTTAATTTCCCTTATAATAATAATTGGCACCTAAGGAGTTAAAATATAAAACGTATGCTGGTAGGGTAGGTGGACAGCCGGTAAATCTGGAAGGGGGTGTGCAATAAGAAATAGTTTGGAAACCTCTGCTCAAATGCATAGCCTTGGGAGGAGGTCTTGAGGGAGGAGAAGCTTGAAAAAATATTCTCCCTATTCCTACAGGCCACAAACACAAAAACAAACCAGGAGATAACTTTGGTTTTGCCACTGAAAATCAATGCTGTGCTGAGCAATGCTTTGTCAAGCCCTGACTCCAACCTAACTCCTGTCTCTCCCGAAAACAGAAAATAGACACTCAAAAAAGAAAAGAGCAGCTTTTTGCATTCCTTAAAGACACAAGCTAGCATCTGTCAGTGTTTTTAACACTCTTCTCCAAAGGCCACTAGTGGCACAAACAAGTTAAGATTATCCCCTTCTCATACTCAATGGAGTAGGGGCTGGTTCAAAAGAAAGAGGTGGCTTAAAATGCAATTATGTTTTGCAGTTGAGGGTGAGAGGGCAGGGGCAACCAGTTACCCAGCAACGGGCTGCAATGGAAAGAGCCATTTGAGATGTGGCTGCACTTCTCTTATCTTCAATCTGTTTACAGAGAAGTAATTGAAAGTATAGAAGATGTCTATCAGGCCAAGTGTAACATTTTGTTCATGCTTTTCTGCTCTTTAAAAGTTGATAGACCGATGGCAGGGGCGATACAGGAGAGGAATCTGCAAGGTGTGAAACCTATCTGATGGGCACAGCCCAGCCTTGCGGTGGGCAGGCTTTCAAACTGGCAACCAGGCGCACGCTGTTTTTACAGCTCATGATTCATTTGGGTTTGTGTAACCCTGATGGACCCACTCATAGAGTCATATGTTTAAATAGAGTGGGGTTCAGCTGAGGTTGTATTTGAGACCTGAAGGATGGCACTCAATAGAGCTGTGATTTCTGCTCCTGGCTGTGCCCAGGCCCCTACGATGCCACAGCACTCACTCCATTTTTATAGCTACACCTGCTGTTTTCTTAGTGCTGTAACAGGAAAGCTCTGCATTACTCACTTTCATCCCAAAAGTGGCGGTGACTGCCTCGGTGATGTTTTTTTTCTCTTCAGACCAAGAGTCCACAACTCAGAATCTGTAATCTGGCCAGACTTTTTGAAGTGTGCGGCAGGTTTCCAGAGTTCAACCTGTGATGCTCATTCCTGCAAAAAACATTGTGCTGACACAACAATTTTAATACCAACACATATAGAACTATATTGGGGGATCTGGTATTTTTCAAGGCCACAAACTCTCCTTAAAAAGGAGTGAATCTTTGCATTCAGCAGGACTTGTTAAAAAGCACACCAATGTCCTTTTAGCACCCCCCACCACCGATCTTGAAATAAAAATGTCTGGACTTAAGAAACGAGCAATGGCTAGAACTAGCTTAAACCACAGGAGAATCATTCCAACACCGAGTCCTGCCAATGCCGTTCCTTCTTGGACTCCAGCATTCTTCCATTGCTATTCTAGTTCCTCCAGCCAGTTTGGGCTAGGTACAGACATTCAAATGTCAGAGGCAAAATTGATCTACTTGTGCGGTTTTCTGTAAGTGGTATAGTTTAGATTTATATCAAACAGAACACCCCTTTGGCCTGGGAGAGGGAAGAGGGGCAAATCGTAAACCAATCATTTTTAAACCAGTCTGTTTCCCAAACTTCTGCTCTGTTATGGCTATCGGCCAACTTTGTGTGTCAAACTTCTGTTATGTTACAGATATAGACTGGTCTCCAGTCACTTATACCAGTAAAAGTATAGTGTCTGTACCTGGCCTTGGAGTACACATTTTTTGCTAGTATCATATTGTAGGTTCAACAACTATTAGGATAAAATGAAACCAAACTAATAGTTTGCTAGTGTGATCATAGCTAGGATGGTGGCAGGGTCGTCAAAAGTTGGAGGCTCTCATTCATTATACCATTTGACCCACCTGGAAATAGAAGACTCTTCATTATAAGGGATGAGGAAAATTTGGGGGGAACAGAATCTGATAATCACTTAAATCTGGAGATGAATACACTTTCTATCACATCATCCCCCCAGTTCCAGAGCTGCAATTGTCATCATTAAACTTCTTATTGTAAGATACAAAGGAAATTTTCCAGTTGCGGTATCACTGTTTTATTTAGTGTCTCTAGACATATCTGCCTTTATGAGAATTTGCTACTAAAAGCCAAAACCAAAGCATGCGTATTTCTCAGGCAAAGAAGAGTCATCTGTACTCATAAAACAATGATCTTATTTTATGAGATTTTCACTAAGAGCACGGATGACACCCACATTCTGTCCACTCATGACATTAATCATATTGCACATTAAGCTGTGATAAACAGAGGAGGGATCGAACATTATTTGATGATGCTATTGAGATGTGACTAAGCACTTGCTCTTTCTTTCTGAGCTACTTTGAATGAACAAAGAATAGTCTTGACTCTGGACCAAATTAGCAAATTCTTCTGTGGCTTTGGGAACATATGAATACCACTGAAGTGCAAATGTTTGGTTTGGGATTATGCCCCACAGCAGCTTTTCATATAAATCCTGGACTTATCCTCATTCAGATAAATGCCATTCAGATTACCTTTGGAATCACTGCAATTTGCATCGGCCCTAAAACTTCATGTACCCACCAGCATTATATGCCATTCTGGTCATTGATCTGGTCTCACCAATGAAATGCCACAGTGGATGCATGCATTGCGAAGGCACTACACCACAGTACAAGTGGAGTAATGTAGCAGTGAGCCAGGCCCACAGAATTTTAAATGACTTCAAAAGATATGACTGCAATGAGAACATCCCCAAGAGCAGAAACATGTGTTTCCCTGGGGACAAATATGTGTCACTGCTACTTGTTCCCAGGCATGCCACTGCAAGAGTGCTCTGATGCCTGTCTAATTGCATCAGGTGATGTAGGGGGAACTGTGGCCAGCACTTAGGCTGGCCCCAGCAGTCTTACCTGGGGTCTTGGGAGCCTCCCAGGGCTACAGTAGTGGTGATCTGGGTGTGTGGAGGCTGGCCAGATGCCAAAGTGTGACTCTGGCCAGCCAGGCTCTGGTTGTGGACAGTGTACACTGCTGCCATGTGTGCTGCCCCACTTCTTTTTGATGGGGTTTGGATTTTTTTTAGATACTGGGATTTCCTTGGATCTAATTGTGGCAAACAGATTAGCATATGCCACATGCACTTCAAGGCGCTGCAAACCACGTGTTCCTACTCATGTGAATGCAGCCCATTTGACCTAAATTTATCTTCATCAGGTACTAATGCAAACAAGCACCTCCAAACAGAGCAGAAATTTGGGTCCAGATCTGAGCTTTATGGATAGTTACTGCCTTTAAAATGGGCTGAACAAGAACGTAAATCCAAACACCTGTTATGACTGGGAAAAATGCAAATTCAGCTCTGCATTTTGTTCCTTGAACTTTTCCCTGGTCACTGTTAATATAGCCACGGAACTGAGACTCAAAGAGAAAGCATCATCCCTGTGAGCTTGGCTTCCTTCTTGATCATAGTCAGAGTGCATTGAGCTGGTCAGTAGGCTTGTGAGAAGCTTTGGGTGCTGATTCGATGTGGAGGAGATTTGGCCTAAGTCGGTGGCCAAATCTCCAAATCCGAATTGAATCAGGGGACCAATAAAAAGGTCTGAATCGATTCAAAATTCTCCGAATCTTTGGAAAAGGTTTGGAGAGCTTCAATGATTCGAGCAGTCCCTGCCCACTGCAGCAGGGAGCTGGACCCAGACTCAGAGCTGGTAAATAGGGGGCAGGGAAGGGGGGCTGGAGGAGGTGGGAGGGGACCATTGAGGGACCCCTGCCAGCCCCCAGCCACTGTCTGCTCCCCTGTGGCTGCCCTGCCTGCCCCCGCTCCAGCCATTTAAAAAAAAGCCCTACTCAGCGGGTGCTGGTAGGCAGGGGGCAATCCCCACTGCCCCACGTTGCACGGGGGGCTCTGCCATGAGTCCCCTGGCCCCCTCCCCCTACTGTCCCAGCCCCTTTCATGGCTGCTTCATCTTCCCCAGCTCCCAGCTCTTTAAAGACAAAAACAAAAAAAAGCCCCCAAACTCACCAGCTTCTGCAGTGGTCTTAGGGCTTTGGGGGGCTTGTGGAAGAGCCCCCCCCCATATGACACAGGGCACCAGAGGGCAGTGGAGACTGCCCACCACTGGACGGGGACCAGTGAGCTCGGGGTTTGGGGGGTGTCCTTAAAAGGCTGGAGCTGGGGGGAGCAGGGTAGCCATGGGGGGCTTGGACAGCAGGGGGGGGTCTCATGGAAGAGTCCTTCATATAGCATGGGGCAGTGGGGGGCAGTGGGGATTGCCACCCCTGCCTGACAGCACCCCGTGAGTTGGGGCTTTTTCTTTTCCAAAGCACTGGGAGCTAGGGTGGGCAGGGCAGCCATTGCGGGGGTGGGAGTGTGGGCGGGGGATAGGCCTGGGTGATTCAGAGATTTGGAGATTCGTCAGCAGCTGAATCTCTGAATCAGATTCATCCAAATTGATTCGGGACAGTGATTCAAATCACCAAATTGAATCACTGTCCCCCGAATCGGCTGAATCCGAATCCGTAGCCAATACTGCCCACTTCACACAGGCCTCCTGGCTAGGATGCACAAAAAGTTGTTCTTCTTTTGCTTTTTCTTTCTTTCTTTCTTTTCTTTTTTTTTTTTTATAGCATAAAAGACACACTGCTTCTTCAATATTGCATGACATCCTGCAAAGAGAAATGGAGGGAAGAAGGGGAGAGCCATTTCTCAGACTAAGAACAAAAACTAAAAACAGAATCTCAGTGGTGAAAGATTTTGCCTAGAGCACTGGGACCCAGTGGCAGGAGAAAGCTATGGTTTGGGAAGATACTCAACATCCTTCTCTAGCAGAGATGCCCGTATAATTACAATTAGTTTGAGCTGTGCAGATCCTCACAATCTATACAGGGACACTTCTCTCTCACATGAAGTGTTTGAGATTAGTAGGAGTGAGAACTATAGGAATAGGCCCACAGTCATTTCTTTAGGGATACAGTGCAGTTGGAGACTAAGCATTTAACAAAGAAAAATGATTTTCAGTTGTAACTGACTAGGAAAAATATCGAGGATAAAGAAAGAAACTCATTTGGGCTCAGTATACAGTGAAGAAGACTGAGGCTAAATCAATTCAGTCTTTGCAGGTTACTTTAAGATGCGTAGATTGAACCAATAAGCAAGTGAACACACATTCATTTTTGATTCTGCAAATGCAGCCACATGCCTGCAGTGGTCCAGGCCAAAAGTCAGAGGACACAAGAGCATGACTCCATGCTAGCCTGGATTAGACAGCGTGGGTCAGGGCTAGACCACCCCCCCTGCAAGGGGGGGGGGTGTAGAGGAGATACAAAGCATCCTGGGATAGTGAGGGACTGTGAGTTAATTTGAATCTGGAGGGGATCGGGGACAGAAGTTCAATAATCTGATTTAAACTAAATCAGTTAAATCTGATAATACATCCATCCAGGTTTATCTTACATTGGTTTCAGCCATTTTGAAAATGGTTTATATGCACCAAACTTCTGTTGTATTATACATTTGAACCAGCTTCCAGTCACTTACACCAGTTTGTGTGTAATTTCTCTCCCTAAGCCTTGAGGTTCAGGCTGTAATTTGACCTGTGGTTCTGGTTCTGCAAAGAGTTGAATGCAGAGATTTCATTCATATGAGTAGGCAGTCCCCAAGTAAATTCAACCAGGTAGCCTGTATGTGTAACATAAAGCTCAAAAGTAGCTCTTCACAGGAAATGGGCTTATTGGGTGTCGATACACACACACACACACACACACACACATTCAAGAAGGTATCTAGATGTGTTAGTGAAATGCTGATCCGTTACAATTTCTCATATTACCAGCTACCTCTGTATCCGCTCGTTTAATCCAAAAGTAGAAGTGCTAAAAGTGTTGAGGGATATTTTTATTTTGCTATTTTCCCCTGGTTTTTGGCCTAGTGCGTTCACCTCTTATTTGTTCTCCCTTTTTATGAATACTCCAAGTAAGTTCATTGGCAAAAACAATGGAAGTTTATACTAATATTGCACACCATGCATGAAAGTGTTTCTAATCATCATCCTGAGTAAGAGTTGGGGAAAACTTCCAAAGGATCCTTTCTTTAGCTGAAAAATACAGATTTAAGTCAACTAAAATGTTTCATGACTTTTATCTATTTCAGGGAATTGCTTCATTTTGATTTTTCACTTTGAAACAGGATTCTGGGATTGAATTTCTTAAATTTAGATACAAATATGTTAAACAGAAACAAAACATGTCATTTGGCACCCAAGAAAGCTTTATTAGCGACTTGAAACATTTGTTTCACTGAAAAAAATTAAAAATAAAAATGTTCTTTTTCAGGTCCATCTGGGATTATTTTTTCCCCCACGGTTTTGGCATCTGCACATTTTTTTTTTTCACAATTTTGGCAAACTTCAATATTAGCTATTCACATAGCTCTCATTAGAAATGCTCATGCTGTTTCTAAAGTCTATATTCAGCCAATGATGCAGCAGAAACATTCCAAGCGAGGCACCAAAAATCATTCGAATCAGAGTCACAGAGATAACAGAAAGGCTTTGGTCACGAAAGGAAAAGTGTCCCCCCAGATTCTCAATGGATTACGTCCGGTCCTGCCATTAGACAGGCTTCAACAGCATCCTCCATCACCTTTCAATCTAGACGTTGGTGCTGCTCCCACTGGAGTCAACAGCAAAAGTGTTCCTAACTTTACTATGGGGACATTACTAAGATCCTCTTGGAAGCAAAACGTATTTTGTTCCTTGGCCTTCTTATCACGCTAAACCATCTCTAGAAGCATCTCCATCTGCTGTGACTCATCCCATTGAAATCACTTGCACTAGCGAGAGTACTTGCAGAGGAAGCTATTACTCAAGCTAATAAAGTCACTCAAGCGAATCAGGCACAATGCAGTAGCTGCTGCTACTTGCCGTATTTGGTGGGTAGAGGGGCAAGGTGTGACAAATCAGCTCACTTCTTTATAACATTTATAACTTATGCCCCATAAAACAAATGCATCACAGTCAGTTTCAGCCCTGGGGACTTTTAAACCTAGCACTGTGGCTCTCTGCGGTGGCAGAACTGTGTGCGTATGTCTTGGTGTAGGATTGAAACATCTCTTCCTTCTACTCTACCAAAGCCAAGCGTGGATGGAAAACCCTGGACGCTGGCCAAGCAATGAGCCTAGTACCAGATCCTTTGGCTAGTCATTGGCTTTTTTTTTGCCTAACAATGGCTTGGGGATTTTGCAAAGCGCTGTATCCATTTCCGATAGAGCGTATGTCAAAATAAAAAGCATTCCTTCAAACCGTCACGAGTCAATGTACAGAACAATTTGTATTGATGCTTTCCTTCCAGTGAGGCTGAGATGCAAACTCCTGTCAGTCAAAAAGTCTCGTTCAAATGTATGCAAAGCCAGGGGAGAACCTTAAAAGAGTATTTTCAAGCCTTTGGTTATCATTTTGCCCAGAACGTATTCTTCAATGCAAGTGGTGAAGGTGTATAGCATGTCAAGCAAAGCTTTGTAACGGTTATCTGCAGGGATTTCATCAGACGGCATGATAAATCATTTCAAATAAGAGAAAGGAAAGAAGCCCCAGGATTTAAAACTTCAATCTAATAAGGCTTTTGGGAGCATTGCTGAACTGAGTGGGAACTGCTAAAATAAGAGGGTATATGTGAACAGATCCAAGGTGACTGGTGTCTATAGTACCTAGATTCAGGATATGTTAGGCCTCTCCACAACCCTTGCTTTTGTGATTCCAGTAGAGATAACCTTATGGGAAGTCAGATGTGTTAAGGCAGGTGAGAAAACTGGTGATGGTGATGTGCTCAAGGAGAAAGGTACAGACCTATGTGAACTTGGTCTACGTGGGAAGAGAATCACTTTGCAATGAGATTACAGCAACAAGAAGCTTGCATATTTTGGGGAACAGGACACAGCGAGACCAGTGATGAATTGTTTAATTGCCTTCCATGTGCTGAGTTTCAAGATGGATGATGGCCCTGGCGAGATGGTGCAAGTCCTTCATTGTAGACTCTGTCTGCCTCATATCTGGTGCTGCTTTTGTGACAAACAGATGTTTGAAGTTTGGATTTTCACTGTAGGCAGCCAGATGCTTTACTGTTTCAAAAAGAGAGGAGGAGGGAAGACAGAACTATTAACCCACTGTTTTTGGGGGTTTTTGGTTTTTTTTAACAAGGAGACAGAGAGAGACTAAAGAGTCCACTAGACAGTAATAAATTATCCTCAGAATGGGCTCAGTACTTGAGCCCAGTTCCTGGCTCTGCAGCTGGGAACTCTGGACAGAAAAGCTTGTTTGTAACGGGACACACATAAACAGTGCAATGTGTTGCAATAACCCACCGGTTTGTATAGCTGCACGCTGCTGTCCCCTACTGAAGGAAACGCGCGCCAGTCCTGCCTTTTTCAGCTCCCAATAAAAACAGAACCCACGATTCACTACTCAGGACTTTATGAGTTTAGAAAACACTGGTGAGGCTTGTCTTCTCCATTCCCATGATTGTAGCAGCCTGAGCAGAGCAACCCTTAATCGCTGCCATGATCTTCAGAGTCTCCATTTCCCTTTTAACCTTTGTCCATTAAAAGCCCTTGGTCTTTTCTACCTTTTGGTACAGCTAAAATATTCCAGCCATGATGCTCTACCTTTGCAAGTCCTGATTCCTATCATTTTAATGGCTGGGGCAAGTGTGCTACTCATGAAAGGGGTGGACAGCGAGTGACTGAAATTAAATATTGTAATGGCAAACTTTGCACGTTGTTCCCCGCAAAGGACTGCCAGATGGTCTTAGACAACCTTCAAAAAGTATCAGTAGTAGGGCTGATAAGCGATCAGGTAAGAACATCAACGTTTTATTTTAAAACATGTTTCTAGCTATCACAGTTATGGAGAAAACATGGTGCCGGGAGCCCAGAAAGACTCAAGTGACAAAAGATGAACAATAAGAGCCAGGAACGAATAGATTGCAGGTGGCCCATCTCACGTTTTCGGGGTCTGAGGTTAGCTTTGCTGACATCAGGCCAACTTTTGGCCTGGTGCTGTAAAGCTGAACCCTCTTCCACTCTTACCAAAATCAAAAGAAGTTAAGCATTCAAGTACGCTGTGAAGTGTATTCAGTATCTCTAGAGTTGAGCCTAGAGATTAGTGATTCTCAGCCAGGGAACTAGGGGAGCCAGGGGCATCACCAGATCCTCCAAAGGATGCCCAAAGGTGCGAGCAGATGAGCACATAAGCTAAGCAGGTAACTGCAGGCTCAGGCTTGTCCCTGCCTGGACGATCCCCAACCTTCAGTCCCTGGCCCTTCCGCAAGGAGGTAAGCGCTGTAATATATAAATTTATTTTTTAAATGAGTGCCGCTCAAGTCACAAAAGTTAAGGAGGAGTACACGCTAGTCCAGGGAGGAGTGCCTGGAGTTCATAGATTCATAGATGTTAGGGTCGGAAGGGACCTCAATAGATCATTGAGTCCTGTATAGGCAGGAAAGGGTGCTGGGTGTAGATGACCCCAGCTAGATGCCTATGTAACCTCCTCTTGAAGACCCCCAGGGTAGGGGAGAGCACCACCTCCCTTGGGAGCCCGTTCCAGACCTTGGCCACTCTGACTGTGAAGAAGTTCTTCCTAAAAGGAGAAGTGTATCCAGAATTTAAAAGAACACACTTCAGTAGAGCTAGGAGAGTTCATCCCAGCCAGGGAGCTGTCCTTCTGCGCTTATCCACCTACAAGAAGCATAAAAACTATAGCACACATCCCACCAGGGTTAAACTAAATAAGGATTTTGTTTTCTTTTAGGAAAACTACAGAAGCAAATCATGTTTCGTGCAAAAACTGTCATCCTGGTGAAATACCGCAAATGTGGAACACGCATAGAAATTAGGCCGAACAAAATTTCTGAAAACATGAAACCTTTGTCATTTCCCAATTGATTCTGAACTCAGAAAGCAAGAAAACAGCCAACACATTTCATAGCTGCCTCTGAAAGTGCCGTCTGCCCGGCAGCACGATGTGTTCGGCCTGGCTGATTTCCTGGCAGTCGCTGCAGATGAATCAGTGGTTTCCTTTCTAACATCTTCTGTGATAACAGTAATGCAGTGAGGAGAAATGTTACTTTCTTGAAATTCCCCCTTGAAGGATGTTATCCTCTTTGAAAAAAGCAGATATTAAAAATTTAAAAACAAGATCACTCTAATGTGAAGAGTGCCTCCTAAAAATAGATGAGTGGCAGGCTGCCCTCCTCCTCACTAAAATGTTTATGTTGGGCTTTGCAGAGTAATGGCCCACAATGAGCAATGCTATTTCATAAGCCCATTTCTTTGCTTCGACACCGCAGTTTTAACTCTGTGATTTCTGTTAACTCAAGAATGGCAATCTGTCCCAGGGATCTTACAGCAGAATGAGGACTACTCATAAGCAAGGATTTAAATAGTTATTATTTACAATGAGGGGAAACAGAAACTGGTGGTTTTATAATCCAGACAGGTGGGAAGCAACCTGTTTGAAACTGTCCTTCAGTGGCCATGGGAGGGGAGAGAGTTGATCAGAGAGGGCTGGTAAATGATAAGCTGGTCCTGGTGCTATAGGTGTTGTGAACACTACAAAGGAATGGTTCAAACATCTTCGTATCCTCTGGGTTTGAGGAGCGAACGACACTCTTTTTTTGTCCGACGGGTCAAAACACATCCCATCCAAACCCTGAGCTTTCTGTAGGAAGAGGGCACAGCTATTATCAATACAAAGATTATAATGCTGTACTATAAACTTGCATCCCCATCATGCCAGTATTTGGAACTGGAGTATCACTGCCAAAAGTATTCCCTGCAGCAGCGTGAGTAAATAAAAGGCAGCGCTGAAGGAGGAGAAGGAAGGCTATGTACGGGTACCTGGTTCTTTGAAAGTCCACAGGAGGACTTGGCATTTTAGTAGCCACGCTGCTGCTGGGTCTCCAATCATCATCCATACAAGAAGCACATGAAAACATTTCCTCTGTGAAGCCACAGCAAGCCCAGAATGCAGTGGTGCAGTCCTATGTAAAGCTGTGTGCCTTTAACAGAGACTACGCATCTTATATTCCACAGGGCTTTTTGTTGGCAAGGCCACAGCTGGCTCTGGGTAAAGGGAGGAGGGGGATATATGAATGAACCAGACAAGTTTCCTTCCTCCTCCTGCTCTGCTCCATTGGACTGTCAGGAGACTGATTGCTATTGAGGCCCTGGCCCCACTTAAACCTGAGAGGGGGAGGAATTCGGGAAAAATATATTTGTCCCTCCCAAATCTATGTCCCGTTCATTTAACAAACTATTCATTCACTGAGCTCTTCATTTTATATAATGGTGCCCCAGGAAGAAGGATTTCAGTCGGAGTGCTACTAATGGGCGTGAATGCTTTGCTGACTCGGGTGGAGGGGAAGGCACTTGGGAGAGTCCCCCTCACTGGCTTTCATGAAATTGTTGGACAGCTCGCAGAAGTCGGCCCAGTGTGTCCTCTGTCCATGGAGCCCCCCACATGTGCAGCACCGAGCGCCTATCCTGCTTTGATTGCTCTTCCTAGAGCAATACTGTGTTAAATACTGTGTCCCGGGAAAGATATTTGAGAAAATTCTCAAGGCTCATATCTGTGAGGGACCGGCTGGTGACTTTATGCTGAAGGGAAACTAGCATGGTTTTGTTAAGGGCAGGTCCTGTCAGACCAACCTGGTCTCCTTCTATGACCAGGTGACCAAAGCCATGGATGCGGGGGTCCCTGTTGACGTAGTCTTTTTA
>JAGPOW010003364.1:10697615-10746130 GCA_030014935.1 Caiman crocodilus
GGCTGGGGTCCTGTGACCCTGGCACTCGTTCCTGCCATTGGCGGGGGGTCAGACTAGATGGCCTGCTCTAGGCCCCTTCTGACCCTAGGTACTATGAAAGTATGAAATTAATAAGCGGTGCACATCATACTACAGATACAAGTCAACGTGCGCCACCAGGAAGTCTCACCCGGACCCGCTGCTTGCAAACTTTTCCACTGATCTGCTGCAAAATATTCCAGATCAAAACTTCATCCCTCAATCCCTCAGCAGTTGCTGGAAAACTAATGATGTCTGGTAGGGAAGAAGAAGAAACACCTTTTCAGTGCATAGACAAGCTTCCCCAGACCTCCTTACTTTGTTGTCTGTTTCTTCCAGCCTGAGTTCTTGTCCCTTTTATGTATTATACAACAGAAATAAAAGAGTACGCGTGCACACACATGCATGCACACACTACAAAAACAAGACTGAAAAGGACTACTTCAGACTCACAAAGGTGCACATCTATTTCCCCCCCTCTCTCCACCAAATAAATTCTAGTGAATTCCTCTAAAAATGCTGGGACATCTTGATCAGGAGGGGAAAAAAAAAAACTCCTAAAAAATATAGAAGCAGTGTTGTAAATTTAGGGTCAATAAATGTGTTTCCCTCCAGCTGATTAGCTGAATAGCATTAGCTATTTACATATGTTTTGTTAACTAATTGCATACCAAAGCCTGACATTTCTCCAATGAAGGGCAATAATAAGGTTTTAATACAACCCGTTTATGGCCAAAGCCTTGAAGCACTTAGCTTTGCTAATAGTGAAGCAGGCCTGACGGTGTATATTTATGATGACAACAGCCGCAGTGCTCCTCTAACTAGCTTTTCTCTTTCAAATGCCTGTGTTTGAAGGTTTCTGCTCACCTGACACAGTAATGAATCAATACTATTTTCTCATGTTGACAAGTTTGTTGGCTTGTTTCTAAAAAATAATAGGTTGGATGTTTTCCTAGTGTGACTATGACATTGATTTCATCTAGGCTTGGCCTGGGGTGACGTGGGCCCAGCATATTTAGTCTACTAGGTGGGTGACACTCTCTAGATCTTCCTTGAAGCCCTGAACCTGAGCTGGTTTCTAGGTTTCCAAAGCTCTGGGGTGTCCTCTACACACTACCATTACAGACCAAGAAAGTAGTGCCCTGTGATGATATCTATCTGGCCCTTATCCTAAAAACCACCTCATTTACAGTTCATACAGGATCTTCTCAGGCATTATATCTTTGTCAATCAAAACAATTGCATCCAGCTGCTACTGGCCAATAACTTGCACTGAATTACCTTTATTAAGCCTTCTCGTTTGCTCTTGATTTCTCTGTGTTAGGACTGGATACTTAAATCGCATCCCAGCTGAACCTCTGATTAGCCCCATCTGACATGAGAGAAATGTGGCTTCTATGTCCCTCATTTCTGGGCTTTGTTTTCCACCTGGGATCTGGGATCCTGAGCACTTTCAAGGTCGCTGGGTTCCTGAAATGGAGACATCTTTGTTCAATTTAATCTTTGGCTTAGGAACAGCTACACTGCATCATGCTGGCTGAAGTGCTTTTCGTGAGCGCTGGCTGGGGAGGCCACGCATGTGCAGAGCTCTATTATTAATGCAACTTGGACCAGGCTAGAGAGGAAGTGGAAGAACAGCCTCTATAGCATGAATCATCAGGAGAGAGAGGAGTGAACTCATGAACATAATCGATCCTCCTTGCAACATTATCTTTTCTTCCTTCCCCAGGCTCTTGGATGCATTTAGCACAGAGCTGCCAAAATTAGCCACCTTTCTTCTGCAAAAAATCCTCCCAAACTACATATGTGTTGGGAGGGGAGGGAGAAAGAAAAACAGATTTTGATGTCAAAAATTTAGTCCAAAGTAATTATGAAGCCAGAACGGACTATAGTGATCCTCTAGTTAAGGATAAATTGCTTTTCAAGTTAAGGTTGGTTATTGCTGTAAAAGAAAAAGATATGATTCTGCCAGCATCGGTACAGTAAAAAGATGGACCAAAACCCTACATCTTCTCACCCTTTTGGGGCAAATGTATGTGCAGAGGGTCTGCATAAGTTCTTGGGGAGCAGCCGAAGAAGGCAGGGGGGACTCTATGTGTTCAAACTCCATATTCCCTAAGCATCCATATAAAAACCTGTTGCAATCTGGTCCTCAAATGCTTACAAGTCAGGAACATAAAGGTAAGTCGTCACGACTGCTGCACATTTAGAGCATTTTCTGGTTTTCTCCCCTAACATCTGGCATATGACTTAGAGTACCACTGCGGTCTGATCTCAACTCCAGAACACACTAGTCTTGTATATGAGAAATTGTTAGGGAGAAAATTTCTCTGCAGTTCTGCATATTCCTGCATGCTGCAGGAGCAGATGCACTGCGATCTGCTACCAGGTGGTTTGGGGGTGACCAAATCTGACTCTGTTACAAGTTACACCCTCAACCTGACCCCCAAAGAGCCTGTGCAGTGTCACAGCGCCAATACCGGAGAGTTCAGTCTTACTGTGTGCCTGGAAAGTTGCTCTGAAATACTGTACATCTTTGATATACCCCCTTCCCATCCCCTCCCCGCCCCAGCCTGCAAGGGAAAAGCCAGTTTCCCATGTTTTTCTCCTCTAAAGGAGAATCCATTTTTAACGTTTGTACATGACTCTTTCATATATTCTTGTGCCCCACTTGTGGCTCGTGACTCATGGGCTGTGAAATGCTGATCTACAGCCCCTAGCTTGAACAGCGTAGGCACATCATTAATGACCTCCTACCCCTCCTGGAAGAGGATGGCTCTCTCAAAGTAGTCATAATGCTACCCTGGTTAAAGACAGCCTCCCAACTTCAAATGACAACAGGCTACCTGACTCTCAATCTCACCGAGGCAGCAGGTAACCAACCCAGATGCCTTCTGAGCTCCAACATCAACACAGACCACATTTTCATTGGACTGGATAACTTGGATGTTAACATCCAAAGTTCATTCACTTGCAATTCCACCCGTGTCATATATACCATCACGTACCTACAGGGCTTCTCTGCTACCTACATTACGCAGATGGGGGGATCCCAATGTGACAGAAGGAATGAACTCTGATCTGACACCAGCTGTGGAAAGACGTGCAGGCCTGCGGCAGGACACTGCAACCTCCCCGGACACTCCTTCACTGACCTGAGGGTGACTACTCTTAGGTAGAAAACTTCTAAAAATCGATTTGAATGGGGAATTGCAGAACAAAAAACCCATCCACAGACTGGATTGTGTTAAATATGGTTTAAACAGGGACTGGGGATTCTTATCATATTACCTGGATTAGGTTTTGTGATTCCTTCTTTCTTTTCCTCTCTAGCACTGCACTCACTCCCCACCCTTTCCCCTCCCTTGTTTTTTATCTTCAAATTTCTCTCTCCTTCTTATGCACTGCTTTGTCCATGCTCTTTCACAGCACCTGACCAAATGAACTTCAATCCAGAAAAGCTTGTGATACATGCAGAGGGGCACACTCTTTGGTTAATCTATAAGTTGCAAATCTGCCCTGCCAGTAATGCCTTCACTGGTATGACAAGGTGAATTACTTGGCTCCAACTGACACTTCCAGTGCACATCTGCAAATCCTCCCATACTCTGTAGGCCCTGCTCTACCCACGAGCAACCAGAATTGTTTCTATTAATTGCATGCCTTCTTCCTACATGCAGGTGTCCTCCCAACCCATCAGTGTTTTGTATTGTCACTGCCAGGCAAGTTTCCAGCCTATGGGATCTCCTCTCCATTGATTACGCAGCACTGCTGGGAAAGCTGGGGTTGCCCCCAAAAGCCAAGCTTATTTACCAATGTCTCACAAATTCCAGGGTGACCAAAGAGCTGGCAGGATGTCCCATGCCACCACCCCCACTGCAAGGTTTCCTGCAATTGGAGAAGGGGCCTTCGGGGTTGCTGGAGGGAGCACATGTAGCTACTAGCAAACTAAGAGCCACAACTCTGAACTGGAAATCAGGTGCAGAAAGAAGTCCCCTGAACACCTGCACTGCCCATTAGAATTGGTGAGATGCCAAAGGGAAGCAATCCCTTAAGCCTGGGTTGGCAACCTGCAGCCCATGGGCTGGATCCAGCTGGTGGAGCCATATGATCTGGCCTTGGGGCTTGGTGGCAGAGAGGGTGCTCTGACATTTGGCAGAGGCAGTAATCTGGAAATTTCCTGGGCTGTCACTGGGAAAAGCAGTCCTAGGGCCCACCCAGCTCTAATCCAAACTGGGTCAATCTGGCCCATAGATATAAAAGGTTGCTGACCACTGCCTTAACCCAGCTTGGGGGACCAGGGCTAAAGGGCATTGGAATTGTTTATTTGCTTATTATGAGTTTGTAGCTGATAAAGGTGCTACCGTGATTGCTGAGTTTTCTACCCTAAGTCAAGGCAAGGGGTCGAGGAAACCCCACCACACCAGCTGAAGACTTTTCACTCATCTCAGCGAAGCTACAAAGATGGAAGTTATGGATCTTAAACAGAACCAAAAACACTGGCTATTCAACCCCCTACAATCTCCTGAGCGCTTAGCTGAGCTGTTGTGACAATATACTAGAATTTGATTGACAAAGAAAAAAATAAGGCATGACAAATCTCCAGCATGGAGCACGGGGAGAAGGCAAGAAAACGACAATTTTACAAGACTGATAAATTGAAACAAACACAAACTCCACTGCTGTGACCTTTTAAAGTGTCATTTATGCTAGGAGCATTGGCATGGAACAGTGCCTTTGATATGTGTTATGATCAGAAACACTGAGAGAAGCCAATCTGCACTTTATCATGGACTGTGACTGATCATCCTTAGCCGTCATAATTTACAAAAGCCTCAGATCTGCTGGGCTTCAAGGTAACAGCTCTCCTGCGGCTGACATGCACGCTCATTACCTGCAGCTATTTATAAGGCTCGCTTTAGATACGGTTTAAACTGCACCACTAGTTTTCCCTCCTGAAGCAATGGCTCACCCAACAGGTTTGGTTTATCCTTAGCACTTCTGCCTTCTGTCTACAGCTCTGTTTTGGACTATCCCCTGGGGAAGCATGGATGAAGCAGAAGTGTTGCTCAATGCAGACTGGGGCTTCGCTAGGCTGACCGCTCCCATTCTGCAGCGTTGCTGCTGTTTGAGATTAGCCGTCATTGCCAACCTCTAGAAGACGGTCGGGAGCCAGGCTCTCTGAAGGTTTGACAATGGCTGTGCCTTGGTGCCCAGGACGTTAGGTGAAGCTCATTTCCTTTATAGACTCCCTTTTGGTAGACTTCCTTCAACAAGGTCCACTTTTAATAATGCTGTAAAAGGATTCTTCATGCCCACGTGTAACAATAAGTACACAGTACTCTTGAGAATAAGCCCTTCAGACTTGGAACTCAGAGCACCTATGAAGCATGGAGTTTTTAATACCAAAAACAGCAACAGTATTACAGACGTGAATTAAGATGAAGAATTTGAGCCCTCAAATACCTCACTTTGTTATCTCATGGTTTGCTATGGAGAAGCCTCAGATAGCCTCAAGTATCAGCATACACAATAAGAGGACATGGACATGTTTAGCTTAAGGATGTGTGAAATGCTCAGTTGATTTGCATTTGCATTCAAGGCTTTTAGCCGTCACGGTTTGCAGAGTGCACACTATTACACAGCATCAATCAAGCTTATTGCAGATACAGGCAGGAACCAGAATTTCAAGTGATATTTTCACAGAATCTGCAATTATGTTACTTGTAAAATATTTCAAAGCTCCCACCTCTCTAGGATCTGACCTCATACCCCGTTCATTTTACTTTCTAATGCCATTGTAGGGCAGGGATAGTGATGTTATCCCCATTTTACAGATACAAAAAGTGAGGCATGGAGGGAATATGAAGCAGTTTTTTGACTTTATAATCAAGGTGGGTAAACATGCCTCTGCTGCTCCTTCTTCCCCACTTGCAGAGCCTGTACCCAGGCAAGAAGGAGTGCACAAACAGCTTCATTTTTTTGCTTTAGGAGGCATCCCAAACTTCCAGGGGCCTTTCTCTTCCACATGAGCCAGCAGAGTCAAACCGTGCACAGGGGGCAATAAGCCAAACCCCAAACTTTGGTGCCTCATTGCTGTGCACGGTGAGGGCTGGGGAAGAAATTCTGTCCTCAGTCAGGATTCTTCCCAGAGATCTTCCCAGAACAGCGTGGTAGGGCAACACTCCCAATGCAAGGCAAAACAGGCACAATTGAGGCTCAAGATATTTGCCTCGGGTCTTACAAACTGTCTGCACCAGTTTATGGACAAGGCTGCTTCTCTCTATAGGGCATCTAGGAGTTTGGCGGTAATTTGAGGGTATGAAAATGAATAGGGTGACAGAGACCATGCCCCTCTGGAGGAGGCCAGAAGCAGCAATGTGCAATATGGTGAAACAAGACACTCAGGATGCGTGTGACACCAGGAACTGGAAGGGAATGCCTCCACCGCATTGTCTTCTTATGAACAAAGGAAAATGAAACAAAGGGACAGCACATGTCTCCCTGCATGGATTAGCTAATTGACTAAAGCATTGCATTGCTCTGTAGAGTGAAACATCTAAGGATACTGGGCCAATACATGCCTGGTGAATCTCTGGAGATCCAGTCCAGATAAGTCTGACTCCTTTAAAAGAGCTGTCTACAAGACAATGGAGTGGGGAAGGAAGACCTCTTCTAACCTGCCTGTTACTTTTGGGGTTACTGAACAAGAAGAACACAAGGGAAGCACCCCTCCCACCTCCGCCACTTAGGTCAATATGAGGCCTTATTCCTCTTGTACTTTAAGACATTGCCATTGAACTGGGGATGGATTAATTTCATCAAGTAAGATTAATTCCAAACCAAACTAAAGCGAAGGGCTTGTCAATGCCCAGGGAGCTGCTGGAGAGTTGTAATTCAGAACCTTGTTTCAGTTCTTTATAGATACATTTTATGGAGCTGCACACAAGTTTAAAGAGGCTCGGAAGACTATTTTTTCAGTGCCTACCACCCTCAGTGCCCCATGCCTTTTCTCTGCACCCCGTCAGACTACCTGCAATGTGAAGTACAACTGCAGTATTGCAGGTTGCCAATGTTCCCTGATCTCATCCACCACCCACTTCTGTTTGGTTCAGACGGTTTCCCCCTCAGCACCATAAACACTCCCTTCTAAATGAAATGCCAGGTGTGAAACAGGTTTTCCCTTTTTTATGCTCTTCTGGTGTGAATAACGAGACATTCCTAGGCAGAAGTAGATAATCCATGAATAATTCATCATGCCGGTGTTATTTTCCAGATGTAGAGCACTAGCTGATTCTTGTGTCTTGTCATCTCCTGCGGGGTTTCAGATATGATTGAGATGCAATATTCAGGCATGCCAAATCTTATTCCGGCTCCTAGACTTGTGCAAACAGCTTTCCAAGACTTCCAATTAAATCCCCAATGAGTTCCCTCTGCTTTTTCATTTGTTTGTTCTTCTTTTAAATTTATTTTCCCCCACCAACTTGGGACACTTGTCATAAAATCACACCCAATACCAGACAGAAGGCATAAGAATGCAAGGCAAAGGAAGACCAGGAGCACGCATTAATTTGCCTCTGCTATCTAGTCCTTTCATTTCTTGCTCCTTTCAATTATGTGGCTGTATGCTCCATTGTGAAGAACTGGCTTGCAAGATACTGGATTATCTACATTGGGACAAATATGATCCAGGGACCTTTCCACTTTCCTTTGTCTGTACTTTCCCCAGAGGAAAGGGGAGGAACACATGGGTGCACTGCCAGGTCCTTGGCCACCTCAGTCACTACATGGAGCAGCTCCAAATTAGAACAAAAGCCGTTTTGGCCTCTAAGACTAGAGACAGAAATTACACATAAACTGGTATAAGTGACTGGAAACCGCTTCAAATCTGTAACATAACAGAAGTTCAGTGCAGATAAACCACTTTCCAAATGGCTCAAACCAGTTTGAGATAAACCAGGATGGATGCGGTATCATACTTCACAAATTTAGGTTAAATTGGTTTACTGAACTTCTGTCCCAGTTCCTCTCCAGATTCAAGTTAACTCACAGCCCCCATCCAAGGATGCTTTGTACCTCCCCTGCAACCGCCCCCCCCCCCTCCAGGTAGGCAGGCTAGCTTTGGTCCAAGCGGTCTGCTCCAACCAATCAGGGTGACATGTTCTAGCGCCCCCAGCTGCTGGCCGAGGCCCCTGCAGGCATGTGTCTGCATTTCTGGAATCAAAAGTGAATGTCTGTTCACTTGCTTATTGGTTCAATCTACACAGGTTAGACCAACCTGGGACGAGTGAATCAATTCAGCCCCAGGTTTTTTGGCTGCTTATACTTAGCCTAAGTGGCCCAGGATCAGAAATGTACTATCTGATTGCTCTTCCCCTTTACTTCAGCTGTGCCATATAGATAGATAGCATGAACCCCTTTGTCATGATGTTGTATTCATACAGTTCACAATTTGGAAAGTCCTAGTGTGACGGGCTGGCTGGTAATGATTTGGGCCAGGGGTTTTGAAAGTGCAAAAGATGATTGGAGGGCTTGGGATTCCCTTTCCTCATCAATCAGGCCCCAGAGATTCACCCTCCATGTCCCCTGATTGCCCCCTTGGGTCACCTGGGGGGGGATAAAAGGGCCAGCACAGCTGACTCAGGAGAGACCAGGGGGGGACCATGAGGAAGGAATTTCAAAGAGTCGGCAAAAGCTGGGCCAGCGGCATGAGAGCAGTTGCTTTAGAAAAGCCTGAAGGAGTGGGACCTGCAGGCAACAGCTGGACCCTCAGCAGCATGGCATGTAGCCAGCATAAGAGGTTCCCCACTAGGCTCCAGGATCTCACTATGAGAGGCTGTAGCCAGCAGGAGAGGTTCCCCAGCTCCAGCAAGAAGCTGAGCAGTGACCTGAGAGGTTCCCAACTCTGCTTCCAGCTCCTCCAGCAAGAGGCCAGGCAGCTCGATACGAGGCCGTGGCTCCTAGACGGTCAAAACCCCCAGCAGATAGACTTTCTGCCTATCATGTGGGCGATCCCAGTTCAAGTACTAGCTGGAATGAATTGGGGTGAGTGAAGTGACAGGGAGAAATTCTTGTTGCAGTGGAAAAGGGGTTACTGTCTTTTCCCTCTTTCCCCCCTCCAAGTGCCTAGGCCCTATATTTCTTGTTATTTGACATTTCGTATTTTGAGCATTTTATATTTCTCTAACCAGTAGTGTTTGTTCTGCTGTTTGTGTTTTATATTTTGTTAAACCTGTCTTTTGTCAATTGGATGAATAGGTGCATGATTGTAAGTGCCTAACCTTTATTGAATCCTGCCCCCTTGGGGCATTGCTGTGTCCCCTAGACACCCAGGTTTATACATGTGTCACAACGCGCCCTCCAGGGAGGGCCACGATCTCCCTGAGGCCCCTTGCACCGTGTCAAGGCCGGCCCAAAGGCACCCTCTTATTCTCACACGCCAAGTCTTTGCCAGTAAATATAATTAGGAGGCTGCCTTATACCTCCTAGGGCACGGCGTATCAGGACCTCTGTCCCCATGATCTCCCGGACTGCCCAGGTCTCCCTGTGTAATAGGTGCTACCCAGGCACCCTAGCCTTATAGGTTACACGTGGCTCCTACCAACCCTTAATACCAAGCCCCAAGCCTCGCAGATGTGCTAGATATTGGTTTGTCAAGATACACGCCCGCTCTCGAGCCTTTTCTGTAATCTAGCCTGCTCTCAGGCCTTCTCCGCAAGTCTCTCTCATAGTGCCCCCTCCTGGGCTCTCCAAATGCCCTCTCCAGTATAGTGTCCCTCACTGGGACTCTCAATGCCCTCTCTAAAATTAATCTAGCCCGCCCTCAGGCCTTCTCTAACATGTCATCCCACTCAGGGACACTTGTCCGCTCTGGGACTTTATGTCGAGCCCCTGGTCTTCCAGGCTCACCGCGTTACTTCCCCTTTTGCTGGATGCTGTACTGCTATCCCTTTCTGGGGGTCCACCGCAGCACCCTGTCCCTCTCTTGGGTTTTGCTGCAGCACTAGCCTGCTGCTGGGCTTTTCAAATGCTGCCCCTCTTGGGCTCGCTGTGCCCATGCTAGGGCTGCTTAAAATAGTGCCCCCTGCCTGGGGCTTCTCACGCCCACCTTTGGGCCTCTCAAAGTTGCCCCCTCTCCGGGGCCGGGGTCTATATACCCCATGCTGCTGCACCCTCCCTGGCGCTAGACTGCACCTTCCCTGGTGCTAGGGCCCCACACCCTGTGGGCCCCTATGAGGCCTCCTTCAACCCCTGATAGTCTCACCCAAACCACCGGTATAATACAACAACGCAACAAAACACAAGCCTCCTGGCTATAACTGAAACATAAGGCACCTGGCCATACCAACATAAGCCTCCTGGCTACAACTCAACATCACTGCTCCAGCCTCCAGAGCACTCATGAGCTGTACGTGCCATCCAGCCCTTTCCTATATCCTTGCAGAGGGAGCTCCTGCCCCTCCAGCTACTGGCAAAGGGCTGCTAGCCTAGCCTTGGCTCTAGGCTTTATAGGTGCCAGGCCCTGCCCCTCAACACCAGCTGACCCTCATTAGTTGCCCTGGCAACTTGCAGCTGTGCTCATGATCTCTGCTGGGGGTATTCCCAGCAGCTTTTCCCCTCTCCAGGAGTGGGGCAGCGAGGTGCTCCTCGACATCATGTTATGTTCTCACTACTGTTTTCTCATCAAAAGGTATATGGTTAAGTTCCCCATTGGTGGTCTGGCTCTTCTCTTTAGGGGAAAGAGGGTCTCTACACCTCCCACGGCGCTTGTGCACCTGCTCTGATCCCTTCAATTGGAGAGGGGGTGCCTCTTGCAGTACTGCCCAGGTTACACAAGTGTTTGCGGCTTTGTTTGTATTTTTTTCAACAAGGAACAGGATATCCACAATGAAACAGGGTAGCCATTTTCACATGAAGAGAATAGACAAAAAGGGAGCCAACAGGGAAAAAAACAACATTTTTTCTGATCTCATTTACGATCATCTCTGATATTGCCTGGAAAAGCAACAGCTTAAACCAAAAAAAAAACAAAAAAACCCTCAGACCGAGGTGTAACTCTAAACCCTTTCTTTCTGCAAGTCCATTCATAGCATCTGATGAGGCTAGCTCCTCCAGAAAGCTGGTGCCTCTCTAAATCACTTAGTCTCTACCATTCTGCTCCATCTTCTGCTTGACTTCAGACTGACAAAGCGAACCGCCTCACCCCACTAATAGTATCTTTTTAAAAAGCAAAAACCAACCATTCTCCTCACTCTGCTTTGAGCGCTTGGAAGATCATCAACCTTCACAGGGGAAAAAGGAGTGTTGAATTTAGGGTATCAGACTTTTGCCACTTAATTCCCTGAGAACTTCCCAGTTAAGGGAAGTAATCTATATTTTATTTTAAGATTGGGTTATTTGCAGTTTTTAAGCTTTCTAACACATTTGGTCCTTAATGCTGGCATCGTAAACAGGACTGCCTACCTTTGTGTATTTGTGGGAGAAAAAGAAGTCGAAAATATTTTACTGTTTTCTCTGAAGACAATGCTTTTACTATAAAATTGCAATTCCAACAGCACAATAAGATTTCAATTATTCCCGGATGCAATAGATACACTTTTATATGGATGTTTATTACCAAGATTATGAAGATTTGTTCCAATGTAATTTCTATACTGCTTTAACAGACCTAGAGGATTTCACTTGTTCAATTTGAATCATGTCTGGAGAAGGGATTTGGATTAGATGACATTTTTGCATTCTTTCAGCTGCATTACTGTATAATTGCCTTTATCTTTACATCATTAGCCCTTCCATTGACCTTTTGAGCTGGATTGTAACTTTGAATAGGTAGCATGCATTGCTAAAGGTAATATTTCCTGCCACTATGAATAAACCTTCTGCGCATACATGTATATTATTATGCACTGTCTGAACCTTAGCGGTCAAGACTATCATTCCTTATTCAGCCATGAGATTTCCCAGCCAGCCAAGCAGACATAGAAATGAGGGCCATTTTAGAAGTCAGGTAGCTTTATCAGGCATACAGAGAATGATTATTTGAAGATGCCAACATGCCAACAGGAATTTAGGTGCCCGAGGCACTCATGCATTTTTTAATATCTCAGTGCATTTTTCAAACCCAGCTGCCATTTGTGGCATCCAAACTTCTCCGAAAATCTGGTGTTTAGATACTTTTGAAAGCATAACCCAAAATGCCAAATTCAGACCTGGACTATCGTAGCCAGGTAAGAATTTGTCCTGAAATCAGGCAGGTCATTAGGTAGACTCATCAAAAATTAGAAAACCAATGAGGGCCACTATGATTATTGATTGCAAACTCCAAATACATGGATAAATGATACCAAACTCTCTTCTGACCAGCTTTTGCTGGTGTCCCTGAGGAAAGTCATGCAAGTGTTGTCTTCTGCAGAGAGTTATTTTCAGGCAAAAAACTCTCCCTGTATCCGGAGCGTATATGAATGGCAGATACTTACTGCCCTATTTCAGCCGGTAAATGCACAGAACTTTTTGCTTAGCATCTACACCCTACCTATCATCCTGCAGTTGAGCATTTCTAGTTTATCCTTCCATGTTCTGCACCTGAGAAGGCATGAAGAAGACATAAATCAACTCAAGTCTAGCTTTTGTGGCAGAACTCGAAGGCAAAGAGTTAAAAGCTGAGATGTAAAAAGGGAGTTGTGCCCATTATACCATATTTCTTTTCCAGATGGCTTTGGGTTGGGGAATGGGAGTATGTGATGAGCCAAACTATTGTCCTGAAGTAGTTCAGTCATGCTGACCAGTCATTTTCATCTATTCATTTTTATTGTTGTCTTCCTATGCATGGCAAGAGGTCACCAGATGTAATGTTGTAATGGAAGACATTTGTAGTGTCTGAACTTGAAGCCAGGTGCACATTTGATTAGCCTATACAGAAGAAAACAACCTGGAAACCTTTCTGTATGTCCTTTCTTAATCTTTCCATTTACATCAACAGAAAAAGAACAATCCATACCCTTCCATTTTGCAAATGTGTTACTATAATATTGATATAATTACATGTGATAAGGAATTGCAATGAAAGAAAAGATAAAGATTTAAGATAAATTTCAACACAAATTATACCCAGAGGAAGAATGTGAAATATCAGTCTATACACTGCCATCAAACTGAATATACATCATTTTGCAATTAATTTTGAGAGCTAAAATATACAAACTATTGATTCCAATTAGTCTGAAGTTTAATTAATTGTTTTCTTTCCTTAAGATCTTCCTGATAATAGCTGGAGGGTGAAACAGCAATTTCAGAAAAGCTGTGGTATGAGAGCACAGCAGCTGCTGGGAACAGAGCAGCCTTCACGACACAAGGAGAAACCAGTTTCTTTCAAGTCATTGCATAATTAAGTGCAAAACGAAGCTGCATTTTTATAACAACATTACAATGGTGAGCTTAGATAAAAGTCAGGCAGTCAAAACAGGAGTTTCCCACTTTGAATATCAGAAGGACAATTTCTGTCTAATGGTTGGGATGCTGGTCTATGATTCTTTAAACTCAAGTTCAGTTTCCTGCTCCTGTGTAACCTTGGTAGCCATTTATTTTGCCAGTGTCTCAGGTCCCTACCACTAAAATAGAGATAATAGTACTACCTGACCACCCTGGCATGTTAGGAGAATAAGTACCGTAAAGATTGTGTGGAAGTGGATGCTGCTAGGTAAGGCCATCTGTGGAGAGTCTTGAGGCCTTGTCTGACATCAGGGCTTCAAGTGAACAAACCACCTCCACTTTCAAGTGGACAATTCATGGGTGGGAAGAGACACAGGTGAGGAGACTTGCTCAAGATGATCCACAGGTCAGGGGCAGAACTAGATTTCCTGAATCTTGGTCCAGTGCCCAGTCTGCTAAACAATCCAGCCTCCTTGTTAGGAGGTAACTCAATAATTAGATATTTAGTGAGTTACATTTTTCCCCTTTCTTGATTTTTAAATATTTCATGCTTCAGAAATGTGTCCGCTTGAATTCTGATTTAGCAATATTCATGAGAATTCAACACCCAGGACAGGTTACACGGCAAAAGCTAATCTAGTTTTCCACTCATGTGGCACGCAGTGTGTTGAATAGCAAGTTGCAAGCAAGCTAAGGAAGTACAGGATGGATCAATGGATCAATGTAAGATGAAGAGAAAGTTGGCTGGATCGTCAGGCTCGATGGGTAGTTATCAATGACTCAATGTCTAGTTGGCAGCCAATATCAAGTGGAGTTCCCCAGGGGTCAGTCCTGGGGCCGGTTTGGTTCAATGTCTTCATTAACGACCTGGATAGTGGGTCAACAAGTTCACGGATGACACCAAGGTGGCGGGGTGCAATAGATACCCTGCAAGATGTCTACGTCACTCTGAATCCTAGCCTAAATTGGAGGATTAGGCCAAAAGAAATCTCACAAGGTTCAGCAAGGACAAGTGCAAAGTCCTGCACTTAGGATGGAACGATCCCATGCAACAGGACAGGCTTGGGAGCAGCTGGCTAAGCTGCAGCTCTGCAGAAAGGGACCTGGGGGATATAGTGGACAATAAGTTGGAGATGAGTCAACACTGTGCCCTTGTTGCCAAGAAGATTAACAGCATACTGGGCTGCATTAACAGCATTGCCAGCAGATGAAAGGAAGTAATTATTCCCGTATATTCTGCACTGGTAAGGCCACATCTGAAATACTGGCCATATCTATATGTTCATTAATGGGCCGTGGTTACCACACATTTAGTTTAGTGCTTCCTTAGTGAAGTACTAACTGAATGTGCAGTAACTACATTTACCATGCATTAGTGCTGACACATTTATTTTTTGTGACGTTTACTGAGCAATACCAAAAAACACTGTGCAGTAGGATATTAGCATGGTTTTTGACCGCCACATTATGCAGTGTTATTAGGCTATCACGCAGTAAGAATCTCCTTTTAGACATATCCACTTTGTCCAGTTTTTGGCACCCCACTACAGAAAGGATGTGGACAAGTTAGGAGAGAGTCCAGCGGAAAATCATTACAGGGCTGGGACACATGACTTATGAGGCGAGGCTGAGGGAACTGGGAATATTTAGACTACAGAAGAAAAGACGGAGGGGAGTTTAGATAACAACCTTCAATTTCCTGAAGGGTTATTCCAAAGAGGATGGAGCTGGACTGTTCTCAGTGGTGAGAGATGACAGAACAAGGAGCAATGGGCTCAAGTTGCAGCAAGGGAGGTTTAGGTTGGATATTAGGAAAAACTTTCTCCCTAAGAGAATGGTGAAGCACTATAATGAGTTACCCAGAGAGGTGGTGGAGTCTCCATCCTTGGAGGTTTTTAAGACCAGGCTAGACAAAGTCTTGGCTGGGATGATGTACCTGGGGATGGTCCTGCTTTGAGCAGGCCGTTGGATTAAATGCCCTCTGGGGGTTCCTTCTAACCCTCATTTTCTATGATTAATGTTGGGTCATCCCCAAAGACCCATGCAGTCCCTGGCACCCCTGCTAGTATATAACTCATATTAAACATATCAGTTGTTTTCTTCCTACCAAGGCACTCTATAATTTTCTAACAAAGGACTTCAGGTAGGACAGAGCCATTACACTGTAACCCATTCCTCTTTACCCATTGTCTGTCCAACAGCTCTAAGCTGGGACGAGACAGAGCTGCTACACAGCAACTCTTACCCCCACATTTCTGGATAAAACACCCAACTTACAGAGCCACGGATGGCTGTAAAAGCAGTTCTCACTCTTCCATACTTAGTTGGGAAAGGGCATAACCCAGTCTTTTGTGCCTCGCTGAGATCCAAACGCACTTGGCCAGTCTAAGATGCTTTACTACTATAGATATACATTGCTCATTGGTAGTCAGTGGAGATAATAATGGCAGTTCAGATCAGCTAAGGATCTGGCCTCTAGTCTGCAGTTTATTAATAAATAATAGTAATAATTGTTGGCATTATTAATGTACTTTGCTGGATGCTCTTTGGCACTATAAAAATAATATAGCAACAGTTAGCATTGCTAGGTTTTACAGAAGAAATAAGAGACCTCATTAAACGGAAGGTGGCTGCCTTGAGTTTCAACTGGCTTCTACTCTTACACAAAGGCAAAGCCCAAAGGCCACTGCCTACTCACCTTGCTTGTAAGCGAATTGCCCTTCCAGCAGAGCGGGTGAATAAGTCAAGCAGTTAGTGGCTCAATAGCCATTTTAGCATTTGCTTAAACCAGGGGATCAAGTGCTTAGCGAACTGATTTCCTGGTTGCACTTCTGCTCACGTCTATTGGGCTCATTATACACAGCTGACTCAAAAGCACTGCGACAGATTTCCAATAAGGCATTTTCCCAATACACAGAAACACTTAAAACAATCCAGATGTCTAAGGCAAGGTTGCTCTGTGATAAAATTCTCTGACGGTTCCTTCTCTCGCTCTGTCCCAAAGTATTACAAGCGGTCAGTTCATTTCCGTACCGTCTTATGCAAGTTTGTACAATAGACCCGGGTGTCGAGGAGATGGCTCCGCTTCCCCCACCCCCCCAACCCTCCAGCCTGACTTTCACACCTTCGTGCTGATATACAGCTTTAATAAAAAACATGAGAAGAAAGTTCAGCTGGGTCATGCATGTGGCGCACAGCTCATTTCGATCCCACTTGAAGCACTAATATGAAACACATTAAAAGATGGTGGTAGTCACCCAGTGCGCTGTGAGCAGAGGGAATATGCAAGGGTTCATGCACTGGAAGGTCGCGTTCAGACAGCTCCATTTCCCTCCGGTCCCTGTGCGCTCTTCAGTCCTAGCGCAGAGACAGGGGATGTGTCTGGACTCTGCTTAGAAAGCATGTGAGATCATATTAATCAACAGGTTGTTTTCCATCCCCGAAATGACCGAAACTCAGAGGGTCTAATTTTCAGTTGTTCCATTCCCGCAGTTAGGCAGGGATGGATTTAAACCATCCCACTGTGCACCCCATTTCTGGGGCTCTGCCCAGCCCCTAGCAGCAGCTAAACCAGCTGCACTTTCCTTTTGGCGGACCACTATAGAGTTGGGGAAGTACAGGGGTGCTGTAGCCCAGCGTACTCAAGCCGTCTGAAGCCCCTGCTGTCATCTCCATGAGTAAACCTTCCCTAGGCTGCCTCCGTTCCTGCCATGGCAAGAAGCAACGTAAGCTCAGTGTTTGCTTGGAATCGCCCAAAGTGGCTGCACTGCCTTCAGGGAAATCTACTGCCTTCCCCTCCCTGCCACTATCCATATTTAATCTTGTTAATTTTTTCATGGGCAACACCACCTGCTGTGCTACATACATAGGCCTTGAGGACAAATGCTGGCAACAGGAATGCAGGTTTCTGCTCTGTACAAGGGACTTCAGTTTCCCCCTGCAGCCCTGCCCATAAAGCCCAGCCATGCAGAAACCTTCCATTTGTCAGACCGAAGCAAACACCTCATCAAAATTCAACTAAATGCTGTTTGCAAAGTGACGCCCCTCCTTTGGGTCCTTATTATGGGAACTTCCAGGCTGTCAACTGAGGAAAATAAATTAGAGGGAAAGTGTAAAAGATGTCTGTGTTCAGGCAATGGGAAAACTGGGACGATTGCAAGGTTGTCCCGGTGTTCCCAAATGCTTGTTGTATGGCTTAGACGCTTCTTCCCAGTCTCGAGCTGCAAATACCATTTATATAATAAGTGCTTCCTTCATAGAAAGGAAAAAAAAGGGGAAAAGCCATCTCTAGTAGCTCTGAGCCACTGGTTAATATTCTTAACACACAACATAATACAAATCCTTTATGCAGATTGAATGCTTACATCTTAATTGACATCACAGTTTGGTTTTCGATTTCTAATATTACTACCTACATTATCATAAAGTCGTCAACTCTCCTTCATTTTGTGGGTCTGTTCCAAAACTGAGGTGTGAGCAACCTGTGTCTTTATGTCCCCAAAAAGTCCTTGAAATGGAATTTGCGTCCTGCATTGGAAACCCATGATCACAAATTGCCCAGTTCCCATCTCAGTGTTCTCAGACATGTGGCTCAGGTGAATGGCTCTGCCTCTCGGAAGATGCAGCAGGACACAGCAACGCAACCATACTGCTCCCACTTCAGTATAGTCCGATTCATGCAACACTGCACCTCGGCTAATGCGCTCTGCATCTTAGGAACAGCCCCGTAAGGAATATCTCCCTCAGAGCACGGTGCCTCGGTGGCAGGGCCCTTCTCCCGCTCTGTCCCAAACTATTGAAGTGGCCAGTTCATTTCCAAGTTGCAATGCTACACCCAGCTTGCCATCAGGCAGCTTGGAGGTAAACAGACTGCTTGAACTTTTATTTGAGCCTAATTCGCATAAAACAAACTTTTCTGCCCGGGGGAACCTATAACATATTTTTATTCTCCGGTGCAATGTAAACTTCGATTTCTACCCAGGAGAAATGTTACAATGTGTGTGTTCTCTCTTGCCTGAGGAAGGGTGAGCGAGTCCAAAAGCTTGCAAATAAAGATTTTTTTTTTTGGTAACTATTTAGTTGGTCTAATAAAAGATTAGCACCTAAGAGTTCTGCATGTTTTTCGCAATCTTCAATGCATTCATTCCCACAATTCCCTGGAAAGGTAGGGCTGTGCTGTTAGAGATGTAGTTAGTTATGTTAGTCTGAAGTCAAGAAGAAGGCAGGGCAGATTTGCACCACAGATTCACACACGTATGGACACACATGCGTACACACACACACAGACACACACACAGTGCATCACAAGGTTTGCGAGCTGAAATATGAAGTGATCTTCAAGCTCATGAAAGTTTGTGCTATAGATATACACACACACACATACATACATACATTTATACACACGTACACACACATATACACACACACACATTGCTTAGTCTATATATAGACTATGGGCAACTATATCCTGCCTTCTACAATGTTATTAGGTCCATTTTATAGCTGGGAAAATAATGGACAAAGAGACTTCCCAAAGAACACAAAGGAAATATGTGGCAAAATAGGGTTCAGATAAAGCTCTTAAACAGTGAGAAATCCAGCTAGATTCTGCTTCCAGAAATCAAGACTACTGCTGCCTAAAATATTCGCTAAGGTCTCATAAGGTTCACAGTAGAGACACCGGACTCTGGTCCATGCCCCATTATAACTTAGGAAAGCAGAAATAGAAGAAAATGAATCTCCACAATTTCCAATGAATTTTCAAAGCAGAAAAAAAGAAGCCTGTTAGGTTTAGAATTAGAGCCCGGATCAATGTCTGTGTTAAAATCCAAGCCCTAGTTTTTGCAACCGTAAGAAAGACCACGGAGAACAAACACAGTCTCCAAAAGACTTGTGGAAGCAGAAGGTATGTGGAAGAGACGGTGTTTGGTAGCTTTTTGCCATTATGCCTCAGCTTCCCAGTCATGGATCTCTGCGCTGGGTCCCATACCAGTGCAAATCAAACTGGTGGTCCCTTCCAGCAGATGTAAGGAAACTACAGCTGGACACACATGGCCAGATTGGGGGTACAAGAAAACAATGATACTATTAGCTAGCATTACAGGCAGCATTACCACAGCTCTCCAGCCCAGCCACCCACCATCACGTTAACAATCTCAGGCTTGACAAATTGGAAACCGCAATGTTATCACTGCTTTTGAAGCAGTCAGGGAACTAAATGAGCCAGGTGAATCCCCTGAAAATGAAGTGAGCCCATTGTTCTTTATCACTCAGTACACTTATGTGTCACTCTTGTTCCGTACAGGGCATGAAAGAAAATAACAGCTGATCAAAGGACCCAATGTGTCGCACGCTGGAGTCTTTGTAACGCTGTGGAAAGGAGAAAACAGACTGACAGCATAGATGCCTTCCTTGGATTTCTTTCTCCCTTTGTCCTGAGGCTATCTGGGGATGTTTGTAGCCAAAAATATACAAACACATACAAAAGGTCTCAAGTATCCAGTATCATTCATCAAAGAAACAGCCCACGCTAGTTCTGATGACAACGGTGCTAATCGTATCCTCTGGCTGCCACCCAGAAGTGACATCATGCTTCAAAACGTGTGTTTGCTTTAGAGGTGATTTACTGCACGGTGGGGTGAGGGGAGAGGAGAAGATGCTAGGAAGCTAGCCAGGATTGTGGGCACCACAGGCCAGCTTCTCAGCAATAACGACGGCCCATTGACAGCTTTGCGTCACTTTATGACCCATGGATGCAGCCCGAATAGTGTGAAGGGACTTTAATGCAAAATGTACTTCTAAACCATTTAATAAAATCTATCAGATTTACCCAAAGAACCGTGTCCGCCTAAGACTATGGAGGAATTTAATGAGCACGTGAGTGTGAATTTTATGTACGGGGTGGAGCATCAGTCAATTAAAATGCCTCTATTCTAGTATGCGAATCGATGGAAATTGCTTCAAGCAATCACGGCGGTTTGTCGATTGAGTTACTCTTTATTTCTACAGCGACTACCTCCACCCTAAAGAGAAATCTTGGCACTCATGAAGAGCCATAGAGAGGAAGCTGGGATGCTCTTCAAATATACTTAAGGCAACAATAGCTGCGAAGTTGCATAGCTTGATGCAATCTGATATAAGTGAAGGGCTATTTGTATCAGAAACCCCGGTATGCAAACCTAGTGCGGTGAAGGAAAGCTGGGCTGAAAAGACTGCAGCTTGCTTTGGGAATGTGACCAGGATAACCGGTGCCGTGATAAACTCCATATGTTACCTAATGGCTCTGCATTGGTTTAATTACCTCAATATCATTACAGAGGCAGAAACATCCTTAATGTAGGCGGGTTCTTAAGACATACGAAGATAAAAAGGCAGGAGGTTATTATTTTTACTCTGATGAAAAAGAAAGATGCTGGTTGTGCTGCAGTCTGTTGGAGTACGATGAGTTTATAACTTCAGGGACCGTCGAACAGGAAATGTAGTTTGCAATCTGTCCTGAAATATATATATAGGGGTTAAATGCCCAAGGGGGGGCTTCGAAAGCAAGGTTCTAAATATGCATTTCATGTAGATTTTATCAGCCCGTTGGTTGCTAAATTAGTACCATGTGAGAGCTGCAAATACTGTTTGGAGACCAAACAACGTAACAGATTAATCACCATTACATAATGATTTAATCTTAAATATGTTTGCAATCGATGGCTGTTTAGAGAGCATATAATAACTGCCTGATTATATCTAAATTAAAGACATGTTTGGGATTAAGCCAAAACACCTCCCCCCACCCTGCACACTGACCTCACTGGAGCTTCTCCTGGGAGGAAGGGAGGTCTCGCGGTTACAGCAGGGCGAGGAGGCAGGAGACTATTCAGAGCATGTTTACTGATGCACTCCATAGCCTTGGACATTTCACTTGCTATTTGGGGGCAAATGCTCAGGGTGGGGGGGTACTTTAATTAGACCGGGTCTTGGGAGCCTCTTTAATTAAAGCTCCCGTGGCATCTTGTGTATTCAGCATCTCACGTTTCAAATTGACGGTGGGGGCACTTCAATGAAACTGGTTTGACACGCATTAATCTTAGTGCTCCCACCACCGTTTCGAAGTGGAGGGACACTGAATACACACGACTCTACGGCTCATCAGGTCTGCTCTGAGGTGTGCTAATTAGCAAGCATTAGGCACATGTATACGTGCCCTTGGTTTCCTCGTAAGTAAAGAGGCCTAGTAAGCACACAAGTTACATGGGCAGCAAAAGGCTAAGCCCATTACTATTTGTGGAGCCCTTTGATGTCTTTAAGATGGAAGGTGTCAGAGAAGGGCAGAAAGGACTGTTGAAAGGGAAGCAAGAGAAGTTGGAAGTCCTGGATTCAGTTCCTACAAGGCTGGAGCAATACTGGTACCCACCTTCATTACCTGGAGAAGGGTGTTGTGTGTTAGGTGGACACCTCCAGTATCCCCAAAACTTCCAAATAACTCATTAATTCACTGCTCTGCGATTGTGCTACAATGGCACCATGTGTACATTGTAGAAAGTGAGAGGGTTTGTGTATTGTAAAGACCTTCCAATCTAAACAGACGAGATAGGCAGAGGGAAACGAAGCAAAGGTGTACAGAAGCAAAGGCATTTGCCCAGATCCATAGAGGAAGCCAGTGGCAAAGCCACAACTTCAGCCTAAGGGTGTATCTACACCACATAGATGGTGCTAGGCACACACACAACACTCACTGGTTCCCACTCTGCATGCCATGAAGACCAAAACAAGGTCACGTCGCTGCTTCTTGGTGCATGGGCAGGGTGCGTCCTACATGGCTCCTGGTCTTGGACGTGCAGCAATTGATGTGCACCAAGCAGCAGCCACATGACATTTTTTCAGCATTCAGTCCACGCAGAGCAGATGCAGGTGGGCAGGGAGCGTTTTTCTGCCTGCACAGCTTCACACCAGCTGACATGGTGTTGATATACCCCCCTGTCCCCCACCGGGAGCACAACTCCTATTGAGTCACCAGCGCGTGAAACCTGAATTTCTGGTACGGCCCATTTGAGAAAGCTGAATTAAAATATGAAAACAAAAAGAGCCAACTACTTCAATCACAACCCTAGAATGACTGCTATCCAAGCCACTCCTGTTGGGCTCCATGAAGAGGAATGGGATAGATAAACTAACTCATTTTATTATTCTTCCTTTGCCTTTCAGAACAGTTTTTGCCTGAGCTTGTGCAAATATATTGATATGTTCTGGAAGAATAATTGCTTTTCTTTGAAAGCTTTGAATAAGATGTTCAAAATCGGACTTAAAAATGGGAGTAGGAGGGCGAGGGAAGGGAGAAATCTTCCCTAGGTGAATAAAAACCTATTGCAGCAGCCTGAATGCCCCACGACCCTATGCAGTGAAGGTTACAAAATGCTAGCGTAATGCATGAAATCTTCCCAGAACACTAATCTCTGTGCGGCAATACGATGAGATAAAAATTTGATAACACATTGGCTGGCCATGATTGCCCAGAGAAAACATCTCCTTCATAATAATCTTATTATTGGCTGGTAGAGGCAGGGGAGGATATTTTTGTGTCTATTCTTTGTACAGAGCAATTTATTTTTATGGCTAGTAAAAGGAAATAAATTTCTCTGAAATGGCTCCTTGGTGGATTGGGGTGTGTGTAGCTCATTCTACGTTTATAGATAAGCAAAAGGTCAATTGAATGTTATGTCTTTTATTGCACGGCAGGCTAAGGCGTCACATCACCGGGAGAAATAATACGAGCGGTCTGCCATTCCCCTCAAGCAGCTTACTTTGTGGGGAGACTTCTGTCAGTGAGGTCATTGCAAGGAATCGCAGATCAATCACTCGTCACGGGGCATTTGTCTTGCTTGCGAGATTTAATAGAGTGCCAAAGATTAGATACATAGATATTGCTATTGAGGTGAACACACAGGAAGGACAGGGTAGACTTCTCTGGTGGTTTCCTTGCATTGGGACACACAGACATAAATATCTTTGCCTAATGTGATTTCAGTAGTTACTGATCAATGACTTTTAAAGAGTTAATGACAGCAGGCAGCTAGTGTGTAATGTGTAGAAATACGTGTCCTATAAATTTACAAGGGATTTAGGACCAGCTCCTCTGATTCAAACCAATAGGAAAACACTGCAGTCCTTTCTAGCTGCAAGACAGGATCCTAGCAGTGTCAGCCAGTTTGGGAATCATCAGTTAAGAACAACTACCCTGTGTTTTTAATTGCTTTCCTTTCTCCCAACCTTTTGTCTATTTTGACTGAAAACATTTCAGAGCAGGGCCCATCACTTAGTATAATAAGGCTATGATCTTGGCTGGCCTTCGAAATAAGTGATTAATAATGAACCTGCCAATATATTGATTGCATTTGAAAAATTACATTCTTTTATATGATTTATAAAACTATCCCATAAACGGTTCATAGAAAGCAATGAAAACCTGGAACATACTCTTGGCACTAGTATGCATAATAATGGGCCCAGACCTTTGCTCATTAATTAGGGAACACACTCATTCGCTCCAATAAGACTCCTCCGTCTCCTTCCCATGTCTCCTATCAAGAACTCCCCATTACAAGTCCTTCTATCCAGAAATTATTCAAGAGGCAAGGATTTTTGTGGGTAACATCTTGTGTTGAACCCACTGTGCGACTGGCATAAACTTAGACAAGTTTTTCCAATGCGGTTAAGCTTCTCTAACTTTATCCCAACCATACAGTGGATCCATTAAAGTATATCACCCACAAAAATCCTTGCCTCCTCCTCTTTGTGCATTTAATCTACCCCAGGGATGTCAAACATCCAGCCTGTAGGATGAATCTGGCCCATGGAGTTGGGGCATCCAGCCCAGGGCCTCCTCATCACGGTTGGCAAAGCTACTGTGTAGGACCCTGGAGGTGGGTTATCTGGCCAGCAATGCTTTTTTTTTGCCATGGCTGTCAGAGCCACTAGGTCAGCATAGCCAGCGTTCAGGAGATTAGTGCCACCACTGTTGCTCGCATGCCTTTTCTCCCCAATGGAGTTGTGCTTTTTGCTCATTGCCATTAGTGAAAATATTGGCAGCAGCTGGCACTAACGCCCAGTGGGTACTGCCTACACCAATACAGTAGAGCTAACAGCTGCAGCAAAACACCGTATAGGGCAGATGACCCACCTCCTGGCAGAAAATGTGGACAGCCAGCATAAGTAGTACAAACTGACCCAAGTTCTGTACAACTTCCATTGTAGACCAACTTTACCGAATGTGTAGGATCAGGTGTCTATTATGGCAGATAATATTTGCCTTCAGCATTTGATATCTGCGTTGTGAGCAGTTATAGTGTTAAAAAGAGCTGCTAAAAATTGCCTTTTCTTATTCTAGTGAAGCAGCTCCAACTGTCTGATGCAAACCATCTAGCCATCACCTCAATAAGTGGCGCTTAATCTAAATGCATGTACTGAGTGCTAGCCTGGCACACTCTTCATTTATCTTACGTGGCTTTACATTAAAACTTGGTATGACCCTTTGATACATTATAGATGATTAGATCAGACAGTACCTGGTGTAAATTAGGACTAGCTAGTCATAGGATGTTACAATTATCTCTACTTTGGTACATAGTTTTAATTAAACCACTGCCACCTTGAGGGATTAACAATCAGATGCTCAGACGTGGCTCTAGCCTGAAATGCTCAGCCTTGATTATTTTTGCATCCTCTGTGCACCTGAACTGCGGAAATTAAGATGCTCAGAAAGAAAGCTTGCTGTAGCTGAGAGATTGTATTACCTGCCAAGGTGGCCAACTGGGCTTTTGTAACAGTAAAAAAAAAAAAGAAATGAGCCTGAAATTTTTCGCAGGGGCAGAGCAGATAGCAAAGTCAATGAGGCTGTCTAAGTGAGCTGTGTTTAGCATGAAGGACTGTCTACAAGGTCTGATTTTATATTATATGCCTTAAAAACCCCCGCGCAGCTGTCTGGAGAAGCTTAACCAGTTCAGCACCTGAAAATATTACTCTCGGGCTAGGCAACTCTTTCTTCTGCTGTTCCCCACAGGGTGCTTTCCTGTGTCTATCAAACCTCTGCAGCTGCTACTCTCAGATCTTGCTCAGCTCCAAAATAAGCTACTATGAGGCATATTATTTAGGTCACTCCTGAAACCCATTGGAAACGCCAGCTAACGGCCAGTTCGGCAGCCATATCTCAGGACACAAAATGCGTATTCCAGTCTCCATATTGTCTCCTCAAAACCCAAGCACATAAGAGGCATCGCTCTCCCTGTATCCCTTCAAAGCAGACAAGAACTTGGCATAAGCATATATTAGCCCCTTAGCCCCACGTACAGGGAGCAGCTGGAATGGTGGGTGCGTACGTCTTAGCACTCCTCTCATCTACGGGCTCTAAGAGACCCAATATTTTGTGTCTCTGCCATTGCAGTTTGTCCCTCCTGCCAGAGCTGTAGTGATTCCATTGGTCTGTAAGGAAGTTGACGTCAAAGCTGGCTCATCTACAGGAGTCAAAGAGGTGGTGGGTCAACATATTGACTCTCAAGGGGGTTTGGCGAGGACAGGTAGCATGAGACTAAATATCAACCAGACACCTGGAAAGGGCTTCTTAGGAAGCTGGCATATAAATCACCATGGCATAAAAGAGCTACTTATGGGTGCCTGCGACACCACAAAGAATAATTATATGCCAAAGTGAGCTTCCATCTGGGCATCTGGAAAGTAGGCCAGCTCCTTGCAGCTCAGCCTGTACGGGTGAGCGCTCACAGCCCATCTCTAGTTCTATCGCATCTGCCTTTCTCCATTACCCGGCAGTAACAGTCAATAAAAAAATTTTACAACAGGTTTAATTTCATGAAAGTTATTCTGGATGTAATAAGGAATGTAATGCAAATGTTATAGAAATGCCATTTATCAACTATATTAACTCACGGCGCATAAAAATCCATAAAAATCTACCAATAGCAGCGCAATGCACTAAAACCACTCTCAAAATCATAGAAATTAGAAATTGAAAAGACCTGTTTGTTCATCCACCACACCCCAATGCCATTGTAGAATTAAACCCTAGGGTATGTTCTTCGGCATTTTATCTGGTTCATTTTTAAATGACTCAACTGATGGGCTTTCTACCTCTTCTCCTGGGAAGCAATTACATGTCCAACAGATCTCACCACTGGAAGTAGTTTCCAGACAACAGCTTATTTAATTCTGCTCATCCTACTGCTCTCCAGTCTCTCCATCTCTCCTGGATCTTGAGTTAGAGGGTTACCCCAAATAGCTATGTCAAAATAACATGTCAGCTACAGCAAAAAAATATATGCAGATAGATAGATAGATAGATATGTGCATGCATGTGCATGTGTGCCTTGAGACAGAGAGATATCCGAGCATGTGTGTATTAAATAGACAACATACCTTGCTTAGAATTTGGATTTCCCTTGATGAGAGACCAAGAGAAAGACTTTCAAGCCCACTTGAATGCTAGTAGTTTGCAAGATATAACCCAGTGTCCCAGGATTCAAAAAATATGACTGACACTCCAATATTACTAGTCTCATTGTCCGCTTAGGGTGAAACATAACAGCAGCAAAGACCCATACCTTCTCTAATCCGTACCAGAGGCTAAAGCCCAGATCCACAAAATTACGTGTTGGCCTACATTGGCTAACTTACATAAACAAAACCGAAGTTGTAGTCAAAATGTAGGCACCCAGATCCAAAGGTGTGATCCTCAACCCCCCCCCGGTCCTATCCCAGAGCAGGGCCTATCACACAGGGGGCCAGGAGAGCTATTTGGCCTGGACCTCTCATTCATGGAGGGCCTCAAATTTAGACTTGTGATTTTATCTCCGTATGAGGTTATACATACAGACACAGAAATTCACTGACAGGATTGAAAGAAGAAGAAAAAAGCTACAAAAGCACTTGTTAAATAAAAAAGGAACATTTTTTACACATTATTGCATTGTATTTTGAGCCTCAAAAAATGGAAGTGGCCTGGGCCTCTCTCGATCTCTGCGAGGGCCTGTCCCAGAGTCCCAAAGATGTTCCCAGTATAGTCCTCAGGGACATACATTTCTGCTTCAGCACGTGCCCAGAAGTTCATCTCTCTTGTCAGAAGTAAGCATCTTGGCACCCCTCTCAGGCTAGAGCCTGTGACCCTCAAGCCGGATGTGCCCGCTGTTCTTTCTCCTGAGAGCCACAATTTGGTCGGGGTGCACACACCTTGCCTATTATACACCTGCTGCAGCCACGTTCATTCGAAGCATGAGGAGGAAGAGGGACAGTGGTGCTGCTCATTTTACAGAGAGTTAGAGCACTAAGGGTAAGGTAAATCTGAATTGTATTCCTTCAACCACATTGTTCTACATTGCCCACCTGCCAGTAAAGCCCTAGCAGCATGGCTATAGTCTGGTCTAAGCCCTTTCCCTCCCTTCTGTCAAAACTGTGCTGCCTTGGAAGAAAGAAATCCAGATTCTTTGGTTCAGAGAGAGAGGACATGGCTCTAGCCCCATGATTAGGGAAAAGTATTTGCTTGCAGGAGGAAAGCCCTGGGCCTAATCTCTGTTCAGAGAGGTTGCTTCCTCGTTTTACATTGAACAGTCAAAAGAGGATAGCTCTGCACCGCAGACAGCAGGCTACTGTAGAGGTACCTGAGCAGGATTTAAACAAGCTAGTTCTGAGACCAGAAATGCCCTAAAACCAGCAACCCAGGGCTAATTTGTCCCGCTTCTCCCAGTAATTTGTAGCACAAGCTAAATAAAGAAAACAGCAACAACGGGCAAAAGAGAGAGAGAAAATAAGGAAGGGAGTAGAAATACTGAATTTTCCTCTGGGAGCTTTACATCCATGATTGTGGCCCAGGTTTCCAAATAGGCCAGCTCCTATATAGATCCCTAAACAACAGCCTCATTTCCCAGCGCACCTAGCATCAAACATGGACCAACACCATGAGATAATTTTGCTCTAGTGGTGAGTCTCCAGTGCTGTTGAAAACACCGAGTGAAGACAAGCCCCGAGTCTGGTAAAGGAGGATAAAGAAAAGAGCACAAAGCATTAATATACTGAGGGCGCTGCCTTTTCTCAAGACTGGTTTCTATGCAGGCTCTTCAGCTCCCTCTTCGTAGCACAAAGCAAATACACTAAGCTTTTTAACGGCTCCGTATTGGAGGAAACAATGGGTATAAATCAGAGGGGAAAACATTACATTAATTCAACTCCGTTTCTCAAGCTATATTCTATGAGATAAAAGGACAAAACTTAAAGGCTGGGATTCTCAAAGGCGTCTGGAGCCAGCGCAGGGCACATCCTTCCTTATTCTCAAGAACCTGGCTTAATTATAGAGGAGGAAATTGTGTATGCCCCGGCAGGGCCGGTCTAGTGCATGTGACCAAATTAGGAGCTTGCTGAATCGGAGATATACCGGGTGTCGAGTTTGGTTTTGAGCAGCAAAGTTTGCTTCTGTCCTGCATAGCAAAGCATCTGCTTCTCAGTGTTTGCAACCAAGATTTTTGTGCAGGGAGTGTGGAGGTTTGACCCCCCAATGCTTCGCAAAGGGAGGAGAAGCACGCAAGGAGGAGGAACCTTAGAACCATCAGGCAGCTACCGATAAACGTGCTCCGCTTGGCACGGGTTTTATTGCCATGTCAAAGGGTGTTATGAAAACGATGCTGAGCTCTTTTCCTTTCCTAGCACGCCTCCAGCTATAGGCTGGAATCTGTAATACTGATTCGAAGTAGAAGTAACTCCAGTCAAGTCAAGGAGATTACTCTCAGTTTACCCTAGGTGTCAACGAAGTATGGATCTGTTGTCGCATATCAGTGTCCCTGTAGATGCTATGCAGGGCTCCAGAAAATGCTTGTAAATGGATTTCTGGAAACTATGGAGTCCTCTCTTTAATAATATTCCTTTCAGTGCCGACCCACAGGTAAATGAAGCCAACTCACAGGGGTCAAATCTGCATTGTGCCATGTGAAAAAAAAAAGACATCAAGCAAATCTTTTTTTTTTTTTAATAAATTCAGCAAAATGTTTGTTTTCTTGCCTTACAAAGTGTTTTTATTCCAGAACAGAAGGAAAATACAAAAAGGAGGGAAATTGGAGACAAAGCAACATTATTTTGACAAAAAGAACGGTTACACAGATTGCCAAGATTCAAGTCAGCAAATATCTTACATAAACAAGTTGGATTTTCCTCCACCTTCTCTAAGTAGACATCTGGACACATATCATGAGACACATTAGCATCACCAGATGTGCAGAATTCTCCCAGCCTAGGGAGGGGAGGGGGGTTGCGTGTGGAAAAACTATGCAGCAAGGCTGAGAAGCTTTCTGAACTGAGTGCCTGTCAAATGCCAGGCATAAATCACACTTGACAGGGCAATGTGCAACGTCTATTCGCTCTCATTCTGCACAGATTGCAATTGCAATCAATACACATTTCCAAACATTTAGAGGAAAAGTAAGTAAAATTGTTCCAGCACTATGAACTTATCTGTATTTTTATCACCTTTTCTTCACAACGGGAGCATCGCTATGCAGCTCCTCCCCCATTTGACACTCTATTTCCCAGAGTGCTCTGTCAAGATTTGATGAATGGTTTCCATTCTGCACACCAGATTTACCAGTGACATGAAATACTCTGCTCGGCTCAGGCTTTGAGAGGCACATTCTCTCTCTAATAAACTGTTTGCAATTCCACAGTACATTTTCATGCCTTGCTTTCCATAAGACCGATGAAATTATATCCAGCAGTCATGCAGCAAGTTGAGATTCGTCATGGTAGGAGGCCCAACTTTGTTATTGTTTAAATTGGGTGATGTAGGTGGAACTATGTTGGTCACGTATCGTACATGGGAATGAAACAGTTGTTCCCATGGTGATGGAGTATCTCTTAAACCTATGGGTGAACAGAAGCCTAAGAGCCGCTCTTCAACATCAGTATTACTCCCTTTACCTGTCATGTGTATTTACATTTTTGCCCAAAATGTATGGGTCTGCTGGGGCTATGGTCTATATGTCATCAGCCAATAAAGCTAGGTGGATCAATTGTCTTGAAAAAAAGGAAAATTGGCATTCAGAAGGAAGGTGAAGTATAGCTGCATGTGGTTTGGGCCCAATGATCCTAAAGCAAGCTGGAAACTATTCTGGATTCTCATGAGATACCTTGTACTCTCCGGGTTTAGTCCGGGCAGAAACACAGAGCTTTTCTAGGGTTCGGTAGGCGCTTGCACTTCTGGCTGTACACAACGGCACCAAGATCACCTCCTGGTTCAAGGATGTCAAATAACGATGTAAAGAAACAATTTAGTTCTGCAACTGCTAAGACAAAACAAGGGACCCAAATGGAGAACTGCAGAGCCAAACTCATTAACCACTGCAGTTTGAAGTGAAGAGCCAAATCTCTAGCTACGGCTGCCATGGACTCGCATCCTCTGTGGAGCAGGCACAGACTGGGAACCTGCGAGACAAATTACTGCCGGGGTCCACAAAACACATGAACAGGAAGAGAAGCAGCGCAGATGAAAGAAAGTATCACAGGGTGAAAGAACAGCATCATACTCTCTGATCTCCTGGGGGCTTTTACTATGAAGGTGATCAAAGAGAAGAAAAAAAAATTGTTTGTGCCCCATTCCCTTCTCCGTACGACATAAATAATTGTTAAATATATATCGCCATTTTGACTTCAAAAATGTCAGCAGCATCGTGTCTCGTCTCCCCTGTTTTTGATTTGAAAATAATGAGGAATTAGCACGTGAGCTCAGAGTCCTCAAGACAAAAAGTGTGTGGGGCGGGGGAAGGGTCTGCTCAATTTTTTTTTCATAAAAAGCGCTAAAAGGTCTGATTCTCTGTTTTTTACACCAGCTGTGCACCACAGTACCGAGACTAATAGAGTCACACCAACTTACAGCTAGTGGAGCCGATCAAAGCTTCAGAAGCCGAGTGGGGGGGTTTAATGGCCTGACTGAAAATCCATTCCACTGGTCAATAACCAAGTAGTTTCCAGTCCCCTGCATTCTTCAATCTTAAGACATCAAAAAGAAGTACAAAGAGGACACAAATATATATTCTCTCTTTGAAGGTCATCTTGCAAAGATCATTCCCCTCATTCTATAAGGCCAAATCTTTCAGACGATGCTCAGGCCTTCAAAGCTAAAATCAGTGTTATTTTGTGGGTGAGATTCGGTACACCACCACCAAATAACTGAAACATTTTTTTCTAATCTCTGAAAAGGATTCACTCTGATCTCTGAGCCAGCTCTTTTGTTGTCTAAATCAAGCAAACTATCCATGGAAACAACCGGGTGATTCCCCCCACTCCCCTCCCAGCCTACAATTCTGAGCAAATATACAAGAGTCATTGAGATGATCACTGAACGTCCCTATCCTGAGATTCACATTCACTCCCAAAATTTCCTATGTGTTTAGAGTTCACAGGAGAAGGCTGAAAAGAAACTCTCAGACCCAAGTGAAACTTGCAGGTTTATCGAAATCCAGGAAACCATCCTTTAGTTTCATCTTGAAATCATCAACATGATCCCAGACTTGAACAATGGCTCAGTGAATCTTAATCTGGGATTTGTAATATACGTTCCACTCAGCCCTGATAAATATTTCTAAACATTCGTGATAGGTTTGGAGGGGATGAACCACACTTAGACATTTGGAGGTGTGCTTCATTCAAGTCTCAGTCTACATCAGTACGGTTTGTGCGGCCTTTTAAGTCCAAAACAAGCCAAGGCAAACCAGAACGTGCTCAGGGGTACAAATGACTAGAAAGTTGAATCCAGATTAAAAAAGGCTTTTGAATCAGGGGACTCATGTTTCATGTTTTACTCTCGCACCATGATTGTCCTGCTGCCCCTTGATGTCCCCATATGGAGCTAAATCATCATTTCACACTCTGTGGTTTAGAGCCTGTGTGCTCGTACTGTAGTAGCATGCAGAGATGCTGTGCAAAACTAAGCACCTTGAACGTTGCATTAGAAGCAACAGAAACTCCTAGCAAGTGGCAACCCCTACCCTAAACACACCAAATGAGTTATGAAAGCAGAGCATTACTTTTCCCCTCTTTACTAACATGGAAGAGGCAAATTAAATGTTTACCCCAAAGTAAGCATGCATCATTCAATCTAAGTTCAGTTATCTCTAACTCCATCTTTTCTCATTTAAACCCCCTCCACCAATAACGATATTGCTTCTGAAACCCATGGGGTTAGCCATGATGGTTATTAATCTCCATGTGCAGCACCCAGTAAGATAGGGAGATGGACGTAAAAGCAGAATTTGATCCCAAGGATTAGCAGGACTGGTTTAGAAAAAGAAGGGAATGAAACCACCTGACGAGACCCCTTGTCTAGAACTTGAATGCAGCCCGTGGCAAATAGTTCTGCGGGTTTGCTTGTATTGCTCACAACCTTTGTTTTTCATGAGTCTCTGTACTTCTAGGTTTCTTTTAGGATCACATAACCTCAAAATGATTGGGAGAAAATGATGAGGCTGGGTTATTCTTGCACCCTGTATTTCTCAACTGGTTGGGTGCCAAAAGCGGCAGAAAGCTGCCTTGCAAAAAATGCACCACTCACTTTTCAACACCTGTTTGGAGAATTCATTGTAAAATCCAAACTGCTGGCTTCTCTCCGCTACAGATTCCCAAAGATTTACCCATAAAGGGTCACGTCGAATGGGCAGGCCTTGGTGTCTGCCACCTCAAAGAGGCTTAGAAAATCTTTAAAAAACTACACTTAGAAAATCCCTACTCTAAACTAAATCAATGAGAGGAAATAGTTTACCCACTACTACTAAAACACTGAAGCATGAATTTCTTGGTTCAGTAGCAGAAAAGTGGAATAGTGATAAGAAGATACTCTTTCAATTACAAGCATATTAATATTCACAAGGCTTGGCATTAGCACAGAAATGTTATGCTAAGCTAATACAACACGATCAAACCTAACCTTGGGTTTTATGCTTTTACCAAATGAACAAGTTCAATGCTGTTAAATCCTTATCAACAGCTCTTCAGTTGCATTTAGCACATAAGCTGCAACAATTTCAGTGGAACATGTCCTCCAAGTGACCTTTCCAGCAATAGGAATATGCATAGAGTCAGTTTTGAAAAGCACAACAACCTGTTTTGTAGACTTAAAAGAAGGCAGACATTGAGACAAGAGAGGATTTTTGCCAAGACATCTGGGAAGAAATATGCCTCGGACATCTCTCTGCTAAACAAAAACTTGATTAGAATCCCTTTTTGCGGGCAGATAAAGTGCAAGGCCACCCATCTGCATAAGGCACCTTCCTAATTATTTTGAAAGAGGAAAAGTACCGAGAAGGGCTGCATGGACCCGCAGAAAAATGGGAAGATGTGGGGAAAGCAGATGCCTCAGAGGTTCGGAAACAAAATTGGTACTTTTCTCCACCAGGGCCGCAGTCTGAGCGCCACGCAGCTGGGCAGAGGGCTCTCGGTCCAGTTTCTCAAGGACAGAAGCCACAGAGATTAGACTGATGAGCCCAGCTGGCACGTGTTCATTGACAGTCTCAGCAGAGGTGCCAAGCACTGAATCTGGATGAGGCACCAAGAGGCACTCACACAGCATCCCTTCCAATAGAAAGAAAAAGCGCCTCTGACGATCAGGTCTGAAGACGAAAAGGCAGTTTCATCTTCCGAACTATAAGCTAAGAATTTGCCATTGGAGCAAAACTGCCAAGTCAAACAAAGCTCAGCCTCTGCATTAAGACTCCTTTACAACGTTTTTGCTGCTGGCTGCGGAGGAACTAGTCCGACCCCGCTTTCAGCAATTCTCAAGCAAAAGGGGCATCTCTGTCGTGACTATTTCCCTGACTCCTCCCTCCCCTGCTCTCCAACCTTGCGCTCTGCTCTCCTTTCTCCTCCCAGCCCCAGGAAACGTCAGGGCGGGCATTGTCTTCCAAAAGGAACTGTTTGTTTGACAGACCTTAGCTTCTGATGGAGCAATAATGATAGTCATTTTCAGCCACCCTGATGGAAACCATCCAGCAGAGTGTGTTGTTAATAGAAGTGCCACGCTCCAAACCTAAGACACAAGCCATCCTCGTACTTTTAAAGGTGATATACATACATAGATAGGAAATATCTCCAGTTTCCACTTCTTAAGAACAAATAATAACCAACCAGCATTGTCTAGCCTTGTCTCGCCATAGACATGGCAGAAATATCATTTCTAATGCCCCCGACTTTAAACATGGAGGGGAGATCAGCAAGCACAGAAGCTTTCTTGCTCGGCATAGATTTTAAGGTTAGAAGGGGAAAAAAATGGTAGCCATTACTTCTGGCCACTAGCCAGACTAAAAAGGGGAGCAGTCGGGGGGCAAATTCCTTCTCAAGTGCCGAGGTTTCATTCTCTTGCCTCTTGGGACATTCACCCAGAAATTTCTTCATCAGATATATTCGGGACTTATAATTTATTATAAGATGATATAATTTATTAGACCAACATTGTTGTTATTGCTGGTCTTATAAAAGATATCGTCTCTACTACAAGTCCTGATTGCCTTTTCCTCTAGACCAATACGGCTACAACCAGGATAGCCACCAAATGTGTAACTTCTATGTGAACGGCAGCACTTCTTTGAGGCAGACTATGAGTAACAGAGGGTCCACCAACTCCCCAAGTCAAGTGAGGGGCTAATTACTTGCACTGTTCAAATTTGCCCCTTCCCTCAAGCCTGAATTTGTCTGGCTTTATCACCCAACCTCTGGATCTCATTATGCCTTTTTCTCTAGATAAATGAGCTGTCTGTTACCTACTATCTACACGTGGATCAACTCACCTCTTAACCTCCTCCTCAATGAACTAAATAAATTGAAGACTCAGGGTAGCAAAGCTTTCTCAAAAGGTGAAGAGGCCTAGGAACCCATTTAAGACTTCAAAATAAGGCTTCAATCGGATGAAAGTAGTGACAGTCTTTGTGCTAGGCCGATACGCAAGGTGAATTTTACCTGAAAGAAGCTTTTCATTTGTCAAAACATTGAAAGAAATAAAAAGGGGATAGCAGTCGGGGGCAAATTCCTTCTCAAGTGCCGCGGTCTCATTCTCTTGCCTCTTTAGACATCATTAACGCTCAGGTTTTCTAGTTTTCCAAAGATTTCTCCAGGAAAAAAAACCAACAGAAAAATCAAACCTGATATTTCTAGTGTTAAAAAAGTCCCCTCACCACCACCACCTCATTTTAGGTATTCTTTGAACACCTTAAAAGAGAAAACACAAAGCAAAACATTTAAAGAATAGCTATTTTCTCATTGTGTGTGTATACAGATGCAAGCACATGTATGCGCGCGTACACACGAACACACACATTAAACATTTCCCTTGCAGGTAACCTTTAAAACCATCTCAAGGTTTAGGAAATCATTCCAAGTGCCTGCCAGCAGAGATGCAGCGTTGATGCGTCAAGGTGTCTGTGAACCAACAGCATCGCTTTAGACTCCACTAGGCTTGTTCTTCGTTGCCAAAATGCCAAACTGCAGACTGCATCGTGAGTCAGCCGGAGGCTCACTCATGTGTGAAACTACCTCTAGATAGTTGTATGCTCCGATGAATATTTTTGTAAAATGGCAGGCAATTGAAAATGAAATTATGCAGAGAAGAAAAAACTAGTGAACAAAAAAACACAGTCTGAGAACTGTTTAATGGGGTCTGGAGGGGGCTGGACATTTGACTGGCCTTGTGAATACTGGTGAATCCAAAAGTACATGCCGGTTGTCAAATATTGATCACAACTGCCTTTTACTGACACCAACAAAACAGGCAGCCATATTAGACCAATCTAACAATTTAAACTGGAGCGCCAGGTTTTGCCCGAATGATGCAAGAACAGTTGAGAACCCATTATCAGAATGACGAAAGCATTTCCCGGGGTGTGAATAGTAAATTCTCATGCTTGAGTTGTAGGACTATTCTACCTTTCAGTTACCATTCACTAGTTCCCTGAATGCTCCTGTCAGTACAATTGTTCTCTCTGCAGGCAAATGGAAAGGGGGGTCTGAAAGCAGCCGGGGCAAATTCATTTAAAAATAACCATCATGTTGCAGGCCACTTGTTCCACGGTTTGCTTTTCCTTAAAGCCATGCAGAGTTCTTTATTGCTATCTTTGACTTAGCTTTTAAAGTGAAGGTTCAAGATGAGGAGCAGCTTGGAAAACTGGGGGGAGGTGGGGAACTCTACAAATAGTGCATACAGAAGTTACGATTACTTATTTGAACTAATAAGTACATGCTGCTCAAAAGGTCTTATCGCTATTTTTTCTTTTAACACCATCATTCTCCTCCAAGAGGCCTGTGCGCCAGAGGGTGGGTAGGGAAGCAGGCCACGTGAATTATTCAAGAGTTTTGGGGTAGAAGTGTTGAAAGAAACCATCATCCATCCTGGCATTAGTGGTGTATAAAGCACTGCATTTGATGCACCCATTTAACACCAGCAATAAATAAATACATAATTGGAGGAGGGACATATAATGATGATGATAATGTACCAAGGTGACGGGCTTGGAAACACCTGTTAAGAGTGAGGATCACAACTCTTGTCGTAAGACTGTCCAACATGCTCATGATTAGGAGGTGGTCAAGTAGTGGAAGGCATTTCCTTCCTTAGGGATGACCAGACTGCCGGTAGGTAAAATGAGGAAGGGAGGTCAGAAAAAACAATCAGAGATGCACAAAAAAATATTCTGGAGTGGGCAATTATAGATCTATTCCAGGCACAAGGCTGAGATGACATTTATAAACAGCTTGAATGATGGAGGAGATTTAGACTTGGGTTTATAGTAGAACCTACGTCTTACACCTGCCCCAGAGACTTCCTGGGGTCCCCTGGATGGAGACAAGAGCGCCGTTAACTCTGGCATTCAGCATCTCCACTTCTGTTTTTCCACACACAAAATAGGGATAATTGTGCTTGCATACCCATAGGGGACTTGACAGCTTAAATTCAGCAGTGTTCGGTGATCCTGAAACCATGCAAGTTAAAATTATTTATCAATGATTAATAAGGCAACTATTCTCTGCAACTCAATGTGTATTTGTAGGCATTCATTCCTGCATGGATATTGCTCTTGGAACCAATTCTAAGGCTAGTTATAGTATAGCATATTTGGAGAGAGGATGCTATTTTATAGTGTTTTTCCCCTATTAAGTACGTGACAGACTAGTCGTGCTTGGCCCATTTCATTTGTTTTCTGTTAACTTGTTATTTTGTGGAAGAAGACAGTATCAGATATACGTCTGCACCTGTTTATTTGCAAGAGAACTTACATGGGAACTGTTCAGAGAGCCATCAACACAACTTATTCCAGCTTTAGAAATCATCCAGTCCACAAGCATGAATACTACTGTGTGGCATAGCAATAATTGCAAGGAATAATTTGCAAGATTTATAGATGCTTACATAAACCATTACGAATAGATGCCGCTACAAAGTTTGGTCTATTAGGCCCTGCTCCAGTAAAGCACTTAAATATGCTTTGCCTTTATGCTTGGTCTTAAATTCTTCACTGGCTCAAATATTTGAGCCCATGCTTAATTTTAAGCACGTACATAAGACATATTGGTTTTAATGGACTAAGTGCTTTATGTTTATATATATTCACCAAAAAACACAGCACACTAGTCAATGAATTACCCTTGTGCTTAAAGTCATACTCAAATGCTGGTTGGAGACCTTAATGACTGCAGAACATAGCTAGCTATATATATATAGTTTAATTAATAATAAACAAACTGTATTTTTAAATTTAGAAAGCGTTTAGAAAGTAAAAGGTTTCTGGAGGCTAAAGAAGTCCAACTTACAGATCAAATTCTACATCTTTTTTGTCCCTTAAGAGAACCATGGAGCAAACCTGTAGCTTTCTCAGTCCCGCAAACTCCTGCTTCAATCAAATTATTTTTTGCATTGATCAGATAAATAATTCTGTCAACTGGCCAACAACTGGAGCAGCCCCAGGAGCTTTGCTGCTGAACAATTGGGTAAAAACGACATCATGTCTCCTCCAACACAAGGCAAAATCCGATTTGCTGTCCTTTGGTTATGGCTAATGTTATATTTCCGTAGTGGCAGAGGATTTATTTGTGCGGATAATTGCAGAGACCAAAATAGCTCTGGGATCTTTATTTTTGGAGATAGGATCTTAAAAAGCTCGTGTTCATACGGCCGGGTCTTATCATACTGTAACATTTCACTTAATGAAACATAAGAATGACTCAAACATCCCTAAATTTATAGACTCTTTGTGTGTTAAGAAACAGACATGAGCTCAGACTTTGACCGTAATGAATATGAGCAGGAGCATGAACAAACAGCTATTTATAGAAGGGCAGTGTCTCCTCAAAAGGCTGCAGGGTCTTTGGGTCAGCTTCTCTACAAGCTGATGTCAATGTCTCTTAGCATTTTATTAAACATAGGATTAAATCACAGCAAGGTGGCAAAATGCAGCCATGAAACCCATCCGTTCAGTAGCCCCGTGACATATAAAACGTTCCAGACAGCCTGCAGCCACTTGTTTGAAAAAGAGACGGAAAAATGAGGATGTTAGCAATCCTGGTTTTAAGCTTCTTTGACTGGACTGAAGCATAAGAGTTAAGCGTAAGAGTGTAGCCACATGTTACCATGAGGAAGGCAAAACCCAGAGGTTATTGGAATTGAACTCTTGTAAATTCTGGGCTCAGGCAGCAGAGTAACCAGGATACTCTTAGATACCGTTGTTGTCTCTACATCCTTGCAGACATGCAGGGCAACGTATGTTCCAGCAGGATCTTGAAAGCAAAAATTCCTTCTTTGGTTTATACGTGGAGATGCCTCCTACCCACAGAAGGATGCATGGTATCTCAAGCCTTTGAGCTGTACACATTTGGTGCTTACAGATGGAAGCCCACTTCCACTGAAGTCTGCATGTGTCCCACTGTCACGGGAAAAGTTATTTAGAGAATCTTTTCTCACATTCTCAGCTTCATTCCAATTCCCCCAAAGTCACTCAGCATTGCCATGGCCTGGGTATGCCCTGCACATGCGTCTCAAAAAGACCATTTCACGATGGGAGGAACCTTTTGAGCAGAAGCAAGTCATGAACGCTCAGCTATCCAAGCTGAGGACAGAAGCCAAGTATAGTTGACCACCATTTGCATAGTGAATTCCCAGTATTGGATACAGACACGAATGCTCACAGCAGCTCATTTGCAAACCTGCAATTGACTGAAATTTGCTTTTTTTTAAAAAAAAAAAAGTATTCATTAAGTAATTTGGGCTAGCCAGCAAACCTTAGAAATAGGGATCTGTTCATGAACAATTCATGATGAGAGGTGGGGGCGGGGGTGGGTGGGATCTAAATCCTTGGATAAACACCAAGATATTGCAGACAAGTATCATTGTCCTACAAACACACTTGAACTCTGAAATCTCTTGTAGGGTCCCAGAGTCATCCAGGAATAAAACATTTCCACTAAGTAGTAGACCTGTATGAATAGGCAGCTATTCAATTAGGCTTCAGATCCGGACGCTTTGGATGCCAAGGATCCAATGTGGGGCTCCAGATCAGCTTCCCGCTTTGATTCGGATGAAGCAGCTCCAAAGCTTCAAAGCCACTTGTAGACCCGATAGGGTATGATGGGGAATCAATGAAATATCTATAATTTGGGGGTTTTCTATCTGATTTGGATGAAACGTGCAGGAGTGGTAGCCTCTACTAAGAGCATGATGCCTACTAAGTTTCAAGAAGATAGGTGTAGGGGTTTGGGGGGAACTGCACCCCAAAGTTTTGAAAGCAAAACTCATCTCACGTATACACGTTACACCACAGTGGGGTAAAAACAGCAGGGATGGTAGCCCATGGTGAGGCCACAAAGCCTGCCAAGTTTCAAGGTTATAGGTGCAGGGGTTTGGGGGTAACTGCACCTCAAGCTGCTGACAGGCAAAACTCGTGACATAGATGACCCTGTGTGTGTTAAGGCGCAGCGGGCTGAAAACTGCAAGGGTGGTGGCCCCTGCTGAGGCCACAAATCCTACCAAGTTTCAAGGAGATAAGTGCAGGGGCTTGGGGGAAACTGCACCTCAAGCTACAGATAAGCAAAACTCGTGTCATGGGTGACACTGTGCGTGTTAAGGCGCAGCAGGGTGAAAGCTGCAGGGACGGTGGCCCCTGCTGTGGCCACAAAGCCTGCCAGCTGTCAAGGATTTAGGTGCAGGGGGTTCTGGGGCCCTGCACCTCTACCTGCTGACAGGCAAAACTCATGACATGGGTACTTGTGCAACTGACTGTCTCTGCCTCAGGGCAGTTGATTGTCTGCATTGATTATTTCCTCTCCTTAGTCTGTGGTTTTGTAGGTGTCAATCCTTGCTAATTAACTCATTATCTAGTAGCTACTACTACCTAGGTACTGTGTATTGAGCTGGTCCCTGACTGAAGCATGATTGACTGGTAACTGGTAACACGGTAGCTTAGCAGCCAGGCCTGTAGTAGTTCCCACTCCCCCGCCCACCCACCCACCCGGTGCCCCAAGGCAGACACAGTTGCACAAGCACCCATGTCACACGTTTTGCCTGTCAGCAGCCAGAGGTGCAGGGCCCCAGAACCCTCCTGCACCGATCTCCTTGACAGCCGGCAGGCTTCATGGCGGCAGCAGGGGCTACCATCCCTGCAGCTGTCACCCTGCTACGCCTTAACGCACACAGTGTCGCCCATGGCATGAGTTTTGCTTGTCCACAGCTTGAGGTGCAGTTTCCCCCAAGCCCCTGCACTTATCTCCTTGAAACCTGGAAGACTTTGTGGCCTCAGCAGGGCCCACCACCCCTGCAATTTTCACCCCCCTGTGGCGTAACACATACGTGTGACATGAATTTTGCTTTCAGGAATTTGGGGTGCACCCATCCCCCTGCACCGATCTTCTTGAAACTCGGTAGGCTTCATGCTCTCAGCAGAGGCTGCCATTCCTACAAGTTTCATCCATATCAGACAGAAAACAACAAAGTTGTAGATATTTCATTGATTCCCCATTATACCCTAAGTAGCAAGTCACCCCAAATTCCCATCAGTTTTGCCAATACCATGGACAGAGCATGTAGTTTTAGGAAAGGAGGAAGGTGAGGAGTGAAGCCTTCATGAACTGGACAGTTCCTCCAGTATTGTGTAATAATTCCAGGTACTTTCCATTTCAAGATTAATGATGTTGAAGAAGTAATGAAACAAGTTGGATTTAAAAGACAACTAGTGAAATCCTGATGACATGATGATTGCTAAGCTACCCCTGACTTCCCTGCAGCCTAGAGTTCTTTCCTCATCCGATAGAGCTTGATAAGGATCCAGATAAAAATAACATCTTAAAGCAGAAATAAGAGCTGAGAAATTGGTCCCCCCAAAAGTCTCCCCTGAGATGGAGTGGAGAAATCTAGATTTTATAATGTGGGGAAAAGGAGATCTGATTGCAGGATGTCAAACTAGAATGATATTGTAATACCAAGGTAAAGAGCTGTTTAAAATAAACCTAAGAGTGCAGAGATATTTTTTAAAATGCACAAAACTAAGGTTGGATATCTGAATAGAAGTAATTTTTTCCCCCTTCTTCCAAGGGTAATGAAAGTCTCAGCATGGTGGGGTGAGGGCACTGATTCAAATGTAATAAAACATGAACACACAAAAGACGGTAATGTTGTAATATCAAGAACTTAGAAAATATTGCTAGCCAATTAAAATTGAAGACCCTATTCATTTTGAACAGATAATTTAAAGTTATGAGAGCAATCGGGAGCATGAGAGCTTAAACATTTGGAAATGATGGGGTGGACAGACACAGTATCAGAACCAAAATGCATAGCCTTGATAGATAGCAGAGGTTTCATCCCTGAGATGGCTTAAATTGTCTAAGGAAGAATTAATACCTCTACGCACACAGACACACACAGATTGTCAAGCTCTTTGGAGTGAAAGGTACTTTCTATAAATATGAACACTGTTGTTACTTATGCAAGATTTAATTCATGGATAGTTTTGCAAATGGAACTAATTTTCATATAAAGATGCAATTTCATGACAGGAGCAGCCTCCAGATGAAATTTAAAACGAACATCAGCGAGGATATAACATCCCCTCTTGATGGCATCGTGTTGACACACGGCCTTTTCAGGAAGAGAGAAATCAAAGCAAGTGCCCGTCCCCAGAGGAGGTAGCAGATATCAGTGAAAGGCACACTGGTGATATAAAATGGTGTATATAAAATGGTGTATAAAATGTCATCCAGCATTGAATTCTCCCAAGTGTTCTTGTGCAGAGACAAAGGCAGGGAGGTGAAAATGTCTCAAATGGTGAGAAAACCTCTGTTTGAAATGAAAGCCAATGTCATCGCTAAAGAACAGGTACCAAAAAAAAAAAAAAAAGATGCTCTTATGTTCTTTTCTAACGGGAGACAGAGATGTTTTATGATCCCTGGGACCCAGGTGATGTCTGATTGCAGCTCTGCTGCTCGTTACATTTGTGGCCTTTAGCAAGTCACCTGAGCCCTTAGCCATGCCACCTGTAAAATGATCACCCATTTTCTTTTTTTAAACAAAACATAGTGCAATGAGATGAGAAGCTCAATAAAGATGCAAGGAAAGCAATTTTAAAAATTAAATGGGAGGACCTGCTCCAAAACCTAATGTAGCCCCTATCAAGGTCAAAGTTCCCTTTAAATCGAGCAGCCCTTCAGGTTTGTGTGGCTTGGGGGGATCAATCTGTGTAGTCAAAAGCGCACCAGTGACTAGGATCATGTCAGGTCATTTGAGACTCTCCAGCCCAAATGAGTAGGTGCCCATTTCCTGGGGATTGACTACTAGGTGCCCATTTACTGCGGGAGTTGACAAGGGTGTGGGACACACCTAAGTGACAATCAGACCTCTGCCTCTGGAGCTCCATCCAGCAAGATGTTTTCACCACGTCACCCCACAGTCCATAGGAAGTCTGGTATTGACTTCGGCAGACATTGGATCGGGCCCTGATTTATGATCTCCCAAAATACAGAGCTGCAATAGGGACAGCATTCATCTGGGCCTCTCATTGTAAAATGTTAACAATCCCTTTCAGGCTGAGTTTACTACACTGACAGGTTGGCCATTGCAGGTGTAACCCTGAGTAAGAAGTTGAAAAGTGACTTGGCATTCATTCCCTAGCAGCGGCAATTCTTTGATAGAGTCCGTTTCTTTGCTCAGCCAGAGTGTAAATGTGGGCCTTGTTAAAATGGGTGATTACATAATCTCATGCTAATTCTTGCAGTAATTCCCTCGCATGCAGCTTTCATATTTCTGCGTAATTAGAGGAAAATGTAATCCATTCCTAGAGACACATTGCTCTTGTGTTTTCTTTTCTTTAATAACGATTTTGCAATTAAGCTTCCATGGCAGGCTGCCTGGCTCAAGGACCTTTTGTCTTCTACCTGTAGGATAATAAACAGCTGGAAGACAGCACAAACAGTGATTAACACAGTGCCCCGCATTTAAATATTGTGTGGAAATTGGTGCTTGTTAGAAGAGGCCCTCCTGAAAACTCAAATTGCTGCTTTTCCCAGTCTTCTGCTATTTTTAAGTTATCATCAACAGTTCTGCCTGCCTTTTCCTCCCCTCCTGGCCACTCAGTCACAATTAGACTGCCCACATCAGAGCATATTAAGCAAATGCCAGTTGCCCTGAGTCATTAATAATCTACTTTCAGAAGTGTCAGCTTTCCAATTTAACAGGTACTCTCTCTTCTGCATCCACCACCATCTCCTCCATCCTTCCCCCCATTTCACCGCTTTGAAAGCCACAGCCACTCTACCTCCGCTAGCAAGCGAGTGATTATTTGTGAAATTCTGCTGGAATAAAATTATACCCCAGCTTGTGAGTCAGTGATACTCGCCTCTTCCCCCCCACTCCTTTTAAGCTTTTATGTTATGCTAAATTGTGTTATCTCCTGGCAGCCTGGGGCTGGAAAGAGAATTAAAAAAGGGAGACATTGATAGTGAGATTAAAGACATGGGATCTGCTAGTGGCAACTGCGTGTACATTTAGTTTAATAACAATTAACACACACAGGGCAGCATGGGAAATTGCTGCAAAGAGACCCACTTCCGTATGCTGATCAAGATGCTGACACAAATGTAATTTGCCTCCAAGCTTCTTGACAGAAAGAGAAAACCTTTCATCTGAGGAACTGAAAGTGCTTTAACAAATCTGAATTAACTTGCACCATGTCTGTGTGGGGTAGGTCAGCAGCATTAGCCTCCATTGTACTGTACGGGAAACTGAGGCACAGAGCCCTTCCACGACTGTCGTAAGATGACACAGTATTTCAGTGCTGGAGCAAAGGAACCCAGGCACCCGAATGCGAGTGTCATGCTCTAAATGATTGGCATTGGTCTTATAAAAGTGCATGTACGACACAGCTGCACATGCACTAGTCCACCTTCTTCACTGCATTGCTGTAGTTTTGCAAAGGTGTAACCAGTCATTTTGGTGTTAAACTGGAGCATTGGATTAGGCCTGTTGTTAGGCCTGGGTTCACCAATCTGTTCCACAGAAGGAAGAATGAGAAGAGAGCCACGGATATTGGATCGACTCTCAACTGTCTGTTTCTACTGCTCTGAGTGTAGCTAAATTATAAACAAAAGAAGCAGCTATTGATCGGTTTAAAATATTTCACCAGGAAAGCAGCTCATTTCCAAGTGTGCTGTCCTGGGAGGTTTGTGAACTAGACTGCAGCAATCAATCACTTAGCAGCAATAAAGACAGCTGTGAACGCCCAGAACCCACAGCAACTTCAAACACTAGCGCTCTTAGGAGTGGGCACAACCCTCTGGAAGAAGAAAACCAAGCCAGAAACTTTGTCCATTTGCTGAATGCAAAACCCTTTCAGGGATGCAAACCCCTCCTTCCACTTTCACTATGTTTCAGTTTTCACTGCAAGCCTCACAAGTCCCCACTCCCACCATGGACTAGGAGAGGATGCTTTTTGACTAGTATCGTGCTGGCACCTTGCAGCCTATATCCAGATTCTAGCATTGAGCACATATACAGAAAGGGATCATCTAAGCACTTTGAAGAATAGATGCAGAGACAACAGGTGGCTACCACAAGCAAGGATGGCATCATGGTTAATTCATTTTTGTAAAGCAGTTTCTAAGACACTCTCTCTCTCTGTGTGTCATGAAACCTGGAAGTGAACAGCAAGTAAACACGGCTGCAAAGACTGTGAGAGATCCAGCTTCTGAAACCAGCTCAACCAGAAAAATCTTGAGAAAAGGACAAGGCATCTCATGGAAAAGTCTGTCCCTAGCTCTGCTTTGCAGACCCAGAAAACTGGGCATTTCTGGGAAGGGTCTAAAGACATAGCTGCTTCTCTCCGCTGATCCCAACCAGTCTCTTGAGCTTGGATGCTCTCTCTGGAGTTTGCGGGCAGGGGCTCAGTAAGGGCTGGCTCTAGATACATTGATGACCTATAGGTTGGTTGTTCATCTCCTTTCGTGAACCTAGTACCTGCTCTTTTCCTCTTATTGAGAGGCGTTAATAGCTATTCGTCTAGGCAGATAGCTTTCTTGTGAAGGCTCTTGTTTTGAAGATGGAGACTCTTCTAGCTACTTGTGGCTTCATTTTGCAGTGAGACTTTTCCCGGCTCCATAGCAAGTTCTCTTCCCTCCTTCCACTATCCAAAGGGAATGTCCAAAGCAGTCACCTGCTCGCCCCTGTAGGTAGTCCCCTACTCACCCCTGTTGTTGGAAGAAACTTTCCTAGTTTTTGCCATCTTGACAGCCCCGGATTTTGAAGATGAGTGAATACCTCCTCGCACCGCAGCAGGACTTCATGCATAATCTCACAGAACCTAACAGAGAGAAGTAAATATTATTCCCCACTGGGCAAACTGAGGTGCTGCATTGCAACAGTGCTTGGCAAAGGTCACAAAAAGTATCACTGGGAGAAGCAGATTGCCTGATGCACAGTCCGGTGCCTCAGTCACTGGATCACATTGCTGTGTGCGGTCAAAGCACTATAAGTACCTTTGTGATATGAATCTCCAATGTAATGATGATAAGATGGTGTATCATGATGCAAACAAAAATCAGGTAACAGCCCCAGTTAGAATATACTTTCTGTTCAAGTAGGGTTTTAAAAAGCAGGGCTGGCACAGACCACCACTTTTTTTTGCATTTACTTCCTATCTATTTATTTGACCATAAGCTTGCCAATGTTTTCATATGTATGGCAGGAAAAGTTTAGTTACATAAGCATCAGACAATGTCTACACTCACTGAAGAGTCTGGTTCAAATCCTAGAAATACAGATTCAAGCTGTTCTTCAGCATATAATTTCTTATTCCATCTTTCAGATGAAGCCTAAGTAGGTCTGCTTTTCTTATTATTAGTGAAGCTGTAGCTTTGATGTCCAGGAATTATGCGAGAGGCAAGGATTTTGGAGGGGAGGGGATATTTTTTTATTAAACTTATTCTGTTCTTAATATGGCATTCTTTATGCCAGCTTCATTTTTTCAACACAATGTAACATAGCAATGAGAATTTGCTATAAGTTATAGCCGACCACAGTCTGTTCCATCTTCTGCTGGACAAATATGACTTCCTGACATTGTGGGGGACATTTGGTCTCTGCAACCACACCTCACAGGAAGAATAGGTGCTTCATACATAGCGGCAAGACCAAAAATACTTTGAAGTAAAGTGATGCCTCCATATCGGACACATTCTCCTCTGAAGTCTATTCCCAGTTCAAGGAGTATTCTGTAGGGAATTATAATCAGAGTGGACTGGAAGAGTAAAGGGGAATGAATGAGAACGTTTCTGGGCAGGGCAGCTCCATGAAGCACAGCTTCTTCCTTGGGCTTTTTCTGAAGCAGAGCTATGAACCACCCCTTTCCGCCGGGCAAGGAGCAAGTGCTCTATTTGGCCTGCAGAGACTGCATTCAGATAAGCAGCTGTGCGGGATGTGGTTTGACATCTGCAGCACCACATACTGCACTTTCAGCTGTTGTCCACGCTGCAAGGTAGCAGCGTGGGGGTGTTTTTTGACCCTGAGGTCAAGAAAACCCATGCAAAAAACAAGGGAGGCGGGAGCAGTGCACGTGTGACAGCACACGCCATCCAAAACCGGAGCTTAGTCAGCCAGAGCCACACTCCAGTTGCTGGCCAGGCTCCAAGCAGCAGGATTGCCACTGCTGGAGTCCTGGGAGACCCCCACAGGACCCCAGATAAGGCCGCTGGGGCCAGCCTCCTCTACCCTACCCTGTCAGGTGGCACAGGGTGGCACAGGCGTTCCCCAGGTACAAGTAGCAGCGGCACAAAGTGTGTCACTGCTTCTTGTCCCAGGAGAAACAAACGTCCACGCTCAAGTGGACACGGCCAGAGAACCACTCAGCCATGAAATAAAAGTCTCTGCCTCTGAGAGGTTGTCATCTTTATTGCCTGTGAGTTCCAAGACGCAGCCATAGATCAAGATAATCTGCCTCCTTGCTTGCATGCTAAATCTGTTCACTTTCCCAGTGTCAGCAAGTCCCATATCACTACCAGCCAAAAAAATGACAGCAGTTAGATCCTGGTTGCTCACTATATACTTGTGATGGGACATGTGGCTTCCACACTTCAATTCATTTGACAGGCTTGCCACTCCATGGAACCGAGCCTGAAAACCTAATACCCGAGCCTTAAAAGCCTAGGATTAAGTAGCAGTGGAAACTAAAAAAAAAAAATGATCTAAGGACCACAGTTTGATGTGGGGGGGGCTGCTGTCTATAACATCTTCCTTGAGAACAGGATTCAGTCCTGGAGAAGTTATCCTTGGATAACCTGGAGAGGGTTCAAAGAGGGGCCACTCATAAGGTTAAGGGCTTGCAGGCCAAGCCCTACAAGGAGAGACTGGGGTACCTGGACCTCTTCAGCCTCCGCAAGAGAAGGTTGAGAGGCGACCTTGTGGCTGCCGATAAGTTTATCACGGGGGCACAGAAGGAAATTGGTGAGGTTTTATTCACCAAGGCACCCTTGGGGGTTACAAGAAATAATGGCCACAAGCTAGCAGAGAGCAGATTTAGACTGGA
>JAGPOW010003364.1:10746230-10805950 GCA_030014935.1 Caiman crocodilus
ACAAGAAATAATGGCCACAAGCTAGCAGAGAGCAGATTTAGACTGGACATTAGGAAGAACTTCACAGTTCGAGTGGCCAAGGTCTGGAACGGGCTCCCAGGAGAGGTGGTGCTCTCCCCTACCCTGAGGGTCTTCAAGAGGAGGGTGGATATACATCTAGCTGGGGTCATCTAAACCCAGCACTCTTTCCTGCCTATGCAGGGGTCAGACTTGATGATCTATTGAGGTCCCTTCCAACCCTAACATCTATGAAGTCAGCAGGAGTCTTTACTCGAAGCCCCCATAGATGGACAAATGGATGATCTCCTTTTCTCCGGCACCTCCCGTGGCCAAGCTGGTTCCAAACATACTGGCACCTGTCTTTCCTTTGGATTAAACCAGCAAGGCTGAGAGAGGGACGCTGATGGGCATCTCAGTGCGTCCATATACAGTGCCCAGGTTTTTGCACCCTGGAGAGGTCACTCCAGCATCACTTGAAAATAAAGCGAGCTGATACCTCTCTCCACATCATCCTATCCTCTCACGAGACAGACAGATGCCTACTACTACTACTGGTGCTAATACTGTGATTGTCAGTAAGCGCTGAATCATGCCCCAGTAGAAAAATCTATTTGCATATAAAGGAAGTTAAAAATAATAATATCAAGAAATGGGTGTGCTGCATTATGAAAAACCTGTAGTCTGAAATATCCCCAAAAGCCAAGAAATATGACATGTTTGTGGATTGTATATTAACAAACGATCCTGAGCTATATTAGGAGCATGTATTTAGATACCATTAACAAGAATAATTTACTCTCCAGAGCACCCTTTCAGGAAACAGTAGGAGCTAAGTAAACGCAATATATCACTTGGAGGCAGGAACAATTCTCATTGTTTTCTTTCCTAAAAATATTTCCTTCCTTAGAACTGTGTCACCACATGGTCTATAAGGAAGCAAAATAAGAGGATTAGATAAGATTAAAAAAACATCAGCAAACTTTGGGAGCTGGGCCAAACCAGCAATATGCATGAGTTACCTAATTAGGATAAATTATTTGTCATCTCATCCAATGGGAAAACACAAGGGAAAAAACTCTCCACATGCTCTTCAAGTTCATAAAAGCCCCATTGAAATGGTGTCAATGAGGGGTAAGAAATGAAGTATCTAACTTGTGTTTAATAAATTCTTCCTTCTTGTATCATGTTGATTCCTCCTCACCAGTTTCTTACAGAAACTAAGCAGCAAACACTACGTATTATATGAAATATGGCATTTGCAAAGAGCCAGAATAATATTATATTATACTTCTTTTAGGTTAAAGAAACATCAGTAAAAGAATGTAAATAAAGTCCCCAGAAAGAAAAAAGCATGCTTGCAGCCTTGGGCGTTGCTGTGGGTGGCTAGGGGCTGATTTGCTTATTCCACTGATTTGCAACCAGCGTGTGTGAGATCCTTTCCAGGATGTTGCACAGTATTAGCACTATTAGATATGCAAACACTTGCATGTGATTCACAAGAGAAACCTAGATATTTCTACATTGTCAACCTGTTATGGTCTTTCTGAGTTCTGTGCAATGGAAGAATTGCTTTAATACTTTTCTGTAGTCAAAAAATGAGTAAAAGTTAAGAGCTCTTGTCCAAGGGATGGACATAACTTTACATGAAGCACTGAATGCACTATCAAGGTGCTCAGGAAGGCTAGACTTTGTTTCACGACTCTGCAAAAAAAGAGATGAACTTGAATGACTACATGACTAATGAAACAACATCTTTGGATTATTTGTGCCCATTCCATTGTGTGTTTATATATAATAGATGAGATAGCAAATTAATGTGCATTCCAGTGACGTTATATTTGCTTTTACTTCAATCTGAAACTGAATAATATAGCCCTACCTAGGCCCCTAGCATATTACTAAAACTTATCATTTCTGTTTAATTAAAGAGATAAATCCATATGTTATTATATGTGATGATGCAACACACTATCTGCACCCCCTTTTCAAAATCCTAGATCCTCTCATGAGGCCAACACATTATGAGTCATGTGAACACTCAGAATAAAGACTTTTGTGGGACTTCGTTAGTGCATAGGCTTTGTGTATATCACATGGGTAAAATCCATTGGTAAAAAATTGGCCTAGGTTACCATGTATATCAACATAAGAAAAGTCTTCACTTGTAGAGCTGAATTAAGGGGTGATCAAACAGGGTGACCAACACCAGCTACGTTGGGCTTAGCTTGTATGAGTCATGCATGCTGAAGGTGAGAAGGGAAAGGCCCATGTCATAGCCTTTGCCCATGGCTCTCCTGAGCCTATCACCAGCTCTAGTTTAATTGAGGAGAGACTGTCCCTTTCACTAACCTCTCTCCTCCTACTACATACCCTCCAAGATGCACCTGCCTTGAGCAGGAGGCTGGACTAGATGACCTCATGAGGTCCATTCCCACCCCGCTTTCCCATAATCCTAAATAAGATGAAGCACTGAGCATACTTTATATCTGTACGGGCTTAGGACATGCACAATTACATTGTCAAACTCAAGGTCATTGTAGCATGATTAGCATGATAAAGCAGCATAAAGGAAGCTGATATAACAATTCCTTTTTATCTCCTACAACTTCCCAGCAAATTGATTTTATTTCTAAATTTGGAGATAAAAATAAAAATGCTTGGGACAATGTATTACAATTTTAAAATGAGGAAAGGCTCATGCTATAATACTGCTATCACTCCTGAGGCTGCAGGGAGACATCCTGGCGATGTAGAAAGCCCAGTAAAACTGGAGTCAATCAAGTATAGGTGCAGACAGAAGTAATAATTTTTGCCCAATCTGGCTCCTGAAAGCACTCTACAGCCATGCTCAAACACAAGTGCATGGCTGAAGAGCACTTTAAAAGGTATCGATCCCACAATAACCTGAATTCTCATTGCATGAGAGTTTAAATGAAGGTGCTTCAAAGCAGACTACCTTCATTAACTTCTGTCTGCACGTGCCAGAAGCAGGGGTCTGCGGATGCAGCCCAGTCCTGCTCCCAGTGCTATTTTCAGATTAGGAGGAGAAGGGAGTGGAGGGAGCTCCTTCTGGTGATTGTCCAGCTGGCACTGGAGGGTGCGGTGGGTGGACTGGAGCCCCTCCAAGGCGGGGGGTTTCAATCTACCCCCTCCTCCAGCATGGCTGGGGAAACCCCAGAATGGACCTCCTTCCCCTGCCTTCTCCCCCTTCCATCCTCAGACAGAACAGGAGCTGGGGAAGGGTGGGGGCAGAGCTAGGGGAAGAGGCTGCAAAGATGTAGCCTCTGTCCCTGGATCTTGGAGCTCTGTTCTCCTACCATCCCAACCCAACAGCTAGCATCTATCGGGTTGGGAGGATCGATCTAACCCATGGCATTTTCTGTGAAGCACCATAAGTTAGACCTGGGAGCTGCACTTCTGTCTGTGCTTTAGGTCATGCAAAATTCCTTGGACCTGCACAGGGATCACATTGCACATTGTTACAAATGAATCCCAAAGGAGTATCAACCACCTAATTAGTACAAACAGATCTAGCGATTGCTTGCTTTCTTAGACCCTCTTAGACTCTGTTTTACTTTCACTTACTCTTTTCACAGCTGAGTCTAGGCCAGATATGTCCAAATTGAGACACATTCCTACTGTGTTCCTAGGATGTAGCTTGCGGGAATCCACATCCCAAGTCAAAGCACCAGTTTTTTAATTGTAACTTCATATGACCCTACATATAGAGATTCCTCCAACAGAGTTTGATCCTGCCAAGGGCCACAAAATGGTAGAGAGGTGCCAGGCAGCCTCCATTCAAACCCAGCACCACCTCCTCCTTCCAACCCCTTCATTCACTAATGGAAAGCCTTCATCAGTTTCTGCATCTTGGAAATCCCCACTATAAAACCAAGCACAGCCAAAAAATTGAGATGGCTTAGGGCTGGACTTACTTTCTCGAAGGCATTCTGCTAGGTGCAAGAGAAGGCTGACTTCAACCCATCCGTGGCTTTGTCTTCTTTCATTTCCCTGTAGTTGACTCCCCCCACCCCCCCAAAAACAGCTGCCTCATTAATTTGGCATGACAGGAGGATCAGAAACAGTTCCAACAGCATGTAAGTGAAAGACAAGTTGGAAAAAAATGGGATTTCAGGGTGACTGGAGGCTTAATTGAACTGCAGGGGCAGGCTAGAGCCCTGGGATGTGCTTTGAGCCAGAGATAAGATTACAAATCCAGTGTCACAGAATTCCATGTATGGCTCTAGAGCATCCATTAGTTTATTCCTTTAGAAATATTGGGGGTAACTCAGACTGCACAATACTCAGAGAAGACGGTGTATCTTCAAAATACTGTGCTCACATTAACTGCACTGATAAAGCTCACTAAGCACAACACATCACCCTACAATCTTTGTCGTTTGCCAGTGAACTCAGGTTCAGCAATATATTTGAAGGCACTAAACTTCCTTTACTTAAATAAAGTGGGGTGAGGGGTGGGAGGGAATCTGCGCCAGATGGAAGTAAACGCTGCTTCTTTTTCATTAGCCAAATCACAGATGAGTTATGATCCAGATCTCCCTTGAGTACCTTCATTAGCCAAATCTGGGAAATAACCATAAGGGTTAAGGAGTAAAGGACAAATGGGAAAAAAACGTTCCAGCAAATTACACATGTATTTCTTTGCCCTTAATTGTATCTGAAGTAAATGAAAAACCTATTTTGATCCAAATAACTAGACCCCTTAATCTCCAGAGGACTGTGGGGTTTGAAAAACAGGAACCAGAAGGGAATGCTACTTTTGCTGCTGAACAAACAGATGACTCAAAGTCCCATTTTCCATGCAATAACGACCTTGGATGTTTTTACTCCAGTAATTCCATTGACGCCAGCCATTGACTGCACCTAGTAGTAAGTGGCTCAAATAATGTACTCTGCCTCCTTTATGCCACACATTTGGCACAAAAGATACGTAGTCAGGGCTACTAGTTGTGGGTTTACCCTACTGTAGATCCCCAGTGACCCAACAGTAAGTCCTTTAAGGCTTTGACTTATATTTAACTTGCTCTTAGTTATGTTAATAGTTCTAGCTTACTGCACAGCTGCCCTAGGTTTGGCTGCCACTGAGATATGCCCCTCTTGAGCAACACCGTGGCTTTCTTGGTTGTAACCAAAGATCTGGGACTAATGTATGAAGGATGGGACCTTCTGTTAGCAACTGATGGCTCCTTCTTCATAATTAGGGCTATTTAAATTTCCCTCCATCTTTGATCACTACAATATGGAAACAGAGGTTTGACAGGCTAGACTGTCAGGGAGTCCCAGAGCCAAAAGCAATATGCATATTTTATAAAGTAATATGAATGGCAAGCTAAAATAAGGACTAAACTGACCTGAACCTTCACTCAAATAAAATTGCATGAATAATTGATTCCTCACTTCCATAGCTGAGGCAAAATAAATAAATAAATAGATGAATGAATGAATGAATGAATAAATAAATGAATAAAAGTGTCAGGAACAAGATTTCATTGGGGCAGACCTGTAACGAATTCTTTTTCCCAGCATAATGACATGAAGAAGGGGAAATTCTTCAACAACCCCCCCCCACTAATTAGGATGTGCAAGAAGTTCTAGCCATATTCAGAGCTAAAGAAGAGGTGAGATTTGAGCCAGGAGCCATCCCCATTTCTCAAATGATCACACCTTAACCATTGGTCTGTTCATCATGTTTGTGTGTCATTTTGTATACAGTGCACAATTAATGTTGTACAGCTATAAGTCCCAGGATTTTCCTCCTGGTTGACTGGAGCCTTGCTAATAACCAATATGGCTTATCTATGTCTGTTCATGTGCATTGCCCTTCTGTTCTCGCCTGCCATGACTTTGGTTTAACTTATTTGAGCAGAAAGCTCCCAATGGGTCTAGATTGCTCATGTGAGAGCAGTGGTTGTCTTCTCGGGGCACCTACCTCCCCTTATCCCACCCTTTCACCAACCAGATGTTTCTGAAACAAGCAAAATGAGAGTTCTCAAAATGAAACAAAAGTTCTTTCCTAGAAACTCAAGGTCAATAATTATAAATGATCAGTCCAATTCTTAGTAATATAACAAACTTATAATTGAGAACATAACTTATTTGGAACGTCAGCATTCCTTATCTCACAGCTAGTTGTTCTCTCGTTCAGGAGACTCACTCCAGATCCTGGAATTATTCTCTGGTTCTCCTCTACCTGGGGATCTGGCTCTCTATTACTGGACACTCCTCTGACTGTCCCGATGTCCAACACTTTTCTTCTGCCCGCTCTGTGGGGCTGGCTTCCCATGCTTAGCCAACATCTTCTTTCAAACCAGAGATCTTCACTTCACTGGCTCTCCTCAGTGAGCTGACTCTGTCCTGGTTGCCAGTTCTCCCTGACATGCAGGCTTCTCCCAGTACACTGGCTCTCCCCAGCATGCCAGCTCCCAGTCTGCTGCTGGCTCTCCCCGGCATGCAGGCTTTTTCTGGCATGCTTGCTTTCCTCAGCTTGCCTGCTCTCCTCTGGATGCCAGTCCTCCCTGGTATACCAGCTTTTTCCTGGATGCCTGTTTTCCCTGGCATACCGTTCTCCTCCCAAAACCAGTCCTCCCCAGCACACTGGCTATCAACTGGCTACCAGCTTTCTCCTGGAGCCAGCTTGGGGCTTCTGGTTATACTGGAAGAGGCCATATGCCCACCCACCTGTACCCAGAACATGGTCTTAAAGCATGCTAGGGCCATGCATAATTTGGCCGCTGCTCCTTTGGTGCTGCCAGGATGTTTGTCCCATGGTAGGCCGCTTTATTGGACTGTCCTGGACCACCTACTTTTCTTCCAGGGTCCGGCGCTGCTTCCCCATTAGTCCCCCATCCCATGCTCTTCAGGACAGTGGGAGACATACTCTCTCACATTTTTTTGCAAAACATTCAAAAGTTCTTGGATTCGTCCCAATGCAGGATGGGATCATATCTGAAATCTTGAAAATTTGCATACAATGCAGGAAAATATATGTCTTCCTTTCCGACCTTTCCAGGCTCTGACTTTGCCTTTCCTGTTTGGACTGAACCCATACTCCCTGAAAAAAGTTTTACCTAAAAAAACCTATTCTTATGACACATCCCATGCATTCCAGTGGAGAGAAGCATTGAATTCTACCCACACTGCTCATCCATGCCAGAGACTTTGAGGTTCAATTATAACTAAAATGAATACTATGTGGACCAGCTTGTCAAACTATTTCACCCTTAACTCTTGACATACTGAAGTTTGAGTCAAAATAGACCTCGTTCTGTTTGTGACAGTTAACTCTTCACAGAGGTCACAATGAATGCAGTATTAAATAATGCAGGCACGACAACCCTGACTTAATAAAACTCACGTGGCATTTTGTGTTTGAATTGATTTTCTTCTCGAGGGCTACTTTAGCTTGCAAATCAAAAGTGCCTTGTGTTGGCTTCTTCTGAAGGATGCTGCTATTGCCTGGGCTTCCTTCAAAAACAGAGATGGATGGAACAAGGTTTGTGCTGGGTCAGTGTCTAATGGCCTTCTCTCAGAAGCTTGAATTATTCATAAGTGCCAGCGCATTTCATGTTTTTTGATTAGCATATGCAATGGAGGGAAAGGTGCAGCTGAGATGCTAGACTATTTTCTTGAACAAGTTTGCATGGGAAAAGACAGTTTGCTTTTTTAATGGAAAATGGTTACTTTGGAGCAAGGTATATTCTTTCTGAATGTCAGATCTTTTCTGGACTAAGGAGATTGACTTTGAGCCATGCAGATGAAATGTGCAGTCTATTAAAATATCTTCCCACTTATCTTGCATATTTTATCCAAGGTGTGCTTTTGAATAAGCTACAATTAAATCTGATGAGTACAATAATACCCGCTTCTACCCGTGTTTTTACAGACATGTTTTTCAAGTTGTAAAATTAAGTCAGTACCAGGGCTGGGAAGAAAAACAGTGTTGAAAACTCAGACCATGCCTTCTATTCCACTAAACAACGCTTTCATTTAAACAGGCTATAGATTCTCTGTCACCTGGTTCTCATAGTGCCTGCATTGTAATAGAAAGGTGAAAGGAGGGTCTTCCACCTAAGCCCTTGAATGATATGAGTGTCTGCATTGTTTTTGCCAACTCTGCTACGGATTTCTTTTTCTGCCTTTGAGGGAGACTTGTAAACATTTTTGTGCTTCAGCTTCTTATAAAATGAAGATAATAGGTAAAATTAGAAAAAACACTTGGAAATCAACAGACAGAAGGACCTTGCTGTCAGAAAAAGCACTAGAAAACATGCTTGCTTCATTGAAAGGTTTTCCATATATAAGTGGAGATGAACTTTCTCTTTCCTCCTGTATCTCTTCTTATGAGAACCTCCATTGTATAGTAGTGACAGTAAAGCTGGAGTTTCATTCCAGTGGGATGAGCCTAGGGTATATCAGTTTGATCTGAATATAAAAATAAATCATGTGCAAAGAATACCAGTAGTTCAGCTGGAAAAAAAAAAAAATCAGAAATCTCAAAATTATCTGCCACCTGGTATTGATGGAAGGCAGTAGATTGAGATTCATTTTACCTAATGGGGCCTTCCTGTTGAGGATAGAGGGTCTGATTTCCCATGGCTTTGCACATTTATACCTTGGACAAAGTGGGTACAAAGGATCTCTAGAACTTGGGATACCCGAGTTGGCCGTGATCTGCTCCCACATACACTGGTGTAAACAACTACACCAGGAGTAAAGCAATGGAGAGTCAGACCTCTTCTGTTTCATCGAGAAATCAAGAGTGCCTGGACTGAAATCCAAGGGAATAAGAGCATGCAGCCCTTTGCAATAGAGGATCAGCACTTTGCAGGATCAGTGCCAGATATGCTATTGGGCCTAAAGGCGGGGGGAAGGGGAGAAGGTCCTATTCATGTGCAATTCCCCCACACACACTGGGTGTATACTGCAGTGGGGGGGTTGTGTTTGTGTGTTCTTTTATATGTAGGCAAGATGGCCCCTGAGTATTGGCCATGTGCTCAGCACATGGCAAGCTGAGGTCTGTATCTGGGGAACTGTGTAAAACCCTCTGGCTTCATTGGCCGGGGGTAGCAGAGGATTCTTCAAACCGATTGGTTGGGAGAGGAACTGGGTGGACCGCAAAGGAGTATAAGGGGAGCTAGATGGGTCTGGGGAGAGAAGATGCTAGCAGATGCTGAAAAGTAAAGTCTCCTCCAAAGGAGAAACTGTGCAGATAGCAAAAAAGGAAGGTCAGATAGAGGGAAGAGAGAGACAGAATTGTCCCAAAGTCTGGGAACTCCTCTCTCCTCCTTTTCTTCCCCTTCTTTGCTTTGTTGAGGTTATAAGGGATAAATACTGTGGAAAGAGTATTGGTTCCTTGGGTTTGCTGGCCAGGATTTAGGCCTGGGAGCCTAAACAGGGTTGGAACCTGAGTGTTTCTAATCCTGCCAGTTTTAGGCTGGCTGTAACCATTAATCAGCCTGGTTCCTTTGGAGTTTTCTTGCAGTTTCCTTTCAGCAGGCCACATAATCTAGCCCAGACGTGTGGGGTGTGTGCATGCTGTCTGGAGGCCCCTTGCGCTGCCGTAGGACCCACGCTCTCAAGCAGCGCAACCTATAGACTATGCTGTGTAGTTAGTTGTGTTTTTTATTGCATTTGGTAGGTTTTCCTGTTTTCTGTATTAAATCTGTTTGGTTGGGTTTTTTTTACACTGCTTGCCAGGAGAGGGGTGGCTGTTATTTATGCAGGGCACCCTAATAATTAATTTACTGCTCCCAGATTTCTGGGTGGGGGCTGGAGCCACAGGTGTAAATTGATGAGGTACCCCAAACTGTGAACCCAGCCCTTGTGCTGACCTGCTCCCAGAAGCAGGGTTACACACGAACGATTATGGGCTCTTGCAATTTGAGCAGCGGCTGTGCAATGCTCCTGAAAATCAGAACCTCATACCACTGAATGGGTTTACCCATCACAGCTAGGCAGTTTCTGTCTGATGCAACATGATAAAAGACCTGATGTGATACAATGCAGATGGTATCAGTGTGGTTTGTCAGAGATAACGCTTGGATCCTATCTTCTTTTTTCTTTCTTTCTTTCTTTCTTTTTTTTTTTTTGCTCAGGTCTTACCCAGTGCTATGTTAACGCCAAACTCATTTTAAAAAGAGGCAGAGAGTGGGGAAAAGAAAACAGTAATGGCTAAAACAAAATCAATGTTTAATGCTATTAATTATAACAATGACATTTTGTAATTGGAAAAAAAGCAAATTACTGAAGGCCGAAGAAGGACTTATGATCTGTTCTGATGATCAACATTGAATTTTTAAATGATGGATCAATTATGCATGTTACTGCAGCAAATTCAAATAGGTTTCTGCAGGGCTGAATCTTCCCAGCTGAGGCCTAAATTACTTAGGATATTTCGATCCCTTACAAATGGTATACAGTATATTTTGCACTATTAACAGTGAACTAAGCAGTAAGGAGCTTTATAGTTGCAAGGCCATAAGTATTCTTCTAGCATTAGGACAGTTGAACAAGTGAAAAATACAGCAGGCGCAGATTACAATACCAATCACAAACCACGATAACGAGCAGATGAAAAATATGATTTTAAAAAGTGATTTTGGTCACAGCAGTTATCTGACCGAAGACCCAGACCAAAGCACTAGCAGAATAAAAACGGAAAGGACCTGGAGTTTTAATGCTCCAACCTCAATAATTCTGTATAGCTGATATAAATTATCTGCAGTTTCCAAATCAATTCCAGATTTCATTTCAAATTACTAAAGGTAAAAATTCTCTCAAACACCCAAATGATTTGGATGACTCAGTGCCATTTTCAAAAGCTCCGAAATCTCTTCTTAAAATGAGAACTAGGTGCTATTTTCCCTGATTCATTTCTATTACCTAGAATACATTTAAGAAAAAAGGCTATAATGGGGTATCAAAATCATAACCATAGGTCCAAGCTGCCAAAACACGAGAAAAAATTGGATGTAGGCTCAAAAAAAGTTAGTGGCTTAGACTATACAGAGTAATCATAAAGACCTGGTTTTCCCTAACTCTGACCATGGAGCACCCCAACACCTCCTGATATTAGGACAAGAGGTGTAGGTTGTCTAAAGCCGCCGATGGGATGACACTTGGGAAACCTCAGTAACCTCATTCGTGCTGAGCTAAGCTCCTTTACAGCAGTGGTTCCCAACCTTTTTTGTACCAGCACCTATTTGTATGCATCACTGGCCAGTCCCAAACCAGTGCCGCTCACTCCCAACCTGCTGTCCCCCACCTCCAGGCCCCAGCCCCCCCCATGTGTGGGGCGGGGGGTAGATGTGTGCAGGGCATGTTGCCCCAAGTAGCCCCTCACAGGCTTGAAGTCTGCCAGCCTGCCAGGGAACAGCCATGGTTTCCCACGGTTTTCTCCTTTAGAGGAGAATCTATTTTTCAAGGTTTTTTATGACCCTTTCATATATTCTTGTGACCCGCTTTTGGGTTGCGAAACACTGCTTTATAGCACCTGAGCAAGGCAAAGGGACCTCATATGGGCTCTCAACCCATGAGCCGCGTACAAGACTGCTATTCTAGTAGCAGCAGAAGACTCTGAAAGGAAGGTAACAAACACCTCTCTCCTGCCACCTTCCCCAGCAGCAGCCAGAGATAGTGCTGATAACTCACATGTATCAATTCCTCTACCTGCCTTATTCTTCTTCTGTCTCTTAGGAGGCATTTGGAAGAGCTGTGGGACAAGGAGTGACTTATATCTCCTTGAAACTTCATATATTTAATCCATAATTGTGAGAAAAATCGCTCTGAGATGGGCTGTAATGTGATGATAATCTTCCCATATCCACTCAGAAGGTGGTCTTGGATCCTGCTTGAGGAACAATATTGCAAAATCTTACATGTGACTGGAGTAGCTATCAGGCCCTGCACACAGCCTCAGAGGTATGGAAATCATTAGCCAGACCGCAATGACAGAAGCCTAGAAAGGGTTAATAGAGGGACCAACTACCTCCACAATCCCAGCAGGCATTGGTGAGGTTGCATCCCACGCAGGAGGGGGACCCGGGTCGGGATGATGAAGGCTGCCTTGGAGAGACTTCAGCGCTACAGTGGGGGAAAGCTGCAGGAGGAATAGAGGGGTAAAAGAGGCCAGGGAATACAGCAGGCATGATGCAGCCCTAGAAAGTGCTCAGGGCTCATAAGGAGCAGCCTTCAGCTGCTTAAAGGCCAAGGTCTCTTGAGCCCAAGGGAGGATGGGGACTTGATGCCTCTACCTCCCACCTCCTGCTATGGGGAAAGTGGTAGCCCTGAAGGTTAAGGGCCAAGGACCACTGAAGTGAAGCAAGGCCTGGCATGTGGCCCTTGGAATCAGGGTCTGAACTTTGCCTTCCCTTGGGAGGGGCAAAATCTAAACTGCACGGACAGAAAGGGGCGACGGACTGGCACGGCAGACCGCAGAATGCGACAGGCCATCAAGCCTGTGCCGAGGGGTCTACTTCTACGAAGCGGCTCATCGGCTTTATGCAGAGCCTCTGGATGGAAGGGGATTTCACCCAGGATCTGCAGCTACACACAATATTGCATTACGGAGTCTCCTTAAACCTGTTGCTAAAGTCTAAAGAAAATCAGGAGCAGGCTCTTCTAGCGGCAGGAGGCACAACGCAGCCAGCAGAAGAGCAGGTCCAAAAGACTTTGGCTAGGCTAGGGAAGAACACTTCAAAACCAGATAAATCTGTCAAAGAGGCTTGTCTAGACCTAGCAGGCTTTACTTGGGCTTGAGCTAGAGTTTTAGAACATGCTGATATGATGGGAGAGGGGTTTCATACACAAAAGTTGTATTGAGAAGATGTTACATGGTTCAGTGGAATTAGAAGACCATACAAGACCCTACGCGTGGTAGCTATGCAAGGTGTGGTACGTTAAAGCAATCTAGACCATGCAGTTAGCCAGGCAGTCTACATTTGCTCAGGGCAAAGTGTGACATTTCCACATAAGGCTATGGTAAGAGAGGAAAGGTCCTGCACATAGCAACTGCCTTACTACAGAGTTGTAAGACTGGAAAGACAATGACTTCAGCATCTGGTACACAATTGCCGGGTTGGAAATATCCAGCAGCATTAGCAGTCTTTCAAGAGCCTATAGTATTAGTGGCAGGCCGGGGGGGTCTTTTTATCCTAGCCAAGAGAAGCCAGGAAACAAAGAGAGTTTCTTTGAAATGCCTTCTCAGACAGAATGAGGTGGTGGCTGGTGACACAGGAACAGGCATCTGTCCTTCAAGATGGGTGAATTTTACAAATAGAAACCGTAAGAAAGTCCTTAAAATGGACAGCGAGCCCTAGCAGAATCTATGAGGACCCAGGTCATAATTTGGTAAACTCTGTCCCACTGCTATGTCCATTCATTGAATCATCCTTTCTGTCCCAACCACCCCAAATCTCTCTTACCAGCCATGCTGCTCAGAACAAAGGAATCCCCCTTATTTTGAATTGAGGTGGTGACTCTTCTACTATATTTACTGCTAAATTGCTTCAGTGCACAAAACTGGGAGACTTGCTTTACGGAAGACAAACTATTTGTTCCAAAGAGGTTAATAGCCCACCGATCCCAAAATGTGGAAAAGCATTCATTAAGGTCTAAGTTTCATGTTACATCTAGCAATGATACTGCGCTCCAAGATCTTCAGATGGAAGACAGTACAGAAGTGGAAATGTCAAGGAGTTCATTCTCCCAGCACCTTCATGAAATGGATTATCTTCATTTTGGAGGTTAATGGAAAAAAAAAAAAGAACAGGCACGGAGTAATTTGTCCAGGGTCTCGCACTGAAAGCGTGTAGAAGATCTGAGGACAAACTCCTGATCTCCAGGCTCTGTAATGAGATTCATGAGAGAAAGACCATTGATTCTTTCTAACACATAACGTAGTAGCTGCTGTATCGTCCATATAACCCCAGAGATGAGCGCTCATTAACTATTCATTTTGATACTTTCTAAGTTTCACTTTAACATCCCTGGAGTTCACTTTTTATGCACGAGACTGCTTCATGAATAGATACAAAGGATTTAGGCTCATCATGTGACATGCATTTTCTCTTTTCCTCTCCGCTTTTCATACATTTCTAATCCTCCTCCCTCAGTTCTGCTCAGCGCATGTAGAAATCATCCAGATATTGGCAGTTTACAAGTTTAGTGACTCTGAAGAAAATGAAGAAAACCACTTAGGCACACAAGCTTAAGTTCCTTTAAATTTAGTGAAACCTAAGTACCTTTGCTGGAACTTGTATCCACTCTTGTAAATCCAAGACCTGTGGCCTGCTGAGCTGGTAAGAGCTAAATCCGTCTAGCCTGGGAATGCAAAATAGCAATTTGCTTTGCACATTTTCTCATTTGCTTTTACAAACTGAAAATAAAAAGGAAAATCTTACTATGTAAACAGAGAACACAGGTTTGAATGCTTTTATGTATCTGGTGTGATGCCATATGCTAACAGAGAATTTTGGCAGTAAAAAGTACACAGGTCAACCCATATACATGTCCACTTCCTAAAATATTTACTACTCTCACATCTTCCTGTTCTTCTTCAATATTCCAGATGTTGTTCCATTTCCCCCCCCTTCTACTTGGCTTGGAAACATTGCCTTAGTAATTTCACATAGATGTAAATTCTCTGCTAGGAGGAAGAATTCAAACTATGTTTAAGGGACTCAAAGTATAATGAAAATGCATGCATTTATTTCAAAATAACAATGGATGAAACTTTTCTCATTCCAAAAATGCATAAGTAAGAATGGAAATAAAAGAAAAAAATTAATGGGATAAGACGAACTAGCCAAGGGGGGGGGAGGTGGGGGGAGCATGAAACAGATCTGACATGGGCATGGGTAACAAAGTCAAAATGTCAAAGAGGCTCACCGAGAGAGATGAAAATGCAGGAAGAATGGGTGCATTTGTTGGGTTATGAAAGACCGAGGGAATGAGGAACTTGTCAGTATGGCAGGGAAACCCCAGAAAGAAATAGATGCTTCAAGAAGACCAGAATTTCTCATGGGAAGACATGAAAATATCTTTCTACAGGCAGCGATGGGACCCATAATCACAGAATGGGCAAAGAATCAGCAAAGACTTTTCACAAAGGTCTGAAATGACACTTCAATCATAATAATACTACTCCACTTGGTCACAGCCAGGGAGCTCTGGGAGGAAATTCATACAAAACCTGCCTATTAATAGCACCACCATAGTCAACAGATGGTAACAGGAGAAAACTCGGCATCCGGATAATAATGTGTCTACTACAGAGGGACATTACCCTTCCCTACCCCAAAGGTTAGGGAACTTCAGTATTATATTCCTTAGCAAGGCCCCATTTCTGCTACTGTATCCGCACAGTAAACCCCATTGACAGCAAAGGGACTGGTCCTGTAGCCAGAGCTGCAAGATCAGGGCTTATATTTGCAAGACAGGGAACAAGACTGGTCACAGCGATGAACCCGGTAGGTTCCGACCCTGAATCTGAGAAGGCACCTGATGAAACTGAGCCTGAAGGAATGAGTTTGGAGTTAGCGTTGGAGGCAATACTGAAAAGGCTAAGAAGAATTTTAAAACCTCACAGCTATCAGGTAGATCACTCTCACTACAGACAGTCTTCCTGGTATATTTGCAGAGCTTGACAAGTCTCTTAAAGAAGGGGAGTGAGGATTACAGCGAGGCATGGAGCTTGTTTGGCAGGATCATTAAAGAGGTACCTGTTCCCCCTGGTAATGCAAACCTCAAAGATTGACAGAAGAAGAGAGAGATTGAGGGAGCATGCAATGTGAAGGGAAAGAAAAACTGACCAAAAGGAAGGTTTATTATGGTTGCATGGGAAGTTTGATTTCTTGCTTTGATTGCCCCAGCTGAAGGATGTCTGAGTGTGGGGGCTTTTATATTTGTTATCGGGCTCTGCCTCTATGAATTGCAGATTATTGCTTGTACGCCGTTAGCATACGGCAAATATCTCAGTACAACAGCAAACCTGTAACATACTCTATTCTTTATGCATGGGGCAGGGATTTTCATTTCATATATTATTCACAGCACAGCTTGCTGCAGTGATTCCAGGAAGACCTCAGAAGTGTCTTGTTTTACACTCTCAAATAGGAGCAAAATATAATTTCCCATACAGGGAGTCCAAAACCTGGAAAGTTGAAAAATGCCTCCTCTTAACCACCTTCTCCCATCCTCCAAACACACACAGACAGCATACTATCTTTATTAGAGTCAACTCCAATATATGTTGGCAATAGAGACCCCATAAAATGACTCTAAGATAATTCATGTAAGCCAAGCATTCGGAAACCTAACTGCAGTGCACAGAATGCCTCAACAAAGAATAAGCACTCTTGAAAACTAATTATTATTAGACCAGGGTTCAGTCTATGTTCAAAAGATACAATGAGAAAGCTGTATACCTTAGGGGGATTAAATGCCATGCACTAAAATGACTCTGTTGGTGAGATTCGTCTTGAAACTTGTCTGTGTATTCATGCCCCTCACAATAAGGCGCCAGCAGTCACAATTTTGTCATTTGTGTTGATGACTAACTGTAGTAATAGCTCCCCATTTGCCTCATTTGCCCATCCAGTACTAAAAATCTGACTGTTTATAATATGACAAATATTTGTATTATTTGTGTTACAATGGCACTTGGAAGTAAAATCCAGGCCCCATTAGGCTAGACATTGTATAGGTACATACAGCAAAAAAAATGCTCCAAAGACCTTTCTGCTTCTACAAACAAGACGTGAGTCCCGTTTTATACTCAGGGAACGGAGGTAAAATTATTTGCTCAAGATCACACAGCACAGTTTGCACCATTAGTAGCAACTTTAGCAGAAGTGCAGAAAAAAAGGAAAGAGCTCTGGATTACTGTGCAGCTGTAATGACATGCATGTCATAAAGTATTATACAATCACTCTTTCCAGTCACTTCATTGGGTATTGTGCACATTCCTGGCACTTAAATATTACTGCACTGTGAATTACAACAAAATACTCCTAAAATCAGGTTTTTTTAATCAAAAGTCCAAGCTGAAAAGCTGACATGTCTAAGTGTAAATAGAAATTGGTAAGAGCAGGAGGCAAGAGGACAGCTATTAATAAATCAAATCCCTCCATATTACAGGAGCACATCAAAGCTCCAAGATCACAGCTCTGTTGTATGATGTACAGAGCTCTTTGGGGCCCATGGTACTTCCAATCTAAATAGGCAACGTGGTGGAAAGATGAGGGGTGAAGGAGAGTCACAGAAAGGCCACTCCTCAGGTCTACTGCATCCTCACAGAATAGATGATCCAAGTCTCCCGACTTCAAGCCCAGAATCACTTCCAACAGAGCACAGCGCTTCTGCTGAACTAAAGCAGACTGGGAGCTTAATTAAGCATTGGTGGCAAGTCGACCGCCATCCTTCTTGTTAATTTGCAAGCCATGAGTTACTACAGACCCTGCTCAGCAAATGCAGCACCCCTGAAGTGCGCAAAACAACCACACGCACCGCTGGCCACTACAACCTGAATTAATGAGAGAAGTAAAATTGAACTGGACCCTACGGTCTTCTCTCTCTCTCCTCCCCCCTCCTCCTTTTCAGAAAACACCCTGGGGTTCTTTGACTTACACCTGGAGATGATGATTCAAAAGATTGCCTCTTTCCATATCTCAGTTGCATTTCTAACAGCAGGGCATGTCCTGCCGTAGCGTATTGCAGTGTGATGTTAGCTGGCTAAAATGCTTCTCAAGGCATCTGAACACTTTGGTCTGGAGAGAGGTATACCAAACTGCTTTGAAGTGAGACCTATCACTAGCAGAGCTCATCTCTCTCAAATGCAAAAAGTGGGGCATACCCTTGGGATCAGACGGTGGAAAACAAACCACTTTCTGAAACCTGGAAACGAGGCTCCCAAAGTCAGGCTGCAGAGAATTCATATAACTTTGATTAAAAAGAAGATATCTAATAAGGCTGCTGATGAAAAAGAATGACCAATTTCCTACCAAAGTTGAGCACATCCTCTCAAACATAAAATTTTTATTATCTCAGCAGCGACAGATTGATTCACCGTTCAAGACGTGGCATTCCTATTTGAAATTAGGAATGTGGCATTAAAAGTTTGCAAGCTGATTAACATAATTACAGCTCAATCCATCTTGATTGCTTTAGCCCAGGCTCCTGATTAAGTCTGCCTGCCCCTGCAGTCCCTGAAGACTTTTTGCTGTGCTTGGGATTGCAGGAGTCCAATATTTCCGTGTCACCTCCTCTTTGCCTACAACCCAATTCTTTTTGCTCTGTGGGATAATGCTTTTGTGATCAGATCTAAGTTAACCCACTTGAAGAAAGGCCTGGTAAATATATACTCATTCCCCTATGCCAGGTTCCTGTTTAATTACCTGGGTGAATCACTTCCCAGACAAATCACATGTAAGTGCATAAGTTCTCAGTCTCTTTATGCCATGACCCTACACTCAGGCACTTGGAGTAGCTCAGGTGCCACAAAGATCTCATAACCGGTATCATCATCAGGGATACAATTCTACAAGAACACAGTCTCCTACTATAGTACTTTAGGTAAAGGATCATTCCTGTCGTATAATATAAGGGTATGATTTCTGTAATGTAATACAAGGGTTTATCTTACAAGCCAAACAGCTTTTTGGAGGCAATATGATCATATAAACTTCATCAGGGCCGACGACATTGGAGTACAAAGCATATCACTAGTTACTGTGGGTCTGCCACAGAAGCATCCCAGAATCCTCTTGGCTTTTAGGAGGGGTAGTGAAAAGTGAGCATATGGATAGGAATTGTGTTACTGTGATGGAAGTGACTGCATCTATCTCCTTTCCAATGTCAGTGTGGCAATAGCTCTCATCGTGCCCAATATGAAACACCCTTCCCCCCAAAAGACCAAGGTAACTTAGGTTGAGTTGCTTGCTCATATGGTTCCTAAAAGCACTTTGCCTTCTCTCCAGACCAGCCTATCATCTGAGGGCTTCTTAAGTGTTACCACTGAGAAGAATAAGGTTCTGGGAGATAGGATGGGAAAACTCTGGCCACGTTACACCCCCCACGAAAATATTTAGGGCAATTCCCTTGGAGAATCATAACCTGCTGACAAACCAAGGGCAGCAAATTGCAATTATACTCACTGTAGTTTGGGTTTATAATGAAGAGCGTTGGCCATCAAAAGGGAACATCCTGGTCAGCTGTAGCAAAGTTATGGGACAAGCTGCAAAGCAGAGCATGATGGTCAACAGGAGGCCTATTATCTTCCCATCAGCATTGATTTGATAGTGCTGCAATTAGAAAACTTCCAGACAGCATCCTCTTGAGTAATCATTTAAGGGATTGGAGTATAATTATTCATTTTCCTTTGTGCTACCTGGGGAAGAAGAGACCACTTTAAGGAAAAACCTGCAGAAAGGTATTTCATATGAACAGGCTCTACCCCGTTTTTCACGCCTCATAGGTTTCCCAAATGAAAATGGATGTGGAGTGGGCATGTCTACATGTGCATTAATGTGCTATGGTTACTGAGCATTAAGTTTAGTACCTGTAATAACTGGTAGGAACTACATGCACAGTAACTGGTGCTACTGCTCAGTAACATCAGGGCATACCTTGAAAGTGATGCTAATGCGCAGTAGACTAATTCTACTAATGCGCATTAGCATAATAGCACGGCTTTTGCCATGACGCGGTAATGCACAGTCGAATTAACCTACTGCGCATTTAGCATTTCGTAGAGACACGCCCAGTATGATCCAGGTTTACAACAGTGGTTTTCAACCTTTCTAGATTTCAGATCCCGCCTTGTTAAATGCCAGCTCTTAGCTTTCACTTGTTTCCTGACTACAGAAGCATAATAGAACATTTTTTCCTATTGCAAAGAACTTGGAAAGACAATAACAGCAGGTGAAAATGTGTTTTGACCTCGTAGAGTCCTATTTGAAATCTCTGGGACACCCGGCAACACCTTAAAAGGATCTCATGGCACCTCAGGGTACCCTGGCACCCTGGTTGGGAATCGCTAATTTTCAAGTGAGACATCAAGCAGCTATCATATTCATGTTGCATAACTTAAATCTAGACATACAATTATATCAAAATAATGCCACATCAATAACCAGGCCTTTTCTGCAGGGTTTCAGCCCTGATTTACTACCTGACAATTAGATACCTTTCCTTACTCAACTGATACAAACACTTTGGAAAAAGTTACACTGTGAAATTTCCACCTGGGATGAGACTCTGGATGCTACCCAGTGACCTAGAAAGCAGATGCTGCTCATAGCCAACTTTTTTCTCCTTGCAATGTTTTCTACCCATATTTCCATTTTAGCATGATCAGGCAACGACTGCACTCCAGACTTGACAAATTCAACGCAAGGATGCAGGAGAAGGTGTGCGGGCATTGTCCCTTCAGCATATGTAATGAGAACAAAACTTCATCAGTGGGCAGACTGAGCAGCATCCAAGACAGGACACAGAGAGGCTGGTGAGTGTCCTTGATCAAGCAATCTTAAATCGCTCCCAATCACAAGAATCAGCAAGACAATCATGCAGCATTTTAATTACATTTTCTTTGCACGACTCTCATAATGAATGTTTTCAGGAGCTAACTAATTTCTCATCACCGGAGCAGTCAGCTTATTGAGCCTACCTGAGATTAAGTTGAGATGCACACAACAGATGCTATTAATAGCCAATTGTTGTAGTGCTCGCTAAACTCCAGGAGGTGGACCCTTGAAGAATGGATGTATAGTGATTTGGATTTAAATGATGCTATAATATCCTCTGAGCATCCACATCAGCTTGTTTGATGCTAACCCTTAAACACACTTCGCTGGTACTGTGCTGTCACTAGTGAAGTCAATAGAAAATTAGGCATGTAACCGATACCTGGGACGTTCGGCAATAGGGCAGAATATTTTATCTGAAACAATTCAGCAGAGTTTAAGTAGGTACAGCCTACATCAGGGTGCTCAACCCCAATGGCACGTGCAGTCATGTAATCTGGCCCACGGGTCTCCCCATGGCTCCAGAAATTTGGCAGTGTGGGTGCAGTGGCAATTAAATACTACAACTGCTGCCCTGCTGCCAAATTTCCAAGCCCCATGCAGCTGGATCGGGCACAGGCTGGTGCTGCACTGGCGGATTGGGCCTTGTTCCTCTACAGCTGGATTGAGCCAGGGTCCAGCACAGCTGTGTGGGATCAGGCCCCAATCAGGTCATTTCCATGTGGCTGCTTCAGGCCCATGGACCAGATTCATCCCAGGGGCAGACCTGGCAGTGCTCATCCAGCCTATGGGCCAAAAAGATCGGGCATCACTGGTAACATTTAATGTCACAGATGGAGAAGGTTGCAGCACCAATATACATACTGTACTAATTCAGTGCTTTAGGGCCTTTAAGAATCCAGCATGTTCCATCATTATTATTTCAAAATGTTGTTGCTAGCCTTTCACAGTCTTCCCAAATTCACATACATTTAGTTTCCAGGTCCTTCTGGGCCCACTGAAGACTAAAGTATAAATCAAACTACTTGTAACAGGTAATGCCTACCACAATGGCCAGCACAGTTGCTAGATCCACCTCTAGCATTTCCATCTGAAGTTAAACCCTTGCGAGATTACGCTCCCTATCAGGTTTTCCTTCAAGGAAGTAAATCAGGTAGCCGATCAAAGCCATTTCTGTGATCTCCCTTAACAATGCATTTGAAGGCAATATCAAAGGGCTACTGCTGGTGTTACCCATATTACAGTAAGCCCTTGATAGCAGATGCTAATGTATTTTATGATTGGGAATGTTGTCTCAAGATAAAAACAGGCAGTCTGCAGGAACTGGTGAAACCCACTTAATTTCACACATGTATAGCCCCAGGCATTTGTGCAATGAGATTAAGTGATGCCCTTGTCAGCAAACTTATCATAACTTTCTCCAAATATCAAATCTCTAATTAGTTTATGCTGCAGCTTTGCAGAGAGCAAGCAGAGCTGGGGAAGAGCAAACAGTAGCTGATTTCATGGGGACGTACTGGCTTAGATGAGGTTTAGCCATTTTAAGAAGATAAATACCGTGTGTAAGTGCACTTGGCTGGAAAATTTATATTTCTATTGTTTTAGTGTGGTTCAGAGCTTTAACTGGAAACTCTTGACAGCCCCATGTCCTAGAATCTGGAGAGTGAAGCATGTGCTAGCCACAGGCTGCCTATTACACTAAAAACTATATCTTTTTCAGCTCCATTGTGTTTGCCACTTAATGGTAAGCTTCTAGCACTAACAGTGAATTTCCTGAAGCAAAAGCATGTCACTCACTGCTGGAAATGCAACAGAAAAACAGATGCAGTATCTTACTTATCGAAGGAGGAGGAAGGAATGTCAAGGGGCAAGAAGGCAGGGGAGCGACTGGGAAGGGACCAGTGCGGGGAACTCACAGCATTGGAGTTGAGATGATTTTAATGTCTCTGCAGGTTGTCGTTGCAGTTCCAGAGGAAAGCAACTTTAAAGTGCGTTCCAGCTGTCCTCAACCTGGGAGAGCAAACTACAGGCCTGATGAGAGCTTACGATGCATTGTAGTGATTTGATCATATCATAGAATCGTAGAAAACGAGGGACCTCAGGAGGTCACGTCTAGTCCAGCCCCCTGCTCAAAGCAGGACCAGAATGCTCTCTGGAGGGAAGAGGTACAGTTGCAATGTAGATTTTTTTCTATAGATAAGGTTCCTAAACCAGCTAGGTCCTAAGAAAGAGGTTTGGGGGCAAAAACCTCATGAGTATTACCACAGTGTCGGTAAGTTATTGAACATAAATCCATGCACTGGTTCCTATGCCGTCCTGATTGCTCTATAGACTTCTTTTGATGTGGTAGGAAATTCAGGTCCAGTTCTATGGGTTTTTGTAAACCAGCTCATTTTGTTTCCCCAAAAAGCATACGGGGGACATGCTCACCCCTGAACATTTGTAAGGCTATTCCACCAGAGTGTTCAATTACTAGGGCTGTGCAAAATTTCGCCGACTGTTTTGTTTTGATGCCGTTTCGTCTTGTTTCGAGCTCGAAACAGCAAAATCGAAATGAAACAAAGGGCTTCAAAACAGCCTTGAAATGAAACGAGGCCAGTCAAAATGTTTTGAAAGTCTTGAAATGTTTCGAGTTTCGAAGCGGCAACCAGGTCGTAGGAGGCAGGGTAGAGCCAGGGCTGTGCTCTGAGTGGCTACGCAGCCCCATGTGGCTCAGCCGGGTGGGGAGTGCAGCCTGGATCTCCCCGCCGCCGGGCTGCGCTCTGTGCAACTGGCAGAGCCGATTGGAGCACAGTGCCGGCTCTACCTGCCTTCCAACGCTGGGCTGCTCTCCGATCGGCTCACCAGCCCCATGGAGCCCAGCCCAGTGGCGGGAGGTAGGCAGAGTCAGAACTGCACTCTGCCTTCCACCATTGGGCCCAGTTCCACTGGGCTGGAGCCACTGGGAGCTGAGTCCAGTGGAGGGAGGCGGAGAGCAATGCCAGGGCTGCGCACTGCCTCCTTCCACCGGGCAGCAAGCTGCTGGGTACTGAGCCCAGTGGAGCCCAATGCAGGGGGGTGGCATGCAGTGCTGGCAGTGCATACTGCCTCCCTCCACTGGGCAGCAAGCTGCTAGGCACTTAGCTCAGTGGAGGGAGGTAGTGCACACCACTGGCACTGCATGCCAACCCCCTCCACTGGGCTCAGCACCCAGCAGCTTGCTGCCTGGTGGAGGGAGGCAAAACAGTGCTGTTTTGCACAGCCCTATCAATTACCTGTAACTTCCCTTTTTCCCACGCCATTTTTCCCAGCAGCATTATTACAGACAGAGTACCTCTGACTCTTTTCTGTCCTGGACCTAATACAGGCACATGCATCCCCTTAGCTTTCAATGGAAAGAATTATGTCTCTCTCTAGTCACTCTGCGACAGGAACGGACTCAGGTACTTAGACCAGTACAAAATAGTATAAAATGTTAGTGTGGAAGTCAGGCATATGCAACTGTACAGAATACATGGTGGATAAATAGGTCCTACTGGAAATAGTGCTCCTCAGACCACTACTGGATATCCTGATCATCTCAGAAAGGGTGTGAGATTTAGAGTTAAGAGGCACGTGCTCAAGCCAGCAATGAAAGAATGGCGTCTATGGGGAAAGAGGGATTGCTACAGAGAAGCACTAAATAAACTCGCTAGATAAATCCTTTGCTTCCTGAGAAGTGTACAGTGAGGTTTTGAAGGGATGTTAAAAAAAAAACAAACAGCGGTGTTTCTTCCCAAGATCAAACATCCCTGGGATAGATGAAAGTCCCAACTGTTTGTTGAGGAAAGAGAACCATATGAAAAACCCAACCCCTCCCAATTCCTAGGGAAAAACACAGGGCAATTTTAGCCTCAACTGCATAATGAAACATATGTTGGACAACGGGTGAAGAGAATCATTTGATATTGGTTTGCTCAAGAAGCATGAGAAGAACTAAGTTTTATTTTTTGGACACGTTTTTTTTTTTTTATATATGCAAGAAAGTCCTTGAGAAAAATGGAAGGGCTTCTCTCTCAGAACCCAGCAGCTTTGAAGCCAAAAAGGTTATTTTATTTCTGACGCAGATCCAAACCCTGTGATCTCTGCTCTGAAAAAAGAAAAAATCCCTTTGACTCCAGTATGAAGTTTTGCCTGAATAGCTGGATTTTGTCCCCAAAACATCTTCAACTTTCTCTAAACTATTAACTGACAACTTTATAAATAGGACCCATGTATTTATTTGTAAAAACTATTTTTATGCATGCTATAACTAGTAGAGAGGCTCAGAGGATCTTACATTAGCCATCAGCACTACTCAGAAATAGCATATTTGAGATTAATCATGTGTTTCTACACACCGTATCTTTAAAATGATCATACACCTAATTACAAAAAAAGACTTATTGCAGAGCTCCCAACATACTTATACACACACACCCCTACTTTTAATTGTATTTTAAATGCCACAGTAATAAACCAAAGTTGATTGGTAAGATACAGTACTAAGATATCCTTTGCATGCTACATATACATACGTAGCCCATTAAATGGGTCTCGGGTGTACTCTATTTTTTTATTATTATTATTTTAAGTTAGTGCTACGCATCATGGGAAAGGATATGCAAATTAGCAATATAAATGTGCCCGTTAAAAGCTGCCAGTTCGAACTAATGAGGGTGATATAAAAACTACCCAGATATGTTTTGATTTTTAAAGGACTAATTAAGGCAACCTAATTATCACAACCAGAGTGAGTGTTACCCCTTTGGATAGCCATGAGTAATTAAGTTAGTGTAATTTTAGAGCTAGGCAAACAGAGATAAAGTAATATAAGTTAACAGAAAAAAAAAATCCCATTCAAACATTGGAAATCCAAACATTAGCCTATAGAACATGTGAAAAAAAAATCCTTCAGAAAATGATGAGATTAAGACAGTGGTATTTGAGTGGGCATGGACCAGTCGCATGTAGTATTTCAACAGAGTGAAGTCTTCTTTCTAAAGCAGAATAAAGCCTGTGACGTTGTTTGTCTTTAAAGGTAAGGAAATGCAACCAGTGACTCTGAAGTGCCTTCCCGCAGATGATCTGCGTGAGTACGCACAAGGAAGAGAAGACTGCAAAAGAGACACTATAACCCCAACTCAGACTAGAAATGGGAGGCCAGAATTTCAAACACAGCAGCATATCAGAATGTCTAAATTCTGTATTTCCATGCTCAAAATTGGCAGGTGTGAAAGAGGCAAGTGTATGTCTACAGGATGATTTCGGTGTTTAGATACAGGTGTCAGTGAGTTAAAGAGCCAACATCATGAAGAAATTGAGATCCAAAAACCCTGCAGGGTGCAAGGTGAAACTCTCTGCACTTTCATTCTTTCTTCATCCATTAGTCTTTGGACAGTAAGCTAACTACAGCGTTGGAAATGAGATTTTGGACCCCCACCCAACCGCACACTCATATATACACTCCACCAGTTAGATCACAGCTGAATGTTTCAAAAATTAAGATTGGGCAAATTTCTGCCTCAGTCTTGTATTATTGCTTGACCTTCCTCACCATCCTACAAGTGTTGCTAATTTATGTCAGGTCTGACCCACATCACCCCTCTACTATTGGAAAAAGACAAAGTCCAAGTCATAGTCCCCAGCTTTTGATACAGTTTCTCAAGCAAGCTAAGGAAATACAGATTGGGTGAATCAACTCTAAGATGGACAGTAAACTGGCTGGATCACCAGACTTAGAGGGTAGTAAAGGCTCAATGTCTAGTTGGCAGCTGGTATCAAGTGGAGTGCCCCGGGGGTCAGTCCTGGGGGTGGTTTTGTTCAGTATCTTCATCAATGACCAAAAAGATGGGGTGAAGCGCAGCCTCAGCAAATTTGCAGATGATGCTACACTGGTAAGATTCAGAGAGACCTCAACAAATTAGAGGATTGGACCAAAAGCAACCTCATGAGGTTCAATGAGGACAAGTACAAAGTCCTGCGCTTAGGACAGAATAATCCCAAGCACCAGTACAGGCTATGGATCGACTGGCTAAGCAGCAGCTCTGCAGAAAAGGACGTGGGGGTCACAGTGGACAATAAACTGAGAATGAGCCAGCAGTGTGCCCTTGCTGCCAAAAAGGCTAACGGCATCCTCGGCCACATTGGTAGGAGAGTTGCCAGCATATCAAGAGATGTGATTATTCCCTTCTGTTTGGCACGAGTGAGTCCACATCTGGAGTACTGTGTCCAGTTTTGGGTCCCCCTCTACAGAAAACACATGAAAAAAATTGGACAGGGTCCAGTGGAGGGCAATGAAAATGGTTAGGAACATGACTTACGAAAGGCTGAGGGAATTAGTCTGGAGAAGAGAAGACTGAGAGGGGATTTGATTGCAGCCTTCATGTGCCTGGAGGGTAGGTCCAAAAAGGATGGATTAAACTGTTTGCAGTGGTGGCAGGTGACAGGACAAGGAGCATTGGTCTCAAATTGCAGCCAGGAACATTTAGGTGAGACATTAGGAAAAACCCTCTCACCAGGAGGGAGGTAAAGACTGCAACAGGCTATCTAGAGAGGTGGTGGACTTTCCATCCTTGGAGGTTATGAAGGCCTGACTCAACAAAGCCCTGGCTGGGATGACCTAGTTGGGGTTGGTCCTGCTTTGAGCAGGGGGTTGGACCAGATGTGACCTCCTGAGGTCCCTGCCAACCCGCATATTCTTTGATTTTATGATTCTTTTCCACAGCTATCGCACAGCTCCGGCAAGTATGTGTGCACTATGATAACCATGACAGTCCCATGGTGCTGGATATACCACAACTGCATTGCAAGAAACAATTCTTGCCCTCAACAATTAAAGTGATTTTTGCAAGGTTGCTCAGAGAAGCCGAGAATTAATCTTTAGTTGCCTTTAACACAAAAAATCACCTCCTCCGCTTAGTGATGTTAAAACTTCAATATTTACTTCTTCTAGTGTTCGGTCTGTTGAGGTGCAGCTACCAATGTGGCTCAAATTGGCAGGTCAAGGGACACTGATGCACTAATCGTTATAATTTAATATAGTTTTTTAAGCACTAAGACATCTTTTGTATGTGGCTTTCTTTCTTTTTGTCCTCATCCCAGACATTGACACAAGATGTTGTGGGATGCAGGAAAATACAACAGTAAGAGGTGGCCAGACAGATTTTTAAAGGCACTTGAGCAAGCAATTCATTTTTTGAAGTATTCTCTGAGACTTCAAAAGAAATTTGGCTCTTCTGAAAATCCACCCCGACCTTAAAGTGTCATCGAAGCAAAGTTTCCTTTGCTCAGCTGTGGGCGGGATTTTGAAGTGGATGTCGGCGATCCAAAAGATGCTCCTGGAAAATGCCCCCTTACTTCATAGAGAAACAGCAGGCTCCAAGTCCTCCAACTGTGTGTGTAAGCCACTGAGTACACACCGTTATCTCCATTTGCTCCACTAAGTGATCACTGCTACACGCTTCAAAACCTCACTTAAATATCACAGTGATCATACACTTAAACAAACTTTGCATGCCTTGAGACCTTCCCAACTGGACCTATTACCTTGAGTCATCGCTAGAACTCAGTTAGCAGAACCGAGCGGTAGGAAGCTCAATTTTCTAGCCACCCATCGTGAAAAGGATCACGGCTTTTCGTAGCTTAGGATTTAGCCCCAGCAGTATAATTCCAACTCTGTACCCACATGCCATAGCAAAGATTGTAAAAGAGATTAACAAAATGATACATTACAGACCCTGCTGGGGAAAAAAACACATTTGCAGTATAATCTAGCTGAACTTTATCCAACGAAAGAATCCCTTCTATTTTTGGATGCTGAAGCAGGCTCTAAAGGTCTATTTGAGGGCAAGCGTACTATATAAAAGGGGAGGCAACAGGCAGAAAAAGAAAGAGAGACCCAGTGATATTTCCTTCCTTATCTTGTCCGCTTATCCATGACAAACAAATGAGTCGATTCCAAAGGAAAGCAACACAATCAGCAAATCCAAACCCAAGGAGCATGGCTTGAATATTTTATTGGCTCAATGGTCTTATCAGTTGGGTGCTGGGTGTCCAGTCAGTGAAAGGCTCATAATTGTTTTATCCCCTTGAAAACAACAAGCTGGTTAGAAGCAGAATAAAATTGATTTATGAACAATGTTTACCCTTTTTCCTGTCATCAAGCAGACAACCAATTAATGACATTAAAGATTCATTAACATGGAAGCCTGTGCGCTACCTGCCAAACAGATGATTAAACTTGTATTATATGTTTTCCCCAGTTGGGCAAACACGTGGTAAGAATCTTTTTTTCTCAGGATCTTCTGACTTTAAGGCAATTGTGAGCAATGAGACCAAAAAGGAACAAGGCATTCAAAAAACTGGAAGGCCGGTCGCTTTGGACACCTTTTGTTAGCTTTTCACTGCAGTGACTGGCATAGCTTATTAGATGGCTGCCTAAACTAGGGATCTGTATGCAGCCAGACAGGTTAGGTGCATTTATTTGACTTTGAGAGAAAGCATGTATTGTGTGTATATGGCACAACAATTGAGCTGAGAGTTTTCGCAGACTGTTTCATACAAGTTTCATACCAGGATAAATGCGTGTGTGCAGGGGGAGGGGAAATCTAATGCTGCTAAATATTTTTTGTCAACACATACAAAAATCCCCACAAATACAGACAGAGATACTTGGGGGTATGTTCACGGGTAGCCACAGATATATAATAGCATCTGAGCTTTTCCATTTCTGTGAAGCTTCAGGAGCTGCTTCTGTTCCCTCCCTGGGGAACGGAGCTGTTAATTATATTTCTTTGCCATGACATTCCTCTTAATATCAAACCATCCTTTTTCTTCACAAGAGTATAAGGAGCATTTTTTTTTATTAGAGTCACTGTCAAGGACATTTTGCTGAATTTCTCTCTTCTTCAAGGCAACCCTGCACAAAGAAAAACACCAGTGAACACATATGCAGAATGTGTCTGTTGGGGGGGTCTTTTTGTGACTGTTGTGATCAGGTCAGGTCTCTTTTTGCCTTGAGCTTAAGTCAAAGCTGTATTCAGGATTCCTTTGCAGCAGCAAATGCACCAGTGTGAATCCTTTTTCCTCCCTGCCTCTCCACCATTTCTGTGAGCTATAGCTACAACCTAGCGCACATTCATGCAGACCTGGTTTTGGAGATAGCTCATGACTCCATTTGCAGCAATCTCCACTGTTTGGCCAAACCTGCAGGAAGAAGACATAGGCTGGGTTGTAAAATCAGAAAGGAAATGAAGGGGAGGAATAAGAGGATCTTGGAGGAGATATGAAAAAGCTATGTTCTAATTAGGCGCAGAAATCATTGGGTGGCCTGGAGCATGCTGGAGGTCCAACTCGACTAGATGACACAGTGTCCTTCCATCCCAGATAATGAATTCCAGTCCTTTCAGGCAAAAGCACCACCTGCCTGAAGATGAAAGGGCAGCCAAACAAATAAAAACGAAGGAGTTCTGGGCAGACCAGAGCTCTACCGAAAGGAAGCAGAAGCAAAACTCAAGGATAAAACAAAGAAGACGTAGGCCTGATTCAGCCTGTGACGGAAGAAAGGAAAACAATTGCCTTATTTAAGAGGTGGAGAGCCAATTTTGAACTGCGTTCGGTATCTGATTTTGCAAATGTCAGATGCAAATGGATGTCCACACGGATTTTAAAGCCAGACCCGTAAAGTGATCAGTGAATTTTGATGTCATGGAAATCTATTTTCAACCGGTTCACATGCATAAACATCTGTTTTCAACCTGCTCACATATATAGGCTAGGTCCTTGTTTTAGTGGCATGATTTGGCAAATGAGTAGTGTCTCAACTCTGGGAGAAAACCACAGAGGCAAAAAACCAAAAACTCAACACATTCTTGAATTGATGTTAGCCACCACTTCTCTGGTTGGTAAAGCAGACTGGTCGCCATGTTACTGTGCGACCCCATGAAGTCCCTTCCAGCCCTACTTTCTCTGATTCTGTCATCCCTGGCCTTAAAAAGTCTTTATGTGCCTGGAATGGAGGATTAACAAGGCAGAAGAGGGGATGTATGTCGAGGAGAAGTTACCCAACACCCTATGACAAGGATCCACTCTCTTCCTTTCATAACATATACAGGTATCACAAAATACTATGCCCAACCATTTCTGGAGGAGACAGAATTAGCTAGCAGTTCGAGCCGGGATCGGACGAACCAGGAGAACTGAGGTCTACTCTGAACTCTGTACGAAAGGGGTTGGGAAGAAGGAAGAACTTTTCCCTTATTGCTCTCATCCTGCTTCCCTGAGCACAAGGACTGTTCCCATTATGCACCAGTGGAGCGATGGAAATGGCTGGATGCACAGGGAGTAGTTTGACGTACAGCGAGCTGGGGAAGCCTGGGAGGCGTTGCTAGCCAGAAATCTTTTGGGGTCTCCCACATGGGGGCAGGAGGCCTCTCGCCCTGTCTCAGTCTGACATCAGTGCCCAGAAGCCAAAACCATTCCCATACCTCATCTTACCCCTCTGTAAAATGGAGGCCATATATACAAGCCTTTCAGCTCAGATTTGAATGCCTCCTCAAGCGAAGGATCCCATGTATATGGAATTATCAGCACTAATTATGATAAGCCGTGCAATCATTTTTTGCAGCCCAGGCAGGTCCAGATAAGAATCTCAGGCTGAACTGAATAGCACGAGGATCTCCCCAGGCTAGCTGCAACTTTTCTCGTTTCCTTTCTGTTCTCTCAAGAAGAGACAATAACAGCCACGATTCTCGTTTAAGCTTATTAAAGTACCCCGTTATCGGTTTCAGCGTGGATAATTTAATCAGGGAAGTTAAATATTTATGAGGCTGCATTTTATTGTAGACAAAAGATAAAAACTTGCTTTAAGTGCTATTCAGAACAAGAATTATAATGATGATTAAAAAAGCCGTTGGTAATGACACTTGATATTATTATTGCTAGCTACTAGGATTACAGAGCCATCAGAGGGGACTGCAAACAGGAGACAGGCAGCTGGAATTGAAATACTTCCTATACGCTGATCTTACAACCAGACCCAAGGGTAAGTGGATCGCCCAACCTGCCTGCTACCAAAAACCATAGCGTGCCTGTTCCTGATGTTAAACTGAAGTGCCACAGGGAGAATCACTTTAACCCTTCTTTTCAGCAGAGCATAAATCAAAGACACAGATCCAGAAGAAAGCAAGCTGACCAGCTCCAATGTGGTTTGTAGGAGGTGCAGGATGAAACACCGCAAGTTTAAGTCCAAATGGGATCGCAGCCCCATGTGCTCAACATCCAGCAAATAAGAAGCCCATTATGTGTATGGGCACCTTTTGAACAAGGAATTAGTTCATAGTCACACTGCCTGGTATATTTAGCCCAAGGTTTTCTATTACCAGTAAAGCTTATGAGACTCTCAAGGTGAACAGCCTGTTCTTGTGGCATGCACGTTCTGGGAGAGGGGCCCCTGAATTGGCATGGTACTTCAGCGCTTACCTCACTTGAGCATAGGAGGAAGAGGTTTGCAAGCCTAACGTTTCATATATTGACAATGGAGAAAGGTGTCTGGATGTCTGGATCCAGACATTGGTGGACACATGTGCCTTGAGCTGAGGGGAGCAAGCAGTCACCTGAAGATAGGAATTCAGCAGCAGGGCCCAACCCTTGATTACTAGCTCCTCTAAGAGCCTTATGGGCCTGGTGGATCCAGCCCTTGGGCTCCATGTTTCACACCCCTCACATATAGCAACATCAAGGTTGCTAGATCAAGTTGACAAAAGTTAAGTGTGCTCTGGATACCCTGTTTTACATATACATACTTATTTCACTTCTGCTTGTTGAAGTCATATATTAGTCTTCTGTTCTTACTATAATAGAATAGAGCAGAGAGGCAGCAGAGCTGAATTAAAAATGCTAGAAAACCCTTCATTTGGTGTATTTTTTTTTGACATCTCAGTTCTTGAGTTCCAAGCATTAATGCTACTTTGATACTAATTATTATCACATTTCTTGTTTGGATCGTGTTAACAGGAAGGTGTGGGAGGTAAGTACGGTATAGCTATCTAACTTTTCCAGCCCTGTCACCTCACTGGTAGCACCAATTAGTGCCACTTCAGGTTAAAGGGTGGTGGGTAGGTGAAGAACCCCCAGCAGAGGGTTGTTTTTTCACAATGAAAACCAGTTGAAGAAAAATAAGTGAGGGGTATAGATTTTCCATGGAAACGTTGAACCTTTTTTGCAGAAATTTAAATACTGGAACAATTCCAACCAAATAAAAAACACTTTTTCCCAGTAATTAAAAAAAAAACCCAACCCAGCGCGTTAAGCAGAAAGTTAGCACTTTTCACAGAAACCCTCATTTAATTAAAAACTCCATTTCTTTTAAAAAGAGTTTCAGTGGAAGTGTTTGCATGTGATATGTAAGTATCACATACACTTTATGTCAAGTATCTCAGGTTGATTCATTGGGAATTTTTAATTGTCGGGGGGGAAGTTTTGTCTTTTGTGCATTCAGAACTAGACTGGAGAGACGAAGAATTCAGCACCTTTGGGAAGAAAAGTGCTTTTTTTAAAAAGAGTAAAAGCTCTGACTCATTTTCCAATCAATCATCTCAGCTAACAAGTGCCCTTTGAAGAGCTGCTGCTAAGGAGAAACCATTCAGTTTGTCAAGGATTTGCTATTTCTCCCATCCCCCTTGTTGAGATCAAGGCTTCTCCTGAAGTCATTGCACTGTCCACAGAGGTTAATCGCATCTCAGCACCTCCTTCTCTGGAGACAGGTCCCATTTACCCTCTCCACCAAGGTTCAAAACCAGGGCAGGTATGATGTTAAATTTATTCAAAGCCTTTTGAAGGCAGTTTCTGCAAGACCCCGACCCAGCATATCACAGCAGCGGCTGACCATGCTATTGCAATCTGCATGGCGCATCCCACACTGCCCCATGCCTTGTAGCTTCCCCGGACACAGAGCTGCCCTGCTGCACCTCTGCAAATTCATCTAACTGGTTTTGGTTATGCTGCAATAATTGGCCCAAGCCTTTGCCCACAGCTTTTATTTCAAACCAACTGTAAATGATCCAACTGTCTTAAGTGAAGCATATTCATTAAATTAATTCATTTTCCTAGTTGTTTGCAAATGGATTTTCTCAGCCATTTCTGTTCATTTGTAAGCATGTTAAATATTGTTTGTGAACTACTTTCCTAAGACTGTTAACAGTCTACCTACTTGGAAAATCTGTTATCTTTAGGCATGGTTTAATTCTAGTCCTAAGTCACAAACCATAGGTCCTGCTCCTTAACCGTAGTGAGGTCTTCAATTTTAAGTCATTGGGATTGGGGCAGCTAACTCCCATTTTTACCTTTTAAGCCTTCAGAAAACTCCTTTTCAAGACTTTCCTGAATAATGCATATATACGACTACATGACTAGTAGTATGAAATCAGTATAGCACCACTGACTTCAATAGAGTTATGTTTCTTTATTATTTAGATTCATATTTTGCCCTACTTATTCATTTACAGCAGCAGGGAACTAGGCCTGTGTGAAGCAGCTAGTATTCACTTCAGATTCGGCCGATTTGGGGGACAGCGATTCGATTCGGTGATTCTAATCACCGCCCAAATCGATTCAAACGAATCTGATTCAGAGATTTGGCTGCTGCCGAATCTCTGAATCACCCAGGCCAGGCCTGTGCCTGCTCTCCCAGCCTGGTAAGGGCTATCCCAGCTGCCCCAGCTCCTGGCACTTGGAACACCCCCCACCACCCCCGACTCAGCAGGTGCTGCCAGGTGGGGGGCGATCCCCGCTGCTTCCTACTGCCCCATGCTGCATGGGGGGCTCTGCATGAACCCCCTGACCCCCACCACTGTCCCAGCCACGGCTCCCCCACCCGCCCCAGCTCCAACCGTTTAAGGAAAAAAACAAGCAAACCAGAAAAACCCCAAACTCACCGTTCCTGACAGGTAGGAAGTGATCCCCGCTGCCCCCCACCAAGTGGAGGGGTCTGCACGAGCCCCCTGAAGCCCCAAGGCTGCTGCAAGAGTGGGGAGTCCCAGGGTTTTTCTTGGGTTCTTTTTTCTTAAAGAGCCAGAGCTGGGTCACGTGGGGCTGCCATGGTGGGGGGCTGGAAGAGCAAGGAGGGGTCGGGGGACTTGTGCAGAGCCCCTGTGCAGTGGGGGGCAGTGGAGATGGGCCCTCCCCCAGTAGCACCCAGTGAGTTGGAGCTTTTTTTAAAGCACCGGGAGCTGGAGCAGGCAGAGCAGCCATGGGTGGGAGCTGCGGGAGCAGACAGGAGATGGGGGCTGGCAGGAGTCTCCCCATGGTCCCCTCCCCAGTCCTGCAGCCCTGCCTTCCCCACCCCTACTTACCAGCTCTGAGTCTGGCTTCAGTTCCCTGCTGCAGCCACCAGGGACTGTCCAAATCATCGAAATTCTCTGAATCTTTTCTGAAGATTCGGAAAGCTTCAAATCTTTTTATTGGCCCCCTGATTCAATTCAGATTTGGAGATTTGACCACCAAATTGGGCCAAATCTCCTCTGAATTGAACCAGCACCCAAACCTTCACACAGCCCTATGGGGACTTGAGCCATAATGAGCATGTAAGATCCAAACACCTGACCCTGCTGTCACTCCCAGCATTAACCCCTCTCTATGTTGCAGCATCACCATATTTATCTACCCTCAATAACCCTCCTAGTAAACTCGCTTTCCCTCCAGCTGCTTTTCCACCTCCTGTCCCATAGCTCTTTGCTTTAGCTATACGTCTCTGATGTAGAATATCAAGGCTGTATAGCTTTAGACTGGTCCGGGACTTATTACATTTCCAAGTTTGCACCATCCGCTCATCCTTTACCTTTGCATGCTAGTAATACCTTCAAAGAACTCCAGCAGGTAAGTTAAGCATGACTGCTGCTGCCTGAAGCCATAATAGTGGCAGCATTTTCAAAATTGTGTCATCCCACATGTTAGCCTGCAACAGAAGTTTAACATAACGATCAAGATTTCCCTCATTCATCTCTTGACCCTTTAAACAGACAGAAGAGTTAGTTATTTCCACTGTGGCAATTCTCAGAAATCTCTCTTGGATTTAAATAGACCAGTAAAATTTCTACTGATGGTTCAACTACATCCCCTGCTAGTATCTAACAATACTATTTAGCTCTCCAGTAGCATTTCACATTGCTCTTGCAAAGCATTATCCCCTGTGGGGCTGTTAAAGATCATTATCTCCATTTTACAGCTGGGGGAGCAGATGTAAAGGGAATGCCCTCTGTATGATAGTCCCTATGGGTGATGGAGCACCTAGGAATGCTTTCTACTCATTGTAGTCCTCATGAAGGACTCTAAACACTGGGACTGCTTTCTGATGTCTTTTCTGAATCTATATATGTGACATGCCCCACAGAAGATGATACTCATGATATGAAAGTATCATAACTCAGTGTTGACTGAATTAAGTAGCTACCAGTACTGTACCCATGAGATTAATGGGCTGACCTCACAGAAGAGTGCACGTAGCATTGCACTGTGGGGTAGCTATGGGCTACTTCAATGCCTGGGGGCTCCAGGAGACATGTCATCCCTGAGACATTACCCCTCACTGGGCTATGTATTCAGATTGCCATGACACCACCCCTAAGAGATGCTGAGAGAGCCTGAAGAAGAGAAATGCTTTGCCTGATACTCTACAGCTTTAGATCTTGTCTTTGGCTTGTGCTGGACACCACTGAGGGTGGTGGGGCTGAGACCAGTGCTACTTATAGATCGCATAGACATTAGGACATCGAGAGATCATTGGGTCCAGGCCCCTGCCCAAGGGGGAGGAAGTCAACTGCGGTCAGATCGCCCCAGCAAGATAGGTATCCAAGCATTGACATCCTCCAGTCTATTTTAACACAGTGCAGTTCATGTTTCAGTTTCCAATCCAGTCCAGTCTCTGACACCATTTGATTTGCCACCACTGAGGCCCTGTGCAAGGAGCACAAACCTACCAGGGAATCTGACCCAATGTTTCCTTCCCAAGCACTGAACAAGTTAGTGGCTTCCAGCAGTTTGGGCCATAAGGCTGTATTGTGTGTGTGTGTGTGTGTGTGTGTTTCTCAGCTTTATGTACAAATACATAAATCAGCAGTCAATACATTTCCAGCTTCCTGGCAGTGATCACTTACGAAAGGCAATGCATTGATACAGAGAGCACACTGAACATGAAATGGAGAGTAGGGTAGACATCGGAAAGAGCTGTTTTTGTCCTCTTTGTTAACAATCTCCCTTTTTTCTCCCTTGGAGACCACATGTCAGTTGGATAATTTATTAGGAAATATCATTGTACTGCAATATGGTATGTACAGTCCTTTGGGGGTAAAAAATCAAATATTCACTTGTCACTGGAAGGGCTGATTTAATTGGTATGTATAACAATTCACCATTTTGCCTTAGAGAGAGCTATGCAGACTGTATTTTTCATGTGAAGAATGGATGGGGTTTAATGCTGATGCCTGGGAGCTATTGCTATGGTGACACACAATAGTTCATAAGCTCAAAAAAACAAAACAGAAACTAAAATGTTATCTATTGCTCAGGAAGTCAATGCAGCCCCTGGAAGCATGGAGGCCAATTGTGGGTCCTGTGAGAATTGAGTTCGTCTGCAGCTGCTTGCCTACCTGTGGAATTACTCCAGGACTAAAACACTAAAAGCCTAAAAACACTAAAGCCTAAAAATGTTCCTTTTAGGTGGCAAATTGCACCTTCTAAGTATTCCTCCTGGACCCATTTGTACGCGCTGTTAAGAACCAGGCAACAGGCTGGATCCTTGAAGCCGGAGATGTCAGTAAAACCAGGGAAAGGCTGTGGATGACTCTCAGACCTCCTGTAAATGGGTGCAGTGCCAGTTGCATTAGACCAGGAGTGAATTTGGCCCTGTGTGATGGCCAGGCCCATTACACTAACTCGAACGTGAATATAATTAGCACAGAATCAAGGCCCGTACAGCAAGTATCCCAATTCTAAGATAATCCGTGGAACAATCGCTAGCTTTACCTAAGAAAGATCTTGTATATCATGCTCTGAAATTAGCCAAAGCCAATTTCTAGGGGGGCACTAGGATGAGTAGGACCTGAGTCACAGGGCTTGCAAACTTCCTGCCCCCACAACCTGAAGCCTTATCAGTAAGGGTAAACCAGCACATCACAATCAACAGGACACTGAGATGTGAGGAAGTATTTAAGGACTTCTTGCATTTGTAGATTCTACCCACATATTTAGAGATGAGCCTGAAATAAAATTGTAGATCTCTCCACCTTTGATTTAGACACAGGCTCACAGCTGGACCCTCATAAGATAATATTAAGTTCTGCCTGAACACGCTGAGATGTGGAAATGGGGAGATCCAGACTTCTGTTTTGATCTCTGGCAAAGATAGGAAGTTCAAATCTGGATCCAGGCTTTGCCATTCGGTTTGATTTAAGGGTGAGTAGGCTTCATGGGTGAAGGCTAATTAAATTGACCAAAACTACTTGTTTGGGCTGAAAATCCTGAGGGGGGAATTTTAGAAATTGAGAGCAAACATTCTGATTGTTCGCTTTGAAATGACCTTTAATTTTAAAAGCTGATCTAATTTTAAAAAGGGGAAGGGAGAGAAAAAAATCAAAGCATTTCATTCTGGGTACAGCAAAGCATAACTTTGACATAGAACAAAATGTCCTGGGACATTTTTGGTGAGAAAATTGATCAAATTTTGTATTTTGGTGAGAAAATTGATGAAATTTCATTTTGCAGCAACAGTAATGAGTTTTTTATTTCTCAATTATCACTTCATCCAGTGAGCTAGTAAACTCACTATTTGTGTAGCTCTAGTGAAGGACTGTATCCCCTTCTTCTAACAATTATGGCCAATGATAATTTGACCGATGTCCTGACACTAAAATGCCGTTAAAACTTACGTCCCTTTTTCTATGACAGAGTTTTTGCATGCAGACAATATCTTTAACCCAAGTTCAGTGTTGTGCTTCTACAGGTAGTTATTTTTTGTAACGATATTATTTCAGATTGATCCCTGCAACGAAATCCTATTGTATCATAGGTGCAGGATGTACCGGCGTCAAAGTCAGCTGCATTTTTATGATTTACAGTTGTTTTCCAGAACATATCCGTGTTTTTTAACAAATAGTGACATCAAACTCATAAATTAGACTGTAAACTGAGAACCATAATTTTATTGAGTAGACTAAAAAATAAAATAGATCAGCTAAATCCCAATTTGCATATAATTATGTGTAATCCTGAAGGTTTCAGTATAACAATGGATGCAACTGGGGAATTATAGCTAGGTTTAAATTTCATAGGGATGATTTGATATTCTATCTGTGCTGTGAGCAAGTCATGTTGCATCAGATCAAATCCTGATTTCATTCTGTTGCCGAGAAGCCTATTGTTACCTCCCTCTCCCCCTACTACTTCATTATGGGAATGTAATCTACCGAAGTGCCCCTGAGATTTTCCTGCACAGAATGGATGTAGGGTTATATTTTTTAAATTGCTCCTTTGTTGCAGATCACTAGTGGTTAATAGGAAGATAATGAAAATATGGAAATTAAATTAGTTTGGTGCCAGGGCTAAAAGAATCATTTCTCTCCCTTGCTATCCAGCAAGCATATATAAACAAATTTGGGAAGGAGAAATAGGATATATAAATTGTTCTATAGAAGCTGAGGGGACTCTTCAACATCTGGCATTAGAAAAGAAGTACAATGTAATATTTCGTGCTGGTCGTAGAAGTCAAAGGTTCTAGGCTTTGGGGAAGACTGAAAGAGGAGGTTAGTTAAGCCATACAATGTATGAAGGCAGCATATTTTTTCAGTGATATGCTAAAGAATGAAGCCAAGATGAGAAGTGTCTGTGCCCTACTTAAAAGAAAACTGCGTGAGTGATCCCGGATCGCCTTGTGCCAAGAGCCTTACCAGAGTTGTGATTTCTAAGTCCCAGTTTAAAACAAAGAAAACAGTCCAAGCCTTTAAAATACATTTTTCACTGTGCCTAATTAACCTGGAAACTCAAAAAAAAATAAAAGTACTGCAAGATGTCAGCAGACAGGAATCATAAAGAACCAGGCATTTCAATGGGGAGTCCTTCTTCCCAGTGTTAACAGCAGTAGCGAAGGAGCCGAGGTCCCATACGGCGCACCTTGCTGCTCCAGCCCAGTGTTGCCAGATCTAGTCCAGTCAAATCCACCATACTTGTTGCCCCGAAAACAGATCCAGTATACCACTATCAGTTCCAACAGGTTAGTAACTAGGTCAATGGCAGTGCGTTTTAATACTGACAGAGAGCTGATTTAGGTTGGACGTCGGGAATAACGTCTTTACAATAAGGGTGGCCGAAATCTGGAATGCTCTTCCAAGGGAGGTGGTGCTCTCCTCTACCTTGGGGGTCTTTAAGAGGAGGCTGGACATGCACCTGGCAGGGGTTATCTGACCCAGCGCTCTTTCCTGCCAGGGCAGGGGGTCGGACTCAATGATCTGCTGAGGTCCCTTCTGACCTTAACATCTATGAATCTATAAATACTATGTCTGCACTAATCCATTGATATCAGCTCCAGGAGAATGGGGGAGGCCAGGCGGAGAATCAATTTCTTAATAGGGTTTTAAATGTTGGGTTATATCCTCACCCACTGAACGAAAGACCACCTATTGCATATTATTATTTATTGCATACCGACAGGTTGCTCATTTCCCATGCAGCTTAAATCTCATGGAGCTACTAATGTAATCCTAAATCGAGTCTAAACAAATGCAATCACAAATGTTTTGCAGAGAAACGCTATGAGATGTACAGTGGAAACCCTATCCAGTCAACAAGCACCATTTGTAGCCATCTTGGTTCTTCCAGACCTATAGACAGACATGATGGTAGACCTTTAAAAGCTGAAAAAGTGAGTCAAAACACTTATTTATTTAACTAATGATAAACACTAGCGTATAAGAAATCACACAGGAGTGAACAAGGAATAAAAAAAAGTTATGACGGAGGTCAGATACTTCTTTATGGAAAGTATGTATATCATCATGGAAGTTGTATTGGTGACCATTTATTTCTGATCTGTTCATCCCACTTCATTTGTCCTGTTATAGCTTAATCTAACACAGGCAGGAACTCCTTCATTTTTCTTCAGTCTTTTAGTTTGGAGAATGATCTTTCCATAAATTCTACCATAATATTTCCATAGAGAGATTAAATACTTTTGCATTCCAGATTCTGACCCCACGAAAACCAATGGCAACGCTTCTTTTACCTTCCACCAATATGTCAACCAAAATTCATACCTAAATTCTTGCAGGAATGCAATGAGGTATAGGAAACTCCTATCTGGGAACACGCTAAATAGAGAGATGTCAGAAAATTAAGTGAAAGAGTTGTATCAGTGATAATATTGCAAATCCCTATTATTATACAATTAGGGTGATATATATCTTTCTTTAATTTCTTTGAATTGGGGTGTCTGTTTAGAAATGGTGCGACTGCAATGAAATATTATTTCATCCTGGTGGTTGCAAAATAACCTGTATATTTTTCCATGGAAAATTACTCAAACCACAGTAACGTGGTTAAATTAAATAGATAAACTTACAGAAGCAGTGTAATAAAATACAGATAAAAACAGAGGACATACCTTATTAAAACATTAGCATGTCATAGTTAAGCCTCTTCTTTTGATTTGCGAGCTAATAAAAACCAAAGGCAGTTGCCATGGGGAGGGTAATTAATTAGCCATAAAATTAGTATGGTGGGGGGAGGTTTGCACTGAACTATTCCAGGCACAGAGAAGAAACATATTCCAACAGCAGACGTGTTGTTAGAAGTGTGCCTCGTGATCTTATCCCTTAAATAATTGCATTTTTTTCTGAAGGAGAGTTCTGATGCTGATAAGCGATAACAGTAAGTCAAACGAGATGTTCGAAGTCCTGGGGAAATGGCTTGAATTACGAACTCTTTTGTTAACTGTCTCCCTCCAAAGAGGCACAATTATAATATAAGATTCAGACAATGCACCAGGCAAGCTGCATCATCCTCCCTCGGTCCTCTTTAAAATGCAGTTCATGCCAGCCCCTACTTTATCTGCCTGACAGCTGCAGCATAGGCAGTGACCGTATAAGTTTGCCCTTCCAGACACACACGCTGTCTTGGTCCCCACTGTGTTTTGCTACGTACTGCATGCACTTAACACCATGGTATCTCAGCCCCAGGGTGCCTCTCCTGGGACTGGCAAGGGCATTAGAACAGGCCACTCTCTCAAACATGCTGAGGATTCACCTCTAGGGAGGTCAGTGGGTAATTGAGTTTCCCTGCCAACTAACAGCTTGTCTCAGAAAAATTAGTTCCAATTAGCTAAACCTGAGAATATAAACTGGGTTAGTTAAAGCGGCAATAAACGCCTTTGTGGACAGCTTCACAATTAGCAATCTGCCAAAAAAAAGAATTAAATTAACCCATGTTAAAGCTACTAATTCTGAATGAATGTGTCCACAGAGGAAGTTTAATGTTGCTTAAATAACTTACTTTACACTTGCAGTTTTAGTTCATTTAGATCCATGTTCCTAGATGTCCCTGTGTGGAGGAGGCGTCTCAAGTTTTTGGCTCTCAGACTGAGCCTGTCAGGAAGATGGCTGGCAAATGAGTGGGTAGCTGTTGTACGTGGACTTGCTCTGGCCTCCTAGAAATCAGACGCAGACCACTGACCCATTTCACAAACGGCAGCAAAAACCAACCAAGCAGTATCTGACTTGACGCGCCTGACCTGGGCTAGATTACGTCTAGTGACCTAGGAGTGAAAGGACGGCACATTAAATAAAATACAAAGAGCTTATGGGCCAAATTCTTCATTTTTTTCTTTGTATGGGCATAAATAACATGGTCATGGATAAGGACCTCCCTGTATGTGCTGCTGGACAAATGGAGAACATGATGACAGTCTCTGTCCCAACCAAAAATATATGTTATAAAACAACACCAGAATAAAGACAGCCAGGCCAGAAAATACATGGGAACAATGAAGAAGTATTTGGTCACTGTGGTATGCTATTTAAAAGTTTGTCCCATTTTTTTTTTTTAATAAGCATATGGCAAAGGAAAGTTTTGAAGCAAGCATGTGAATAAGAATATAATGCAGTAGCTTGTGTATGTACGGAGGCTTGTCTCAAGCATGAGGTACCACATGGGAAAAGATTCATAGATATTAGGGGCTGGAAGGGACCTCATGAGATCATCAGGTCCAGCCCCAAGGCTTTTAGGCAGGGAAGACTGCTGGGGTCAAATGACCCAGCAAGATGCATGTCCAGTTGTCTTTTGAAGACCTCCAGGGTAGGTGACAGTACCATCTCTGGGGGGGGGAGTTTGTTTCAGACTCTGGACACTTGAACCATAAAGAAGTTTTTCCTAATGTCCAATCTAAATCTAGCAGTTTATTCCTTGTCTGGGGTGCTTTGGTGAACAGATGCTCTCCCAGCCCCAGATGTTCACCCCTGGCATACTTATAGGCTGCCACCAAATCCCCCCTAAGTCTTCTCTTCTCCAGGCTGAACAGTCCCAGGTCTTTCATCCTCTCCTCATATGGGCTGTTTTCCAGACCTGTAATCATTTGTGTGCCCCTCCTTTGAACTCTTTCATGCTTCTCTGCATCCTTTTGAAGTGTGGCGCCCAGAACTGGATGCAGTGCTCCAGATGTGGTCTCACCAATGCTGGGTAGAGCACAAGGATGACATCCTTTGTCTTGCTTGAGATGCATCAGTTGAGGCATGCTAGTGTATGCTCTACCAGCTATAGCATTGCATCAGTGGCTCATCTTTGTTCTGTGGTCCATCATGACCCCGAGGTCTCTTTCAGTTGTGGGGCTGGCTAGTGTAGCACCGCCAAGCCTGTAAATAAGTTGTGGATTCTTTCTCCCCAAATGGAGCACTTTACATTTCTCAGTGTTAAACATTATTAGGTTTTGATCCGCTCACCTTACAAGCCTATCCAAGTCAGCCTGTATCCTCAGCCTGCCCTCCAGCATGACCACACTCCCCCATAACTTGGTGTTGTCCACAAACTTTGCCAGTATGCTTTTCACACCTGTATCCAAATCATTGATGAATATATTGAAAAGCCCTCGTCCGAGTACTGAACCTGGGGGATGCCACTGGTCACCTCTTGCCATGTCAACTCAATTCTGTCTATTAATGCTCTCTGGGTCTGACCGAAGAGCCAGCTTCCTAGCCACCGGACCGCTAAGTTGTTGAGGCCACAATTTCCCAATTTTACCATGAGGACTTTGAGAGAGAACAAGTCAAAGGCCTTTTTAAAATCCAAGTATATGACATCAACCTCCTCTCCCTTATGCAGGAGGTGAGTTACCTGATCATAGATAGAGATGAGGTTTGTCGGGCATGACATGCCCACAGTGAAGCCATGTTGGCTGTCATTGAAAAGCCTTCTGTTAGCCAATCACTGATGGATTACCTGATACATTTTTCCATGGTTTTCCCAGGGATTGAGGTCAGACTGATTGGCCTATCAAAATCAATGAGCAGGTCATTGCAGAGCCAGGAAGTAACCCATGTTATGAGAATACCAGGGTAGGTGGTAGTCCCTGAGCAATATTCTCCCTCTTCCATTTTGTTTGGGCTCCTAAATGACACCTGCATGTTTTTACTGTTCACAGAAAAGATACACAATATGGCAGTTTAAGAAGCCATACGCTGCTCTGCCTTCAGCACGGATGGATCAGTCTCCATGACTCAGTCAGCTGTGGTGGCACTGTGTATGATAGACAGCTGTACAGACTGGATTTGGACCATGCAATGATTTTATGCAAGGCACAAAAGCTGCTTGGGAATGTAACTGGGTTCTGGGGCCTGATATGACGGGCTGTGCAAAGGCAGGACCTGATTGATCAACACTGAATGAGAGGCAGTAGTTAAGTTGGGGGATAGGCTGTGAAGACCCCCTAAAAAGAAACAGAAGCTTACAGTAGCTTACATCTGATGTGATATCGAAGCTAGTGGAGGGCTACGTCTTTGTAGATGGCATATGAAAGCCAGAGAAAGGTACTGCATCAAACAAGAACCAAGATGCAAAGAGCATGGCTCCATTGCCGGTAAGAAAGTTGGTAACCTAGAGACATTATGCAGAAAGAAACTACTAAATTTTGATACAGCCTGGATGTGAGAGCCTAGAGAGAGGTCAGGAGTCAAAGATGATGCCCAAGTTGTTGGTGATGTTTTCTATGGTGATGAAGAAGTGGGACAGCAGAGAAAGGCAGACTGAAATTATGCTACTGAGTTGAGAGCTAAACATCTACAAGGAGATATTAAATAGAGATTTGATGGTAGGAGCCAGAGCTTGAATAGGGAGGTAAATTTGCAAGCCCTCCACACAAAGGAGGTAAGGGTCATTGAATTGGCTTGTGGACTGGATTATTCAGAAATAAGATTCAGTGGAATAAAATGAACTTTGCTTGCAAAAGCTGCATCAAACTCAAGAAGAGTTTCCATTTGGCTGAAATTGTATTTAATTAAATTACAATAATTCTAAAATAAACCCAGCTAAAGTCTCTACTGAAAATGGTAGCCTTCTTTCCAGGCAAGGGATGAAAACAATAATCCATTGTGGTGACACGTGTGGTAATGTGCTGATAAGAGGTACTACTTCTATGGCATTGGGGATAACCACAGTACAGAGCAGGAAAACTGTTAACCATAATCATCTACCTGCATTGTGATTTGAATAATGACATTCTGCCTCAATAAATTTCCCTCTCCATTGTCAATTAGATGTAGTATTTTTCTTCCCTTTATGTACTGAACTACTGAGCTGTATGTTGAAATGTTTCCCACCAATAAATAATATTACAGCGTTAAATAGATGCTGTGTTTTATGCTTGGACTAACTGGATTCTGATGAGTGATTCGATTCTTATACAGAATAAAATGTCTTAGATCCCTTCTGAACATAAATTGTTTACAGATGTAGAAGACAGAATTATCAATTATATATTGTAAGGGGGGAAAGACTCCTCAATTTACAAGCTTGCTTTCGTGCAAAATGTAATGGCCTCATGCATTTTCAAGTACATGCAAGTGACCTTCCTTTTGCAAGTGGTGAGAGTAGCTTGTCGCCATATGTAAATAATCATTTATTGCAAAATTTCCCACCCTTCCCCCAGTAAGCAGTTATAAATAAGAAGCAGAAACAGAATAATCCAGTTCCCGGTTGTTAGATCTCAACCTGTGACAAATTCAGCCTGCCTATCTTTGGCTTATGGTAAATTTATTTAGAAAAAAATACAGAAATAATTCATTGACCTTTATACCCTTTCTTTAAAAGTTAGAAACAAATGTAACTGTTGACATTTATTATCCAACAGAGCAGCCAGGCACCCACACACCAGGCTGCTGCTTTCTTAAAAGGGAGATTTCTTATCTCCCAAAGTTATCTATAGATGTTAAGATGGGGAATAGGAAAGGGTTCATATTATGTCAAGAACTAACGGATGGCAATGTGACAATCCTACGATTCTCTAAAAAACAGTAAAATAGAAAACTCTGGAATAATCTACATTTATATCCAACCACTTTTCTCCATGTGCTTCCCATTCATTTATTGGGTTTATTTGCAGCTTTTCTTTCTTGATTGCCAATATGGTGCTCATGAAAGGTACCAGCACATATGATCCTAAAAACCATAAGGCTGCCAGTTTGGGCTACTGAAGCTCGGTTTATGTATGAGATTCATCGTGTCCCAACACTAGAGACACAGAATCAAGGATAACTTAGATCCTTATGTCCCTGACTTGCAGGCACAATCACCTATTTATACGTCCAAGTACCATTTAAGTGCTCCTGCAGCGAATTGTGGGGGGCAGAAAGTAAAGCTAGCGAAGACTAAAAATAAGAACACCGAATCTGTATCGCTCCTTGGGAGAAAGACAGCAGCTTCCTTGCTCCCCATAATTTTGTACCCAAGCTAGGCTTGTTTTGGAGGGGCAATGGGTAGTAGCCCTGTGCAAAGTGGCTAATATTCGCTTCGGATTCAGATTTGGCCGATTCGAGGGACAGCGATTAGATTCGGGATTCGAATCACTGGCCTGAATCAACTCAGCTGAATCCCTGAATCAGCCAGGCCCATCCCCTGCCCGCTCTCCCAGCCTGGCAATAGCTGCCCTGCCTGCCCTAGCTCCCGGCACTTATTAAAAATAGCCCCGACTCAGCGGGTGCTGCCGGATGTTCCCTGCCGCCCCCCCACTGCCCCGTGCTGCGTGGGGGGGTCTCCACGAGCCCCCTAACCCCCCCTCACCCCGCAGGGCACGGTGAAGGATGAGCACAGCTTCACACCTCACCTTTATACACTCTGCTTAGTAACGCCAAATCTTCCGGCTCTTTGCAGCCCGCTTGGATTGCTCCTAAAGGATCGAAGGGCAGTCTGGGGTCGTGGCAACACACTGTGCTAGAAGGATCTTGGGCAAGCTAGACAGGGACAAGCTCTGAGCATGGGTCATGCCACAGAGTGGCTCTTCCTCCAAGCGGTCCTTCAAGCAAAGGGTGAAGGCTCATTTAGCAAAGGTCAAATGTGTGTAGCCTGGATTACATTTGCTTATAATATATCAGTTTTGTGAGCAAATAGGGGTCCTCCGGCTGCATTGCCAACTACTCAGCACTCAATTAAATGCTAAAACAAGGAAAGGAAACCTATTTGCAAAGCACTGTCATATTATCCAGCACAGCCATGCTTTCCCACTAGATATGATTATAGAGTAGCACCGTCTATGTGCATTTGCTTACTGTCTCACACAGCATTAGTCTTTGCAGCAGGAACAGTGAGCTTCAATTCCCTCCTGGGGGCAACCCGGTAAGACAGGCCCATATTGAACACTAGTTAAGGGAGACAAGAAGAAATGGGGACATTACTTGTGTTTTCTAGATAAATTAGGATTTCGATACTGGATCCTTGCAATGAGCAAGCATCCTTTACCCCAGCCCTTCTGTATCACAGCACACCTAATGAATATAGATAGCTGAACTGGCACTTGGAGTGGTGAACAGCGATTCCCCTCAAACAAGATGAATGGTCTATGTTGCAGAGCTGGAACATTTAATTTGTCACCAAGAGGGAGATAGCACGAGGTAAAAGAGTTGTATTTCTCCTGCATCTTCACCCTCCTTTGTTGAAGGGGCAATGGCACTCTTGTGGTAAGGCAAGCGTCCTTGTTGCATAGGAGAAATAAAAAGTATCCCACGTCCCTGACTTCTCATGGCCCCATCCTGCAGGAGCATGTTGTGGAGATGAGAAGGGCAGCATTTCTCGCTAGCATTTGTCCTCTGAAACGTGGTGAAAGATGGGAGGGGCAGCTAGTGGTATAAGAAGCTGCTGGATCAGTTGAAAACCTTATATTCATCTAAGCCATTGATTCAAACCTAGCCCAAACTGATCAAAGTCCAGAGTTCTTGATTGCTTAAGGCCATAATGTGATAAAAAGTAACAGAAACTGGATGGCGTAGTTAGGAATTACACTTAATGCACACTTAAGCCTTTGATTCGTATCTTGTCCAACTAAGAAATGGCTCAGAATTACCCCTTTCATAGCAAAACTACCCAAATTGTTGCAGGTTCTAAAAATATAGTTTTATATTTTGTTCAAATTTTATCATATAACATATAATAATTTAATTTGTATATGAAAATTACATTATTCATGGACAGGCATGTTTCTCCACTTAGAGATTCAAATGGACAATGCACAAGATTAAAAGAGAGGCTCTGTGGAAAGAAAGCAGGGTGACGTTCTAAACTTTAAGACCTGTGCCAGTTCACAGGACTGTCTGGACACACAAAGTTGTTGAAATCTGATTAACACTGACGACCCTGTCTTTGGGACTTCTGAAAGTTTCCGTGCTATTCATAGCAGCTCAGTCCTTTGTGCTCCTATTAAGACAAACCTGTTTGTAGATGAAAAGCTTCCTCAAGACTCACCATAATTATGTCCATTTAGATAATAAATTATGCAATTGGGTAAATAACTACACTAAACTTCACGTTTCAATATCATACCCAGTAGACCAATAATTCACCCTAGTGACTCCTTGACTTTAAACAAAAGCCAGTGAAGATGCATGTACATGCATGGAGAGTAGCATGTATACAAGCATATATTCCAAAACTTACAAAGCTAAATGAGATATCATGGAGTGCTCTGTGGAAAGAAGCACCATAATAAAGAAATATATGTATATATTTTTCATAAGATGTGGCTGTTTTGGGTGAACTGATTGTAAAGGAAAATCCTCAAGGGCCTTTGTTATTTGCAAAAGCCTACATAATTGTACTGAAAAATAAGAGGCTGTTTCTGCATGGGGAGGGCACTAACAAGCATCCTTCCCTCTGTCATGTGATCAAAAGCAGAAACAGTTGCATCCAGTGTACCTAATGGTTGCCATTCTGCAAGTGCACGTATAGATGTGTTTTCATGCAAAATTCATTATATCCAACCACAGAGTCTTCTGATTAACATATCTGTATATCTATGTGCTAATTAAGTCAAATTACTTCTCTCCCTCAGTCAGAAATAAATATATGTGGACTAATACAATGGCTCTTAATAACCGAATGCAAATGCCCTGCGCTCAACACGAATGTATTTTCTTTTGTATTCTAGTAGAAATGACTCCTCCAAAGCCTGCACGCTTCCACTCAACTGACTCCCCATCTAAGGCAATTTGCATAGATTCATCACTTAGATCCAGATTTGAATAAAAGTTGCATAGAGGAGAGGATCAGGAAGTAAGCTTCAGAGAAGTATGGGTTATCTTGGTCCAGAGATTTAATATGGTTGTACTTCTAGTTTCCAGATGAAGCAATTTTAAGCTCAAGATGACATCATAGTCACTTCTATCATAATTTCCGGATGACATGCTATGTGACATTTAGGCAACATGTAACTGAGCACAAGGCATAAAGGAATCAGCCGTCCATCTACAATGAACCCAGACGAAATGACCCAAATAGATAGGCATCAGATGCACAAAAGTCCTGGCACTTTGCTCAGTCATTGAATCAGCTGTTTGGCTTTCCGTCTTCAGACACTTACTCAGAAACGCATCCCTGTTCAAGAACTAATTACGCATGTGTGTTTGAGACACAATCATCTCATTTACACTTTAAGCACATGCTCACTGCTTTCTTAAATAAGGCACAACCTTTATTTAAATCTCCTGAACTGGGACTTTCTTTCACATCCATCCCTAGTTCTATTGCTTACAGTTGTCATCAGGACAGGCTAGAATCCCAGGGCTCGTAGCCATTATGGGGTTGATTTGCAGAAGGGTGCTAAGCACCTCTCTTTTGGTGGCGCTCTGCAGGGAGCACGGAGACCTGGCTTCCCAACCCTGCTCTAAGAGAACTACTTATGTATCTTACCCAAGAGCTGATCTAAAACATCTCCCGGGAGGTGTGAATTTGATCCTCCTCAACTTGAGCCATTTAACCCTTTTGAATTCCATGTTGCCATCAAAAATGATCACGTTTTCGATGGAAATAGGCTAAGGATGAGCCAGCAACTAGTGCATCAGAAACAAAGTAGGCAATGGTAGGCCAGACAACAGAAACAAATACTTTGAGGTCATGAAATATCTGGGAGAAATATGAGTTAATAATTTTAAAAAGGCTTCATCCCAGAAACAAAACCTGCTGATATGGTTTGATTAGGAATGATCCTGTTTCAGGCACAGAGTTGGATACTTCCAGTCCCTTCCAGCCCTATTTCTCTATGAGACTATGATTTTACGACTCTGATAAATCTAAGGAATTTTTCAATGATAAAACAAAAGCAAACCCACAAGACGAGACCTGAGCACAACCTACTTTAATTTAAGAAAATCTATTTGATGGGGCCCATACTCTAATAGAGACAATAAAGACACCTTATATCCTTGAGCAAATAAAGAAAGCAACATAGACAGTATTGAAATAGTCAGGACAGAGAGGAGGGGAATGACAGGAAGAATTAATGAGTTCCGTATTAAGATTTTTCAGTGCCTATTATGGAACTAATATGGCATCCAGATTTGCTCAGGATACTTTCTTCAATGGACTACAAAGCAATTCAAATGGAGATGATCAAAAAAAGGAAGACCTCTCTGGATCACACACACAGACAGAAAAGTGAGCTGCAAGGCAATGCACATGGACAGAAATTCTTAGATACAATTTGAAGGAGGGAGCCATTGTGCCCAATAAATAAGTGATCGGCCAGTAAGGACATAACTGGAGATAGGATCATGAAGCTATCGGCACTTGCTTATTGCTGTGGGATTACATAGCCATCCGCACATGCATACAAATGCAGGCAAGGGCTCTTTAGTTATCAAATTATCTTCCATCCCATTATCCTTCTGATGAATTTGGCTGTAGGCCTAGCAAATTTTAAAAGGATGCCATCTCTACTCTCAGCAGGCACATTAAGGATCCAATCCCTTCTGTCCAGTAGCTCATAAATAAAATACTTGCTTGACATTGGAAGTGCTCCCCTCTTAACACTTGGAGCAATTCCTAATGTTCTTCTACAAAAGAAGAACAAATTACATTCAAGCAATAACTTTGCTTTGCCTGGACAAGGGGTAAGCAAAGTGCATTGGATTGTGTAGGAAAACTTTGGTTAGCCCAGAGATGATGAAACTGGCCCATGTTCACTTGTCAGTGAGGATGGAGAGCAAAGTTCACACTGACTCTTACCTGCTACTATAATGGCCATGGTATGTATGTCTACATAGATTAGATGAGCTTCTACCGGAGTAAAAGCTTCAAGGTGTTGGACCTGCCTTCTCTCTGTGAGTGTCATGTACTAACGTCCTGGTAGTATTGAAGGGATGTAGCAGTCATGATGGTCCAGGAATGATGTGAAAGGCAAGGGATCTGTTTTTTGGACCAACTGCAAGGTTGGGATAATGTTAAACAAGCTTTCAAATGCAAGACCTTCTTCTACTCACTATTTCTGCTTACTAATATCATTCAAAAGGCACTTGCCAAAGCCTGATCACAATATTCCTGCATGAATCAATTTTGTTTCCATTTTTTCCTCATTAATTTCTTCCCCACAAATATCTCTGGGCCACGTCTTGGACAGAAGCAGCCCTGCTGTGTCTACTCTCTAATATGGTTAATTTGAATGCAAGGTTTCAGGCAATCTAGCCACAGATTAAATAAATCTCAGATCAAGCAGGCACTCAATACCTTGTGACCCAATGTAGCGAAGTTGTTTTCCCGGTAGAGTCCTAGCTGGGTCTGCAGTAAGGAAAAATGCAGTGGCTACATTGATCAGCACTATGCTGAAATGCCTGCAGGACTGAATTATACATTTTCATTGTACCATAGCTATACCTGGTAGTTTATGAGCCATGGTCCACAGGCCAAAAACTTTCAGCCTAACTTAGACATAACAAAGGAAGTCACGATAAAATGAGGGCTATATAGTGACATTGGAGGACAAAAGGTGACAAGAAAATCAAGTATACCACTGTCTTGGTTGTTGTTAATGAATCCTCAATCCTTGTTTTCAGGGCTGGGGGCTACTTACCTTCTTGTTAACCTTTCACCATCCCTAGTCCCATAGCTTTACTAGCTTTTATATCCACTCGTCACAACTGCGCGAGTACCTTCAAATCTAAAAATACTGACATTTGCACTGAAGACTGAGAAGCAGACTAGGGTGCATATAGTAATCATTTCTCTGGTGGCAAAAAGGACCGGTATTTCTCATGAGAGTCTCTCCTCGGGTAGTTTCAGTAGGGCGGGGGGAGGGAAACTCTTGGATGAAAAAAAAATAGATCGTGAACCTTTTGCAGTGTTCGGTCACCACTGTCGGAGATGGAAAGCGCCACCATAATTTTCAGAATCCTCTTCCAATTAGTGGCACAGATGAAAGGTGTTGCTTTCTTTAAGCTTCTTTTACTGGTCTCTTTGGGGGATTACATCCATTGTTGCCCTGGAGAAGGGACACCGTGACAACAGCCCTGTTAGAAATGTCGCAAAGGAGGTATTCTCCCATTCACACCGCAAAGCCCCGGCTGTTTATTGTACAAGTTAATGAAGCTGTGAAGGGAACACAGTCTTGCTGAGGATTATTGCTGCTGGGCAACATGTAACACAGGCCATTCTTAACCTAAATGAATGTCATGATAAAGAGACCAATTACAAATGTTTCCCCAACAAGCTCATGGGACACAAGGCAGCTGTGACTTGGCGGTTTCTTTCTCTTCTCTGTACTGTAGGAGCAATAGCCAACTATACTACCTGATGCCTTTAAAAGTCAGCACTAAAAAAGATAAAGAGCATATCCCCCTGAGGACTCCTTCTTCCCAGCCTAGTTGCATCGTCCATCCTCAAGCAGAACCGATCGATCCCCATCAGAGAATTCGTGCTGCATTTTTATTTATTATTTTTGCCTGAGCAGTGAAAAGTTATTTTTGCAAGCTGGATGGGAGAGCTCAGCTCTGTAGAAAGCCCTATCAGCCCCCTTCCTAGCTCAGCCTCTACGCCGTACAGTGAGATCCCTATAAATATTTTTCTCTACTAGCATGTGATGGAGGTGTTTCTGCCCTTAGACACATGGTTCACTATAAAAGGCCTGCAAGCTAGCACCAGAGGACCAAGTGGATTAGAAATATTGCATTAAAAATGTTTCTGAGAAGAAAAGAAATGCTGACTTTCTCAAATAAATTTGATTAAGCTTTCCAGTATAACAGTTTGGTAGATCTGGGTTATTAACTCCTGGGCTAATAAACATCTTTGTTTTGGGTTAATTCGGGGTTATTTTCCTTATTATGCCTCATTCTGAAAGCACCACGCCTAATGAGTGTATAGTTTAAAAGCAGAAACAAGAACGTGAACACAAACCAATGCAAAAAATCAAAGTTTCTGGCACCTTGTCCCAAAATTCATTCCACCTTATCATTGCTAATCACAGGAATATTTTCGTGTACCTGTGAACAGGAAGGTCAGGATGATATTTAATAGATCCAACACTCAGATATCCCTAAATCCAGATGTACCAAAAGGTCCACTATTAGCAATTACAGACCAAATTCATTGATGTTGTAAGGCAGGTACAAGTCTGCTGAAATCACCTCTCATTTAAGTGAATGGCGTTGAGGGTGTAGACTGCATTTAAAAGAATAGGAAATCCCTATTACTGTGAAGAATAAAACATTTCTATGCCCCAAGGTTGGCGAAGCCATAGAGAATTCTCTCCTGCTTATCCACGTGGCCAGCATTATGCACAAAGAGTACTCCATGCTGCAAGCCAGATTAATTAAAAAAATTAGGGCAAGAAGCTAATATGAAACACTGATTAGTGTCACAAGATATAAGCAGTACAGAAAGTATAAAGATGAGGAACAAATCAACTTCTAAGATGACTTTCTGGTCCTGCCTCATCAGATCTGAACTTCTTTGGGGAGGAGGTCAGTCAAATGGGAATAGTTTTCAAAGAACAAGAGGCTGGTGCCTTGGAACTTGCCCCAGGCTCAGGCAGGGCATTTGAAGCAGGGAACATCTTGAGCTTCTCCACTGATGTGGTTCAACACGTTAACACGTTAGCAGAGGCCCTCAGTGGAATTTTCCCCTTGTGTGATCTTCCAGAGTTTCTTAATCTTTGTTGTCTCTGCCAACCTCTCAAATCTCAATTTGCTGAGGGTAAGTTTGTTGCATGAGACTTCCTCGAACACACCTTCTTTGGCTTTCCAGGTCAGTCTGCATTGCTTAGCGTGCCTTTAGCAGTGGCCCTATGTCACCAAGTTCAGATGCTTTACCTTGGGGAAATGCAGGAAGAGGATACCTGCAGTTGTGCTTTAGAAACATCTGTATGTCCTATTAGATTTCCAACACCGTTCTGCAGAACCAAGAGGCTCCTGATTTTCAAGTGAATTTATGAGGTTATCTTTTATGAGTTCACCTATCCTTCATCGCCACCTGCACGGCCAACCCCTCCGGAAGAGCGGCTGGGATTTCCTCCAGGTACTCAAAGGAAAAGAAGTGGCATTAAGCACTATCTTTGATCCACAGGTTTTTCTGGGCTGACAGGACCAGGTCTGACTCCTGAGCAAAACAGCCTGTGAGCATTTAATCTAATTATTCCCACATCAAGCCCAGTTACCTTCAATTGAATTTGAGCACAGTTTTCCAAAGATATCCGGTCTTGGCCAAAAGACTGACTGAGAGGGGGTCCTACCACATCCCTTGGGATATTTATGGGCACCATGACAGCAACGAGAGAGAGAAACAGGGCTGCCTCCACTGTCTCAATCCAACAAGCAGGTGTTCAACTAGCAATTGCTCTGTGAAGAAGGTCACCCTCTTTCTTGGCTTCACAGCTGAAAGGTTTATCTTGGCAAGACATTTACCATCCTCTTTCCATTTATTACATTTCCAAACAAGGTAAAATTGCAGCTATGTAGCAATAGGAGACCAGTTTCAGGAGGAAGCGCTTTAACAATCTGCACAGGGAGTTTTTCCTGGTTCATTAAGGACACCTGCTGAGCATCACTCACTGTAAGTGGAGGCTTGTCTCCTTATCAGGAATATGGCATTTAGCCACCTGGGCTCTCCCATTTACTGGTGCAATGTGTTCACAGTAACAGGGATAGATTAATCAATCACACAGAAAACATGTCTTGGATCTGGGATGAGCACGTTGTTGCTGCGTGATGTAGTTAAGCTCAAAACTCCCTTACCTAATATTGCATTCATCTAACAACTAAGGGTCCATCATTTGAAAGACCTCAAGGGAGAATACCTTGTTGGCAAAGGGGATTTTTCTCTACAGCTGTATTATCCCTTTAACTAATATGCAGACAAAGCACTGAATTGATTCTGCATGGAGAGTTATCAAGGAGGAGTGACAATTCATTGTCCATGCGGGCCTTTTAAACTGGTTTTCCATGAATATTCCTGCTTTCCCTTTTACTCACTGATTTGTCCATCAAGATTTTCTATTTTTCTTTGCTCATTCCCGTTGGCTACTTTCAGTTGGGCTGGCCCCCTTTGAAGTTTGAGTTGTTTTTGGCACAACCTCCTGGATCATCTGCCTTCAGAAGGCTGCTTTTCAAAGAACATTAAAATAATACTGTTTTTAAATAGAAGTCAGAGCAGGTGAAAGATGCAGGGATTGACAGCCTCAGAAACTGGAGAGTTGCTATTTCTTTCCTTTCGCTAGCCTCATTTCCGCTTGGCCTACCAACAAAAATATAAGATATACTTTACTGACATCTACACACAAATGCATATCACATGGCTGCTGCCCGTCTTTAACGGACTCTTACACAGTTGAACCAAATTTCTTCACAACCTTCCATTCCTTCCCACCCAGTTGAACAACTTATAGGTCAAGTGAATGAGTCTAGAGTAGGGAAACAAATCAGTCACTCATGGAAAGGATGGGTAGGTTGAATAACCTGTTCTGAAGATCAACCCAATCAGGCTCTCATGAACTTATACAGGAACCTGATTCTAGACCCAAGGATGCCAAAGTGATTGATAGTCCTAGATTGCTAGCTTTCAGAATCTCTGCTCTGATGCTATCAAATGGAAGAGAAAAGGCTTATATATATGGGTGTGGGAAGCTTTGATCCCCAATTCAATTCGGTGGAGATTCGGCTCGATTCAGTGGCCGAATCTCCAAATCCAAATCGAATCAGAGGACCCTTTAATCTCTCTGAATCAAATCAGACCCTCCAAATCAATTCAGAGAGATTTGGACATAAAGACGGCTTTAAATGTTTTCACTACATACCTCTAGGTAGCAGGCAGCTCCTGAATGCTGCAATGCTGGGGCACACGGAGTGTCCCACAGGAGCATGGGGGGCTCCCAAGCATGCTCGGCACGGACCTGGAAGTGGACCAGAAGCACTTCCAGTCCACCTCTGGGTTTGCCAGGGAGTGTGCGGGGGGGTCCCTCCACACACCCCCAGCTTGGCAACTGGTGTCTCCTGGGTCTAGGGGGCACCCCCCATGGCTGATTGCCAAGCCAGGAGGTGTGGGGGACCCCCCCCCGCATGCTCCCTGGCAGACCCAGAAGTGGACCAAAAAGTACTTCCAGTCCACTTCTGGGTTCACCGCTGAGCACATTGTGGGCCCCCCTGGGCTCCTGTGGGACACTCCGTGCACTCCAGCATTGCAGCGTTCACAAGCCACGCTGGTACCTTGAGGTACGTAGAAAGAGTTTTAAAGCTGTGTCTGTGTCTGAATTGCTGATTCTCCAAATCAGCATTGAATCTTCACATTCGGACTCGGCTGAATCGAACCAGGGTCAGCGATCCAAATCTATGAATTGAATCACTGTCCCTGGTTCAGTACGAATCCAAATCCAAATTGAATAGAGCCCACTTTGCACACCCATAACACACACACACACGCGCACGCGTATGTATGTTCTGCTCTGATACTATTAAATGGAAGAGAAAGGGCTATATGGAGAGAGAGCGAGAAAGAGAGAGGGAGGGAGAATGTAAAACAGCAGGCCAGGCTTCCTTCACAGTGTCTCCATAATGCACCCTGAACCACACCAGGAAGATGGTAACATGTACATGCAGTGGAGCAAAAGTAAGCAATTATAATGGTCATTTGAATAGCATCCAATAAGGATAATAAAAGCCTGAATTAACTTCCCCAGTGGCTCCAAAAAGCACTGCCAGCACTTGTTGCTGTGCAAAGTGCCTGTGCGAAGTGGCTAGTATTAGCTTCAGATTTGGATTCAGCCAATCCGGGGGACAGTGATTTGATCTGGTGATTCAAATCACTGTCCCAATTCGATTCGGTCCAATCTGATTCGGAGGTTCGGCTGCTGCCGAATCTCTGAATCAGTCAGGCCCTTCCCCCACCCACTTTCCCAATCCAGCAAAGGTTGCCCCGCCTGCCCCAGCTCCGGCACTTGTTAATAAAAAGCCTCGGTGCTCCTCAGGTGATGCTGGGTGGGGGGTGATCCCCACTGCCCCCCACTGCATGGATGGCTCTGCGTATCAATGTCAGTAAGGTATGTCCTAGATTTCTGTTGATAGGCCAAGTGGCAATGAAGCTAGCGCAAGGAAAGAAATGGGTCTCTCGTGGGTACCAGCTAGTACTTACCAGCTAGAGTCAACAGCAGCTCCCTGCTGCAGCCACCGGGGACTACCTGAATCATCAAAGCTCTCCGAATCTTTTGCAAAGATTCAGAGAGCTTTGCATCAATTTGGACCTTTAAATTGGTCCCCTGATTCAATTCGAATTCAGAGATTCAGCCACGAAAAGGGGCTGAATCTCCTCTGAATCACATCACCACCTGAAGCGTCGCACAGCCCTAGACAGCACTGCTCTAGCTTTTACTACCATCTAAGTCTGGAGTGGGGTTACTTCACCGCTCACAGCCATGGCATTGTATCAGCCTCAATTACAGGGACTTGTTTTATATTTCACTTGGATTAACAAATCGAACATGCTTTGAAGGCCACGGCCCCTCAAGAACAAGGGCAGGTTTTCCAGACACACATAATACCTGCTGCAAGGCAACGCCTGCTTTTAGTCACCAGATAGTTACCGCAGCAAAGGGGCATGCCGGTAAGACACAGAAATCCTTTTCAAACACATTTGTTAGCTTTGCAAGGGTGTGTTGTTTTTTTTTCCCCCCCTTTTGCTAAATATCTAAACGTGAAACTGGCTGCAAGTCTGCTTATATAGCATGTTTTTTGTTGAATTGTATTGTGCCTTTTAGAATTATGAATTTCATTCGCTAATCCCAGGGAAGAGACTGTACGTTCCCCACTTTTGGGATTATATAATGAAGACAGAGCTGTACAATATTTGCTCATTCACTAATCAACAGGGAAGTGACCTGACTGAGACTCAGGAAACTGTCCTGGGAGCTCTGCCGCTCTCCAATTAGAACTTTCCATCATTTAGAAAGATGAGCGTTACCTAAAGCAGCTACCCTGCAAAGAGAAATGCAGTCCCAAAAGCATCCGTTAATGATGCCCCAGCAGCAGAATCGAAGAAGGGAGCACCAGGGAAAGCTTATGGAGCCAATAACAAGATCGGGTTGGCTTTCTATTTATTTTTCTAATTGTTTCACAAACCCCATGCTGAGTAATAATGCAAGAGGATGCCGTTTCTAAAACTACACTGGCTCTTTAATGTAAGCACTATATGCTGAGATGCCGCAGCCTCAGGTAGCGTTCAAGCGATTTGTTTGCCAACTAACCTGGTGTCTCCTCCAAACTCTTCCCTTTTATAGCCTTTGTTCTTTCTTCCAAGTTCAGTGGCAGACACTACACCCTGACGAAGGGTATTCATACCCGAAAGCTTGCAAAGAAGCATTTTTCCAACTATTTGAGTTGGTCTAATCAAAGATATCAGATTTACCCAAAGAACCTCATCAGGCAACAATGACAAGACATTCATTTATTTTTTCTCCCAGAAAACAAACACCTCCATGTATGAGCCACAGGTCCTCAGGTTTGGCACCTCTGGTCTTCTCTCTCAAAACTATATACTTCCACTCACTACCAAACTACAATCAGTTTTAGGCCACTAGATCAAAGACTGAATAATTTCATATAAATCCAAACTTCTAAACCATCCAGTCTAGTAGGGCTGTGTGAAGCTTCAGGTGCTGATTTGGTTCAGAGGAGATTAGGCCTGATGTCTAATTTCTAAAAGGGAGGAAGTGACATCAACTGGCTGCTTGTCTTCTTCTTCTTCTAAAAATTTCACTATTGGAATAACTGCTTTTACTGCTCCATTCTGTAGATTAAAATGCAAGTAATAAAGGTGGCTCTGAAAAGACCTGAATGATTGGGTTTGGGGTGGGAAGGGCAAATAGCCAATTTAAAAGGGGCCAAAACTATTTGCAACTGCTGGTCAAAAATTAGTGCCCAAAGGTTTCAAAACATTTGTTTTGACATTTAAAAAAACCCCTCAATGTTATTTTTTAAATATGTGAGTTTTGAAACAAAAAAATTAAACAATCCAAAATCATAGTTTCATAGTAACTAGGGTCAGAAGGGGCCTAGAGCAGACCATCTAGTCTGACCCCCCGCCAATGGCAGGAACGAGTGCCAGGGTCACAGGATCTCAGCCAAGTACCTATCTAATCTACTCTTAAAGACACCCAAGGTAGGAGCAAGAACAACTTCCCTAGGAAGCCGGTTC
>JAGPOW010003364.1:10806050-10820342 GCA_030014935.1 Caiman crocodilus
AGTACGACCCGTCCACCACCACTCTCTGGGAGCGCCCCGCCAGCCAGTTTCTGACCCACTCAACCATGTAGGGGTCAATGCCACAGCTCCCCATCTTTTAATGAGGATGGGGTGGGAGACCGTGTCAAACACCTTCCTGAAGTCTAAAAAGACTACTTCAACAGGGGCACCTGCATCCATGGATTTGGTCACCTGGTCATAGAAGGCGACCAGGTTGGTCTGACAGGACCTGCCCTTAAAAAACCCGTGCTTCAACCCAAAATGAATTCTTTCATTGGGCCAAACTGAGAAACCAGTTATTTTCACCACGTGAGTGTGAAGCCAATCCATGAGCTAAGGACGTTGCAGAAGTTCGTGTCTTCTCCTGATTGACTCTTACACTGCCCTTTTTACCATAATATCTAAGAGCTAGGTCTCTGCTATACAGCTCAAACCGCAGTGCCAAATGCATGAAGTGTACGTGACACTGTCTGAACACCACAAGCCGGATGACAACTCAAGTTGGCTTGGGTGGAAATGGGACAGTCAAAAATCCCACATGGAAAGTTTAGGCAGCAAATGTGTTCCAGAAAATCAGCGCATCCCACAGAGAGGAAGAGAGTCATGGCCATGAGAAATGGGCTCCCAGTGCATTCCCTTCACACACAAAACCTTGCTCTCTTCTCCAGGACCAGCTGTGAACCAGCTGAAACACAAGAAACATAAGGAGGAGTGATCTCTCTCCTCCAGACTACACAGTCTATTCAGGGTTTAAGACAATTATACAGTTATTTTATGTAAGAAAAGCCAGTCGAGTGGGAAAGACAAATAGGTTTATTTCTCACCCAGCTATATAACAGATTACTAGGAGTGCTAACTCATCTGTCTTTGCACTATTTTACTTTCATTACAGATTGGAAATGGGAACTCATTTTTCACAAGAATGATCTTTAACTAGTTAGAAATTAAACTCTTGCAGCTGGTACGTCCTGCAAAGCCTAGCATCCATTATCCAAAAGGTATCCTCGCTTTGGTTGTTCAGTATCGATCAGTCATCACAGCAACTCCTTCTTCAAACCCACTAAGTCCCAAAGGTGGTTCTCAGGCCTCTTATTAAGACACAGAGAAAATACACGATACTAAAAACTGGAAATCATCCAAACCAGAAGGCTGTCATGGAATATCTTAAACCAGAGATAGGCAAGGAAAAAATAGGACTCAACAATATAAAGTCACCCCATCAATAGATGGGCGAGTCTTCTCCCACCCCCATCCTTTCCACTTTCTCCTTTCTTTGCTTTCATTTGATAAACTAGACCTTGTGTGCAAAGAGTGAGCTCAACCGTGGCATAGCCAATAGTAGAGCCAATCAAGCCATAGCCAATAGCAGAGGACCGTGCAGAGAGAATCAATACACCATTGGTAAGGACCTACTTATTTCAATCAGGGATTGTCCACAAAATCCACAACATCAACAACAGGGAAAAAAAAGTATTACAAATAAAATGCTGGCTCCCCAGTGGCTGCTACGAGAAGACACGAGCTGGTGGGATGGCACGAAGGGCACCAGACAAAATAGCAGCTGCCCCCTCATCCGTCCTCCTCTGCCAGGACCTCACTACCAATCAGTGCCAAGGGGCATGAAGGGCAGCCAGCAATCAAGATGGCATCTGCCCTCTCATCCCTCCTTGCACAGGGGCCTCTCCATCAATCAGCGCCGAGGGGTGGGACATGCAAAACCAGCTCTGCACACTGTGAGTGTGCCATGAAAACCATTTGTCTCACCCTTTAAGTAGGTCCCTAACCTTTGGGTACATAGCCAATGCAATCCTCAGTGTGTATGCTCCAGTTGCACGTGGCTAATTGGTAGGGGGAGGAGGGTGGCAAAGTGCCCCATCCACACATGCAGTGGGTGTCCCATTTCTGCAGATTATGGCCTTGAGCACTTTGTGCACTCAGAGACTTGCAGGCAAGATGGTTTTGTTCATCCTTTCCATTACAGCAAAAGGCAAGAAAAATAATCCCCAGGTCCTCTCTTTCCTGCTCCTACTGATGCACCTGCATGAGGCTTGGGCACTATGTTTTTCCACAACAAAACTTTGGGACCTAGTGACTCTGGTACTGGGCCCTTTGAAGCTATGTCTATTCACTTGTTTCCTCAGTGAAGCTTTAGGCTAAAATTGACTTCTTCTTTTCACAGATTAAAACCAGAAAGGACAGTCATGATCCAGTCTAGCCTGCCCTCCTGCATCGCACAGGCTGTAAAAGTTTATCCAACAAACTTTATCTTAAGTCCTTACCTGCCTGTGGAGCTGGGGCATTATCTTAGTAAAACGACACCCACATTGGATTTAAATACTTCATGTGACAGTACATCCCCATATTCCCAGGTACATTGTTCCAATACCGAGTTCACCTCACTGTTAAAATTTTAAAAGATTTGAAATAATCTCCATGCAGCAGCCAACCATTGGATCTCAATCTACAGAGACAGCCCTTTAATAGGGCTATATATTTATTCAAAATCATCTTTCCACTTATGGACGGTATAGAAAGCATAAGTTAAAAGTCATAGAGAAGTAGAGCTGGAAGGACTTCAAGAGGTCACCTAGCTGAACCCCTGCTTAAGGCAGGAAGGGCCTTGTAGCCAGTCTCTGCTTGGAGTGGCTCAAGGCTCTTACTGCAAGATAGGCTTTCCAGACCTTGACATCTGGAGCCTCTCCAGTTTTTCCACAGCATTTTTTCTTTTGTTGTTACAATAAACCAAGTATTTCATAGCTCATAAGATCTCCCCGGTCCCACTCAGTATTTCCCTGCTTGAATATCCCTGGATCACATTTGCTGTACTAGCTGCCCCCAAAGAGGTTTCCTTTGGAACATTAACTGGCTACCAGGCAATAAACCATGAGCACGGGGTATGTGAACATTGCTGAACCGTCATTCAGAGTCCCAGTGCAAGTGCTAGGGCAGAAACCATTTACTTATTCATGCTTCTGAGAGACAAAACACACTGAGAAGCACACCGCCCCCAAAAAGCCTGCAAGGAACAAGTGCATGGATTTGGGGACCAGACACAGGGGAAAAAAATCCAGGTCAGATCTTTAGTCCCGGGGACTCTCAAAGCGCGAAGGATTGATAAGACGTCTGCAGCTGAATTTCTGTGCCCCTTCACAGTCTGTGTTTTTTAATTAGCAGAACCATATGGCTTTGCTTTATGATGTTGTCACTCCAGGCCCACAGTGCCTGACATCTGATCCCGCGCAAGAGAGACAGTACACAGTTTATTATGTAAATAGCAATGCTTTGCACTTCTACGCTGGAGCAGCTTTCATCTGAGTAGCACATCAGTGTGCTTTATAAACATTACTTAATTAAGCCTCACAACATGCCAGTGAGGCAGGAATGCAGTGGCAGATGCTGTCGACAATCAAAATGGTGTTGCTATAATTATTACTACTGCCATTGCATCCCCGGTTTTACACCTGCAAAAATGTGGGTGCCAGATATGCTAAGTCACTTGCCCTCACAAAGCCATAGGTCATGATAGTGCAACCACCAGGAAAAGAGTGCAAGAGTGCTCTGATGACCAAAATCATGTTCCTGGTACGTCTGAACCTGGCTTGGCTTAGGAAGCGTCAGGACTTTTCAGGTCTGGGGTCCTAGTTCTGCCCAGCACAGAGCTGGGCAAGCTGTTGAGTTTGCAGTCCAGATCCAGAACTGAGCCTTAACAAAATTAAGCTCTCTGTTGCGGTACAAAATGCACACCCACACACTTGTGCTTACAAAAAAAATCAATCAAACAAAAAAACCCAACAACAACCAACCTTCCAGGTCATTTGCCTAGTTCTCCTATTTCTGTTATAAAAACATTCATTTCCGTGCAGCAAATGGACACAGTTCCTGCAGGAAGAAAGGAAATTCTGCTGGCACTGGGCAGATGTTCAGTGATGCTAGGTATGCGACCAAAGCCAATAAAAGAAATTCGTAGTGAAGATTATCAATGCATCTATCAGTCATTGCCTGCTGTGCCTGAAGGCATGGTCTTTGCCTGAGGATCCAGATGCAAACGTGATGAACCATAACCGCTCTGAGATGGTATGGATTCAGGATGGTGATCTTCCCCAGAAATCATCGGGAAACCTTCCATAATGTCCATGCAGAACCAGCCAAGTGACTCACTCCAAGGCAAGACATTACATCTCAGATGGTACTGCTGAGATGGTTGCTCTGCAGAAATGGCTCCTGTATTTGGAAACCGAGAAGAAGGTGGTTGTCTAACTTTCCCCTTTCCACTTCCTTTCCATTTCTTTCACATGCAACATGTACAATGAGGACATATCATCACTCCGTTGCTGGATTTGGACTCCTGGGCATGTTGGAGTCCAGAAAATAGCTGTCTAAATTGGGAAGATAGAAGAAAAAGTATCATCATTAGGAGACTAACCTAGGATTCGAGATATGAGCGTTCAAGCCCCCTCTCTGCCACACACATTCCCAGGGCACCTGGATGTCTCTAAATCTCATTCGTGAAACGAACCAATGGCTTCTCAGCGCTGTGCCCACCCTCCCGGGAGAGTGATGGTCTTGGACGTGGAATCACACAAGACCCAAAGCTGTGCCTGGTGTCTATCAGAATCGTTCCTGTAAAGTCAGCGGTAACTTGAACAATTTACATCACCAAATGACGTGACCCACAAAGAATACAACTGACCCTGGGGATTCTTGTCTGCAGTTTCTAGGCAACCATCTGCACATGACAAACTCAGGATCTAATCTTCCTAAAGGAAATAAGCTTTGTTCTCCTTACTCCTCTCTCTCCTCCCGCCCAGAAAAATCCTACTGCAAATTATGCATGCATGCATCAATGCACAGACCTCTTACTATGCAAACACTAAGTTATATTTGTGTTTCACCCTCTCAGGGAGCCTTCCAGCTGCCTCAACATGTGTTTGCAGCAATACCTGATTTGTATGCCCATACCTGTGAAGCTGGAGCCTCAGGTGGTATTACTTGGCATAGCTCCGTGGGAGCCAACTTACACCAGCTGAGGATCCAAGCTCCTTTCTTTCCCTGTCTAGTAGAGCACGCATGACTATGAGCATCCGTTCTGAAAATCTGGACTGCTTTACACATTGTGTGTAAAGTGGTTAGGGAAACCAATTTTACTTCATTCATGCTGAGTTCATATCAATTCTTGGCTTCTACAGTTGCAAGGGGAAAGAAGGGGATGTATTTTTGCAAGAGGTGTGATGTGATTTTTGCTGTATGACTGTTCACCTGCTTTTTGCAACCTTCTAAACAGATTTAATTTGACACTGGGGGTGTGGGAGAAATCAGCTAACAAAAAACACATGTGCACGAATGGTTCCCATTGCCTCTCTCTTCCCCCTGCTAATATCGAAGAGATTTGTATTTCTCCTAAGAGGTCTTGCATTTCAGCTCCATCCTGCAGAGAGAGGTTAATCCTCGAGTTATGGCAAGGCCGTCAGTAGACATGGGAAGAGAGAGTCAGCATTTAAACTTGGCTTGACTGCAGGTTCACATGAGAGGAGGCAGGGCTGCAGCTGCCACACTGGAAAGGGGAGAGATTTGTTTGTCAGCCCGGTGAAATATCCTGGGGAAGAGGAGCACGAAGAATAAGGAAATACATCTGAAAATGTTATAGCGAGGATCTGCTGATTGTTTCAGGAGTCTAATACCATAAGAGCTCACCCACCGGCTATAGGGCAGGTATGCATAACGCCCCGTATATTGAGGTCAGCAGCCTTCTTATAGCAAAAACCTGGGGAAATAACCTACTACCCACAGTAGTTTGAATCCTAAATAAGCTAAGTTTGAACTTCCCTTCCAATCCTAAATTTTGGCCCAGTTTTGATCCTAGATATACTTGTGAAGTAGCTGGTTTTTGCATAAATGGCCACTGTTACTTGCAAGCAACACATTTCACTAGCGGTTGTCCTATTTAAGAGGTTGCCTCTGTCCGCGAGCAGAGGCCACGCCAAGCAATTCAGGTGACCAGTTACATACCACACGTGACAAAACAATGCAAATGCACCATTTGATCAACTCCCGGTCACAACATTGCACATCCGAACTGTTCTGCCAAGTACTTCAGAATAATCAAAAGTGTTCATAGAAATCAGCATGATGTCCAAACAGAAATAAAAAGCTACAGCTGCCAGATGATGTATGCAAAACCAGTAATCTGACCAGGTTTCCCACTGTCTCTGGAACAGCTCTTGGTATCATTTGGAGAAAATGAGAGGGAAATATAATTGCTTTCATGCAGCATTTACCTGGGATTCCACCCTGCCCATACCCCATTAGCTTGCAAAGTATGAGCTGTATTATTTGTGCTAAGTGCACCAACAGTGGGAGCTTAGCCTGGCAGGAGAGACCGACATATCAAAGGGCAAATTACATACTGCTAAATGTGCTGGCTTTATTTTACCATCTCCCTGGAAGTATGTCAAATCTGGACAGCTGAGAAGATCCTAATGGATTCAGAGGCACTGAAGCATCAGCCGATCCTGTAATGGCTGCATCTGGGTCTGCTACGAATGCTCAGGTGGGCAGAGCACTAAGTCGTCTCAGATGATACCTTCCTAATGCCCTTTCCTTGCATGTGGGCCTGTTGGTAGATGGAATTGCAGAGGTCCTGTGTTCACTGAGTCAATAAGCTGCGTCATTGCCACGAAGTGCCAATTGATCACCATATTGAAACAGAAACTCAGCAGGGATCCCACTAATAGGAAAAAAAGCATCCTTCTGGGTACGGTGCAATTAATAGAGATGCAGGAACTTTCACTCACCACCATCAACCTCCAGTTGTCAGCACGTGCCTGAAATGAAATGAAATGCTCTAAGTGGCAAACAACTCATTCATGAGACAGAGGTAACCCTGACTCATGCAGCTACGGAGTCCAGCAGGGGATAAGATTTCAGGAGAAGCTGAAACCCACTGCTGTGCTATGGGTATTCAATCCTCCAAAATGGCTTGCAAGCTACAGCTGAAATTCTACTCTTGCAACCCTTCTGTCGGGGAGAAAGGGACAGAGTTTTAAAAACCGGTATTGAGGCCCCTAATTCCTATGGAAAACAGAGTCTAGCATGATGTACACAGGCCAGTTTTATGGGAAGACTATCTGGAGGCTTGAGAAGCAAGGGGTGCCTTCATGATGGCATCGTTGGGTTCCTACCTAACACAAGTAAGAACTGGCAATGCCTCCTGCAAAGGTGGAAATACAGGGGTGCTAAAAATGGTGGAACCAAAGGTTTGGCTCTAATAGCAGGATGTTGGAAGGGGGGAAAAAAATCAGCACCAAGAAACTCTGAGACAGCCATGCCTGCAGCTTTGTGGGTCTGTGCTGTTGACACCAGTGCCAGGCTTGTTGCATTTTGCTGACTGATTTTACAAGTAGTAGGCAAAGGTAGGCCACTGCTGCCAACAAGATCAAACTTGCTGTTAGGTGATGATGGGAAAGTGACTTCACCCTTTTAATTATTTCCCCCAGTCCATCTGTTTGCCATCTCTTTGCACACCCTCTGCGGTGAAGCCTGGAGGCAAGAAGTCTCAAGATCCTTGCAACAGAGATCTAGAATACACTGGCTGTGGAATGAGGTTCAGATCCACCCAACACCTCTCTCGCAATTTAATTGAGGGCAAGCGGGAAACAAGGAACCACAGGCCTAAGGGAGGGATGTTGAAAAGGTCAACAAGTACAAAGCCAGGGGATTTAGAGGATTTTAGGCCTCAGAGACAGAGAGAGACTCCATACCTTCCGGTTCCTAAGCCATGTCCATAGCCAGTAGTGTTTATGCCTTTCAAACACTTGTAATTTTTGTTTTTTGCAGCCCCACCTGCCCACTCCAAATATCAGGAATGACATAAGGGTGGAGAAGAGGAACAAGATGGAAAAACAATGCTTAACATGTGTGCGTTGTTCAAGTGGTGGAGTAGAGCATGCTACTAGTCTCCCAAGGAGAACTCCTTTTCCTGCGAACGGTAACAGCGATAGTCCCTGGATCCAATACAGCGAGTTTTTCACCCCTGCGTATCAGAGCACTTCATAAAGGATCTCAGTGTCGTTATCCCCATTTTAGAGATAGGGAAACCGGGGCACATTTGGGGAGACAGGAAGTGAAGCGCCTTGATTGAGCTCACCAGGCAGTGCAATGGGAGGAATAAAATAATGAGTCATAAAAACCTGACTCCCTAACAAGTAATGTTCGACTGGTTTTGTTAACAAGCAAAGAGACTTTCAGGTCACCCAATATGTGCGACAGACTCATGCCCCACAGAAAATAAGATCCAGACAACTGCATATAGTAGTCAGACCACATTTTCCATGGCACGGTCTGATAGGCTTGGAGCTGCTCAGACGGCTTCGCGACCCCAGGCCATACTCAGCTATGCCATGCAGTATATATAGCACGGGAAAAGCAGTCTAAATATTCTGATGCAAGCTCAGGATACAATCATGAAAAACCTGAGGGCTCTGAAGAGTCATTTAAGAATTATTCTGGGCTCCCTTCTTTCTTGTGCTTTGTTATTATTCTTGCAAGTGATGAATTGTTCAAAGCACCATTCACAAAATGAACCGGGGATGAAGACACTGGGAGAAAAAAAGCCCGGACACAGAAGCAACAATAAATGCTGAAGGGAGCTTATCTGGATTGCTCCAGCACCTCAAGTTTGTAGCATCCTCAAACAGACTAGGGCTACCCAGGTTCTCTTGACCATGCCTCAGCTAGCATATAAACTCCTTGGAAGAAGCAGCAGCATCTTCGTGCCTCGTGCAGAAGCCAGCACACTTTCAGTAAACAGCCTCTTTCAGACAGACATCTGAATGCTGCTTTCTTTATACACTGCTTATAATCTGAATGTTATTTCCTATGGGCTAAACACCAAGGTTCATACCCAACTAAGAGCCAAGAAAAGAATTACAAGGTTTAGTCTATTTATGCCAGGCTCTTCAGGTGTTGTGGGAGCATCATCTATTGCTGGGCTAGCAAATGCAGAATGGATCAGGCCAATGTCAGTCTCCTACCGATTCAGCTGATCGTTCCAGAAAAACAGTTATTGTCCGTTTTGGTTCTAAATTCATTTGACAAATTGAAATAAAAGTTCCTCCTTATTTTGAGAACTCCCTTTGAGTTCTTGTGCAAAATATACTACAGGAGAAGCTGAAGGTAGCGCAAATTAGGGAGAACAAAGTGGGTCCTGCAAATACAAAAGGATTAGCCTGGCCATTTGATCTGAATGTTTTTGCATAAAAAATCTCCAGGTGCCAGGCAATTTTGTAGAGCAATTTTGTTCTCTGTATATTATGCACAGCAAAGAACAGATGTAATTTCTATTTATTTAAAACAGAGAAATCGGACTGAACATGCATGACATCCCCCGAGTGAACATGCAGTCACTGTGAGTAGGGAAAAGAGAAGGGGTGGGACGAAAAGCACTGTATTCTGAGTTTGGAAAAGAGGTGCACAAGGTTGCTTAAAGCAAGCTCTACAAATGCCACCACCTGCACATTGAAGCAATTCTTTGGTTTTTTGGCTACAGAAGAGCGCTATAGTTGGTGTTGGCGCCTCTGTGCTGTCTCTGCTGAGTTACAAACCTGAGCAAAACAGTACGTGCCAGCCACTACCATCATGGCATGACAACTGTATCAGAAACTAGTGGGTGCTGCCCCAACCCTGGTCACCTGCTTCTGACAATACCTACTACCTTTTCCAGGAAAAGAAATGAATTCCACTTGTCCTGCAAAGCACGTTTGAAGGTCTGTGCTGGGGAAGACCAGAACAGTGGCTTCCATTGCACCCTAATGTAGGACTGCACTCTTTCCTTTATACCCTTGGTGATCTAGCTTATATACCTAGAAATGACTCTCTGTAAATACACCCATCCTTCCACTCCCTTCCATCAGAGCCTTGGATGCAAGACCGCAGTAGGTATCTAGCAGAAGTACAAGAAGACTGCAGTAGGTATCTAGCGGAAGTACAAGACCGCAGTAGGTATCTAGCGGAAGTACAAGACCACAGTAGATATCTAGCGGAAGTACAAGACAGCAGTAGGTATCTAGCGGAAGTACAAGAAGACCGCAGTAGGTATCTAGCGGAAGTACAAGAAGACCGCAGTAGGTATCTAGCGGAAGTACAAGACCGCAGTAGATATCTAGCGGAAGTACAAGACAGCAGTAGGTATCTAGCGGAAGTACAAGACCGCAGTAGGTATCTAGCGGAAGTACAAGAAGACCGCAGTAGGTATCTAGCGGAAGTACAAGAAGACCGCAGTAGGTATCTAGCGGAAGTGGCAACCCATGGCTTGTTTCAGAAAAGGACTGGAAAAAAGCTTAGGCTTTTCTGTGGCCGGTGAAAGAGCAGCCCGGCCTCCCCAGCTCAACCCACATGTCTTCCCTCAGGCTATCAAGGCTTTCTCATTGCCTTTTTTATTAAGCCTTCCCGCATCCAACAGCATTTCTAAAAGGCTTGTCGGGTGCAAGCAGCAAATGCAGATATGCAGTCGATGATCCCTGCCCCTTTGCTCACACCTAACACACTCGTTGCCGGTTTGAAACCATGCACAACTGACCCACAAATGCCTGTCCCGAGTGATCTTAACACCCACCTAACCACTTTAAGGAGGGAGCAAGCCCTCCCCATAAGTCTGCAGCAGTGCTTACCACCGCATAATGATCCTCTCTTTCTTCAACTTTACACCTGCTGAATGGCTTGGTTCAGGCTGGGAACCTAATGTTTGACTTCAGCATTATTCAATCAAGGGAACACAACTTTCCTTGGCTCTTTTTGAACTGACGCACAGTTCGCTCACATTATTTTATTTAATTAAGGCCACCTGAAGCCCTAACGGTGTCTGAGCACAACACAGTAAACTCTTTTAATGCTGGCCTAACAAAAAATGCCCCGAGTGTTTCTCACTTTCAGATAAACTTGGCCATCAGGCTGAGGAAATTAAAGCAAATAGAGCAAGCCATTTTGTCAAACAGAACACTCCCACTGCCCTGCTGCCATGGCTGGCTCTAGGTGTTGCTTTACGTGGGTTTTAAATTGAATGTCAAATATAATTTGGCATGAGAGGCTGGTGGCTGCCCTAAGAGAAAATCTGACACCTCTGCTTACTCTTTCCCACTGCAATCTGGTGCTTAAGGGTGCTCAAGCGGTCTCAGAGCTCGGTGATTTCGGGGGGGCATTTCACATCCCTTTTCACCAAAAAGTGAAATAAAAGAACTTTTGCCTGAAGGGAGTGGAGCTGGTGTTGAGTCAAGGGACAGAGGGCAGCACTCTGCAGACTTGGGCATAAGGTCGGCAGGACCTACACCTGACTTCCCCACCATGTCTCTGCCAAGACACATCAGCTCTAACCCAAAGTGCCTGTGCTCTTCCAGGAATGGGACCCTTGCTCTAAGGCAAGTTTGGCCTTGAACGCCAACACAGCTCAGCTATTATCACAGGCTGCAGTGTTCCCTGCAGGACAGCAATCCCCTCGCGGTCCTAACAATGCATCTGTGCGTACTTCAGTAGGCCAGCACTGAGACCCCACATTGCTCTGCTGTTCACCTCAGCTCAGCCTCCCAAGAGCCAAACTGCACGATCGCCTGGGACCAATTGTTCTCCAGTGAAACATAACAATCCTAAAGCATCTGAAATAAATGAGGCTGGGGTTTTTTTGCAAGCAATGTTTGCAACAGATCCTAATTCCAGAAGCTGAAGTTCAGGGTAGACAGGGCAGATAAGATCATACATCTTTGCAGTACTCAACACAGTGGCAGGTAGATCCTGGACTGGGGCTAGTAGATACTAGAGCTATGCAAATAATGATAAGGGGTAAAATATTATTTAGGGGGTGCAGACACCCAACATCTTTTGTTCATCAGTTGTTTGCAGTGAGCAGGTGGCTATGCTGCTGATACAGCCCTGACCCCTTTTTGACTACTTCATTGCAAGTCTGTACCTTTGGAGGCATCCCTGGGGAACATGACACATGGATATTTTGATGATACCTAAGGTTGGAGCGGGGGGGGGGATCCAAAGTTATAATCTCATTGAATCAGGTTATCAGTATGCTCAGAGAGTTTTCTCCCAAACCTGCCTGCAGCTGGCCAGCACGCTATAACATGGGACATCTCCTCTGCTATAAAGCCAGCAGAACCAACTTTCATGCCAACTCTCCACCCACCCTAGGACAGTGGCACATCACAGGAGGGAGGAGTGTGCCAGTGATGGGAGAAGTACCCTTTTACTCTTGCATTTCAGAAGTGTCCTGAGGACTATAGCCAGCTGGCAAAGTTAGAGATGCAGCTTAGCTGGTGCTGCACCAGACTGATCTTCATTCAAGAGCAAACGTGGCCCAATTTCTATACTCATCCACTTCTGTTCTTCGTTCTACAGACACTGAAACTTTTACACATGCAGCCAACATTATCACATTCAGCCCAGCACTCCCCCATGCCCTCAGTATCCAGTATCTCCCCAACTGGAAATTGGAGAAGGAAAAATAAAATCGGGGACTTAAAGAATTTGTCTTCCGCAAATCAAAAGCTCTGCAAGCATGTGGGACAGGGTGTGGAGACCCCTTGGAGATCCAGAAGGGGCTGCTAGCTGTGCTTGGCAATGACGTGCAGATGAGGGGAATCAGATCCCGGGGCAGATTCTGCGGCGGGAGCTTTTCAGAAATACTCGAGCAGGCAGAAGGGGAGGCTGAAGGAAGTTGTCGCTGCTGCAAGAAGCTGGAGACTCTTTATGGCCTGACCTGAAAAAAGCAATGTAATTTCCTTTGGCTTCTTTGTTGAGGGGAGTGGGCAGGGGGGCCCAAACTTTGAGTGCTAAAGGAAATCTCCAAATAAAGGACCGATCTGTTTGAACACTGAAAAAGATGTGGCGGTGACTGGCACTAGATCAGCTGGCAGAAGATCTAATCAGCTTGTAGGATGCTGGCTGCTTTCTGTGACAATGAGCATCAGAGAGGTTGTGTTATGAAAAAGGCTCATGGAAATCGAGTGCCTCTTCTAAAGAAATAGAAAGCAATGGTAACCTTCCGGCTTGTCTCCAGACGCTCAGATGAGTAAAAGACATCCATGACGCCATGGTAATAAATAAGCTGATGACTTGTGTCTAGCAAATTTAGCTACATCTGGAAGCTAACCGGTCAGATCTTTCATCTAGCATGAACTGTTACTGGAATCAATAGTTATGCCAGTTTTCACAGGTGCGTATCTGGTCTAATGCTTTGCAGATCTACAGCCTAGTGTCCCCACACCACTGTTTAATCCAGTAATGAGTTAACTTCAGGCCCTTCAGAGACTCAATTCAGATGTGTCCCCAGCTAAAAGCCATACTCCCTGCATGGAGTTTCCAGAAGCGTCAATGAAATCTTTGCCCCGGCTCAGTCAAGTTGTTCTGGAAATGTCATATCAGCTTTGGGGTGGGGCCGAACATGTTCTAAGAGCCTTTTCCATCAAATTATAGCTCTTCTACTTCTGTATCCAGCTGGGTCCCAGAGCACAAAAGTGCACAAAAGAAAAATATTAACCATTTTTTTTTAATCCCAAAAAAGAAACTGGCTCTGGTTTGGTGTGAAGTTTGGGCAATAGATCAGGACACATGATGTGTGTGGGCGAGGTGGAGAATGAGCAGTTCCTAGCTTATTCCAGTAAGGTTGCCCATCCTTAATTCACTCCCACAAGGAACAGAGTGCCTGGAAAGATATTCAGAGTGCAGCAAGGTTTGACTAGGCAATGATTGGAGTGCTCCTGGAGCTTCAAAATCTTCCTTCTCCTGGCAAAAGTGGAGGATATTCCTTTTTAAAGGGATTCCTTGTTTTTTAGAGGCATTTACACCTCCAGACAAGAAATCTCATTCAAGGCTCGGAGACGTGCCAAGGCTCCTGAGCTGTGAGAGACTTTAAAGTGTGCCTGCCAGCCAGCAGAAGGGGAAAAAAAGTTGGATCCTAATTCCAAATTCTTCCCCGAGTTGTACCATATAAATTGCATATTGACTCCACTCATATTGAAGCACTTATTCTGGATTTACTACCAGAATTGGACCCTCGAAACAGATATTAGAAAACAGTTATTCTAAATGAATTGGAATCACTTCAGACATACAAAAACTAGAACTTTTGGTTCCAAAATGATATCTTTTATTAGACCAACTGGAAAATGGCAAGAAAATTGTCCTTTTCTGCAAGCTTTCGGGATCAAAGTCCCTTTGTCAGGCTCTGGGAAAAGTGTAGATGGTACAAGATGGTAAAAAGTCCCCATAGGTAGGAAATAAACTTCATTTTTGCACAGA
>JAGPOW010003364.1:10820442-10950044 GCA_030014935.1 Caiman crocodilus
CAGGCTCTGGGAAAAGTGTAGATGGTACAAGATGGTAAAAAGTCCCCATAGGTAGGAAATAAACTTCATTTTTGCACAGAGGGAGCTGAAGATGGAAGTTTGTCCCTCTGGGTCCACGAGACCCAAAATAAAAGGTGATCGTATCTTATACATACAAGCCCTTTTTTCTAGAGCCTGGAAACACTTGTCCATCATGCTTTCATTTGTCTGACTTGATTTCGTAGATGAAGAATGACCTCCTGCCTCAGAGGAATTCACTCCCAACTCAGAGTCCATTTCCACTGATGCTCTATGGAAGGGTCTTGGCTCCTGCTTCAATAAGCAGAAGTAGGAGAGAGGGAAAGCTCTCCTACCCAGTGCTAGTATATCTGCTAAGCAAGCTGCACGCTGCATAAAGAAGCCTGTGATACTTGCTCTTCCCTCCGTTCTGAGAGGGAAAAGCCAGCTGAAGAAAATCCCAGCAAATCATGGCGTTTCTCATACACTGTAAACACGGTGAGGCATCTCTCTCTTTCTCAGCTCAGTACAAAAGTATGCTGTATTACAATTTTCATCTGAGCATCTCAAAGCCACTGACGCATAGTTAACATCATGTTCTTGTGACCTATGCATTCCCATTTTAAATGTGGAAAATATGACACACGACGATTAAGTGTCCAGTGTCACATAGAGCAAGCCAATGGCAGAGCTTGGAGGGGAACCCAACAGTTCTTACCAGTTCCTAGCTTATTCCAGTAAGGTTGCCTATGCTTAATCCACCGCCACAAGGAACAGGGTGCCTGGAAAGATATTCAGAGTGCAGCGAGGTTTGCTGTAGAAAAGCTCCCTATCTCCTAAGGGTTGGCTACAACACGTGACTCTTCATTATCAGTCTCTTGCTATAACCAGTAGCCAACACAACTCCCTTACAATTGTGATCCTGTTTGCTGGTGTAAACTCAATTGCATCTGAGCTGGGGTTTTTGCCCAGAAGTGGAAGATAATGCTGTGTATTGCAACACGTATGTTTTACTGAACTGCCAGACAAGGTTGGAAGTATGCCTGTAGCTCTAATAATGAGACTCTGGATAGATGAGAGAACTCCTCTCCATCTTTCTCATGTGTGTCCAGCCCAACATAACAACTCCCCCCACACCCATATGCATATTTTTTGTTCTGGCAGCTGATTTCTTGAACTATTGCAAAACATGACTATATTTGACTCCATATATTTCATATGGTTCCTTGGGGCTTCTTCAGGATGGGAATGGCTGGCTGAAAGTGAGTCCTTCTGCAGAAATTGTTACAGACTGGAGAAGGTGATCTCCCAGTAATGGTCATTTATTGTGCAAATAAAGCATTAGCTCAGTGTAAAATATTGTACCCCAAATAGCTCATACCACGGCTACCTGTTGTACTGAATCACCATAAGTCATAGACACCAGAGATCGTGAAAATGCTGATTAACTCACATTTCAGCGAGCTCAGGCAAACCAGCCGCTGATTGTGCACTACCGATCCCTTGGAAGTAAAACAAATTGGGGCTGCAGAAATAAGGGGCACGCTTGTATCCTCAAAAGTGCGTTTGAACAGAAGAATCTGTCATCTGGTCTCCCAGCTGGCCTCACCCACTTCTGTGAGATCAGATTACACAGAATAATTCTCAACATACTGCCGAAACACGGAGCCCCCTGACTTTGTCTTCTCTTTTACCTGACCATAGTGTAGCGACAGGAACTGCCCCCCGTCCTAACATACAACCTGGAATCTCCAACATGGATCCAACCTATAATCTCACCCTGGGCCTAAAACGATCATAGGTCTAATGACAGCCTAAAGCTCCCAACTCCCACTCAGGTTAATCTTTGCCTGGATTTTTTTTTTAAAGTCCCAAACTAACCCCTAGTCTGGGGCATCCAACCTGCCTAGCACTGACCCTACTCTGAAGCTATGAGCTAGTAAATGCTGTCCCAACCCAACACTTCTACTAGTCACCCTCCAACAGATTATGACCCTAAATCTTGCCTAGAATCTGCAAACAACTCTGCCCCTTGCCCATGGCTTTCAACAAGCCTTATCCAAAACTAGCCCTGAGTTCCCACACTGATCATAGTTGAGGATTAACAATCTAAATCCAACTCTAAACATAACCTATAGCCATCAAACAACAGCCTAAGCTACAGCCACCCAATAGACTCCAGCCATCAATGCCAACCAGAGACCCTCAACCAACATGCCTCTAACCTTAGACCATAACCACCACCTGGTCTCACCTAAATGTAATGTAGAGTCTAAAACTGACACCAACTCCAATAATAACCTGAAACCACTAACCAACTCATACCTCTAGTGCTAAATTCATTGCCAGTACTAACTGTAGCATAGATCAGGAAGCAAAACCCATGTATAACCCTAATCTGGAGACCCTGACTAACCTCAGTCATTAGATCATTAATTAGGTACCCTCTACTCCAGCCAGCCTGGCTCATCTGGGGAAAGCACCTGCCTCTGCTCAGGAAACAGGACCTGCTCGTGCTCCCAAGGTCTCTGATGCTGCTGTTCTCTCTAAGAGAGAAAACCACAGCCTTTTCTCTAGCCTTCTCTCTGCCAAGACAGGGATTAAGCAGAGCTGCAATGGAGGAACAAGGCCATGAGGCAAGAACCATGGGGCTCCCATATTTTGGTATTAGCCTCTTCATTGCCCTGCTCTGTTGTTCCCTTCCTGGAGCCTCTCTGTAGTGATGGACCTCTTGATCCTATGCTCTTAACACAAGTGACGCTCTTTAAATGGCAAGCCAAAGCAGCAGGTGAAAGGATTTCTTCAAAAATCAGTTGTCTGCTTTCAGGAAGTCAATGCCAAGATTGGGTAGGTTCACGGCCCTACAGTCACTCAGTGTAAGGGCCCTGGGGAACAGTGTTTGCAACAGCATACTAATGTGATTCTATAATGGTAGCTTGTTGTGCCAGAAAGGGAAGCCCTTTCTTTAAACCAAAATTGGCAGTAAATCATTCTTTGCAAGGAGGTGCAAGCTAGGAAGCGCTTAGACTCAAGCGTCTGACAAGAAGGACGTAGTGTTGTGGTAGCCGTCAAATGGATTATAGGGTGACACGTCCTCATCACTGTAAATTTACTCCTTGTTCTGCGAGCTTTTGCTTTGAGGTGAAAAGCAGTCACTGCTAGCTTACTACAGTTCAGAAAACATTTTCTTCCTGGGAAAGATTTTTGCAAGCTGTGAAATGGTCGGATGCAAATCCTCTAACCCATTGCTGCCCAACCTTTTCACTCCATGGGTTGGATGAATGGTGCCGAGTCAGTCTGTAGGCTAGATCTGGTCCATGGGGACAATCCTACTGGTGGTGCTGGCCCAGCTGGTCCCAATCCAGCCATGCAGGAACAGCCTGGCCTGGCCAGGATCCAATCTAGCCACCTGGGGCTAGCCTCTAATCCAGCCACGTGGGAGTCAACTAGTCAGGGCCTGATCCCTCTGCAGAGGGCCAGCCTGGCTGGAGATGATCCAGCTATATAGGACTTGGAAATTTGGCAGTAGAGAAACAGTGGGAGTGGTAATTTCCACTGATCCCCCATACCAAATTTCCAGACCCATAGGAGCCCCATGGGCCAAATGACATGGCTCCATGGGCCAGGGATTGAGCACCCCTGCTTCAGCCTTTCATAAGTTCTCCATCACTGTCGCCTGGATTGCAAGCTCATTTGTGAGGCAAAGATTTGTTTTGGATGATATCTTTTATTGGAGCAACTGCATGGTTAGGATGAAGCTAGACAAGATTTCAAATGCAAGGCATTCTCCTTCAGGTCCCCGGTGAAGAATGAGACCTGATGAACAATGCCATGCATTATCTAACTTTATCCTAACCATGCAGTTGGTCCAATATAAAACATATCATCCCCCCCAAAATCTTTTCCTCTAAGTTCATTCCAGGACCATCATGTCTACAACATTACTGTTACACTACCAAGCTCACTGGAAGGAAGCACGGTCTTTTTAATACATGCGTATACTGTGCTTACCACGATAGCCCAAATACTGCTTTGGACCCCTAAGCCGTACCACCATACAAACAGTCACTAAAAATAATCCACTTTTCTTACTGCAGGTGATAATCAATTACTTAACAACAGTATTCATGGGGGCCTCTTGTTCTCTCTCGAATTTCTGGAAGATGATAAATTGACAGACCTGCAGATATAAGCTCTACATCAATCACCAGAACAAGCACAGCATGAAAACCTGCAAAATAACCTTCACTGTACTGTCCCCCTAATCATTTTCAGGAAGACCAGACTTCATTCCCGGAGAGTCCTTGGTCTCTATGCTATGAAAGGCAATAAGATTGCCAATTAGTGCCCATATTTTATAGATTTTTTTTTTATTATTATTATTTCTCCTAGTCATCGACTGGGAATTTACCTGAGATCCACAAATTCATTCCAAAAGGCCACCAGACATCCAGGCCAGCAAATGGCAAACAGCTATCAGTCACTGTTGTCAAGGAAATGATTCACATTGGAAACCTCAAGTTGAAGGTCATAATAAATTCTCTCAACACCGATCACCCAATATTTTTATTGGAGTAAGAACTCTGCTCCCTTGAAACCAGTCTTCTTTTCTGCTACTTGATCCCTCAGAGAAGTCATGAACGATGGTGTAATTTTTATATCAAATTTCCATGGTAATGGAGTATGATGTCATAGACGGCAGATGACTATCATTTCACTACAGGCACGAGCAGAAGTTGGTTGTAGGAGGAGGAATCGTTCCAAATATTGTTCCAAAAACTGACACTAGCTGAAAGAATAACCAAAGAGACACAAAAAAGTGCTATCTACGTGTACCGTAGTTCAGATAATTGTTCTCTTTCACCACCAAGGGAAAAGAGTTCTCGTTTACCCCTTCTCGAAAAAGACGATGACAATAGCATCTATGAAAATTTTCCCTACGCAGCACTAAGAAATAGTGCAGGCATAAGATGATTTTCTACCCCCCTGAATCCATAGAGTTACCACAGTAGAAGATCAAAAGTCAACCAGTCTTGCATTGATTTAATGCAAATTTTCAAAGGTATCTAGACTCCTAAAAGGCAGAGAGGTCCCTATTGAAATCTACCAACACACTTTTGTACTTAAGTCAGTTCACACATTTCAATCAATAGGAGTTAGGAGGTTTTAAGTCTCACAAGACACTATCTACGTCTGAAGGCACCTAAACACCTTTGCACATTGGGCACTTTGTGCCTCCACATCTCACATGGGGCATGGAGATACCTCACAAGGCACTCACGCGTGCCCAATAATGGGGGGGTAGGCTGGACAGAGAGGCAACTCCTTCTCCCATGAAGCAGAATATGTGCAAGATGAAGGTCCAACATAGTTCAGCAATTCTTAAACGCATTGGAACTGGCCTCAAGACTGTTAATATAAAAACTCCTGAAAAGGGTCAAAGATGGCACTATTTTGGCTAAGATGATTAACCTCATCTTAGCCAAAATAGTGCCAAATGTAAATTCTTTAAGAGGGGCATAGACTCTGAGAGGGAAGAGTAATTCAAATGAATTATAAAGAGGCTTGATCCTCTGAGCAGAGATCTTGGAGGAAATGAGAGGAGGTCTTCCTGCTTTCCTGGTTGCCTTTCCTGGTTTGCACTAACATATCTCCATCAACTGCTGAACTGGACTAAGTGATGAAGAGATAAGGCCCAGTTTTCTAATTTATGATGCAAAACTCAGTTCACTAGTACATATAGTATAAAGGGACTGTATTCCACTCTGTGGAGGGGAAAGTAGATATAAAACAGTGTGTAGTGCTTCCTGTGTTTGGATCCAAGCCTGTAGGGTGCAAAGACCTCAATAACGTCTGTGCTGGCCAGATCCCCAGCTGATGCAAGTTGGCAGAGTCCTACTGACTTCCATAGAGTTATGCCAATTTACAGCAGCTAAAGATTTGGCCATTCAGACTTGGATACTTAGGGCACTCGTTGACTTGCAAGGTCAAGCCAGTCCTTTGTGAGCTGGGACAAAACAAATGAGGAACCTCAGAATTTCAGTGCTCTCCCAGCACCCGTGAGCCACAAAGGCTGTAACTGGAAAATGCTAAGCCTTTTTAATAAGCTGACCTTTTGGGCTGGTACTTTACTGTTTTTAATGAGCCCGCCTGCAAAGGTTGATTGATTTGCTTGTATAGTGCTCTCAGGTTCAAATTTATTATAATTAAGTTGTTAGTTAAAGAAGCTTGCCTTGAGGTCACCATCTTTCGGCTTGGAGCTCATTATTGTTAAAGCGCTCTCATTTATTTCTCATTCATTCTGCGTCCAGAAATTAATGAAAAGATTCTCATTTTTCTTTGCCTTTGGTTTTTTTCCCCTTCATTGAAATGGTTACTTTGGCAGGAAATGGGCATGAGCAAATGGAACTGCCGGCTTGAGAATATGGGCTTCTCTGTCTGAGAAGAGGAACAGTGCGTGACTCATGAAACCACTTGGACTGGGACTGAAATGCCAATGGCAATCTTCCAGATGCATTCTCTGCCCACTTCCAAGACTCTAAAGGGAGGAAGGCCTGACTAGATGATGATCATTGTATGGTATATTTGGGGAGAGGGTGTGTGCACTTGCCTGAATAGTCAAGGTCTCCTGTACTGTACAGTCAACCGGTAGATTTTTTTTTCTCCTTCTGTCATCCAAATAATAGTATATTATACTTCTAATCCAATCAAAATGACTTCATTTGCATTATTTCATAATATTATCATGCTGCCAGATGAAGAATCATTGGAAGAAGAGCCAACAACAATTGTTGAGGTGATGTCTCAGTCTGTAAGGCACAGACCAGGAGAAAATACTATACAGAGAGATTTCTTCTAAGTTCCTTTGGACACTAATAGATAAAGCATTCCAGTTTCAATGTACTCAGCAGGAAGCCTAGAAATCTGCACAGCCTTTATCTATTGGGACGTTCTTGGGTGGTCTCCAAACTCAAATCTGTCTTGAACCAGCAAGTGGATTATTTTAGATTTTGTTTCTCCAGCTCAGCCATTGGCTTTCTTAGGTGATAACTGCGCCTGGAGATGCACAGGAGGCAAAGGTTGGGAGCACCAAAATACCACATCTGTGATGCTCAGGTGTGTAAGGTCTTGTTGGTGCATGCTGCTTTTCTATCCTGTGTTTGTGCAGTGTGTACCACAATGAGGTCCTCAGCTATGAGTCAGGGCCCCTAAAACACTATTGCTATAAAATATTAAGGACAATAATTCCTCTTGCTGCACAGCATCAAGTAGATGCTCTTTAGTCGATCATTAACCATCGCTGGCTACCTTTTTACTATCACAATCAACGATGATGCTAAAATAAAACAAAAATTAAAGCAAACCCTGCTCCACTGGAAACATATAGTGCCAGAGCTGGTGGGTGGGTGAATAAAGGAGGGAAAAATGCAGTAATCATCTAAAAGAAAAAAACAGGCATGATGAGGAAAGAAATCTGATTTTAAAATGATATAAACATGGGTTTCTTTATTAACTGCCTTGGAAAGGTTTACACACTAAATGTGTTTACATGATTTTTTCCTTTCTTTTTCTTACTTGTTTTCTTCTTTTGAACTTTTACAGCCAGGTCTGCAAATATCAGTGTGGTATGTGAAGGACCTATTGTTTCCCATTTTTGCTTTTCCCATTATTGTTAGGAATCACTGGATAGTAGCGGTCATCTCAGGAGGTAATCTATCTCAACCCCGCTGCTCAAGGTAGGATCATCCTAGACCACACAAGTGTGTGCCTAACCTATTCTTATAAACTTCCAAGGATGCCAATTCACAAGGATTTCGCTCCCTAGGAAAAACAGCCTCCCTTGGTATGGGCCCCAACCAGAACACCTAATCCAGAACAAGCGCCTCGTGCTCATCATCTATTCATCATAGTAATAAAAAGTCTAGAATTAGTTCACACAACTGATACGTCTGTTAATCACAGGCTGCTATCCAGTTCATTCATCAAGAGTTTTATTTACTCTAGAGCAAGAGCTTCTCTGCACAAGCAGCTGGCTCATAATAGTGACTTTGCAATAGCTTTCCATGCAGACATTGTTATCCCACACTGACTTTTTTAGTCTGTGTTGGCAGCGAGTTAAGTAGAAGCGGGTGAACCTCACACAAGCACTGCTAGCATGGCACGAGAGTGACCACAGGTAGACTTAACGCAGAATAGTCTGTGCATTTTAAATTCTTACCCAACCTAATTGCACAACAGTGTCCCCAGGCAGTCAAGTCCTAACAGGAAAAAAAAATTGGCAGAAATGCAAAGTGAAATTGTGTATGGGGAATAATAATATAGTGTGGGGTTTCATTTTGCACCTTACATTGCCCTTCACTACTCTTCCCAGAGAGTGTAAAATGCTCTGAATAGTCTTACTGAAATTTCATTCTGGTCAAATCTGCCAATTCATCCAAGCCCAAACTTTTCAGGGAGATGTCGCCACAAAAAAATTGTAGGGGAAAGGGACAATCTAGCCGGATTGACAAGGTTAACAACCTGGGATGTGCGAGATCCAGCTTCAAGTCCCTGCTCTGCCTATTTCAGAGTGATTTTGAAGTAAATATGCTGCTGCAAGGCAAGCATGAATTTGCAGTTGATCTCCACCCCCGGGCCAGTACCCTAACCGGTGGGCTACACAGTAACTTTTTCCAAACCTAAGCAGACTGGATTCAATTAGACTTAATTTTGCTGGTATGTGTCGATGGAGACTGTAAATAATACTATTAAATCACCCACCCACCTGATTTACATGCAGTCAAATGACTGAATCACATCCTTTATACCTGTAATTAATTGTAGATACAAAATGATAGGCTGTCAAATTCAAGGGCACCTCTCAAAATCAGAAGCTCAGATTTCAAAGAAGGCATTTTCCATGACGGGGTTAAACATATTTGAAAATGTAAAATTTAACACATGATTGCACTTTTAAGCAGAGCAGCAGAGCTAGGACTGAAGTGGTGCTGTTTAATTAATTAATTGGATTTGAGTCTTAGGTCTCCTGCTAAGCCAGCTCTGATCAGGCAAGGAAATATAGAGAGCCACTGGACTGTGTTATCAATTAATTCAGAGGGGCCAGGTTCATAATCAAATGTAACCATGGCATGTGTTAATGGCTGTAACAGCTATAATCATAGGCTCATTTTTGTACTTTATGAGATGTATTTATATGTTAATGACCATAACAAGCACAGGAATAAACCTGGAAATAGAGATGCTTCTGCAGAGGGGTAGTGAGGTGTGACCAGACTGACAATATGCTTAGGACAACAAATTGATCAGCAGTCGGCAAGAACATGTTATGTGGTCAATTCTGTAATGAATATTCCGAATTTCAGTGATTTTAAGGATGTCTCTTCAGGTTCTAAAAAAGAGGAAGAACAGGCAGATGCTTGGGATTAGTAAAAAAAACAAAAAAAACCCAAAAAACCAAGCACAATTAATTAATCAAAACGAATTAATTTAAAAGCGGTCTTAAATTAGTGATGCCAAATATTTCACGATGCACAGGAATGGCACCAAGTCCTGGGGAAAGGGGAAGTTCTGGCTTTGGGTTCAACCTGTTCCAAATGAAAACACACGAAGACTAGATTCGCCTATGTAAATCAATGAGAATTTTGCTGTTCCAAAGGCCTCCCTCATTGACTTCACTGTGCTTTGGATCAGATCAAAGCAAGCTCCTAATGAGAATAATCTTGCCTTTGCTTAATTTTTTCTCAGAACATGGCATGTGCCTATGCGACAAACGCAGCTGTGTTGCACTGAGATCAGGGTGCTATATCAGCCTGGTTGAGAATCACTGGCACGCATAGAAAAATTCAGTATTCGACTGAAAATGCTATTTCATGTCGTAAACAGGGGTATTGTGGTCGTACTCAGAAGGGGAGAGGACCTGTAGGATCATTGCGTATATCCCTCACTTACTCCAGCACGGTGTTGGTTTAATTATTAAGCACTCAATTCTGTACTGGGATAGGTACAAGCAACTGCTCTTGAAGTCCCTCGGTATTTATTTCTGCTTATCTGAGGACAGGGATTTAGCACTCGTGTTTTCCTTTAAAGCACTTTGCTTTTCTGTACTGGCTTTTATCTGAAGATCTCAAAGTATATTGTTGTGTATATATTGTCGCTGTACCATTCAACACAGCTTGCTTTCCAGCTACAGCAGACCATTATCACTGTTTCATTGCCAGCTTTTGGCCTGACAGAACTTCAGCCAAATTCAGCGTGAGCTTTGCTATTGATTTCAACAGCAGCAGTCAGCCCTTACACAATCAAAATAAAGGAGTATTACAGGTAAGAAGTGTTCAATTATAAATCTGAACCACCCTCTCCTATAAGATACATTTCAAAACAGGCTCAAATGCCTTTATTCTTAACCTAAAGTCAGTACTGCAAGAACATGTGAGCTCCTGCTGACACTTGTAACTGAATTATGCCATCAGCCTTATTGATCTCTGCACCGATGAAAGAACTTTAACAATAAGTTTAAAGACTTATTTTTTCCACATTCATGACAATGCATGACAAACAGTATAGCATTAAAAAGAGAGTTTTTTCCCAGGAACCTGGAAAAGGAAAACCACTGATTTCTCGTGCACTGGAGAACACTGGATATGAACATGAAAACTGCCACATTAATCATACCAGACTAAGCAGACAGTGAGCTAACTACTTTGGTGACCTAGTGCCATTTAATAGCATCACCGATGGACAAACTGGTTTTGCAAAAATAAGAGCTGACCTGCCAGTCTGGTTTGTAACGTCATACAATTATGGGATTTTGTGGTGTTTGTTCTTGGGAAGAACCAATGATGGGAAATCCTGAGTTATTTCCAACTCAGAAGAGAAGCCGTATAATTCTATATCTTATATAGTACTAAACGTCTGTTCCTATAGAGCATTTTTCCATCAAGAGATCTCAAAGGACTGTAAAAAGGAGACAGGCAGCATTATTTCTATTATGCAGAAGAAAAGACTGAGACACACAAGGGAAGCAACTTGTCCAGGGTTACCCAGCAGGTCAATGACAAGGCTGAAAGTAGAACCAAGGCCCCTAAGTCCCACTCCAGCGCTTGATCCACTAAATCTGTTCTCAAGATGCTTTTGTCCTCACCACTCAGAGCTTTTGGAACTAGAAAAATCTGAATGGTTATATCAAGGCAGACTTCACTAATCATGAACAATTTCAACTAAGGTTTTTGGGAGGGTTTTAGCAAGATTTTTTTTTTATCTTGACTTTTTTTATATCATCTCAGCTCGATCAAGCTTTGGCTGAGATGATATGGTTGGGAATGGTCTTTGTAGCAAGGAGTCTATTTCTAGCTTTGCTATGCCTGGGCGAGCCTGACATGGACACCAGCCCTAGAGGAATTTTGGGCTGGCAATAGAAGAGTTAAACTCCCCACAATATAGCCCAGAGGCCCTGGGAGTTCAAATCTTCCTTAAAACAGAAACCGCTGGGAGCAGCAAGGTGACTCCTTTCCCCCAGAAAGGGGGAAAGCCAGGAGACTTATTTGGAGTCAGCATAGAGGTGTGGATGAGCTGTCGGTGAGGGGTACAGTGGATCCCAGTGGCCAGAAGTGACAGGAGATGCCGCACATGATCACCACCACTTCCAACCTCAGCAAGCTGGTAGGGACATTGCCCCATCATTAAAGAGAGCAAAGGAGTACCGGTTCTCTTGGCAGAGGGCTGGCAAATCCCAGAGCAGGAAAACAGAGAAACAAAAGGGGGAAAGAGAAAGTGAATTGGCAAGCATTGGATATCTAGCCTAAGTATAGTGCATATGGAGATTGGGGATAATTAAGGCCTGAAGGGTGGCTTATTATGGGACCCAAGTCTTAACCTGGACTAGAAAAAATGAGTTTGAAAAACTGCCGGGGCTTGAAAAACTGTGGGACAAAATCAGATGAGGAAAATACCTAAACAGAGCCAGGACTGTGTTGAAAAGGGCTCTGAGCTTTAGTGAGTATGGAACACAAAACCCGAAAGGAAATGTTTTGAATCTCGGATGGACTGTGTGGGATAAGGATTCCTTGTAATTAACTGGAAGCCTAGCTCAAAAGGGGCCAGTTGGTCTCCCAAGATGTGATTTGCATTAGGTAAAACCAGAGACACAGAAGTGGCCAGCAGCTGAGAAGTTATTTGACAAGGGCAGTCCAGGACATAGGAGGACATAATACCGGCCAGTATTGGGTCAGGAAGTGAGATCTAACCAGCAGGGGACTAGTTACTTAATCTGTTATCATTTAAATTGAGTTTTGCTTGTGATTTCATTGGCACAGACATGACCGGATATAGACTCTGTGAAAAATCCAGAGACTGGGGTGAAAAGTGAATCATATAGGCAATTCTTCATTGTTGAATGGTGATTCCTAAGTACATCATCTGGGTGAGTGGTTGACCAGGGAGTAGGGGAGGAGGAGCCCTGGAGAGAGCCCATGCCAAGAGATAGCAGCAAGAGACTGCCCTAACAGGGCAGCTATTCTTCCTGTCTGCAATAGTAACAACAAAGTGTGGTGGGTAACAAATTAATGGGCGGCAAAGTGTAAACCGTAGAAAGAAAATAGAGTTAGTGATTAGTCATTTTCCACTGGTAGAGTCCCGCTTTGAGCCGGGGATTGGGTTAGATGGCCTCCTGATGTCCCTTTCCTGAGGACCTCGTGAGGTCCCTTCCAACCCAAATTTTCTATGATTCTATGATTCCCTGTACTACAGGCATGGGATGTAATTCTCCTACCCCATGAGGGAGGGCTTTAACCACTAAGTTGGAAAAGAGTGAGCTCAGTTTCGTGAAAGAAAGATGTAGGGGCTTACTTTCAGGAGAGGAATCAAAGCAGTGAATGCCAGTACATAGTGGAGCATCTGCCCTGAGTAAAGCATCTGTAAAGCAGGATTTAAGACTCAAATCTATATTCAGCATGTCTAGATTTCTTTACACCTGAGCATGCTACTTTAGGGTTTCACCTGCTCCATTAGAAACATTTAGCTCTCATTGTATACTGCCTAAGACACCTATCACTGATTCTATGACAATGACAGGGAATCTAAAAGCTAGGCATCGTGGCACCTAAGGCTCTTATTCCATCTGGCTTTTGGGGTCTGTTCCTGACCTTACAACACCAACTTCACCAGGAGAGAATAGCATCATTCTAGTTAATAGATGCATTTCTGATTTATACCTAGAAGGGCAAGAATGAGGTCAAGTCACATTGACAGTGAATGTACCCTTTCCTGAACAAGCAAAGTTTTAATAAGAGTTACTTTTTCACTATATGACACTGGGTACAACTACATGAGACTTTTATTATGGAGGAGACTAATTAGCTTGGCAGTAAATGTCTCGTGTCTACATGACCAAAGGAAACATGTAGTTATTCATGCACAGCAGCACATATATAGATGCTGGCCCAGATAGCTGGGGCACAAGGGTGCTTCGGTGCAGGGGCTGCCTTCTGGCTAGGCTCACACTGGAAAACCTTGTGCTCCAGCCAGCCCCTCCACAGCACATTGAGCTGGGTCAGAGCAGCCACGGGCTGGCAGGCTAACCTCCCCAGGCTCCTTGCCAGCCAGGGCTGTTCTGATCCAGTTCAACCTGTTGCAGTCCCGGGCATGTTTAAATAGTGCACCTGGAAGCAATCAACACCAGCACAATATGCACATGCTAATAGCACATGCCAATGCACCCACTGAAGCCACTTGTCTTGCCTGCATTCCCTGCACATCTCAAGGACATTTCCCTAGCAAACACTCACCTGAAGAAAAGGTCCTCGGGAAACCATAGGTAAGTATTAATAGAACACATGTGAATAACTTAAAATTTGGCTAGGGAAAAACAAAGACCCTCCTCCCTCACCTCAAAAAGTTAGGGCAACCATGCCTCCCTATCTGAGGGTGACTTCCAATTTGCACTTCGCCCTGTGACTCAGCCACCACAACATGTTCCACCTGTCTATATGGCTTCCTGCTCTGGTTTCCAACCTTTGAGTCAGACCCACCACACACAACCTTTCTGTGTGCCATGCAACCCTGGCCTGACTTCAAGGACTCTGGGTAATGTTCCTGGCCCCACTGAAGTCAACTGGAGTTTTGCCACTGACTTGAAAGCGTTCAGGATTTCATCTGTAGAAATTATAGATCCCGTGGTGATGGGCACAGGATAACAAGTCAGATCAGCCAAATGGAGAGGCAAGTAGGATGGAAACACAAAGGGAATCAAAATCTTCATCCTCAGGCATCAGCAAATTCAGACCCACTGGGAGAGAAACTGAAATTACAGCTTGTCCAGATTCAGCCATCAAACCCTCTATGATTCATTCACCTCCAATCCCTCCACGGCACTACCCTGGAACATAGGCAGGTATTCTCAGTGTACACAACCACATACAATATTTCCTGTAGTGGTGGGGGGAAAGAAAGCACTTTGAAAGTTGTCCACTTGGCCTTCCTCTGGCTATTGGGTAGCAGTGTGGTAGCACCATGTACAAAGCCAAAATCCATGATGACACCCCTGAAACGAATGCATTTTTGCTTATATGTAAATGTAAATTGTCATGTAAGTGTACCCTAGGCTCTAACCCTAAAGGATTCCAATGAAAGATGCCGGATTGCTCCATTATAAAAGGAATAATCACAGAATCACAGAAAATTAGGGTTAGAAGGTGCCTCGGGAGGTCATCTAGTCCAACCCCATGCTCAAAGGATCAACCTCAACTAGATCATCCCAGCCAGGGCTTTGTCTACCCAGGTCTTGAAAACTTCCAAGGATGGAGAGTCCACAACCTCTCTGGGTAACCTGTGCCAGTGCTTTACTACCCTTCTAGTGAGAAAATTCGTCCTAATATCTAACCGGAACTTGCCTTGCTGCAACTTGAGACTTGTTCCTTGTTCTGTCATCTGCCACCACTGAGAAAAAATCTAGCTCCACTAACGGAGAAATGATGTTTTTCAATGATCTGAAATGAGATCATTAGTGTTGTTTCCAATGGCAAATTAATTTCTGTACCTCCTATTCAGCCTGATTCTCTGCCCCTTCTGTCACTATGTTCTCCAGTGCTAAGTGCAGAATGTTATACACAAAACCGGTGGGTATTCGCAGTCACTCTGCCCTGCTCTCAGTTACTGTGCCGAGAGTACTGGGGAATTCGTCCCCATGAAAATAATGCTAAAAAGAACTCCAACCTAATCTGCAGACTTTCATTTAGCCACATGCTTGCAAGAGCTAAACTATGCAGCCTTCATTCCTGTGGATGAGTATTTACTGTCCGGTAAAAATGTGCTCATGGCTGGGAAAAGGATTGCATCTTCTAGCCCTCAATGTTCAGTTTGGGAAGGCTGAGGTCACACCACATAGAGAATCAGAGTTCCTTCAACAAATAGCAGAGCCTTGGGTTTCTGCTGCTAAAAAACAGTCTTTTTCAAAGTGGGTTAAAAGAAAAGACAACCCATCGCATAAATAAATAATCCTCTTTCTCAAAAAAATCCACTTTTCTGAAATTATCATTAAGATCTCCCAGCCCCAGCCTGCCTGATCTCTCCATTGACTTTGTATTATCAGGTGATTCCTACCCCCCTCCCCTTTGCACATTCAATTAAAGGTACTTTGAAATGAACTGGGAGATGGCTATCAAGACTTTCTTCATCTCCCCCACCACCAGCCCTGCTAGCATCACCCTTGGAAAGGAGCTTTGATACCAGAGACTGAGAGAAAGTCGATAGCTGACAGCAAGGAAATAATCTGGGCCATTGATCGTCACTTCAGGCTTCAGATTCAGCACAAACCAAAGGAGAAGCAAAAAAAAAAAAAAAAAAACCAGGCTAGCAAATACATTAACCCCTTGTGCATTGCAAAACTGGAAAGCACTGATAGGGCTATGGAGCAAATCAAATGCTTAAAAACATTCACAGGAAACAACCCAGTGAATAATCAAGTCACACATGGAGTAATTAAATATCTGGGGAAAGAGACAAGATCAGTCCTGAGGCTGCGATTGAGGGTTACAATCTTTCCATCCTAAATCACTGATTCCAGTCCTCTGTGCTGACCCGAAGCCATCACCATGTGTTACTGGCTTATCAGCGCCCTGTACTTACGGGCTTAGTCCAGTTCCCCATGAGCAGGTGCCCAAAAGAATCGTCCAGCTTTACAGCAGACATTGAATGGTGCTTTTATCAGTGTCTTAGAGAAGCCAAATAGCAAAAAGATCATAGCTCACCCTTGTTCTTAGAATAGCACCTTATATTTAGGGCTGAGGTATTTTATCAGGGCATCTGGGGAAGCTTGAACTAGTCTTTTTATTTTTAAAAAAAGCTGATCTCTGCAGGACAATACCGCCCCTTATTTCTCCACGGTATCCTCAACCATGCCCTTATGTTAGCATCAGAAATTTCTTTTAGCTGCAGTTTGTGCTTAATCCACACTAACACCACGGCCTTTCTGCATGATAAGGACCATATTCCTTTCACTAGATCTCCGTGCCTCAGAAGCAGCTGAATAGATCCGTTGAGATTATTAACTCAAATAAATATTCCTCCTCATTAATTCACAGGGTGGCCTGAAAATGAGAGTTCCCAGACAGGCATCTTGATCAGAAAGTACCCATGGACGACTCTCCTTATGGCAGGAGTATACACCACCATTATTAGTGAGATAAAACTTCATGTGGATATGCCGTGTTGTCTCTTGCGTAGTCATGAAATGCAAGATTACCAGAAATGAATGTGTGGAGTAGTGAAAAAAATCACACCCGCCTGCTTGACTAACGCTTGTGGCACAGTCATGAAGTCCTCTGAAGAACTCAGCTGCTGTACAACGTACAATCAATGTCTTATTCAATCTTTTAAAGTTTCTCCCTCTCAAGTACTATTTGTCACCTAGATAACTACCATCCAGTACTGCTTTTATTTTATACATCTATTAGTATTTTAATTGAATTGATTAGCAATGAATGTGAATAATTAATAACATTTGTTTAATGCAGTGGCAGTGTGTTTCTCTGTCTACTTAAATGCTTATTTGCAATGTTAACACAATAGTAAGCACAATTAACCAGGTATAAATAACTAAATAAATAAATAATAAGGGGCACATCTGGCTAGGCCTGGAGATAACAAAGCACTGAGAGGTCTGATGTGGAATTTGCCCTTTTTCAAAAATTGGATAGAAAATCCCTCCAGTTGGGACATGAATACTATAACAACAGGCTTCTGCCATTGCTGCATGTAATCCTACATGTTCGCTCTGAAGACAAAAGAAAGTCGAAGCCTCTAAAAACATCTGGTCCTTGAAAAGGAAATCCCTGTCAGTGAATTAGGGGTTGTACAGCTCAACCTCAAGCACTAGAAAATCCTAAAGAGGCCTTTTTGATAAGGCAGGGGATACAGACAAGTCCACTGGTAAACCCAGGGTGGGTTTTACCTAACCTAAGAGGTATTTACATGAGTGATACAAGTTGTACAAAATGAAGACAAGAGGAGAATCAGATCTTTTACAGACCTGGAAATCTTTAGGCACTTGGGATTGGGATGTTTGCTAAATTATTAGTCATGCTGCAGGGATACTATTCTCTTCCCTGTCTATAGCAGAATTATCCTGTCCATAACAAGTGCTGGTATAGTGCTTGTATACTTCTAGATGACGTCAGTGATGGGCTTCCACTGTTCCCCTTGGGAGACTGCTCAACAGACTTAACAGATTTCATTGGAAGAGAACTTCTCTGTTACAGGTTTAGGAGGGAGGGTTGTTGTTTGGGATTTTCCTGCTGCCGTCTGTACATTCAAGAGTGTCTGTATAGTCACATTTTCTTGAAGGAAAATGTTCGGTTTAGGTTTTGGGGGGGGCAGGGATTAAGTTGCCTCAATTTTACTACAAACAACACCTGAAACTGATAACGATAATGAGCCAGATTCTTAGCTGACCTTAGTCACACGGCTTTTCTGCTGATGTCAGTTAGCACTATTCTGATCTACGCCATCTGGCCTGAAACCTAATTTACTTTCCATTGTCTGTTTGCTTGTTGCTTGCTTTGGTATTTCTCTGAGCCTGTGGAATAAGAAATGATTGGTCAGCCTCACTTTTATTTGCAGCCGATCAATTTCTTGTCAATTACATTTTTTTCATTTCATGCACCAGCACAGTATTGGGTTTTTTTCTGATCTAATAACCAAAAGCTGGTTTTTTTCAGGGAAGGAATATAAAAGAAATTGCTCCCTATTTTTAATGGGCCAAACTCATATATAATTAAAGAACAACATAATACCCCAAGGCCTGATAGGAGTAATAATGTTCCTACCCCAAATCTTGGCATCCATACAGTTTGTTTAACTTTGACCAAGTTCCCTGGCTTCTGTGTGAGAGACAGATGTTATCTGATGTGACCCATGACACCAATAACACTATCTGTGTGTTGAACCTTATGGAACTGTTTGGATATCAAGGCATTGGGGATTCACGTCTGAGTCATTTTCCAATGGATCTATCTCTAGTATCACAAGCTCATGCAAAGATCCCCATCAGTCCAGTCTCTGCAAGTTCCAGTGTCATTTAGCGTCTATAGGGTATTAGTTACTGGACTCCTGAATTAAAGGCTTTATCAGTTTATCAGCCCCATTGAAATTCTATCAGTTTTCTGCTGGATAGAAACAGACGATTACGTAAACTGATCATGCTAAATATAACATTCTTCAAACCCAAATTGCTAGAACGGGCTCCCAAGGGAGGTGGTGCTCTCCCCTACCCTGGGGGTCTTCAAGAGGAGGTTAGATAGGCATCTAGCTGGGGTCATCTGAACCCAGCGCTCTTTCCGGTCATCTGAACCCAGCGCTCTTTCCTGCCTATGCAGGGGGTCAGACTCGATGATCTATTGAGGTCCCTTCTGGCCCTAACGTCTATGAATCTATGAACATGGGTGGGTGGGCATGTGAAATATTCAGAACGTATTTAAAAAAAAATGGCTCACAATTGAATAGCATGTTGGTATGTCCTTATGCAACAGGCGTTTTTTTCCAAACTAAAAAAATATTCACAAAAAAAAATGTATAAGAATTCACAAAGGCCTGTTTGCAAAGCTAAATGTACCCACTTCACTTCCTGCATGTAAATTTATATTTCCTCGAGTGTTTAGTGGATAAGGCTATAACGTGTCTCTGCTGCCTTCACGTCCCCCTTCATCAGTGCTGTGAGTGCTTTGGATAATTTGAATTTCAGCACATTCCACCACGCCAATCCTCCTGTTCTCTCCTCCTCTCCTCCCATAAAATATCCATTTAGAAAAATAAAACAGCCACTGTGATAGCTGGCAATAGGATAAAAAGCATGATTCTCCTTTCCCTTCACAGTCCTCTTGCAATGATGCAAGTACTTATCTCGGGGATGTAAATGCATTCCCAGGATTAATAAGTCCGGATCAGTACTTCAGATCACACGTTCAGTTCTAAGTGCTTCTGCACTGGTTCATACTGTGTAGTATTGATTCTAGACACTGTTACAGACAGGGATTGAAAGCTTGCTTTGTACTTTTCCAGCATGTCAAACATGCAGGGCTGCCTTCACACAGGGCATCCCAAAGAACAGTGCCTTTAAAAGCAATGCGTGGCTTGTTTCCTCGCTCTTAGAGCTCCAATCAATCAAGGGGCCAGTCAACATTTTCATCCTTTTTAACAAGAGTACAGACAGTGCTATATAGGAGGAACAGGCCAGGCAGACGGAAGCAGGAGATGGAGAGCTCTGCAGGAAGTATACATTATCCACATAAACACAGCCTGAAAATAACTAGCTGCCCTGATGCAGATGATAGTATTTGGGGTGTTGAGAAAAGGCGCCCTAACCAAATGCAAAGGGGCTGCCCAGTCCGATCCAGGTTCAATTCTTCACTGTGCTAGAGATCTTGGGCAAGTCATTTAGCCTCTCCGCTGCAACTCACCCTCTGCAAAGGTGGGGATCGGATCCCAGCCCTACCCCACAGCAGGTTTGTGAGGTTAAACAGATTAAAGTGCTCAGACATGAGAGCTGTGTTTTGGACACAGATCCGGAGAAGTTTGGGGCACTTTGGGGTCCAAAGCAGCACTTCCAGGTCAAAGCTCTGGCCTCGTTCAGCTTCCCGAAGTGGTTCAGAGCCGCCTTGGAGATCTGGCCATAGGGTATATTAGGGAAACAATAAAATATCTACAACTTTGTTGTTTTTCGTCTGATTTGGATGAAATTGTCGGGGCAATAGACTCTGCAGAGAGGATGAAGTCTGCCATGTTTCAAGAAGATCAGTGCAGGGGTTTGGGTGGAAGCTGCCCCTCAAGCTGCAGACAAGCAAAACTCGTGCCATGGGTGTTTGTGGGATTTAATGTCTCTGTCTTGGGGAGGGGAGACACCGCTGCAAGCCTCACTGCTAAGCTGCTGTGTTTCCAGTTACCAGTCCATCACGATTCACTCAGGGACCGGGGACTTAGGGACCAGTTCAATACACAGGGCCTAGCTACTACATAAAGAGCATCAATTAGCTCCTACAAAACCAGGCTAAGGAGAGGAAAGAATCAATACAGACAATCAACTGCCCCAAGACGGACAGTTTTGGCACAAGTTTTGTCCATCAGCAGCTAGGGGTGCAGGGCCCCAGAGCCCCCCTGCGCTGGTCACCTCAACAGCTGGCAGGTGTCACAGCAGGCACTACCATCCCTGCAGCTGTCACCCCGCCGCGCCTGAACACACGCGACATCACGCATGGCACGAGTTTTGCTTGTCCACAGCTCGAGGTACAGTTCCCCCCCAACCCCTGTACTGACCTTCTTGAAACCTGGCGGGCTTTGTGGCCTCAGTAAGAGTTATCACCCCTGCAGTTTTGCCCCCCCGTGTTGTAACACAGCCATGACATGAGTTTGGCTTTCAAGAATTTGGGGTAGCGTTCCCCCCAAGCCCCTGCACCGATCTTCTTGAAACTTGTCAAGTTTCATGCCCTCAGCAGAAGCTACAATTTCTGCAAGTTTCACCCAAATTGGACAAAAACAACTAAGCTGTAGATATTTTGTTGATCCCCCATTATACCCTATGGACAGATCTCCAAGGCGGCTCCAAAGCTATCTTGTTCCATGGTTTCAAGGCAGAAACCCGGTCCCAAGCTGCAGATCAGATCGCGGCCCTCCAAAGCGACTGGATCCAAAGCCAGATCAGATTGCTGCCGACTCACACAGGCCTATCAGACACTATGACAATGAGGACCAGGCAGGTAAGATTATTGGCTTCAGTGGGCTTTGCTTCAGGCTTTTAGGCTAGGGACAGAAATGACGCACAAACCAGTAAAAGTAATCAGAAACTGGTTCATATCTGTAACACAACAGAAGTTTAATGCTCATAAAACCTCTTTCAAAATGGCCCAAACTGGTTTAAGATAAACCAGGATGGATGCAGTATCAGACTTCACTGATTTAAGTTAAATCGATTTATTGAACTTCTGTCCCAAGTCCCCTCCAGATTCAAGTTCAATCACAGTCCTCCAGCATCCCAGGGTGCTTTGCACTCCCCCCCACAGTGTAGGCAGGCTCGCCTTGGCCCAAGCTGCCTGCTCCAATGAAGCAGGGATGCATACTCTAGCAACCTCTGGCTTCTGGCCTGGGCCACTGCAGGCATATGGCTGCATTTCTGGAATCAAAAGTGAATGTGTATTTACTTCTTATCAGTTCAATCCATGCAGCTTAGACTAAACTTTGAAGGTTGAACCTGATTCAGCTTCAGACTTCCTGACTGTCTGTACTTAGCCCTAGGGTCCAAACTGAAGTATGGACACCTAATTCTTGCATCAACCTCTGTTGGCTGAGTGTTGCACAAATGCAATCTAACCCTGTGTAGACAGTCCAAGAGGTGTGTATTCTTTCTGACCAAGTTTCAAAAAGACACTCCTGCAATTGATGCAAAGCCCCTAAATTCAGACAATTACATGATTTATAAAGACTTTCCAAAACCAAACAGGAAACGTTTCCATTTCCTTTTTAAGTGAAAAAACTCCTGAGGTTTGCACTTTGTGGCGGATAGGAGATACAAATCTCCCTCCATTTCTCTGAGCTGAACATCTACAATTAACTAGCCAATGCCCGAGAACCAGAAAGTACAACTGAGCAGTAATGAAATTAAAATGACTAAGTTGTTTCTCTTGGCCAGGCTGAATAAAATGTCCTAGAACAATCACGTAGCGCATATTGTGTAAAGTAAACCCAATGTTTAAAGTGTTTTAATTAACAAATCATCCAACCTTTGATTAATGATTCGCTTGTTGCAGCAAGGTGCTTTTGCAGTTAAGTAATCTCTTTAACTTGAACACAACTACAAAAAACCTTGAGGTTAGCAAGTGTTTACATACCTTGGTGAGTATTGGGACATATACCAATATTGTCTAGCTTCTGAGGCTTTTTTATTGCGAGTATCCAGGCAGCTGAATAACTTTACTCACCTGATTAGTCTCAGCTAAGCTCTGAAAAGTTGTGCAGGTCCCTGTAAGCATTTGCACGGTTGGGGTGAACAATGAATGAACAAAAGACAGAAGACAGTATAGGGGAAAAGATTGAATGAAAAAAAAGTATACTTGGCACTCTCTCTGCTCCTCCGAGGATGTCGCCAAAAGCAAGGAAGATCTGTGTTCTTAGTGCTGTCCTAGAGAAAAGATTCCTTTTAGATGAAACCTCACCACCCACTTATGGTATGTGAAAAGCAAGTTTCTCCCGTGGCTAAAACTGATAGGGTGACATATGTTTGAAAAGGTCAACACCATTGCTATTGTAATAGTTGGCCAACGCTTTCATTTTCCTAGTTTGCTGACACAGAGTAATGTAGGGTTGTGTCATATGTATTAAAATACTAAGCAATCTCTGAGGTACAAATTGTCTTGGAATGTCTCAGCTGACCTTTGAGATTTTCAATGAACAATATAATTTAAAGAGGGGAAAATTGTTCACATGGAAACAAGATTACAGGAACATCACCAAATCCATTCCTTTGACTTGGTATCTATTCTTGTTTGATGTCAACTGTATCATTATACCTCTGGTCTTGAGTGAAAAAAAAGTGATGCTCTGTGCTAAAAGAAAAAACACACAGAAATGCTTTAATACCTGAAAAGGAATCGACAGTCTTGGGTGTTTCAGGATATGAACAACTGCTTAGCTGCATCTCTCAGTCTCAGCCCGATTCTTGGTTACTCAAAGCCTGGCGATGTGCATGGACCTTACAGTGGGTGCATACTGCTTTTATATCCATTGTAAGGCTCCTTTCAGTTGTCAGAAGGGTCTAAAGCAACCATTGTGTAATGGGAGTCTGACCCATATGTCACACTGGACTTGTTCCATGGTCCATTTAGTTAAGCACCCTGTCCCCAAGTGTCCAGTACCATAAGATGGTCTATGTAAGAGTTAGATGTTATTTGGTCCTTTTGGGACATTTTTCATGAAGCAGAGGAAACACAGGTCTTATGGGCTTTGGGAAGGGTGCAAGGCAATGGTGGCATTTTATGGAGAAGAAGCTGGGGTCCTATCAGGTTTTCTCCAGAGCAGGCTAGGAGTTAGGTTTTCTGTACGGTAAGGAGTTGGTGGTTGTGTATGTTGCATAAAGAGCTGAGTGGGGCTGGATTTGGGGAGGGAGCTTTGCTATGCTAGGTTTCAGAGTGGAGGCGTGGAGTCAACATAGGCCAAGATAAAATGAATTATCTTGGAGCAAGCAGAAGCTGACGTAGACACGTTTGAGTTTGCAGACAAAAATTGCTAGGGATAGATTGGTTTCCACTGGGACACAACTAGAAAGGGAAAGGTACAGCCTATTTGATGTCATATGGAAGGAGATAAGAAGGAAGAGAGGCTTCTCGACCCAAATTATTCCAACCTCTTAAACTTGGTTTGGAGATAGGGATTATTTAATAAGGTGCAATCCAGCCATTCCTAATATTTGTGAGCCCTCAGTCTTGCATGAGCCACATTTATTGGAAATGTTCACTTTCCCCTCATCAGGTTGTATCTTTAATATGCTGGCTTGTCATCTTTTAAAATAACCTTTATTTTCTTTCTCCTTAATCACGGCCCCGTGGAAGTGAAGGCATGCCATACTTTACAGCCCTGTAAACTGATGGAGGTACCATCAATATGTTCCTCCAGGAGAATAGCAGAATGAATGGAAATATCCTTGGCCTTAATAAACTGGCTGGGAGCATTAAAGTGACGTGCCTCCACTGGCTTATTGAAATTGTGCCATTTTACGCCAACTGAAGATTTGGCCCATCAGTTTATGTCAGCTGAGGAGATGACCCAAGAAGTTCTCATAGGTCTGAACTGGTCTATGTCATAGCCCACATAGAGATCCCCTGCGTAGACCTCCCCTTCAGCATGCTAGAGCCATGTGCTCTTGAGTTTCACCTCAGTCTGAGGGCAATTTAGCAGTGACTCTTTCCTTGGCTACTCACACACATTATCATACACCATCCTAGCACTCCACCCAAGCTAATACACTCTGCTTCTCAGCAGGGCTAATTATAGCCCAGGCAGAGAACCACAATAGCGTGGCAATACTGCTTCTAGCACCTGAGCCAACTCATGCAGAGATACCTCGGGTATCCACCCTTTTACAGCTGGTTAGACCTTTTTAAGACACGATAGATAATTGCACATGCAGCCAGTGCAATTATCCTGTATGGCATAATTGCACATGCAGCCATGGCATAATTGCACATGCAGCCATGGCATAATTGCACATGCAGCCAGTGCAATTATCCTGTATGTTGGTGTAAAATGGCACAATTTCAATAAGCCAGTGGAGGCATGTCAATTTAATGCCCACAGCCAATTTATTATGGCTAAGTATGACACCATCCTTACTTTGGGTTCTGGAAACCTTCTCTACTGGTATTTTGTAGAAAAGAAAAAAGACCCCCCACCATCTCATTTTAAAGATGATACGGATTTTTTAAGACAGGAGATACCTCAGGTATCTCTGCATGGCACTGCATGATGCTACGTAAAGCTACCCCCAGTCACAAACTGTGAAACCTTGCTTTTGAAATACTGCTTTTGTGCATTTTGTTGTGGTCCTGTAGGGGTTAAAGTCTATAAAGGTCAAGTTTTCCATGTTTATTTTGCCTGGTGCCCTGCCCAATACAAAGACACAACTATATTAATAGTTTACAAATGCAATGCGCGGCTCGTTCTAGGAAAATGTACAGCGCATCGTTCTATTTCACCCAGAAAGTGACATTTCATTTCAGAAAAGGCCAGCATGATCATCCCAGTACAGAACATCTGTTTGGCTAACACAATGGAACACAGCACCTGTGAACATGCTGAGTGTTTATTTTGTAACTAGTTGTCCATTATCCACATAAAAATATGTTTTTAGGCTGTTGAAGTGTATTCCTAGCCAGCAGAGTCTGGTGTGATAATGCAGGCTGTTTGTCTTGGAAAGTTCCCATCCTGAGACATGTGCAGCTGAGCCAAAATACTTGGGGGTTTTTTTATTATTTTTTTTTTTTGGCCTTATTTCTTTTCTTTTCTATTCAGTGTCTAATGTTATTGGACTCTGGGCTGCTTGTGAAGGACCAGAGATGAATTCCAAAAATCCTCCAGCCTCAAAATCTTGCACCTATGGGATAAATCAAAGAGCGTACACCAATTTATACAAGCAGAAAACTAGGAAATGATGGCAGTGGTTCCACAGCAAAGCATTGTATTTCGGGGCTCTTGCAACTCAGATTAGCTCAGGGGTTGATCCTACTGCTCCCAGACCACTATTAATGGAGGAATTCCTGGGTCCCAGCCAGCCCAAGGTGTTGCTGGGGAAAGACACTGCAGAAGTAGCAAGGCCTGGGAATTGAAAAATTCTTGTAAAAAGCATTGCAATAGGTGTATGCAGCTGTATAAGCTCAATGCTCACTGAATATCAACTGGGCCTTGTTTCAGACTCTCCAGCACTACATAGGGGCTATAATGCCAACAGTTGACCATTGGAAAGTCCTGGTGGGGGATGGTTCCCCAAGTGGCCCAGAGCTGGCAATTCTTTTGTAATATAAGAGGTAGCGGCAGGTCAGGGGCATCGAAGAAAGGAAGAATAGGGTCTGCCCAGAGCTACTACACTCCAGCTAGTCTCAACTGCTAGAACAACCCTTGGGGACCACAGCATTCAAATGTAGGCTACGACCACCCTTACTGATGTCTCTTGGGTTCTGGAGATCATCTCTAGTGGTACTTCGTAGAAAAGAAAAAAGACCTCCCCACCATCTAAATGTTAAAGATGATATGGATTTTTTTAAGACAGGAGAAAATAATGAGGTACAGTGCAATCTTTGACCATGGCTCATTGTCAGGCTGAGGGGACTGGAGGGATATGCAATAGTTGCTTTCTCTCTCTGTCTTTTAATTAAATGGTGGAAGTTATTGGCATTTGCTAATGCTGAACACCTCAGTCTGCACAGTAACTTTTTGTTATGAAGAATATTTTAGGGGGAAAAAAACACCTCTGGAATTACTTCCTGGCTCAATTGCTCACTTGCTGTGTGGCCTTCGGCAAGTCAGTTGACCTTTTGTATCTTAATAAGTCAACTCAGCTGGAAAATTGGGTGAGAAGTTGGAATCTCACTGAAAACCAGATGCTGCATCTGAGTTGAGATTTTTCTTTGTAAATAAATTATATGCACACACACAAAAATTGGATGGCCGTTTTAAGATACACAGAGAGGTACCTCCAACTGAGATAACTTTAACACAGCTTTCAGCTTGGGCAAAACCAGGCTCATCTCTTAGAGAGCTACTGTCTGTTGACAAGAAGAATTCAGGTTTGGGATTCAGCTGTGATAATACACAGGACTCCACCCTCCCACACATAACACATACAGAGCCAGTCTGAACGCTGGCTATCCCAGCAGGAAGTCTCCCTTGCAGATTGTGCAGCTGTCAAGGCATTCAAGTCTAGCAAGAGTCACTTAGGTCAAAGAAGTCTGAAGCAGAGTGCTTGGTATTCTGGACCGACTATATGAAGAAGATCATAATCTAATCAGAAACGCTGATTTGCTAATTGGAGAGTATTGCTGCTGACAAGACTGTGCAACGTGTCAAGCAATTCCTTTCCAAATCAGACAGCACATTGCAAGGCAGCTGCCTGCAAGCACAGTAGCTTAATTTAATTTATGGGGCACAAAGAGCATTTAATTCTACCTATCCTATTTTACCGGTAACCTTTCTCCCTCCCCCCCAAAAATCCAAACCCCAGTCATCCTGGATTAAAAGTAATCTGATTGACGGATCTACCTGAACCAGACTCCAATATGCCCTACACCTGCATGAAACTGGAATGACTCCACTCACCACAGTACAGTGATTGTGGTCACAATGGTAAAGCTAAGTTCCCCTCTACATGTAACATGTATTATACAATTTAATGGCTAATTGAGGTATTAATTTAGCCTGGCTGCATGTGCAATTATCTATCGTGTCTTAAAAAGGTCTAACCAGCTGTAAAAGTTAGAGCTGGTTATGTATAACAGCTTTATAGCTGGTTTCTATCCAGTTTTAATTTGCATGTCTAGCAGGGTCTCCCCTCCCACAGTTAGGAGTCCCATCAGTTGACAAGACTCCCATGGGGTGCTGCCATAGCGGCCAGTCTTATAAACTGCATGACTTGCAACAGCAGGAACTTGCTACTATTATGTTGGTGCAGGAGGAGCAGTGGATCATGATCCTGGGCTTCCCCTGCACCATCAATAAGACATGGTAGGATCCGATGCTGGACTGCACTATCATTCATGTGTAGCATGGCAGGAGGCATGATTGTGTGGCTCACACAACAGAGCCTAACATGCCTTTACCTATCCAGAGGGGCCCTCAGTTCAGAATTTCATCTCCAATTTTCTCTCTTTCTGCTGGTGCACTGCAGGTTACCTAGACACAACTAATTGATTCATTGTAATGCTATTATCCCTTTTGACCTGAGCAGATAGTTAAAAACGTGTAGTCTTGCTGATGGTATCAGCTAGGAGAAAAAGCTGAATGATGGAATTGGAATTTCTGATGTAAGCCCATTTTTTTGACAAAGAAGGAACAAAGTCAGGAAAGGCATAGGAAGAATCACACAAACCACAGGGTTTTCTTGCTCAGAGTTACAAGCTTACTGTAGCTGGTGTCAAACCCATAATATACATAACTGTCAGAGGAAAGAAGCCTGGAAACAGTCTGAGCACAGTACTGGGGCAAAGACCCTGAGCTGTTTTAAGCCTGATCTCTACATGCTTGTAGACGGGATGGTAGGAGTGATATGCACAATATGTGCATTCAGATATTGGGTTAGAGAGGTAAGTGTGGTAGGTGCCTGGCAGTCCCAAACTCGAGTGCTTTTGCCAGTAGCCAGCTGTGGTCAGGAAGGAATTTTTTTTGCCGCTCGTGAATTTTCTTTTTTTTGGCTTCTTTTCACCTTTCTCTGGAGTACTAAATACTGGAAGGATGAAGTGTGCTGGTATTCCTGCTGGTACTTGGAAACCTCATAGACTCCCCTGCATAGAGGGACCTGCTCTTCTGCTCAGTATCAAAACTGTCATAATGGCTAAATTTGGGGGGCAAGAAAGATGGTTTCCCCCAGGCCAGATTATCATGGACTACTAGTCCTTTTGTCTTCTAGGAAAGGGTGTGGTCCTTTTCCTAGGGTCCTCCAAGTTGACATTAATAAGTTACTTCTCTACTGCCAAAATGGTAAGGTTCGCATTTCCCATGGATTTTCTCTCTGGCTTGTTGTCAGGTCTTCTTGGAGCTTCTGGTTTGGGGCTTTGCAGTTGTGCATATGGGGTTGGAGGAGATTATTAATCATCTTTGGCTGCCTGGAAACATATGGGAGCGGGCCTGATGCCCTGAGGGGCTTCTTCTGATCTTACGTTTCTGTGATCTACAGCTGTGCTTGACTGGGACTGAGCTCTTGCCCCGCAACTTGCCACCCGGGAACCTTAAAGAGATGGACATCCTAGTTGTGAAGCTCTTGCTTTGACGTTAGTAAACGGTGAACCCCAAGGAAGTTACAACCTAGGTATAGTCTATGTGTGAAGGAGGAGAAAGTGTCCTCAAAACATCCAGCAGATGATGCAGGCTGGTACCGAGAGAATCGACCTAAATTATCAATATCCACATGACCTGATAGACACCGTTTTGGGGGAATTTATTTTATTTTATGGGGAGCGGGGTACAGGAAAATTGCTTAATACACGGTTCAAAATGCATCTCCATACTCAGGGAAGGGACAGCTGTGCTGTAAAATGACAACAGCTGAAGTGCACATTTTCGAGGGGTGCTCAGGTGCGTCCACGATGGTACCATTATCTACAGCTGCCCGGAGACTTGGATACTGGAGCAGTTTGTGCTGCAGCTTGGTGTGTGGTGTGCTGGCAGCGTGTCATCCTGCACTGATTTTCTTTGAATTTAAAAATTTACCTTTAGGCATCTTATTGCTTCATGTGATTTTATTTTTCAGGTTTCCAGCCGGAGTGAAACCAGCCAAACACTTAAATGTAAACTCTCAGAGATGCCTCATGTCTGTTATTTTCCAGTGGAGTGTAGAAAATAATAAACTCCTGTTTCTGGAGGAGCTGGACAGAGAGAGAGAAAGCTTTCATATCCCAGGGCTCAAGCAAACCCACCAGACCAAGCTGGAATCATTAGCAAAATCCAGAGGCCAGGAGACTAGGTGGGGCAGTAGATCACTCCCTGCCCTAGACATTCAATCCAGTTCACTCAGACAGAGGTCAGAAATGTTTATTTCCCCTGATGGTTTTGACTCACACAGGCTAGCAAATACTTTCTCTTAGCTGGGACAAACTGTGTTTTGAGGTCTCCACAGCTGCATTGACTTTCATTTGCTTGAAAAACTTGGAGTACCGTAGCAAGTGTAATGCCCTACATGGGCCTTGCACTGTGGGCAGCTTGGATCCCATCATTATCAGGCCAGGAGTTACGAGACTCCTGCCACAGAAGCATCACAGCTCATGGCAGAGGTGATATCTTTCATTAGACCAACTAGATACTTGCACAAAAAAAAGGGAAAAAAAAGAAGTCTTTGTGTGTGTGTGTGTGTGTGTGTGTGTATACCCGAAAGCTTGCAATATAAACATTTGCAAGCTTTTGGGTATACTCATGCTTCCCAAAAACTTGCAAATAAAGATTCCCCCCCTTTATATATATTTGCAAGCTTTCGGGTACACACACACACACACACACACACGAGAGAGAGGGGGATCTATATAGATATCTAGATAGATAGATATAGATATCAAAAACAGCTAAAATTCTAATATACCAATATGACTTCAACCTGCAACATGAAAGATACCAAATTTTAGCTGTTTTTTTTAATGAAAAGATTGTCATTTTACAAGAAGGAAGCAAATTCACCACCTTGGAACCTGAAAGCCGCCAGCCTGGCTCCTGCCTATTGTTCTGGCTCACGCTGCATGTTCACAGAGCTCAAAGTGCCTCAACATAAGATTCCTCCCCAAGTGCAGGGGAGCTGGACCCGATGATCTTGGAGGGTCCCTTCCAGCGCCTAACACCTATGAATCTCCTGCCCAGGAGAACGTCCATCATACCTTTCTCTTGCGAAATATGAAACATCATAACCAGAAGGAAACATAGTTCAACATGCTGCTTGACACCAGACAACATTGAGGTAAATAGACTTTTCTAACTTTTATCTGAGCCTAATTTGCACAAGATAAACTATTCCAGCCAAGAGATCTTACAACACCTTCGTCTCTCCTGTGAAATATGAATTTTCATTTCCACCTAGCAGAAATGTTACAATCTTTGCATTGGGAAGGGTGTACACTCCCAAAAGCTTGCAAATGATTTTTTTTTTTGCAAATATCTAGTTGGTCTAATAAAAGGTATCACCTCTGCCACAAGTTCCAATTTCTTTTGCCTGTAGACCAATAGCTACAACCTGCATGCCTGTCACAGAGCGGGTTTTGGTGGGTTACATTCATGTCAGCAAGTATGTGCATATGCAAAAGAAAGTAGAAGGCACAAGGATGAAAAAGCAGACAACCACTAATCATGAACTGAACCTTTAAGATCGATTGACCTATTAAGTCTATTAGCTATTTAGGCCTATACTTTTTTAAGTGGTTAGTGGTTTGGGATATCTCGATTTTTATTCACCCAATCTAAGCCAAGTTTTCAGGAGTGCTGCTCACGTGCAGCACCTATTGGAGTCTAATCCCCTTTAGGCCAGAGGAAGAATGAGACGCATGTCCGCCAGCCCAGCCATTTCTCCTTCCTGCCATCCCAGACTCTGCCTCCTGTCTTTGTGTGTGGGATTATTGAGACATTTAGCTAAACCCTAGTGACATAAAACCTGCACCATTCCCTCATGGTAGAAGGTAGCTCCATGTCAAAAGGGAGTTCAGAGATTTCGATGCACAGACCTAGCAATAAGTCTTGCTTATTGCTGAATGGTCTCTCCACTTGTTTCTATGAGAGGCCTCACATACACTGGACAGGCAAAGCTAATAATGACAATAATGAGTTGGGCGGAAAAGAGGTCTTCAAATGACAGGAGCAGGTGAGAAAGGGCCTTCAGCTTTTCTGACGCTTTCAACAATGGAGTAGAAAGAAGCAGGGTTTGCAACACCCCCACTAAGGGACCAGTTCACCACCTCTCCTCACATTGCCTGGGCACTTCTTCCACTTATCATCGACAGAGCACATTTGCAAATATAATAGATGGGAAGATGCAGTCGATAAGCAATTTATTTCTGTGAAATTAAATCGCTCCTAAAGGACACTTACTCAACTCCATCAGCACAAAGTGAGAAACCAGCACAATGAACTGTAGATTCAAATTGGCCTGTCATCCAAGTACGCTGCAAAAAAAAAAAATAGACTCGTGGTGAAATGTTGCCCAGTCTGGCAGTTTTGCCAGTGGGGAATGCTGATATTTACAGTAATCTCAGCTATTCTGAGCTTCTTAATCCTCCCCCGTGAGTTGGGAGCTGAAACATCTGACTTGTTCTCTCCTGCAAAAGGACAGTTACTAATCTGTTTCTGCAAGACTGACAACAAAGACGACCAAATAATGGGCATGGAGTGACTGAGAAAACAGCAAATGCTTTTAATGCTGCAAGTTGCAATATGGCATGTTGGACACAGTTCGAAGGCATCTGCAGGACTGGCTGTATTTACAGAGCTGTTGAGTGCTGATGGCTGGCTTCCTCTGAATTCGAGCCAAACATCACGGGTGCCTTTTATTAATGAATGAGTGGAGGATCCTAATGGGGCTCTTAGACTAAATGTTGCACACAACTGACTTGCATTGAAGTCTATGAGGATGGTTATTGATGTCTCAGGGCCTCTTGAGTGGCGCCTTAATAAGAGAGGGAACGTGATCAGGGTCAAAGCAAAAGACGAAGAGCTGGGTTCTGTTTCTGGCTCCTTCCCTGCCTCACCATATGACCTCAGGTGGTACCATTAATCTCTCTTTGCCTCAGTTTCCCATTCTGTAACGTTGATCTCACCAAGACGTTGTGACTGGTATTTGTAAAACAGGGCAATGCCATAGAATCATAGAAAATGAGGGTTGGAAGAGACCTCGGGAGGTCACATCTAGCCTAACCCCTGCTCAAAGCAGGACCAGTCCAAACTAGATCATCCCAGACAAGGCTTTGTCTAGCCAGGTCTTAAAAACCTCCAAGGATGGAGAGTCCACAGCCTCTCTAGTTTACCTGTTCCAGTGCTCTACCACCCTCCTAATGAGAATTTTGTTCCTAATATCTAACTTAAACTTCCCTTGATGCAACTCAAGACCATTGCTCCTTGTTGTGTCATCTTTCACCGCTGAGAACGATCTCTCTCCATCCTCTTTGGACCTGCCCTGCAGGTAGCTGAAGGCAGCTATTAAATCCCACCTCGGCCTTCTGTTCCCTAGACCAAATACCCCCGGTTCCTGCCGCTCTCCTCATAAATCATGCGCCCTAGACGCCTACCCGTTTTCACTGCCCTCTGCTGAACTCTCTCCATATTATCCTTTTATCCACATATCATCCTTTTATCAACATATTGTCCTCAATGTGATCCTGTTATGGTAGGTGCAAATGCCTGTCTCTATGCCCATCATAGAGCAATGGTACGTCATGTCCCTACAGATCCTTTATTATCATGCCTGTTGGCATTTTGGTATGAAACTCTAAAACCCTCTGCAATAGAGGAATGGATAGTGCAGGATTCCTGGCCTCTTTTGATTGCCAGGAAAACAAGTTATATTGCAGCATGCACCTGGGAAGCCCTGGAGAGCTCCATGGCCTGGAGTCCAAAATGGAATTTCTACATAATAATCAGGCAAACAGTCTGACCCTGTGCACTCACTGGGGGTTACGGACATGGGTCTGATGTCATCGACGGCCAATCAGCAAGCTGGATGTGTATCTAGAGACCTTAAGCCATTTCAGAATAGAAATTACTACATTTTGTGCTCCAGGGGGATAAAGAGAGCAACAAATAATTACTCTTTCAAACTTTCTCCGAGGACAATAGAACAATTGTTAGCCAGTTGAAAAATGAATATGCTATGCTAGTAATGAGCTTTTCTCTTTAAGGGCCAGATTTCCTCAAAAAGTCAGACACAACCTAATGCACAAGACACACCCGTAATTACCCCCCTAATTTGCACATGCAGTTACAATAATAAAATAGCCGAGGGAAACTGCAAACAGAAATGACTGGTTTGTTTGTCTAAATTAACTACCTGCCTAGGCACTGACTCTGTACACACACTTAATTAAGGCTCTAAATGTAACACCGGAGAGCTGAGTGAGTGATCGTCACGCTGAAAACATGTTCAAAAGATGTCCCCTAAGAGAATGTGGAAACAACAGGTTAGAGAAAGCCTATGGTGGGGGGCAATAAAATGGCAACAGTCCTAGTGGCTCTCACAAGTGGATGTAGAACAGAAAACCAACAGAAAGCAAAGAATCCTTTAAGGATGAGCTCACCGCAAAAGGTTCAGGTGGCATCCTTTCTCTTTGGACAAATAAAAAGGAAACTTCTTTGGGCTACCAAAACTTTCTTCAGTTGGCAAAACTAGGTTTGAAATCTCTGAAGAGGAGGCACCCTCAAGGTTTCTAGGACTTCTGTCTCCTAGCCAGGATGGAAACACTGAAAGAAGCGTATTTTGATGCGTTCACCTCCCATATACCACGCAGAATCCCAAAGACAGAAGTCACCTTAGAAATGAAATGTGAGAAGGGAGAAAACATTATCACCGTTTTCCAAATTGTCAAGACCAAAGCCAAGGATGAACCGGGATTTGTACTTCCCTGGCAACTGGGAAAACTTGACTTCAGACAAAATTGGGCTTTAAAATAAAATAAAATAACAGTGATTCAGAGTAGTAGTTATTCTGATGATGACGAGCAACATATCATCATATTCAGTTTAGTGACTGGGTTCGAAGCGGTATTAATTCAGCGACAATCTCAGCCCTGCAGGAAGTCAAACACAGTCATCTAATTGTCCCTTCTGGCCCTAAATCCTACTAATCTATGATTTAGGAGCCTATGTCTTACTGAAAGTCAATGGGACCCGAAGCTGCTAAATGTATAAATCACTCTTGAAACCAAGAAACTCCTTGCTTGCTTAGGATTTTAAACTACAGACAACCCCCTGCTTTTTGCTCCTAATTGGTTCCTGAAAAAACGAGCGTCAAGCAAAACTGAAAGATTTTGACGACACAAGACGGCAACTGCAAGCATTATAATGAAACTTGGTGAGCACTAAGTGGAATCAGGCACTATAGTAAAATAGCGCTAAGCGAAGGTACATTAAGCATAGGTTGCCTCTATCTGAATTTTAGGGCTGACTGCTAAACCCCACAATTTAATTGAGACTGCGTGTCAGTACTGCAGTGGGATCCCAGCTCTACTCCGAGGTTTGGTTTGAGCAGCGAAGAAAGGATTGGACAGAAGTGTTTCATGGCATTATTTTGTTTGAACTAATTATCCCGTCCCACATTTCAAGGAGAAACTGTAGAGCAGAAAAGTAAAAGCAGCTTTCATGCAAGATGTTTTCAAGTGTCCAGATGAAGTCTGTCCTCAGTGCCTATTGTGCTTTAGTGAAACATCCATCGCTTAAGGGCTTATTGGCATTCTGGCTTATTAGCATTATTTACTGCTGCAAAGTCAGCAAGGACCATGACACGGCTGGCCCAGCTCAAACCACAGAATGCAGATAAGCAACCAGAAGAGCTTTCTGTAGGCCAGAGGGGACATTCCTCCCCCCAGCTCACCACCAAAAATAAATGAAAAAAAGAAGAAAACAGCGCTGATGAGTTGATGCCTGACTCTGATTCATGGAACAAGCAGCAGAAATATGAGACGAACCTGAACATCTCTTGCTTAACCCTTGACACCAAAAGCAGGAGGAAATGGTGGTGGAGCAAGAGCTGACCTCCTCGTCCTTACAAGGAAATGCCCAGCTTCGTCTTCATGGGTCAGCCCTCACTCAGATTAGTCCTTATGCTTCCATTGTCAGCTTCGAACAACGGTAACCTTGTGGCTAACCAGAACCAACCAGGCAATTACGTTTTAAATGACTCTTAGAATCCAGTTGCTCGGTAACCCTATAGCTGCTGCTACTGACCTTCTGGAAAGGACGTGGATGTGCTCTTGCTTACACGAGGAAGTGTGCCCGGGAGGTGACGGGTCAGCAGCTGACATTCCCGTCCCTTCTGCTTTCTTTTCGGGTGCTAATGTTATACCATGCTGTTGACACTAGCAAGTACTGGGGCTAGCTTTCTAACAATAGTTTTCTTCGCCAGAGAGGGGGGTTATTCTGGAAAACACATTTAAACTGTGCAGAATTAATCGTAGAAAACCCAGTACCCAAGCCATTAGCTTATTGCATCGTGCTGCCCTCAGCTCCAGTTAAAATGCCGATGATTCTTCACGGGAAACTTCGAGCCATGTTCTAGTTAGGAAGAATTTTATTTTATCCTCCTACTACTCCTCGTGATCTTGTTTTTCTTACCTAAGAAGGGACACTTTCCCATAAGACTTTTTAGTCTTGAGGGATTATCCTTCGCTTTTCCCCAACTGGAATCAAGAGCCTCTGCTTCTGAGATGAAAACCATCCGGAGAGCAAGTAGCAGACAACCCTGCGTTATAAAATCTCAGATCCAAACACCATACGTTCCACATGCAAATCTGCCTCCGGGCGACGTGTGGACACAGCAGCGATGTCACAAGTGGACTATCAGATTTTATGAGGAATGTGTGTGAGAAGTCACGGAACCTAGCATACCGTACATAACCATGTTACGGATCTATTTATTTTGATGGAAACAGTGGGCTTTTTCCTGTGAACGTTTCCCTGCAGAGTTGGAAACACAAACATAAGATGCCTGTGTTAGTGGAAGATATATTCAATTTTTTTTTTCCCATAAAGTGCAATTGATCTCAACAGAAAGATGCTCTTCTTGTGGGCTTCTTTGCAAGGATGCAACTCAACACCTGCACAGATCTGCCATGTTTCAATGGCACAATATGCTTACCCCAACTGACCAAAGTCCCACTCCTGAAAAGCTAAGAGCTGTCAGAGGTCAGTTGGGATGAATTTATGAACTCAAGCAACCAGTGTCCTTTGGCAGTTGCAAAAGCATTTTAAACAGGGATGTCAGATGAATTTGCCCTCCTCTTGGACTGAATCTAAACTGTAGGGCTCCTTGCAGGCTAGGTCTGGGATAGCATCACATGTTCAACTTACTAAGTGCAAGTACCACTCAAGCAGATGCACGTTCAGTTTATTCATGTTAAGTACACTCCAGGCAATGCCAAATTGTTCCCTTTCAGGCGAGGTTTATCTCCTAGCACATACTAACTTTAATAGGTCAGTACATTCCCAGGACCCAAACAAAGCCCTTACTATATACGGCTATGGAAATCCCAACTCTTCTCTATGGCTTTGAAGCTTGGGTGACTTACAGGGACCACCTGAAAAGCCTGCGACACCATCACCAGTGCGACCTTTAGAAGATCCTGCCATCACACAATGCCGGTGTCCTCACTGATGCTACTATACCAGTATGGAAGATTACTTCCATAGAGTTAATTATGGAAGTTGATTATTCATCATCAGCTGTGGTGGACAGGACATTGCATAATGTGCATTTACCTGAACACCTGCTCTTCTCCCAACTCAGCCAAGGACAAAGGACACGTCGAGGGCAGAGGAAATCCTATGAGGACACCCTCAAGGTGAACAGTAAGAAGAGTGGCATTGTCACCACTAATTAGGAAAAACTAGCCTGGGACAGGGCTACATGGCAACGCCTTGTGAGAGACGGTAAATCTTACTTTGAGAAAAACTGTCTCACCCTGGAGGCAGAAAAAACACAGAAACAGAAGGAAAGGAAACAAAAGAGAGACATCTGTGGTCTGACCTTCTCTTTAACCACCACCTGTGGCATTTGGCAGGGTCTGTGGCTCTAGGCTTGGCCTTCTTAGCCGTCAAGGGACTCATCTGCAACCCTTTACTTGACCCATGGGAGTGATCATCCTCGACCCTGATGGACTGACCACGACGTTCCCATGATCTGCAACTGTTGGAAGTGAAGTATGACACCACCCTAATGAGTGCAGCCTTTAATTCATCACAACAGCCCAATGATTTGTAACTCCTGCAATGCACGTGTAATAAGGCCCTGGGACCAGTGATGGTCATGTTGACTCCCATGGGTGCCTCAGGCTGCAGAGCTTAATGCCGCCACCCCTTGCCTCCTCAACAAATCTCTGGTCAGCCCCAGAGCCCCCCAAATCAGAAGACAGAGATCCACAGGCCTGATCCAGACTGCAAGCTGTATGTTTGACAGTCCTGATTTAAGACAACGTTGTGTCTTTTAATGTCAAACACTTTCCTGAGACTGGGTCTGTTAAAGAGGGTCGGAAAGGAATAGTGGAAGCAAGGACTCATCAGAAATACCTGCTCAGATCATGAGAATCCCCACCCGAAAGTGCTCTTTTCTTAGGCCTGCCTGCATGGACGTTGTGGCCAAAGCACAATCATGAGCCCCTGAGTGACAGATGTAGACTCGGGGGGCAAGCATTCAAGCCTGAGCAAACCCTGCTTGATCAGCTAAAGCTATACAACGGGCCATTCCCATCTTGAACTCCTGACCTCTCCCCTGGCTGCCTGGCCCATCTTCTCTTAATTTGTCCATGTTGGGTTGGTGCAGAGGATTTCAGGTCAGTTATGTAGAGCCGACAAAGCCATGCTACTTGGTTCTTACTTTCAGAGAGTCCCTTTAAGGTTGCTACTGTTGCTGTCAGGCTTAGTACTTTTTAATGCACACTGACTTTTTAAAACAGCAGTAGACATGAAGCTGCCAACCCCATATTTTACAGAAGGAGTGAAACAGGGACGTTTTGATCTACTGAAAGTCCCTAAAGCCCTTTATTAAATCCTGCTACCATCCCTGGGAAAATTCACCTGCCTTTCTAAAAGGAGACTTTGTGAGAAATCTGTTCTTTCTGGAGCATACCTTTTATTGCAGTATCGATTGACAGAGCGCACAAGGGAATAATCCCAATGTCTTAATAAGTCGGTCTTAATAAGTCCAAATTGTCCCTTGCTTTGGTACAAATCATGGCTTAGATCACACAAGCTGCAATCAGTTTCATGTCAGTCTCACCTTAGCCCCCTGCTTGTCATGAAAACCCAACACGCTCTGTCACACCTGTCAGTCTCTGCCCAGGAAGGCTTGGAACCGGGAAGCGAGGTCCTGCGGGTCAGAAGCGAGCTCCATCAGCACGGCTGTACATGGGCACCCAGAAGCAGAACTGCAAGGGCTGACAAAAGGTGACAGGTATTGGCAGAACAGCAGTCCAAAGGTAAAGGAGGGGGCTATCTAGAACGGGAGTGAATCAGTAGAAACAATTGGGGAATATAATACTATAACTTTTTGAGATCCTATAACACAAACCAAAGTTACTCTTGACAGCCTGATTCAATACCCATTGTAATCAGTGGAAAGGGGCACTGCTTCAACGGGCACTGGCTCAGGTCATTAATCCCTTGCTATTAGCGGCACCAAACGAATGTAGACCTTTTCAGCCAGCTTGTGGAAAGTCAGCCTTTTCTTTGCCTTTTTCCATTCTAAAAATCAATCTATCCACAATCTCCCCAGGGGGGCTGTTCCACCGAGACAAATCCCAAGGCGATGTGTCAAAGAACAGCAAAATAGCAGCTGCAATTATATTTTTAAATGTTATTTTTGTTTTCTCCCCCCAAGAAATCTCACTCTGCCTTTGTTCATTAATCTATGTTTAATAAGTAAATGCATGCACCTGCAACCAGCGCCTCCCGGTCACTGCTCACTTGCCAACTCCTTCGGGCAAAGTACTGCTCAATCTGAGACGAAGACTTTGCCCTTAAATCTCGTAGCCCAGCAAAGCATATTTTTGCCTCTGTCCAAAGACACAAAGGGTCAGAAGTGCAGTGGAACATCTGCAGAGGGGAAATCATTTGCAAAGAGCACCCTAGGCCATCCATCTCCTCCGATGGGGTTTCATTTTCCATAGAGTCTAGAAGAGGGACATGGTTATGGGTGGTGCGGGGAATGAGCAGGGGTGTAACCACTGGGTCCACCAGCCAAATTCCTGTATGCAAGAGAGAAGGAATAAGCAGCTCCATTGACATGCTGCAGCTGTGAGAAGGAAGATTTCATCCAAGCTGATCCCATGGTGCTCCCCTGAGCATTGGTTGTTTTTCTGGGATTTGTTCAAAGGTGAAGACTTGGGTTAAAGTGTACAATCCCTGCATCTCCTAATAGAGCTGGGAGCCAAACCATCTCCTTCTGGTTCAGATCAGCGATCAAATCCTTGTATTCCTTGTGTTCCACACAGTCCATTTCAGGAAAAGGAAGGGATGGAGGAACAGGGTGGAAAAAACAACCCTGCCCGGCCTATATTTCATGCACAGTTCTGATTTTCCTGCATCATCCTGGAGCGCCCAGGAATATCTTCTGGGGGTGATGCCCTATTCCCATGTTATGCGAACGTGGCAGGATGCCCTTTGCGTCAACCTCTGAAAAGGATGGGCAGCGACAGCTTGATGAAAAGATTGAGTCCGCTTGTCCTCCTGGGTGGTCAAATAAACAATTCTGGGAGACTGTTATCTGGACATAGGACTTGGGGTCAGGCGCTGGAGTTCATTAGGGACAACTTCGGCCCTCATACAGCGTCATAATATTGAAGAAGTTAATGGAGATACATGCACTGAATCTTCTTCTGGCTTCTAGCTTCTACTTCCAGCTTGCACCTGTAAGCAGTGACCTTAGACAAGTAACTTTACCTCCGCCTGCCTCAGTTGACTGATGTAAAACTGGGGGCAAACTATACATCTATGCCTTGGAGCTGCTGGGAAGGAGGGGGGAGTCATTGACTGTTACTTGCACGTCTCTTCGAGATCCCCATACAAAAGGTACTACAGGCATGCAAAACAGGTGAGATACGACATACTTAACCTTAACCAGCCATGCAATAGGAGCAACAAATAGAAAGTAATGCATGCAAAGGCATCATCTGAAAACAAGCTATTCACCAAGTGCCTCCGAATAACAAATACACCAAGTGAAGATGAGTGAATGACTCTCCTAACCAAAAAAGGAGTCTAAATTCATAAGGCCAGCTCTTCGGCTGATATCAGTCATTTTGTCTTATTTTCAGGTGCAACGACCATGGAAAACTCTCATTGATTTCCACCCTCTGCACCTCGGAAAAAAAATCAGGCCATTTATTCATAACAATGAGCATTTCCAGCAGCTTCTAGTTATAATTGTCACAGTTCACAACTTTTGGAGGTGTGAGGAAATGGACTTAAAGGAGACATTGAGCTTTCATTGGCTTCAATAGCTTGGCCATAATTAAAAATGTTGAAAAGCCAATGCTCCTTTGTTTCCCTTTGCATTTTTTCCCTTTGTGGGCCCAGAGAAGCATAATTCTGAACTGATAGCTTCTCCAAATGCTCAGGGCTTGATTTATCAGGCCAGGAGGCTGCCAGAGGAGAAGTAATTGCATTAGAACTGCCGCTGATAAATAGTGCTTGCTTCAGACTTACGAGCCGCTACGGGCTAATTATTCCTCAGATTCCGTTTGGCTTTAATCACGGGGTGAATCATCGCCTTCCAAACATGGCAGATATTAATGGCAGCGCATTTGTCCTAATTAATCTTCCATGGGGAAGGCTTTTTCTCTTTAATTAAAGACATGAAAATGAGCAAAAATGACAAAAGAGCACGCAGTCGGATAAGGAGGAGAGTCAAAGGATCTCAGAGGGGTCGGTGGATGTTGCTTTCAAAGCAAGATACTGTAATAGCCCACATTCATCCTTAGCATACGTTTCTTGACCTTACTAAGCTGACACGTTAGTCCAACTTCAGCCTTGGCATTTCAGTTTAGGGAAGGTAGCAGAGAGCTACATAATGGATGATCCTTTCTTTGGTTTCATGACGTGATCAACAGAACGCAACACTGGTATGAACCTTGGTTATATGTTATGAGGGTATTTTGTAACCCAGTGAAATTACAGGTGTTTTTGCCTGAAGAAACTGCTGACTGACTGCCATCCAAAAAGTATCTGAAGAGCTAGTTGCCAGACTGCAGAAGCACTGGAGGAACCAAATCTAATAAAAAATCATGCACAGGATTTTTCTCAGGGTGCTTGTATTGGTTTTCAGACATGTCCAATCACCCTGCAAGGTCAAAAGAGACTATGGAGCATAATGTCTCCTTCATCCTCACCTTTGGGACCGCATGAGGGTTTTGATGCCAATCACTCCATGACAAACTAAATGCTCTAAAAATATTGCCTTTCTAGGAGGAAACCCTAGGGTAGGTCACATGTAGGATAACATGCAGAGTGTACGGTGGGATCAAATTATCCCAGTGCTGTGATTCCTTTAGCTTGCTCCTGTCATAAAGTCAACTAATGTAGCCCCTGGAACAGTTTTTCTGACAGTTTTTAGAGGGCTTCTCTAAACTGGATGATGGGGATGTGGTGGGGACACAACTGGAAAACGGGGACTATGGCTATACCTATCCCCCGGACAAAAGACAGCAGAATGCAAATGAGGACAGCCCTGAAGCTGCCCCAAGCCCGTTCCTGAAGTAGGACTGGATTGTTTTTGTAGCTGGGATGCAACTTTCTTTTGTGGTATCTTTTATTGGACCAACCGTGTAGTTGGGATAAATGTTTGCTGACACAGGTTTTGGGGCACAAAGCTTTCCAGCCCATGCCTGGAATTGAAGCAGGCCCAACCCACCAAAGACTAGCAGGTTCAGTAGATGATCTTCCACCTTCCAGCCAGGACTGCCCAAAGCTCAAGGATGAGTCGAGTCCTTCCACTGAATGGGCCTAGGTTTGCTGTAGGTGCTGGATGCCACCTGGAAAAAACAAGTAGAAGCAAAAAGTCCTTAGCAGACTGTGTGTATTGATCCACTGGTCCATGCAGCAGCCTTAGTGCTGGAAACACCGGCACTAACCAAATAGGGCATTTCAATACATCTCAGATGAAAATGAATCCTCAGCTCTACAGCTCAAAACCCTCCTTTGGGTCATATGCCCTTACTGCCTCGTAGGGAACCCGGGACGCATGTTAGGACTCTGCAAGAAAGAGAGCGAAAACAGATCCTATCAGCCAGCCTTTGAAATCTGTTGTCAAGAGCCAGCTCTCTGCGTGCTGTCGATAAGCAGGCCACTCGATCCCGAAATGGTATGGTTACAAAGCCAGGAGGATGCTTATGGCTTGGAATTGAAGAGACTTGTCCTTTGAGGAAATTCCCTGGTGTATTCGAGGGCTATTTTGTTCTCGGAGTTGCCACAGGCAGCACCAGTGGGACCCACGTATGCCTCTCTCTCGTGGAGACTTTAAAGAAAATCATCAGGAAAGATTAAGAGTAAACTGCATATATGCCATGTTCGACTGAAAGTGCTTGGGTTGCTCTTTGGGCCTGCAAGCATAACTATACACAGCTTGCAGGCACATGGGAAGGGGGCTGGGTGGGGGGGAGGACGATGACACGTGAGACTTCCCCTGCTCTAGCATATTAAAAATATCACCATTTTAGTCTCGCCTGATGGATAAACGGTGTTCCCAGGCACTGAGGAAATGTACCTACTGGTACATTAAGCGAGACTGCAGTCGATACGTCTAAAGTGCCTGTTTGTGCTGCAGCAGCCGTAGAGGGCTGATAAACAGCCTTGCCTCTAGTTTCTCTTAATTTAGAATTCATTACGTCTCTCTTTCCATGAAAGATAAACCAATAGCTGCCCTTGGCAGCTGTTTTCTTTGGGGTCATTCTCTCTATCCACCCATCTACTCTTTCTTCGGGGGGTTTGCTCACTGTAACGTTAGCTCTATCAATTTCATTCAATTTCTTTCACAGAATCTACAGGGAGCAAGGAGGACAGTAAAGCCAAATGTCTTTAACCACTTGTGTGCCACCTGGCAGTGGGCTGTTGGATCGTTAAAGGACCCGTGCCGTGCAATAGGGGAAGCTCTGTTGCAAAGGGATTCAGCGAAGAGCGGGCGTAACCAATGGACTGTGCCAAAGGAATCGCTGGCTGAGAGGAGCACATCGGCATTTCGCCTGACCTCACGCTGAGAGGCTGCTCAGCCGGCATTGCTGCTGCCCATGGACATGGTCAAGGTTTGCAACTCATCGGTGCTCGCGTGAAGAATGTGCATACAGAATGAATCCAGCTTCTAGCTAGAGCAGCGCTTGCTGTCTGCTCTTCTCGGACAGACAACCAAGGGAGAAGAAAATGAGTGTTTCTTAAGGAAACCTCATCCAGCTCTCCATCACCAGGTGTCCCCAGGTGTCAGGCCTTTGGGGAAAGGCATAAGCAAAAGAGCCTTCATCCAGAAAACCAACAGGAAGATCATAAACACTAGACAGCACCGTTTTACAAATATAATCATGCAAGTTAATGCATTCAGGGTGCCCAAAATCTGTGAGACGCAATAGTTAGGGGCAGACAGGAACAATTCCAAGTAGACTGCTAAGAATGCAGGCTTATTATTCCTATGGAGAGAGCCACATGACTAAATTGATAATTATGACCTCCTCAGGACAGGAGCCAGAGGTAGCGCACTACACACTGCTTTGATTTTTATTACCGTAACATCCCAGAGCACTGTTGGCCCACACCAGCACAGGCATCATAACCTCACTGAAGGAGCACACACATAGGTGACTTGCAGGGAGGTACAGCGGGGCACATGCCCTCTATGAGATTATCATCGCCGCTGCCTGCTTCTATGGGCAGTCGCCGCTTGCCACCCTTCTGCCAATGCTGCCACCCACAAATTGGTACCCCCCAGTCTCAGGAGACACCAGTCGTTCATGTCTGTATGAAATAGATGCCCATTAGCTTGTCAGAAAATTCAGTCTTGACCCATCTCTCTCTGGCTTCTTGGAAGGTATAATCCATATGAAATACCAAAGGGGGTTTTTTCCTGGGTTTTTTTTTTTTTTGGACAACTAGACAAGAGGCAGAAGTTACACACAAACCAGTTTAAGTGATCAGAAACTGGTTAAACTTCGAACAGAACAGAAGTTCAGTGCACATAAACCAGTTTCAAAATGGCTGAAACTGGTTTGAGATAAAGCTGGTCAAATGTAGTATCAGACTTAACTGATTTGGGTTAAACCGGTTTATGAAACTTCTGTCCCAGACCCCTTCCTGGTTCAAGTTAAATAACAGTCCCCCAGCATCCCAACATGCTTTCCAGCCCTGGGCCATGCTGTGCTGCCTTCTCTAGCAGAGAAGGGTGGGGAAGGGGAGCGGGGAGGCAGGGTCTGCCCTATACCAGGCAAACCCCAGCTGGGATCTGGGGCCAGGGAGGGGGGTTACATCCATCTTCCGTCACATGCAGAGCTGTCCTGCCCTGCTAAACTTACTACTGACTGCAACTGTGGACTAAAAATCCCAGAGGCACCTGGAAGCTGGAAGAAAAAGTAATGAGCAGGTCTGCAGAGTCCTGCTGCTGTGATTCTGGACTACAAATCCCATAGACCTCAGAGGCAGCAGGAAGAGGAGGCAAACACACAGCCAAATTATGTGCCAGAGAGCCGTGCTCTAGCATCCCCTGGCTTCTGGCCTGAGTCACTGCAGGCATGTGGCTGCAAAAAGTAAATGTCTGTTCACTTCTTAGTCTGTTTAATCTCTGCAGCTTCAACTAACCTACAAAGACTGAATCAATTCAGCCTTGGGCTTTCTGACTGTCTGTGCTTAGCCCTATGGGCAATAATGGTTTTTGCACAGAAGCCCCCAGCTTTCCACCCCCTTGATTCATGGTTAATAAGAGCTAATCTGAAATGAATTAGTGCAAAATGGCAAGAACAATATTGACAAGGCCTCAGTGCTCAAGCTCCCAAAATGCTGAGAGCAGCAGTAGACTTTAATTAGGTTTTTAAAGCAAAACTGAACATGAGAAGGTTTTCAGCTGTCACAAGATTTAAAGGGAGAGTGTTCTTGGTTTAGAAAGAGCAGGTACTGAAACCAGGTTTTGAATGCTCAGGGGAAGGCTGAAGCCTACCATTTGAAATGTTAAAAGTTCAGAAGTTTCCCCCTCCTGCTATGTTTCATTTTTGCCCAACTATTTGGTTAAGTATTTGGGCTCCACTTCTCAGGGTTTCTGAAAGTTTCATAAACAGCATGTACGTTCCAACAAGCCATTTCTAGTTAAAGTCTTTGCATCAACAAGCACGAGGGACTCTTGATTCCTTTAAATATTAGCATGACAAGTGTTTACGGTTAAAAAAAAAAAACCAAAACCATAAAAAGTTTGGGTTTTATTTCAATGAACGTTGACAGCATTCACCCAGGTCTACTCACATGACACCTTTGGGATGCTGTAGGCAAAGGAAACTGGGGCAGAAAGATTAAAGGTTTGATCCAAAGCTCACTAGAATAACCTCCAGTGACTTCAATAGGGTTAAGACCAGGTCAGATCAAAGAGAGAGGGAACGGGAGAGCTGGGTTTAGAAATAAGGACTTCTTACCTGAAGGCTTGTGCTTAAAACCTGTGCAGATCTGCCATTACACGCAGATCCGATGAGTAATCTATACCCGAAAAAGACTTCTGCCCCCCGAGAAATGAGAGGGGAAGCCAATATGCTACTGAAGAACACAGCCAGAAAAGCTGTGAAAAGCTACGCAAACAGAGAGTGAAACTCTGCTGCCCGAGGCAATGCTTATAGCAAAAGCAATAGCATTTAACCAGCCCAGCTCAAATCACAGTCTTATAGGGCTTTGCCCGTAACCAAGCTCTGCCATTATTCCTTGTGAAAAAACAGCCTTCATGTCTATGGGGGACAGCTAAAACTGGCTTCCCTTTCCATGAGGCTGGGAAAGGAGCCAGTGCTGCCTGTTATGTTTACTCAACTCCAAAGGAAAGAGTCGCTTCCCTTTCACTCTCCCTTCCGCTCTTGCCCCTTCCCTCTCCTTACCAACCTTTCATGAGAGGTTCAAATGATCCCCAAGCTGTGAAATGTAATTAAAATCGAGCTCCTGGGGATTGCTATCAGTTTGCTCCCTCTGACTGGCAAATGGCTAAGAGTCTCCATCCGCCTGCCAGGCCGTGATAGAGTTTCCATCCTCTTACCCCGCATTAAAGCCGTGGCTCAGGAGAAATCCCGTCGGCAGCAGCCGCAAGCCCGCAGCACTGCAAGGGCTTCTAGTGTTCTCCTGATAATACAAACTGGCAGGCAGCAATTTTAACTGGAAAACCAGTCCTGATGCAGTAGGCCGATATTAACCCTTTGACTTCCTCCCTGGCCTTGCAGAAAAAGCCACCCCATTGGCAACAAGGGCCTGGCCATTTGTCCATTTGTAAAGGACACTCTTTGCTAAAGCACGTGGTTATAGGGGTGTCAGAGTAGAGGCATCCAGAGGATTGCTGGAAGAGGTGCATCACAGGTGGCTTTGCTGCTTTTATGGACCCTAAAGCACAGCAATAAGTCCATGGATGCCATAAAAAAAAGCATTTATCCAGAATCATACTCATGATTGAGAGGAAGGATGATTAAGGTGGTCAAGGTGCTCGGCTGGGACTTTGAAGCCGGCTGTGTTCCCACTCCCACTGCAGATCTGCATTGTGACCTTGGCGTTATTGCTTGGACCCAGATCCTCATAAGTATTTGACACCAATAAGCATTACAAACCAAAAGAGGAGTTAGGTACCTAGATACTTCTGAGGACCCCTAGCCTCTCAGTGCTTCAATTCAGTCTCAGTACAATAAGAAAACAGTCCTGGAAAAGTTCACTGGAGATAGAGAGGCAAGGTTTTTTGAGTAAATATGATATCTTTTATTAGACCAACTAATTGGAGATAGCAAGGTACCGAGATCCTGCAGCAATAGGGGCCCTAAAATCACCCAAAGGGAAGATTTTACATAGTTGTTGTATATAATGCTCAATAGATCCCTTGGGGGGTTTACACTGTAAAGATGAAGAGGAGTAGTTGATCGTTGATCTTTTCCCTATACAAACTTAGTTGAGTATCATCATTCACATGGCAAAAGTCAGTTAAGTTTATGCTGTTGAAAGTGTGCAAGTCAATGAGCACTATAATAGAGGAGGTGCAATTAACGGGGCTACAACCTTGAAAAATCCCTCCATTTTGGTGAAAAACAGATGACAGGTTTATCCTCAGTTTGACTTTGGCATCAAAACAAGCACGGGATAGTCTTTATATGTTCAGCTTAAATAGCACTTAACTCAAAGTAGTCTTTTGGGGGCGGGGGGGGCGGTTACCTTGTTTCATCAAAGGTATTTCACATGTATTTAAAGTGGGACAAGATAGGATCCCAGGATGAAAGGCTTTCTCCCTAGAGAAATCTGCAGCCTGTTTTTAACCTTACAGTAAGAGATGTAAGGACAGTGAGAATATGGGAAGGAGGAACGCTGGCAAATGGAATGGGTTAAAAATAGGGAAAAGCTTTTCTGTATAAATCATCATGCAGATTAAATGCACCTTCAACCTGAGAATGGCCTGGGAGCTGAAGAACAAGCATAGAAATCAGAGGACCTGAGATGATGTTATGTCTTGATGGAATTATTTGGCCTAAAATTTTTGAGCAGCTTCCAATCATATGTTGTACAGAACTTCTTTAGGCCAGCTAAATTCCCCCAATAACTTAGCCCCTTTGATTAATGGGTATTTTACAGTGACCAGCTATAGGGTCTCCAACTCTGTGATGCATGGATTTGTAGTCACATTTCTAATGTGCACTGACTTTTCAGGACTGTACATAAGGACATAAATCCTCTGGCCTACAGAATAATGAGCAGATGTCTGATATAGCCGTTACAGCTGGCTGAACCTCCCTCTTCCTTCTCTACAGTGTGTAGCAACTGTCTATAAATATATATAGTTAGCCCCCCGGTGTGACACTAGAGATGTACATTCCTCAGCAGGCCAGGGCAGCAGAAACCTTGATGCCATTTCTAGGGAGAAAAGGAATCTGCTTTCTAATGGAGGCTGACACTGGAATGCGTCCCTACCTGAAGAAGCAAAAAGGACGATAACCAGGAGAAAAAGGATGAAATTATGAAACGCATTATTTAAGCTATAGGACAAAGTTCATGGAAGTGGGATCTATTAGACTGTGCAATAGTGCCCTTGGGAGTGGTGAATACCCATTGCTTGGGACATTTTAAACTGCACTGGACAACTGTACTGAAGCAAACTGCATACACAAACAACCTTCCAGCAGCGGAGATATCGATTAGATCAGTGGCTTTGCTCCTGGGGTATGCAGACTATGTCTAAGGGGTCCATAAGAGATGGCTATGATCAATCAAAAGTGTGTGAATACCTACACTTACAATTCAAAGGGGTCCGCACCTCCATTTGAAATTTTGTAGGGGTCCACAAAAGTAAAAACCTTGAAAACCACTGGATTTGATGACCCAACTTGTCTCTTCTTCCTAGCATCCAAGATTCATTTCTCCCCTTTTGTGCTCTGGCGTGACCATTAAGGTCAGTCTCTTCCATAGTCTCATTCCCCAGAGCTCAAAGGAGCTCCGCCAAGAAGGATTTAGCTCCTTATCAAAAAGAAGTTGCCTTATCAGCCCACACACTCACTTCCACTAGCACTCTCTGCTCTGGCAGCTACAGGAACCCATACAGAAATGAGTGGGTGGATGGTTGTTGCCAGGCAGCTAAGACTTCATAATTTATCGTCACCTGGGTGCAATGAGAAATCACTCACTCTCCAACCTGACTACTGTATTTGTGATCCTTCTCATGATCATTCAAGGACACAGCTTGGTTTGAAAGGAGTGCACCCTTTCCCCACCTTTTGTGGGTATAACCCAACCCCACAACTCAGCAAGGTTTTGACTGGCCTGAACCAAACAGTGAAAAAAATCATGGACCTCTAGGGCTAATTACAAAATTCTTTGCCCATCCCTTACCAAAGAGAGAGTAGGCAAGGCAACTAACTCTCTGGGCAATAACTGGTCAATTATTTCCAAGCTCAGAGGGAAGCAAAGCACTAAATGTGGTATTAAAGCAAAGCATCATTAACGGTACAGCATGTTCACTCAAGCAACATAATGAAAAGGGAATATTTATAGTCGGCATCCATTTATGCAGCAAGCCCGTCTGCCCCTTCCCCTGGAAAAGTCAGATTCTCAAAGGTTTATTGCATCTTAAAAATGATCAGAGCTAGACCTATAAAAATGGAGGACCTTTATCAGACATCAGACACGCTTGGCACGTGGCGTGCATGAGTGTTATTTCCTAAACAGCAGGCTTAGCTGTTTCATCGGACAGGCAGTACAAGCGGAAGGGTTGAAATATGCAGCTGTATCACCCTGTTCAGGCTATAAGACCCCACAAATAAATAGCTAGGACAAGCTCTGAGAGTGGTTTTTTTTCCCAAAAATCATTAGAAACCCTTGATGGAATTAATAAGGGAAAGAATGTTTTTTCTATGTAGCTATCCAGATAATCTCCTTGGCTGTCTCTTTATATTGAACTTCTTTCTTAAGAAGCGTGAGTGGAAGGAATTAATCCACATAATCATCATACTGCAGTTCTCCCAGGCCCGTGGCGTGGCACAATGGTTACAGCAGGGCAGTGTCAAGACCTCAAGAAGTCTGGATTTGTGTTCCAGCAGCATCGCTGCACTGACTTTTGGTTATCAGAGACAGAGAAGGACAAAGTCAGCCAGGGATGGCTCTCAGGGTTCCTTGGGGAAATGTAATATTTTTTATTAGACCAAATAAATAGTTGGAAAAATTGTTCTTTGCAAGCTTTGGGGCACAAAAACCCTTCCTGAGCCACAGGGAGAGTGATGGTTCTGCACCAAGAGACTGAAGACAAGACGGTGTGCCACGGCTTTGATCTTCAGCTGCACAGAATATTCAACAATGGGGAGGTAGGTCAGCAAAAATGGTTCAAACCCTGTTCCCACCTCCTGTGATCAGGCAACAGGACCAGCTCCAAGCCCCTAAGGGCTGCTCTAACCTCCAGAAATAAGGTTGATCTCTAGTCCTGTCTGACATCCCAAGAGCACCCCCTTGGCCCTCTGTCTTGTCGCCTACACTGAGATGTGAAAGAGGAGGTCGGAGCAGCTCCAAGTCCCCTTTATGCTACTTAAGTGGCGAAAATGAGTTTTAGCCTGGACTGGGGCTCTGACCCTAAGGGCATTAAACTACAACCAAGCTGAATTCCTTTCATTTCTCCTGATAATTTTGTGTGCATGGCACTTATTCTCCCTCAAGATTTTATATCACCTCTAGGTGGTGACTGGAATGAAATAATTCAAATAAAAAATGCAAAGTGGGCTATTTTAGTCAAGTTACTAATTTTTACAGTCCAGTAGCAGAGAAGAAGAGGACGCACTCAATAATTAAAAGCAATCAAGTCCAGAACGACAGTTGGGAAATTAAGTTTTTTCCCCCGCTCCTCATCCTGGGAATTCTGAATTTTGTAGACGGAGCCAGAAAATAAAGCAACTGCTAAGAGGAAAACATGCAGGCCTCATTTCAAATGCAATTAGGAGTGCAAAGGGAGAGCATGGATAGCATGCTACTGAGAGCTACCAATTGAATGGAAATGGCACGAACGCAACACGGCTGCCGAAGATGATCCAATTGCTTTCAAATTAAGAGGCAGGAGGAATCCAGCTGCTTGCTTAATGGCCTCTTTGGAGTCCTGACCTTTACACTTTTTAATGAAATGTATTTTTTATGCTTCTTTTTAATATTACTTTGCAGCCAAGTTTGTTCGAGGTAGGTCTGGTGGACTTTCAGCCATATCAGTTGTTCCTCTTGCTGGTTTTCCTTTGTGTGTTTGGAGAGAGAGAGAGCGTTTGCCTGTCCGTCATCTGGTGTCATTTCATAAAATCACTGACTTCTGGATTAGAAGAGATCATCCAGCCCAGTCTCATGCAGAACAAGGACCATCTAATTTCACCCAGCAGTTTCTACCTCAAGCCTACTTATCTGTGGTTGAACGAGATAGCACGTCCTTTCATTAAGCACTTTGTCCTCTATGGTTTACAATCTAAGGGCCAAATCCTATTCCACCTCCTCCCACGTAGGCATCTAAGTGAGGCCCTATTCCCCTCAGCTCAGGTCCCTGAAAAACAGGGAAAAGGTTTCTGTTTGTAACTCTCAGCCTTAGCACTAGTCACCAAAAGCCAAGAGCAGGAGTAGGATCCAACCAGCTTTTCCATTAATAAGTTTTTCAAGGATTTAAGCAGTAATGAGCAGGATGGTACTCATGTGAGTAATAACTAGAATAAGATCTAGCCTTACGTGTCACAGTGTACCCATAATATATGGACACCAAATATTTTGTGATCTTCAGGTGGATGTTGCTACTGAAAAGGAAGGTTCTTTACAAATATTTAATGTTAGTATTAATATTAAGTATTAAATATTAGGCTCCGTATGAGGTAGGTATGTTGTAAAGTTGTGTTATATGGGCATGGAACCCAAAGCAAACATTGTCAAACCTGTGTAAAGTTTGGTCCCATGGACTTCAGGGGGCTTGAGATGTCAGCACTCCTAAAGACCAAGTTATTTTAAGTGTCTACCCAGTGATTTAGGACCCAGAGTTGCTGAAGTGACTTTGAAGGCCTAAATGTAACTTATCATCATACAGCCAGCTGGTCAGAGTTGTGAGCGCCTCTTCCCTAACATCCTTGAGGATACTGAATATACCCCTGGAAATTGCTCTGGGATCCTGCAGCAAAAAAAGCTGTTCACAAGGGCTTGCAGCTTACTGCAAATCGCTTTAAAAGTTATTACCGCACACATCCATTCCTGGCGCGCAGCCCTTCTCCGTGCTGTCTTTGCAAAGAAAAATGATGCACAATGCATCTTCTTCTGACCTTTAATGTAAACTTCCCATGGCAAGAAGAATACCTGAGCTCTCTGCCACCACGGCACACTCAGGAAGTCATTGCAAGAGGGGGCTTGAGATGATGCTCTTTTGGTTTGCACCATTTATCAAGGTAGGATGCTGTCAAGTGGCTGCCACCATCACACTGGCTCAGGGAATTCAAACAGTGACAGCCTACCTGAGGAAATAAATAGCAAATGTAGCTAGGTGTGGGGAAGGGGGGGGAATCTACACAGCAAAAATACCCCCACTGAAAAATGGAAAATATTCGTTTAACAAGAGGCACATTGATTGAAGAACCTGAGAAATTAACCCCCTTGAGAGCAGATCGGAGGTATATTGGCAGAGCATTAATGAAGAGACCAGTTCAGTGGCTGCAGGTAAAGTATTAAAGGATTAAGTCTCATAAACACATCATCATTTCTCCTTTTGGTCCATGCTCTGACTCTTTTAAGAAGCTTTAATTCAATCACAAACAGCAATAGTGGGAAAGATCATCACAGACGGATGTGCATGTCCAATCTCATCCGGGTACAAGGGACTTTTCCTTTACGTGGCAAATTAAAAGGCCCTCACTTTAAAGGAACGCTCACGCTTTTATAGAAAACCTTCTTAAAGCCTACTGAAATATGAAAAAGATGCAGAGAAAACACCAATGCAACGTAAAGGATATTCTACTACTAGGCAGTAGTGTACATCACCTGGGCCAAGAATAAAATGAAACAGAAACCAAAAAAAGAGGCAGATTTCTCTATGGTGATGCCTTCAAAATACAGGGCAGGCAGTCGATACATCACTGATCTGTCTCCTTTTGTTCTCCCCCATCTCGCTGTCTGTATCCACCTGTTTCACCACCTAGACTGGAAGCTGCATGGGACAGAGCCTTCCTTCCACTTCCGCACGGCGCTCAGCACAGCCGGCTCCTGGCCCCTACCTGGAGTCCAAGGACTGCATCAATGCAGACAGTAAGAAAGATATGCCAGCAATTGCTATCTTGCTATTCAAACAACGTAGATTAGCACACAGGGTGGCAGATTGCAGCCCTTGGTAAAGCCGCTGCCTGCTGCGGGAGCGCAAACAACCTGAACGCTGGTTTAACCGGCTGTGCTGAAATTCCTCATGGGTAGAAGAAAGTGGTGGTGGCACAGAGAGGATCCGACAAGCTCATTACTACTTCCCATCTCTCCACAAAAAAATGCTGGGCTGGTGTCACGGCCAAAGAGAGGAGGGAATGTCGCTGTGTTCAGGCTACCCTGACTGAAAATGATGCATTTGGGGCTACTCCAGCCAGGTTTCAAGCAGCCCTGGGGCTGACCGTACCTGCTCTCGGCATACATGGGAGCTTAGCCAACTGCAAAAAGAGGAGGATTAAAGGAAGAAAGGTGATGCATAGCTACCTTCACACCTGTCTCAAGCTGGGATGCAACAGCCAAACTCCTCCTCCAGCAAATGCAGCTTGTTACGAGAATTAGTGAACAAAAGGGGATACGTATTATTAATTGTTACATAGTGAATCCTATCTTTAAATAGCTCCGGACATTGTGAGTTAACTGGTTTCCTTTAAAGGGACATTGAAGGGGAGTGTAAAGAAATAAATGAACCCAGAAAAAAATAGACTTTTCCCTGCGTTTTTTTTTATTCTGTGTATAATATGATAGAGTTTCCATTGCCTGGTGCCTTTCGTGCAGGCTCCATCCCCAAAAGCTAGCTAGGGAAAAATAGGAATCTCAGACTTGAAAGATGACGACCCAGAGAAAGCGAGACGTTGAGAGGAAAGAGAGGAAGGAAAGCCGTGCGCTCAGATGAGATCCGAAAACAGATGGAGAGTGGATGAGGCAGAGCAAGATTCATTGCTCCTGCAGAAATCACTCGGCGGTGAAATGATTATTAAGTAGCAAACCACAGCAGAGCTTATGACCACTTGCTCACAAAGCTGCAGGAGTCTTTTTATGGGTGAAACAGCTGCTTTGCCCCCCCCACCCCCCACCCCAAATCAAGGCTTCTCAGAAACAGCACCACATCAGCTCCTTTCCTCAACACGTCCCTTGCATTTTGCTTTTTCGTTCTTCCCCGAATGGCTTGTCATCTGACCACAGGGCCTCTCGTGCTGGGAGAGCAATGCAATGCACAAAGAGAGCTAGTTTGTAGCTCTTGCACCTTATTTTAACTCATTATTTCAAGAGGATTTCGGCCTCATGAGCCATATCCCCCGTCCCGTCGCCTGGACTAGCTGTATGCTGTAATCTCAGTGGGAAACTTCAATCCTTCCCCTCATCTGCCGTACTTCTAAGGAAGAGGACACTTCCCCAAGTTGTTCCTGCTTGTTACACCTGATCCAGCTGCATGCGAGGTTAAGTGTGATAAACTCCTAGCTGAGGCTGGCCTGTGTTAGGGTAACCCTGAGGGTCCTTGCGTCCTGAGAACCAGCCCCTATGCCCTCCCTACCAGAATCCAGGATCCAGATCCAGGAGTTTGGTCTGGCCTTGTCCCAGCCCCTACTCAGGCCTGCTTCAAGAGACCAAAAGCTTCAGGTCAGATGCAGGGATTGAACGCAAAGCTGCTTCACTAGTCAACTTCCAGGTTTGGCACATGTCTTGGGACATGCGACCACCGAACTGACAAGCCTGTGCATCTGTCCCTAGTAGCAGCACAATAGACATGTCACATAACATGCTTTCGCTCCCTCCTCCTCTGGTGTTGTAGACAGCTACAAACAATCTGCAGGCCCGCGGGACCTAAAAAAGTAGTCTATAAGACCTGTTCCCAGATAGCGTGAAGCACGGGTGGTCGGGGAGGCCATTAGAAGTGATCCGCAGATCATGCCTGCATTACCTCCTTCAATTAAAAGTTTTGCTGATAAGGGTCAGTGCGGTTCACAAGACAGTCTCAGCACTGCCAGTGATCCTCTGGTCCATCCAGAAGTGTTTGGGAACTGTTGATTTATATTATTTGTTATAAAAACAACCCCCTGTTAAAGCACCTACTAATCATTAGACTTTATGATGGAAAGGTGTGCCCACACATCCCATCGGGGATGGCCAAAGGCATGCCAACATGGCACAAAGAAAGCTTCCTCTCTTATAGGCAGCAGCTTGTTAGGAAGGGGTCAAAGAGGCAGTCAAGAGCAGCCCGGTGCACAGAGTCAGGGAAAGAGATGCGAGGAGGATGAGAAAATGAATCTCCTTACTGGGTTCATCTAAAGGTATTAGAAGCTGGTTGTGCCCCATTATTTGTTAGTACTTCTCTGTGTGTTTACAGGTTAAATAGATGAAGGCAAAGAAACAGGGCTAGGCGACTTGTCCCATGGCACACAGCAGGCCAGTAGCACAGCCGGGCAAGGAATCAATGTTTCCTAATCCTGAACTGAGGTTTCACTGGGCCCTACACCTTCCTGTGTGAAGAAGCAGCATGGATGAGTGGGAAATAACAGGCTCGTGGTTACAAGAGTCCAAGTGACAAGTTCCTTCCCATAGAAGATGTTTGTATCCATCATAGACTAAAACCCGCAGTAGCTTCAGGGGCACATAAAGGCTTTCAAAGTCTAGCTCTCTCTATCAGAGATAGTGATATGGTCACACAGGAGCCAAAGCACTTCATAATCTTTTATCTTGCTTATCTTCACAACACACCCATGATGCAAAAACCTACCTTATATCTATTTTCCAGATGGAAATCTGAGGCACAGGGATTTTTTTTTCCCCAGCGTTTGGCCTGCGGAGAAGAAGAGCGGGCATGGTATATTTTCATAAAAGCAATCCTTAGCACTGTACACTCTGCTATAGAAATGCCCATTGTGCCTGGTATAAAACATCCAGCCCCAGAAACTGGAGCTGTGAGATTCATATCCTCTGCGGATCAGGCAGAGTGAAGGAGTTATAAACACACACTGACCGACAGGTTAGACACCTAGAAAAGATGCTGTGAGGAAATCACTGTGCTGGACACATTCATAGACATAAAAACAGTGTTAGATTTGCTCAGCCTAATGATCCTTCAGATATGCCATCCTGCTTCCACTGGCCAGTAGCTTCAGAGAAAAAATGAAAGGAGGAAATAATGCACCAGACAAAAAAATTTGCACTTGTTATACCCTACAGCATCCTGAGAAGGGACTCAAGCTGTGCTTAAGAGGTAGCTGGACTTAGCTCATCATTACCCCCATGCCGTGTAGTGCCGAGCCGCTGAAGCACGGATATAAATTATCCCCTCAGCCGAACAAGCCCGTTTATGAACATCACAATTTATTAACGGGGGATTTCAAAGTGACTTTCACTAGCTACAGTTTCACTGCCTTGGCTTATTTCAGCCTTTCAAATATGGGGCCACCTTTCCTAAAAGATTTAAAGCTTTTCAGATAAGATTTTTCTTTAGCGCCAAGGAGCAGAGCAAAGGAGACATCCACCCCCCTTCTCTGATTATGATGTATGGCAAGTGGAGAAAAGCAATTTTTAAGAGTGGGTAGCAAGTATGTTTTTGCTTCGGTCCTGGCGCAAGAGAAACGGCACTGCCTGATGGCTGACAATTGATTCGCAAGGTTTCAATTTAAGCAGCAAATTGCTGTAGTTACCCAGGTATTTCATATCTTGCATGGTCACTTATGTAGAAAATGCAATGTTCCTACTGACTACCTTAGGAAGCACTAAAGAGAAGTAGCCAGTGTGCATCTCATAATATCACCTGTGCTTTTTTTCTTCCTTTTTTAATATAGCCCTAGGCTTTTACTTAATACTGCTCTAAATGAATAGCAGCAATGTTTCGAAGGGCGGGTTTTGAAAGCAGCCGGAAGAATTTGCATTAAATCTCAGCCTAAGTGGTTATAGTATGGTGTATCTCTGAGCACTTTGTAATCCTTATAGGAATTAGGCATAGAAATTATAAATTCAATAGAAATATATGTCCCTGCCTTACAGGGGGAGGCACAGAAGATTCACAGCCCACGTTTTCCAATTGAGCTGGCTGAATCATAGGGCTCAGCTTCATCCTGAGGCACTCAGGCTAGAAAACACTGGTCAAAGGGACCTGCGTAGTGTCCCAAGAAGCCCCTGGAAGGGAGCCCAAGCTTCCTCTAGTCTAGCCACAGGACACTTCTTTCCCTCTTGCAAATCTGCAGCAATAGGGATAAGCAAATCCGGATTTGTTAAAACAAACAAGGCCTTAAACAATCAAACCACAAACCAAAATTTTGGAGGTCTGTAACAATTTGAGTAATTCAACCCTGTTTCCTTCTGGTAATAAGATCTGGATCATTGCCAAGGCCACTGCCTGGAGCAGCCACGGGATCAACGCCCCGCAGAGCGCTGAATGCCTCGGTCCTCCGATGCCGACTCTTTGGGTGCTCTGATGCTCCATAACGTAGGGAGTGGAAATGTCAAGAGGTAACAGGGCTCCTCCAACCACCACCTATTGCGATTAGTGGTGGGAGGATAGGACACCGTCTCGCACAAAATCATTCAAGAAGAAAAGAAGGCATCCTTCATCCATACATGCTCCAGTGACTGGTCATGGAGGAGATATTTTGGGCATCCAGTGGAGAACTGAGCCTCCCCTACAAAGACTACAGCGACCAGTACCACTACAGCTTGGGTTATGAGCTGGTGACTGGTTGGACACTCAGGAATGGTGGAGAAGTAGCATGCAAAGAGAAGTCAGGTAGGATGCATTCAACCCTTTACGTTAATGTGGACCTATTTACAACTCTAATATAACATAGATCTTATTTTGAGACAAAGGAATTCTTGCCTCACTTACTTTCACACTCACCACCATTTTTGTCACTTCACCCTTCAAGTTCTCATGTTGCCGTCTGCTCCAGCTCAAAGAAGGCAGTCTCCTTGAGTCCTCAACTCCAGAAAGAGTTTCTTATTATACTTGGTTCCCCGGGTCTGTTTCTTAGACCTTCTGTCTATGAACCATCAGCTTCAGTGCTGGAGTTTGAGTTTTGATTAAGGGAACATTGAGGATAACATACTAAAAACCAAGCCAGTGAATGGGAAATTCAACTAACTGCTTATGCTGGATACAAGATGGCCTGAAAAACCAGCACGGTAGATTATATTTCCAATGCGTTCTCAGAAAAAAGGTGGTGGGGCAACTGCCAACACGCCATCCAGGAGAAAGCTATGTGGACTAATGGGTTTTCACAATAAGTAGCCCGATAAAAGTTGCCTGGGATTCAAGAGAAAGAGGATAACCCCCTCCTAACAATCACTGGAGTGGGTGTCGTGTCCTCCACTAGCCTCCTCATCTCACACCGCAGTCCAAGTGCCAGCACTGGATTATACTCCCTGATTGTGACTAGGAAGCAGAACAAAGGAAGCTGCCATGAAAACAGAAGGAAGAGTCTCTTTGATACGGTCTGCTTGCCAGAAACCTAGCTAGCTTCTTTATCTTGCCTCAAGAGTTATCCTCAAGCTGGCACTAGCATGGGCACGGGCACGGGCATTCACTAGAGAATGCTAGGCAGAAAACAATATTGCCTTGCCTTTTTTTTTTTTTTTTTTTTTTTAAATCAATGGATTCAATGATCCTGAAAATGAGGCGAATAGATACCATCAGGTATATTGAGGTATCAAGAGGGCAGGTAACCATGAAAACTTCCCCACTCTGCAAATGCTCCTCAACTTGGCTGTAAGAATCCGTTTCCTTCACCGTCGCTCACATGTCGCGAGTGATCACTGCACCCAACCCACCTACGCTCCACTCTTGAATTCTTAGGCCTTTGAAAGAAAAGGCTGCCAATTGAGCTCAGTAAAACAATGGTCTTTTGTCACGGGCCAGCAGAACTCAAACGAGACTCTCCAGACTCATGGACCACCACCTGCAAAGAGCTCTCCAACAGGAAGAGCTCTGCAGACTAACCCAGGGTACCTTTTGCCTCACCAAAACGCCTTCATCGCAGCCCAGCAAGTATTTTCATTGCTTTGCTGATCGATCCGAGGACTTTTCCTGAGCTACCGTGCAAGTGGAGGGAATGCCTGCTGCTTTTAGTTTTGCCCAATCTTCTCAACAGAATGAGCACCTGGGAAAAACGACTTCTTATTAATTCTTCTGCATAAAATTTCGCCCAAATTCATCAGCCTTTGAACGGTGTTAATAGGTTATTTATCAGCACAGCCAGTTTGGTGGCTTTTTCTCTATGAGCCGAGAAACTGTCTTTGGCTTATGACATATAAATCACATATGAATCATAGTAGGGGGAGGCCTTGGAGCCTTTAGGGGAAAAAAATTTAAAAAAAAACATTCCTGGAAGTCATCTCCAATTTTGCTGCATGTGCAAAATTCCTCCATACAACTCTATGTAGACAGAGACGCTTTGGCAAACCTACCCCCTACTGTTAGCTTCTCCAAGTATCTGTATATGGACAGCACATGTTCAACAAAATCACATTCCACATGACTTCCCTTGCAATCAGAGAGGTCTGAAGTAAAACATACTGGCTGATGGGTGTGCGCATTACTGCCGCTCAGCGGTCAGAGCTATACTTACATGTACCTGAATGGTTACCCTTAGGAGGATGGACTTAATCCTTATCCTGCCCATGCAATCACCATTGATGGCACCAGCTATCCAGCTATTTACCTGGGATGCTCATTCACGTGGTATTTAGGGTGCAGCAGCCAAGTGGAAAAAACAAAACTATCCCAATCGCAAGCCTTTGCCCACTTTGAAACAAATGTTAAGTGTCATTGCAATTGCTGAGCATGGATTTCTTTCTCTGTTTTCTAACTGAAAGCTGCAAACAGAAGGGATGGAAATCCTACTCTCTGTGATGCATCACACTCACGGGGCTGAAAGATTCAAAAAGCTTGGTGAAAGTGGAAGGATACCTGGCCAAACTCCAGGACTTCTGGGCTTCTCCTGTCCCATGTTTCCCTGCCATATGAGTGCTGCTAGTGGACAGATGTGGATACCCAGACCTCCATTGCCAGCCCTAGATGTGTATTGTTGACACTGACAGCCATGGAGCTGGTGTTTATATGCAGGCATAAGTTTAAAAAGCTGTGACCATAGCATAGAAGAGCTGAGTAAACAAGTTCTAACTACAGTGAGAATCAAGTGTGCTCAGTGACAGGAATATTACTGATACAATAGCAGGGCAGTGTAGTCCCACCTAATAATTATGTCAGAAACACAAGAGATTATAAAACCTTTATTAAGAGACAAGGCTGAAATGACACCCTGGACTTCGGGTCCTGGCTCATACAAAGAGCAATTTGCTCTTTAGCAGATACAGGCTGGGTGGTGCGCAGCCTCTGCTGCAATTCTGCAGACTTAATTAATACCACTCCAGGGCTCAGAGTAAGTGCATGCATTGCATCAGCTTATGGAGGCGATATAATCAAGGGACCTTCTCCGTGCCCAACTCAACACCTTCTGGACACCATCAACCATACATGTACCCAGCCTCTGCACAAGGCCCTTCCTTGCATTTTCCTTCTTTTTGTGCTCTTGGGCAATTGACTGGGCACAATCCAGCCCAAATGGGACTGAACCCAAACCTCAGCTCCAACAATCTTCTCTTTTGAGTTAGGCCCAAGTCTTCACACCCATAGAAAAACACTCTGATTGCATGAAATAAAAAGAAAGGAAAGGAGGAGGAAAGGAAGACATTTAGACTAAAGAAAACTTGAAAGTATTGGGAGCTAAAGTAACATTTCTTTCAACAAACGTCAGGAGGAGGAACTTTTGTGGCTCATCAGCAGCTGTTTTAGCCTGCAAGGGGCTATAAATTATACTAATGAGAACATGGTTTTTCCTCTCACAGTTATACAAAACCCTGTCTCTTCCTCTGACATCTAAAAGCTGAGGCATCAAGAGAGAGCAAGCTTGGTACGTGTTTTAACTAGAATCCACCTCTCACTTGCAGGAAAATACCCCTAGCATCAAACTGGCGAAAGCTGGCAGAGTGCATCAAGCAGGCTGTGCTGAATTGTGAGAGGAGGGAGAGTAAATTAGTGGCTAATCAAACCTGTCCAACCAGAAATAGAGCCATTATTTACTGTCAGGAATTACAGCGCTAGACTATCACTTTCACTACGAGCAGAAAGAGAAGGTAATTTATGGGGTCGTCAGTCACTCACAACATCGGCTTTTATAGATAATAAGTTCAGCAGTGTCATTAGAGTGCATGTGTGTGTGTTTTTTGGGGTGGTTTATTTGCTTTCATTAACACAAACATGCACGCACATACACACACGGACATGTCTAGATGAAAAGGCTCAAATAAAGCTGCCATTTTGGCTTTCAGCTTGAGTTATCTAGGCTGAGTAACAGCAAAAGAGCTTGCTGAGACCCCAAAATTCAAATCCAGTGAGAACTGAAAATCCCATCACATACTTTTTCCTTCTAGTGACTCCTCAAGGCTAATATAAAATGAGCTTTCTGTCGTGCATAGAAAGTGTTGCAGTGTTATAGGGCCCCAACATCCAGGAGCACTAGGAAGAGCTGCTCCAGAGGCTGACCTGAGCAATACACTTCTGTAGAGTGGATGCCCGTCCATCCATGAGGCTGCCTCTACATGTTACTGGTACTACACAATTACCTTAAGACCAGCTACGCATGCAAAGTACTTATCACATGATAAAAAGCCCCGACGAGTTATACAGTTAGACCTTGAAAATGTGTACTACCTTTATACCTGGTTGCTATCAAGCTTTAATTTGCACGTGTAGCAGGGTCTCCCCTGTGGCTGGGAACCTCTTCAGTGCAGGGATGCACTATACCTAGCATGAAAACCCCCAGGGCTCTGGGTTTGAGGGTGCCTCCGTCCCCAGGGCCCAGGCATTTCATGCACCCCTGAGCCTGGGAGATCACAACTGTTGCAATCCCCCAACCCTGAGGCTGCATGGGGCACTCTCATAGCTGGGAGCCCCCTCAGTCGAGGGGAGCTTGCTCCTTGCAGGGATCAGGCTCCACGTGTAGTGTGGCAGGAGGTGCAATTGTGTGGACTGTGCATTTAATCCCATCGTGCCTTTACCTGCATGTGTAGAGGGGGTCTGACATGTATATGATCTCAGTTAACATAGTGCTGAGATGCTTGCCCAGCATATATATGCCAGAACTCTCTTCCCATGCAGAGCTCCATCCCTGGATTAGGCTGGTGCTCCTAGCTCTGCTCCAAAGCCCATCTCATAGCAGGGGAAACAAGCTCCCTCCCACACAATGATACCCTGGATGTGAATGGTGCTCCTCCTTATGTCATTACCCCAAGAGGTTATTGCAAGATCTACTTTTGGCCATTCAGAGATGTGCGTGTCACTGACTGCCTAGAATTAACATCCAGAGATGCTACAGAACGATGAAGAACTACTAGCTCTCACTGAACGCAGCTGGTCAGGCTGGGTAGCTACATGCAGTAGCGCTCACGAAACTGTCTGTATTTATACCACTATCATCACCACCTCCCTCATACATAACATTTTTATTCCACAGACATCCAAGCATTTACAAGGGAGGTCAGCAGCATTATCTCCTTTGTACAGAGGGAGAGCGCAGGGAGGAAAATGCCCAGCCACTCCACGTAGTGAAGCAGTAGCAGAGCTGAAAATTGATCCCAGCTTTCCTCTGCTTCTGTGCAGCGACCGCATTGCCCCCCATGCCCTAGAAGGGCCATTTCTTATGTAAAATCAGGAGGCTGTAGGTCATTTTCTTGTCCCTGTTTTGAACAGGAAGCAGTAGGTGGTGGCAGCAGTAGTGGTACTATAACTTTCCAGGTAGTGGTAGTAGTGGTATTATAACTTTCCGGCACCTTACGGGATGTTTGGTATCTTTAACTGGTTTCCTACTTTCCAGGAGGTAATGCAATTAATTACCTCTAATTGGACCTGCCACCCAGGTAGACTTGTTGTTCAGTTTGTCCCCTGATGCCACCATCAGAAAATATACAGTACAGTCATCTCTCTCCCACCCCACAACGTGCCCATTTGCTAAAACATTTTGTAATGTTAGAAAGTTAAATCACTGGCTGGCCTGTGCAAGAGGGGTCGGTGCTGGGAGGCAGAGGTGGTACTAGCAGCAAGACAAGAGAGGTGTTATCTTTTCCTAAGCGTCTACTAGAAACATCAAAGAATGTCTCTCAACAACGTTTTATTCCTTGTGAAAATGCCTTTTTCCTTGAACTCAACTTGGTGGAGCTTAACAACTATAGTCTCAACATTACCAGCTCCAGAAGAATATCATTTTCAGGTTTGCAACCCAAAGATTAACTAATGAATTTTCACTGAAAAAGTCCTAAAGGAAAGACCTCCCTTCGCCAACCACCCTCTCTCAAACCAACATTGTTAACTATCTTGCTGCAACACTCCCTTTCTCTCAATAAGTCCTGGTACCAAAGCACCATGGTGGCAATAAAAAACAAGGAGAAAAATTCTTCTTGCCTTCTTTGTATTGAGGTTGTCACTCTACCGGGCCGCTGTATTATTGTAGTGTTAGGAAATAAAAGCCAACAACATCAGTAAAAAACTTGAGGAGCTTTTAACTAGCTGTTTGGGGCTGGGGTAAGCTGTTGGGGTCCTTCCTAATGCTCCTTACATGCAAGCAATGCCAAAGACAGGAGCAGCTGTAGACCAAGTGTTTTACAGCGGCTGTTGTGACAACCTCCTCTCTGCCCCGCTCCCCTCCCCAGGTGCATCAAAATGCCCGGGCCATTAAGATGTACAGAGCAGCCCCCAGATGTGATGTGCAGAGGTCCCCTGGGAGCTCAAGCTTCCTACTCGGCGCCCATGGACCTGTATCTCTATCCTGATCTAGCAGCACATCTTTGAGGGCAAGAAGTAGGAAGGCTGTTCCTTCCCTCCCTACAAAACTGAACAAGCAGCATTCAGCAGTATCTGGCAGACATCTGGTTCACAAGAATTTCTAGACAATAACTCATGCAGACGTCCTGGGACATTAGATCTCTCTTACTAAGAAGGGATGTTGGCTAGCCTCCCAGCACTCTCTTCCTCTGTTGTGGGGCCTTCGGCTTCCACCTGTGCCTCTTCCAGAGACAGGCAAACAGGGGGCTGCATCTGATATTGCATCCCCTGGAAGAACGGCCCTTCTAACAAGGCAGCACCAAACCAACCCTGGAAACCAGCCCACATCCTGGGGAGGGATTTGAACCTGGAGTTCTCAGGACAAGAATGTCACCTAGTGAACCACAACAGATGTTAGATAGCAGCCCAAGTAAGGGGGCTCTGAACATCAAGCCTTGATTGCAAGGAAGGGATTTGTAAAGCTGTCCTCCTTGTATGCTACACAGCAAGCTGTCCAACGTCTGGGGGGCCGGGGGCCACAGACCCCTGGGTCGCACAAGCCACACATCGTGGGGGTGGCCCTCCTGCCATGCAGAAGCCAAAGAGAGAGGAGGAGCCCACGTTGCAGGAGCAATGGTGGGGAGCAGTGGCTAGGTGGGAGGCCTTTTTGCCGCATAGTAACCCCTCACCCATGAGTCACCAGTTGGATGCCCCTGGCGTAGTACAAAGCTTCTCAACTGATGGGCCATGAAAGGCGATATGGGGGTTGCAAAGCATCAAAAATTGCTTTCCCATCTAAAGCTGGGAAAGTCTCTGTTCCCCACTCACCACATGCCCTCACCCTCCAAGGCGAAGTATTTTATATCAGCCTCTCAAAACACCCACAAATTATATAGACAGGTACATTATTAGCAGGAACATATGCTTTATTCTTACTTTTACAGGAAACATAAGGGGAGGGTCACAAAACTGTTTGAATGATCCGACTCGACTTTGAACAGCAGGTTGGAAACCACTGCTCTCCGGCTTCTCCATGTGGCTGCATTTGCTGGTGCTGACCATCTCCAGCCAGCAAGAGAGCAGGTGAGTTGAAGACATGATCAGGAGAAGCGATGCAGGATCAGGCCTAGTTTTGCCGTGACAGATTTTGCCTGCTCACAAAAGCTGTTCCCTGGAGACAATATTCAGCTGCTATCACAGCACCACCTCTGTCTCCTTTAGGGTTGCTTAATGCACCGGATGAGACCCATGCCATTTTTTCCCTCAATCCCATCCCCCCTGCAGTATACCAACAGCACAAGTCTCTTCCCTAAAGCAGAACACGTTGTGCCCAATGCACCACATATGGTACTTCACGATCAGCCCCATGAGCTCATCTAGTTCGACTGTTATTTTACAGCCTGGTATTAATAAGCATAAACTAGGAATGGGAGGCACTGGCATGTTGGGCACACACACGCCTCCGCCCCAGATGGTGCATTATCAGGATCGCACCGCCCACAGATTGGCAGGCAAAACCGTTCAGAATAGGAAGCGTGAAAGGACTGCGGCGAACAAGCAACTAGAAAGTCTTCCGGCAGAGCAAGGGAACAGGTGCCATTTGCAGGAGTGTAAAGAGCCCAAGCCTACCCTCGAGCGAGTGAATAAAACACCGTGTGCCGCAGAAATGATCTCGCTGGGGGACTGAACCAGGGAGCACTACAACAAATGGTATAAGAGCTGCTACAAATGGTGCTGAACAAGCCTCCCTAGTATAGAAACAGATCACATACAGCAGAGGCGCAGAGCTGGGTCCCAGAACGCAGAGCCGACGATTGCATGCCTGCAGCTAGCTGCAGTTTCCAGGGGACGTGTGACATTGGCTTCATCTCCACTTCCAGAGAGCACTGAGGTCAGGTCGCTACATGGATCAGAAGTCCCCGTTTCAGCCTGCCAGATCTTTTAACTTGGACGAGCACTAGAGTCCGGGGGGCATCCCACCCCTACCTTGAATAGCATTCCCATTATACCTTTTCCTGGAGACAGGGCCTCATGAAATGGCCTGCAACCAGCACTCTTTGACCAAAGAACGTTAAGGAGCCCCCTCCCTGACCCGGTGACCTGTTTTCATTACAAAGGTCAGGCCCGTTAAAATCATGCACTCAAGTGTTTTGACCTATAAGTATAGGGAGAAAAATCTCTTTGAAGTCAGCAGTATCCAGACGGAAAACAGCAAAAAAAAAAAACCCCAACAACCTTCCAACATACATGACCAAGCACAAAGGTGAATGGCAATGATTTATGGCAGATGTGGAGGATACACACACACACACACACACACACACACACACACACACACACACACACACCCTGCATACAGGTGCCCACACCGATAGGAAAACAAGTGATTCCATGCATTTGATATGCCAGACAGCTTGTCATATACCACCCTGTATAACAACTGCATTAAATCCTTAATAGAGAAGATGAGTCGAGTCAGAGATAAAGCTTTGTGCGAGAAGGGAAAAGGAAGATGATGCACAGACTTGGGGACAAGACCTGAGAAGATAAGGGCATGAATAAATGTCATTGAGTTACAATTAGGAGGCAGAGGAGAAGGAGGCAATGGTATAGGGGGAAGGTGAGAAGGGGTGCAGGAATGAGTGCTAGCGGTGTGGGTGATGGGGATGGTGGGTGTTACTGGGAGCGGGGGATAGGACGGGGAGCTCCAGGACAGAGGAGATGGAGTAGGCATTAATGAAGGAATGAGAGATGGTGGCAATGGAAATGGGAAGGGTGGGGAGGGTGGACAGGGCATTACTGTGAGGAGGAAGGAAGAGCAGCACTGGAGGGTGGGATGAAGGAGGAGAATGGGCAGGGCCCTGGAAGGGGCCGGTGAGTAGGACCCAGTATTTAAGAGGCTTATTATACAAGAAGGTTTCAAGGTGAGATTTAATGAAGGAAGCGAGTCTGGCTGAGAAGGAAGAGTCAGTTCCAAGCAGCATGAGGGCCATGACCAGCTGCGCAGAGTCAGGGTGATGGGGGCCAAGGCTGGGGTTTGCAAGGGAGGGCTGTCGGCAGGTGAACGCGCAGTGAGAGATGTTGGAGAGGGGGGACCGCAGACCAACAGAACAGGCTGGAAAGCGTGATGGTAACTTTACAGACTTCATGAAACACAACGGGATATTGCCGTTTCCAACAGTCAGCATGACACGGCAGAGTTCAGGGTATTTCCTGTAAATCCAATAATAAGACGCAATGCAAACCAGTGAATTCCCTGCTCTTGGACCGAAAATGCACTGCTCTGGCTGAGGTGGAGAGCACATCTGTGGATTTTATATTACTGTTCCCATGTGGATGGTTAGCTGTCCAGTCCCCTCCCTTCACTGGCTGCCCTGGAGGTTGGTTTTGGAGGCTGAAAAGGCCTCTTTGCTTTAACGCCTCTCACTGACCTTTACGTTGCATGCTGCTTATTTCGGGCCGACACTCTGGTGGTTTGCTGAAAAATCAATGCTCTCATAAACTGCACAACAGAGCCTGTGCCTTTGCATCGTAAGACAAGTTGAGGAGATTTGGTTTGGTTTGTTTTCTCAGCTAATTAAATAATCTCCAAGAAATGAAACCAGGGACCTGATGTTGCAAGATATTCAGCTGATCCTTCTCTACTCCTAGCAGCTTCAATGGGAGCAGAGGGAACCTCAATGGCTTCCAGGACTCGGATCTAAAATTTCTAAGCACGGGCTCTGGGGATTTACCACTAGGCCATAGTCTTGCAAATGCTCCCATCTCTGAAACTCAGGCATTTGAGGCAAAATCTTCAGCCCTAAATAGGACCCCTTTCATTTCTCCTCCACGGAAAATGGGTCTTGAACTGGCTCATCAAGACAGCTGGGCATTTCTTCCCAAGCAGGGGAACTGCTAGGTGTTAAGGCGGCACAACCAGGCAGCTCCCACCTACCCACTCCGGGACTGTCTTGGTTAATAGGCATGCGTACCTGGTTCATCTCTATCTCATCTTGGTGGGCAGGAGCAGATGTAGCAAGAGCACATTGCATTCTAGTCAACAGAGAGACTATTAAGGAGGGCAATGGGGAAACAGGATGCAAGCGGAGATGGGAACTAAAACCCCTGTACTATGTCAGCCATCAGAGCACCAGAGGGCAACTGGACTGATGGCAAGGTAAGAAAAATTGAGCTGGAGAGGAGAGGAGGAAGATCCTTTAGTTACTTTATTCTAGAGACCTGGCAGAGAAGTAGAATGAGATTTTAGAGAGCCCAAAAGTTTCCCTTCCTCTCTGAAAAGAGTCCCTGCCGATGTCTTTAGCTTCTCCTCACTCTGGCCAGCTTGGAACAGGTTTTTGTTTCCCCAGCTCTTGGGCTGTGGCTTGGTAGGCAAGAGATTTCCTAGGTTCACCCAGCTGGAAAACACAATAGAGAGGGAACTTCTTATTGAAGAAAGGAATCAAAGTTGTTAATGCACCATTCTTAGCTGGGTAATTGCTTCCTTTTCTTCCTTTCTTTCCTTCACTCCTTTTAAAGCCACCGGCAATTCCTCCTAGCTTCTGAGGCAGCCTCCTTGAGGCTTTTGCTCAAGTCCTTAAAGACAGGCTTTCCAAAGAAATAATTGCTGCTTTTATGCCTCACAGTCTTAACAAATATCTTTTGACCTCGTTTCAACATGTAATGAGTTTTATTTGCACCTAGAAGGGATTTTCATTTTCTTTTCTTAGCTCCTGGGGTCTTTTTATTCTTCTGTTTTTAGCGATCGAAAGAGAACGTGTCCATTTGCCTTTAAAGGTGAATTCAGATTCAAGACTGTGCAAAAGTTGAAATTGGTTCCCAGTATAATGTTTTGCCTTGGGAGATAAGGGGCGTTCTAATCAACTGCAACTAGATTTTTTTTCAGCCAGTTCTATTAGTTTATCCCAAATGTGCGTCTGCTTAATTTGGCTTAAATGAAAATGTACACTGTCCAAGGGGTGAATGTGGCACCAAATGCTTTGGTAAAGGCACCACACGAGCCCCCTGGAGCTCTTATTCGGTCAGATCCCACGTGTGGAGAAAGGCTGAGCGTGGCTGGGGTATAGATGAGAAGCCAACACAGAAAAAACTGAGGCACTCAAACCAGTAGTGGTGATGAAGGTTTTGTAGGTGGGACTCTTGTTTCTAAATCAACACTGAAACATTGCCGTGTTTTTCATCTGAGAGACCCACCGGCCACACGTAGTCATTACAGATCTCACCAAAGCAGTAGAGATGTTATAACTCAAGGGTTGTGGTCAAATTCGTAGAAGGGTCTTTTTTGTCTTCCTAACTTTCTTCTGTCATTTCCATTGGACAATCAATTCAACTTTTGACTTACACCACTAGGTAGTTTTATTGATTCCCAGCCTCAATGGGTATGGGCAGGCTATGAATCTCTAAGTCCCATGGACAGCTCAGTGAAAATGTCTGTCTAATAGGTGCCGTAAAAAACAAATGGGCGTGGGTGCATTGAGTTGGGAAGAGAAGGTCATGTAGAAATATAGCATCATATTAATCAGCCAAGGACATCACTCTGATGGTCACTTCTCCGTAGAAAAGACATCCAGTATGGAAATGGAAGAGAAAATAGCCACTGATTTTATATCCTCTGATGAGATTAAGCCAGTACCCACTGATACAGGCCCTCCCAGAGGACACCTGATGACAGAAAGCCTGTCCAGACCATGATTGCAGTGATGTGAGCTGCTGCCCACCCACCTCTGCTCCTTTGGGAAGCCTGTGGGCAGTCAAAAGTGGCCAGGGAGGGGATCATGGCCACAGCATTGCCAGATGCTTTAATTAATAGGTAACCTGTGTTGGGGGAAGCTCTAGCATGCTTCTTTTCAGAAGGAAATTATAACTACATTGCAACACCACCCATTACAAAGTTGAGACCTTTAGGGATCCATGCGATAATCAAGTGAAAACACACTGAGTTAGCTGCAAATGGGAAATTATATTCATCCCAGCCAGAGATAGTGCCCTATAGCTCAGAACAGCAGATGGACTGGAGGAGGGAGAGACTGATTTGAGAGCTGACCCTTGACAACCATAAGCTAACTAATAAACATAGACTGGCCACCTGTCCTGATTTTTCCCAGGGTAGTCTTGAATTCTGGGTACTACATCCTGTTTTGTTCCACCCCAGTTGCAGAGGTCACCTGGGCTTCGATGGACAAGGGTCAGAGTGCAAGTGAACAACTAGGGGATACTGTAAATTAGAAATGGGGGACATAGAAAGACATCAGGAGGAATCCCAATAGAGACATGGAATCAGGTCTGAACCAAAGCTTCAGCCAATATTCAAGTCAAGAGCTGACCAAATAATTCAGGACAAGTCAGCTCTTCAACTCATTTTGCCTCTTTGACTGCTGGTGGATGAGTGGCATCGCGTGCTTTCTACTCTCTGAATATTTCCAGGGTTCAAAATGCCCTCCCTTAGGACTTGAGCTCTTGCTTCAAGTTAAGCAGATGCTTCAGGACCTGGGCACTTACAATGGATTGAAGTGTTCTGCTGACTTAGGGGTATAGTGCTGTCCCAACGAAAACATTCGGATGCAGTACAAAAATGTTAAAGAATATTTGTTTAAAAAAAGAAATAAATAAATAGGTTCTGGAAAGTTTGTGGGCTGGATTCAAACCATATTTCAGGTGCACGTTTTGAAAGAGCACATCTTACCTTATCAAGTGATTTACCAGTTAAATTCATCCTTGTTACTTATTTGGCCAATTTATACTTGCAAGCTTCATTAACAAGTCTTTCTTTTCTTTTCTTTTTTTTTTTTCCAAGCACAGATAAGTGTTCCTGTGAGCAAATGCATTGGCAGGACAAAAGGTTCTCGGTGAACAATACATTTATTGTTCCAATTTTTTTTATTAAGGTTGAGCCAAGTTTTGGGGGGGATGTTTTTTGGTAGGGGAAGGAATTGTTTTCCTGCCATAACACCTTCTCAGATGAACATTATTGCTAAACAAAGACGCAGCTGAAGACACTTTAATTAAATTGATTTATTAGGAAAGTCAGTGGCACTCTGCCAGTTTACACCAGAGGAATATTTGACCCTGGGGCAAGTCTGAGAGTAAAAGAGAGAGTGGGTTGAGGTTTTTTTAGGGTGGGGAGCAGGGTGGTGGCGTTTGGGTTTTCTAGTATTTAAATATGCAGTCTTGTTTCATGCCTCTCAAGCAGCAAAACCTTTAACCTGTACACTTAGATTGCAGATATACAATTTAGATGCCCTAGATAGCAGAGGCTGTTCTTGCTGAACAGGGAATAGAGAATTCATTCTTCCATGAAAGAAGCTGAAGAAAAAGGGATTTGTTCGTTGGCAACGTACGTGTTCGGCCCATTGGGGTTGGTGCTGCTGTACGGTACGAGAGCCAGGCTTGAAATCCTTGCAGACCCCAGATCACAGGGGATGCAGGTCAAGCTGAGCATGCACATGAAATAACATGTATGTAGACGCCTCAGTGCAGTAATCTTAAGAAATCAGACTTGACATTTGGTCCTCTTCCCCTGGCTGCGTCTCCCATCATGTCTGGCCACTTTGTCCCCAGAACTTTCCTTGTTTTTCCAAAAGTAAAGCCATATAAAGCCCACCAATCCCTCCATCTCTTCCTCTTGTAGCCACTTCAGAAATAGACTTTCCTTGTCATCACAGTCTGTGTATGACAGATGTCCTCCCCTCCCTTGGATGTCCACCGGCCAGTTAGAAAAGAAGGAACCGAGGAGTCCCACTCAACTCTGCCACTGTGAGATGGACACCAGTCTCCAGTCTGGTCTTATAGATATTAAAAATCGAACTGCCCCGTCTGACCAGCTTGCTAGTTCTGTAACCCAGAGTCAACAGGCAAATTAAGAGCCTTCTTTCCATAGGCCATACATGGTAAGCCACAAGACAATCCCCTGTCTCCAGATAAGCCCATAAAAACTGTTTTGAGCTCACTTCCAATGGAAGTCCCTCTTGCCATGCCTTATGCTGTGAGCATCACTACATGCTCGACAACTTGATTCTTGAACACCCAAATATCTAAGCTTTCAGACTAAGTTTCAAGACCACCACCGAGCTCCTTCATCTGGGTGAAACAGTGACCATCTATTACTACACGTGGGGTAAATGCAGATGCATCCATGCCTGATCATAGCCCCCCCATCTGTATTCTTCAAGGAAGCACTACTATTTTGCGCTTCCCATCACTTCGCCATCATCTAAAACCAAGGTACAGGTTTTAAGGAGACAATTGGTCTTAGTTTCACTTCCCATTTCTTCCACACATCCAGACTTTTGGGCTAAGTCTTATGTTCAGACATCAGAGCCCCCCAGACAAGGTCGAGCCCTTTCCCTGATTCCAGGCTATGTTTCTGGAGCGGCAGCACACTCCAGAAGCGTGTGTTGAGAAACCACAGCCCAAACTCAGAGGAAAGGACAGCAAAGATGGTTTTTAAACCACCTTTTGTACCTCCTAAATGGTAACTCTAGAGCAGTTCTCATATATTCTGCCATGGAGTGATCCAGCAGCCCAGGTGAAAAAGTTTACAGAGCACTTTGACAAAACCTCTGTCACCCATGAAATGACCCCGCAAACCCTAGCGGCATAAAGATGCATTTTAGAATAAGGAACATTGGCAGAGCCACAGCTACAGAGCAACATCTTAGGTTATGTTTGGCGTAATGGTTTCTCCCTCCTTCAGAGCCTGTAGAGGGGATCGAGCGCTCTGAATCTCACAGCAAGACCTCCACTTCTCAGGCATCTGGGCTGAACAGATTTTGTTTTCCCAAGAATAAGTACAGTCACTGTGTAAAATAGGCTAACTGTTCAGCATCCTGCTGGGAGAGCTAAAAATGTCTTTAAAGGGCTGGGGGGATCATTTATTTGATCTTTTCTTTCCATTTGGACACAACATTTCTGCCTTAACAGATGTCTATCCATTATTCTGGGCACTCTTTCAAAACTTAAACTTGACAAGTCGTGTCATTATCTAACATAGCAGTAGACTGCTCATGTCTTCATAAGGTAATAAATACTTCAGCCTTCCTCCCCTCTCCTCTCCCCTCCCCTCCCACTTCAAACACTTGGAGCAAAGATGGGCCACCATGACTGGGCTTTCCAGCCTAAGACTGTATGGGACTAGAGCTGGACGCCCTTCTCCTGGCGAAAACTAGGTTGAGACGTACCAGGAGGAAAGAGTGAAGTCTCTCGCGCTGTTGCCACGTGTCCTTACCAGTCCGTTCCGTAAAAGCTTCGTTCTCCAGACCCATCAGAGACTCCCTAGTCTTCTTCTGCAACCTTCTCCTGGCCTAAACCAGCACTCCCACCCATCAGTCCAGTATGAAAAAGATAGATGGAGTGGTCCTCTGTGACTATGGGACCTGTTTTTGGTCCATTCCGATATCTGAGCTATTATCTGAGCAGCACCCACGTCTCCTCTGACTCCTTTTCAGAGCAGCAGGCATCTCTCTGCTCAGTGTCTCCTTTGATACCCCCATGAAGAGCTGCATGCCCTGTTCTTGTTGATTAATTGTTTGCCCTCCATACTTAAAATCATAAGGCTCCTCCCTCACGTGGGGATGGGAGAGAGCTTTTGTGGCGCTGTGCCCATCACACCTGACTTTATTGAGCCAAACTCCTTATAGCTGGATTACATTTACTTCCCTGGGTTATTATGCTACTTCTCCATATTCAGGTTAAATGCTTCCCCGATGCTGCAGTGACTTTTCTCCCTGGAATCCCACAAGAGCAAACTGCGCTATCATAGAGGGAATCTATGCAAAATATATTCATTTTGACAGCACAGAAATATATGAATACAGTAGCAGAGAGGAAAGGCTTTTCCTTTCCAACCCTCCCTTCCTGACAATAGCAAATAGATTGGATGTCAGGTTCATGCCACATGGCATGTGCACTAGAATTCGAAATCCGTCTTCATTGTGATAACGGAGAGCCAGTTGATTAAAATTTTTTCACTGCTTTTTCTGACTATTTCATTCATTTCCCTACCCCCAGGCTTCCTGTAGCCAGCGATAGGCTGTAGGGGGCTCTGGAGGATGGCAGGAACACACTTTAAAAATCCAGGCTCCTAATTTACTGGATGGTTGAGATAAACGCTGAACTTTGATTGAGCTTTCACTCCACCCTTCCCTCTCTCTACGCTACTAAATTCTCCCTCTCAGTGAGATGACTCATTATAGAGCCATGCTGCAGGCCAGGGACTGTATTTATATAGGTGAGTAATTCTCACAAAGGAGCCCTGATGCCTGACTGGGGTCTCCATCCAATACTCCAAAGCAAACCAATAATAATTGGGGATTTCTGGGCCTCCGATTGAGAGCCAGCATTCTGGCATTAGAACATATCACAAGCGGTCTCACTCTTTACAAAAGCCCGTGCATCTGACTAAACTTCCTGCCGTGATCTTTGCATACACACACAGACATGCCGTTCAAATTACAGGACTTGATCACAGTGATATACCATCAGCGGAGGCAGAAAACTTGTCAGGAACAAAAGGATGAACATTTCCGGGGGGGAAAAAGAAATATGCTCCATGCAAGTCAGTTTGCCAAACAAGTTAGGCTCCCTCCATAGTTATGAAAAATGTTTGCATTAATAGAAAAACAACTGAATAGAGTCCCAAACCTATTATCCCTCTGCACGCATGTACATACACACACACTTCCTCTGGTACCTGATATTTGCAACAGAGAAAAGGAACATTTTGATTAAAATAGAAGCAACCTCTCATTGCCTGCTCCCACTCCACCTTGGGCTAGAACAGAGCTGACAAGCTAAGCAGGACCAACCCTGCCGCCCTGAAAGTCTTCGCTGCAAGAAACACAGGTGCTAGTGTTGGTAGTTCAGTAGATGGCACTCTTCCCCCTGAATCAGTTCTGAGCTAGTGCCCCAGCATGGTGTTAGGGGTCATTGCTCTCTGCTGGAAAGGCTGAGATATAAAACCTAGCCCCAAACACATCCCATGTGCCCATATTTGCAAGAGTGGACTTTGCTGAATTGCATTTTGAGCATATTCTGCTACCCCAAATTCTCCCTTGCAGTTTCAGTCTTTCCACATTGTATACCACTCACCAATCACAGAGGTGGCTGCATTTCTGTGTGCATTTGCGATGGATGATATCAGTGGAGCATTTGAAAGGCATACAGGTATGGGGAGCATTTCATTGAAGAACATTCGATAAACGTTAGATTTGGGGGGGGATTTATTCTTTGCATGAAGTGTGCCAATTCATATTATTTTTAGGAAACATTTCAATCTCTTTTGTTATCCAACTCTTAAGAATTTCCTCGGGGCCGGAAAGTAGTGTGTCCCTACCCCCACCCCAAGTCTTCCCAATTATTTAACTATTTTCCTTTATTTTGGGGCTGTAATAAAGTAATTTAAGTCATATTTATATAACTGGTTATTGACTCTGACAGAAGAATTATTTCGTTCTTTATGTTACAAGTACAACTATGTAGAGAATGAAAATATTGTCTAGCAACGAATTGCAGGTTTCTGACGTTTGTCTTCACTCCAGGCAGGAATGATATCCCAAAGTTTTGAAATTCTCCAGGAAAGAAAATTCCAAAATACTGGTTTGGGGTCAATCAAAGTGATCTATTTTGACAAGAATAAAACGTTGTGTTTCAATTTCATTTTTTTATTTAAAAAATAATATATAATACAACCCAAAATAAAATAATAATAATGATAAATTGGAAAGCGATTCGACATAAAAATCAAAACACTTCACTCAGAAACATGTGGAAAAATGGGTCATTTAATCACCGATGGAACTTTTTCTTCTCCTTTTCCTCTAAATGAAAATTTGGGAAGATAGATGTTCCTCTAGGTATTAACATTGAGCCTGCTGTTTCGATAATCAAAATCCAGCGCTCAAATTATCAAATTCTGCCCATGGGCCATACAAGGTAAACCAAAATGCAATTCTCTATCTCCAGATAAGCCAACAGGCATTGTTTTGAGCTCACTTCTACTGGAAGTCCCTCTTGCCATGCCTTATGCAGCGAGCATCACTACACGCTCTACGTCTTTCTTCTTGAACACCCAAATATCTAAACTTTCAGGCTGAGATTCCAAAACCACTCCATGAGGTGCCCCATCCAGGTGAAATAGTGACCACCTATTACTACCAACACCTAGTCACTAGACTACGGATGTCCATTTTGCAAAGCAGGTTGGCTTGAATTAAACTGCATTCTCTGGTGGAAAAAAAATGGTTTCACCAAAGTTTTTCTGTCATCTCTATTTGCTAGTAACAACAATGTCATTGCCTTTTACATTTATATATGTAATCTTTTTATCCCATTCAGCCTATTGCTGGCTACAGGATCTCACAGCATTTAACTGATTGTAAATAAAGGGATAGCTTCACTCACCACTAAAACACAATCTCCTTTACCCTAGAACGCTGCAGCCAGTAAAGCCTCGTCGGCACTGTACAAATGCTCCTTAGGAGGGAACTGGAAGTAAAAAGCAACAGCCAAATGGAAAATACAGAGAGTAATAAGTTAGGTAGAATATAAGAGACTGTCCATGATAGTAGGGCTGACCCATCAGATTAAGAGAGAAAGTTGGAGCCCCTTTCTGGAAAGCACAAGGAGCCTGGACCTAGATTAAACAGGTTTGTCCAAAGCTCTGAAGAGATTGTAGAGACATCAAATTCTTAAATCAGGAGCAAGTCATGATCTTGAAATATAGTAGACATCTACAACCAGCCGCAAATTCCTAATGTATGGCATTATCTAATGCTCTACGTTACCGGTTACAAAACCTATGGCACTCTCTTATATCAGGCAATACTTGCAGGTGCATCCCTCTACAAACTATACTTTAAGGCAAAATCAACACTGGCAGTTATAGTTGATCATAAGGTCTCTCCAAAAGCCACATCTACCAGCCAGCCACACCATTAACCTCCAAGTTACATCCTGGGGGCCTGCTGGACTTGCTGGTGTGAAGCCATCCCTATGGCCATTTGCATCTGAATGGTCTCCACTCTTTTGGAACTGGAAATGCAGGCCAAGAACCCAATCTCACAGGTCATCGAATCGAAGGACCAGAAGGGACCTGCAAGATCAACAAGTCCCATCCTCTACCACGGGCAGCAGGTTTCTGACTTCCCACTGTTCTGCAGCCCACATCCCCTTTCTAGTGCCTGCAAGTAGAGGAAAGTAGTCTTCAGACTAATTCCTAGAAGGCCTCCAGCAAGGCCTCCAGGGTAAAATTTAGTGCTTTGCTCAAGGAAAAAGAAGCATAAAGTGGATAGCTTTGGGGCAGGCTAAAAGGTTTGGGGCAGGCAGGAAAGAACAGCTCATGCAGCTCCTGCTGCTTGGAGGTCCACCTTCAGGTCGACCTGAACCATCATTGTACATGTGCCCAAAGCTGTTAAACTGTAGTATGAAAAAGGCTATAATGAAATGCAGCAGACTTTGGCAAGAGGAAGTGTTCAAATGGCAGGCTGAAAGTTGACCCATTAAGGCACAAATTCACTGGGGGGGCACGCAGCAAGGGATCAGAGATGCTCTGTTCACCAGGGCGCCTCTTGGGGTAACAAGGAACAATGGTCACAAACTCAGAGAGAGCAGATTTAGGCTAGATAACAGGAAAAACTGATAAGGGTGGCCAAAGTTTGGATTGGACTTCCAAGGGAGGTGGTGCACTTTTTCCTGCCTAGCCAAGGGGTTGGACTCGATGATCTGTTGAGGTCCCTTCTGACCCTATGACACCCTGTTCTTGGTCTCCTGCCCATACTCGGCTGGTACAGCACACATCATACAACGTATCTAAAGGGAGAACTGAACGGTTTCAAAACAAAGCACCTCTACAGCTAGGCAAATCAATTCAATTTCAATAAGAAATTCTTCTCCAAGCCTCTTTCCAGTTGTCAGAACAAACTTTTGCTACAGGTTTAGATCAATGATGCTCAAACTATATCATCCCAAGTTACAAAAGGGAACCTTTTGGGACCTCCACCCCATGTAGATATACACTTCCTACCAATCAAAACCTATGTGCAACTCACAACGTGAAAACTCCTGATCTAAAGGACATTTCTTTTTCTGCCTTTCTTCAGATCAGCTCCCAAAATACTGCAAAAACAGGGAGTCTTGTGATGCTTCTAATTCAGACTGAAGCAAAGATCACTAGGGTTTGGGGTTTTTTTCTTAGGAGACTCTGAGCCTAATTTTGCATGTTCAAAAGCGATTCAGAAACATAGAAATGGACCTGAAGAAAACTAGAGAATTTGGGGACAGTTTATATCCTGCTCTGACTAAGCCATCTGGCTAAATGAAAACCAACAGATCTGAATATTTTCCTGAAATATGTTGCATGACTCTCTCTCTCTGAGAAAACATCCAGCCTTTGAGGTGTTTCTTTGCATCAAGCCTCTAATCCATTTAGAGATCTTTCCCCTCATTATTATGATCAGTACCTGTCTAAAGTCCTTTCTATACTGACATCAGATTTGGCACTCCAATATGACCCCCTGAGATTTAAATCTCTTCTTCTCTGGCAGCAAAAACATAATTACCAAGGTAGCATATGACACGCAATAAACTGATTAAATCTAGAATAAATACTAATTGCAGACGCTTCATTTAAAGAAGGAGCCAGTAGTTGAATCAGGTCATGTGCAGGGAAATATTCAAGCATCATATTTAAAAAGGTAAACATGGCCTAGGCTTTGGGTTTGAGAGTGCCAAGATCTGATAAGTTGTTCTTGCAAAGGCTGGAAGATCAATTCCATCATCTTGAGCTGCAACTGGATTGAAATAGGAACCTCCCAAATCCAGCCCTGTACTAAGAGGTTCAGGTGAAACATTTAAAATCCAGACTTTACCAAATTCAGGAGTCTGGATAGTCAAGACAGAGATTTCACTCTGGTCCCACCTCTGTGCTAAGGGGGAACCCGAACACGCTGCTAATTTCAGGGGTCTAAAGACACCCCACTCCCGAAGAACATCACGTGTGCTTAGAGGCAGGCCCACAGACACAATGCCGCATTTTTCAACACCAGAGTCACTGAATGAGTAGCTTAAATTTATTTGAAACTAAATCAAATGAGTCTCCCCTGGCCAGCACTCCATCAGTGCTTTTACTGAATCACAACGACCGCATTTAACCTAAATACTCAGTCATTACAGCAAGCAAACAGGGAGCTTGCCTAGTGGTGAACCCTGGGTCTGGACACCTAAACAAAAAATAGAAAGGGTTAATTTTATCATTCATTTTCAAACTCCTTGCTTCTCCCAAGTCTTGTGCTTCCACGACACTTTCCATGCAAACTTCAAAGAGCCTAGATCAGGTGTAAAAAAATAACAGACAAAAAGGTCTTTCTTAAAGCCTTGTAATGTTGTTGTGACATGGAATTAAAAAAGTGTTCCCCTTTCCCCCCTATAACTGATCCAGCCATTTATGGGACTCTGAATGATATCATTCAGAAAATATTTCCAGTTGGAGGTCTTAGCCTGGGGATTTTTTTTCCTTATGCTTATGCTTTGGCATCAGCTACAGGTGGTTTTCCTATTTTGGATGTAAAGGATATTACAGTGTATTCCTAAAGGTCCTGCTAGCTGACTTAAAAAAAAAAGAATATTGTAAAAAAGCTTTTGATGGACCATCCCCACCTGCCCACAGCTTGACAGGATAGTCCTGACCTGGATAACGCTGTCCAGATTTAAGCATGAGAAACATGCAGAAAATGGACTAAAATGAAATCTGGGAGTCATTAGCTGCCAAGAAATCCCAAATGTTTTAAAACCTTGTTTGCAGCTGCAGCAGAGGAAACCTAGGTGCTATTGTTAGAGGAATGTGACAGGAATTGTAAATGCTAGACTACTCTGTAAGAAAGTGGAGGAAAAAAATTAAAAGGAATTTAAAGAAAAGCAACCCAAACCACTACGATGCCAGATCGACCAATTTAAAAGGAAGCTTAAAAATGGAAATATGCAGAGCTGAGATGCGAAAAAGGAACAAGGTTTCAGCCCAAAGCCACTTTCCTGTGACCGTAGTAGGTTCTGGATCAGATCTGAGAGATGTCTGATAAACCTATTAGTGTTTGGGGGCAACAATTGTCTTTGTGACAATACAGAACAGTGCCTAGCATCAAAGGCCACGTTCCAGGAGCAGGGCTCCCCAACACTAGAGAAATACAAATAACACGGTAATGAACATCTATTTGATGGAAAAAGAGTGTAAAATAAATCATTTACACTCAAGCAGCTGTTAACTTCCATAAAGTGACTAAGTTGCTGCCCTCCCCACCCCAAAATAGGATTAATATTAGAAAACATTAGCAAATGGTGAGATCTTAGGCTCTGAATCATTCTGCACTCCAAAGGCAAAGACTGGAAGCATCATTGTTTGAATCGCTTAACAAGCTATGAATACCGTACGGAGAAAAATCTTGTACTGTGCAGGAGACAAATAAAGTAGCTAGCTGCAACAGCGTAGTAAAATTAATTTAAAGGTATTTTCAGGATGGGTCACCATTTTTGTAATCTAAGAACAAAACCACTCCAGGTGCTTTGGAGCTTAAAGTTGTCTCAATTTGGAGTGACCAATTTGAAACCCTTTTTCAAAACGTGTGGGATTTGTAGATCTGTGGAGCTCATTGCCAACTTGTTTCGAGATGAAAACAGTGAAATCAAAACAAAACAGATATCATTGAAACAGCCTCGAAACAAAATGAGGCAAGTCGAAACGTTTCAACGTTTTCGAAACATTTCTACTTTCAAAGCTGAAGCTGGGCTTGCCTTCAACGCCTTCAATGCCTGCAGAGAAAGAGAAAGTGAAGTAAGGAGAGGGAGGGGGAGCTTGGGGGAAGGAGTGCTTTCATTATTAACTGTGTAGCTGGCCATTGACTGGTCCCTTCCAACCCCAGAGCTCTTGGGGAGAGATGAAAAAACTGCATAAAAGGCAGCATTGTTTAAACTGCCCTGATTAGTTTCTGCCTTGGTGTCAGTTAGTGAGCTGTGTGTCCCAGCAGCTCAGTGCCAGACGACTACAGCTAGCAGCACTGATCTTCTAAAGGATGCCCTACTTGTTTTCACCTCCCTCTGCCCCAGGACAGACACAGTCAATTGCACAAGCATCCATGTCATGAGTTTTGCCTGTCAGCAGATACAGGTGCAGGACCCCAGACTCTTCCTGCAGCTATCTCCTTGACAGTTGGCAGGCTTCATGGCTGCAGCTGGGGCTAGCATCCCTGCAGCTTTCACCCCACTGCACCTTAACACACACAGTGTCACTCATGTCACAAGTTTTGCTTCCCCACAGCTTGAGGTACAGTTTCCCCCAAACCCTGCACCTATCTCCTTGAAAGTTGTCAGGCTTTGTGGCCTCAGCAGAGGCTAGCATGCCTACAGTTTTGACCCTGCTGTAGCTTAACACATACACGTGACATGAGTTTTGCTTTCAAGCTTCCCCAAACCCCCTGCATCTATGTCCTTGAAACTTGGCAGACTCAGAAGGGGCTACCATTCCTGCAAGTTTCTTCAAAATCAGGCTAGAAATGAAAAAGTTATAGGCTGTTTTGCACTTCCCCATTACAGCCTATGGGCGAAACAACGAAACAGCATCAAAACGGCAAAACTATTTTGATGAAACAGAACGGAACAGCAGTTTCGAATCGAAACAAACTTCAAAACGAAACGCTGTTCCATCAAAACGTCGACACGCAAGTCGAAATGGAACGGTGCCGTTTCATACAGCCCTGTTGTGCGCGTACTCTCCCTGTAAAGCATCTACTACTCGCCAGTATCCAAGACAGAATACTTAGCTGGGTGCCCATTGGTCTGACACAGTGCCACACTTATTTTTTTATAACAGCACCAACATATCCTGTAAAAAAAAACAACAAGCCCTATTAGGTTGTCTCATGTTAAATACCCATAAACTGAGGCACCTAAAACAAATAGTCACTTCTACTAATGTTGTCCAAGGACTGCTGAAAGGGTTCTTCCATGCGGCAGCGCTATCAAGGTAAAAGGACACTTTTGCCTGCCATGTTTATGTTACCTTAAGGAAAATTGTTCTCAAGAGCTAATTAAAATGCATGGGTTTTTTCCCCCTCCAGCTGTAAAGATCAATCTATTTCATTTGCAAAATCTTCCCCCTGCACACTTCAGATATTCAAAAGAGATTACTTTATTACAATCACGAATTGGCATCAGTCCCAGAAAACAGAGAAGAGGAGAGCAAAGTCTTTTGTTGAACACACACACACACACAGCATGCTGCTAGTGTAAGAAGTTGATAAAGTGGAAGCATATTAATCAGTTAATAGAAAAAGGCAACTCTAACACCTCCTGACAAAAGTAAAAAAAAAAGTCTATTACTTTTTTTTTTTTTCCATCTAAATAGAAAACTGAACCTAAGAAGGAAACCATGTGATTTGGCAGGAACAATCCACGAGGCAAACTTTTTGGAGAAGGGACGTTATTCAGGCTTTCATAGAAGGTCTGGAATGCAGCAATTTTTAAAAGCATTCTGCAACATTACACAGCATTTTAAGACCAAAAAAAAAAAAAAACTGGAGAAGAGCTCTGTGCCCAGTTAAAAGAAAATTATACATCTGCTTCCTAGTTGAGAAGTATGTCCACATGACCAAAACCTGAATAAAATATCTAAGGAGAGAAAAAAAAGAATGCTTGGGGCAAAGTGGCACTGCAGAAATAAAGAGGCAAAAAAGTATAGCCCTATGAGAAGATTTGTTGTTTGAGTACTGTTATTCATAGCCCCACTAAAAATCAGTCCATAAATAACAACTGGTCGAGGGAGCCAAAGCAATGGAACCGGGGTCTTATGTCAATTCCGTTGTAGATTCATCCTTTGAAATTAACAGAGTCAATCTGAGCTTGCGCTGCCTGACAGAGCACCGAATTCTCGTCCCTATAGGTTGTCTCTTCCCAGATTCTGCAAACTACAGGAGATGCCGAGAATGGAAAAGAGAGTTTGACTCAAGCTCTGTTTTGCACACAGGTCTGTGTAGCGCCTCGGTGAGTCACCATCCCTGGAAACAGTGCCTGGAAGTTGACTCCAGCATTCATAAAAGTATCCCCGACCTTAAATCAGAAATATACAGTGTAGACCCTGTGTGCACAGGTCTCTCCCATTGGTTTACAGGAATATTAAGAGCCATGGAGCTAATCCCCAATCGATGCTGCTATAGCCAGCAATTTATGCAGCTATAGCCAGCAATTTATGCAGCTATCGCCAGCATAAATTGTTTGAGTCAATGGCAGATGCAGAGAGGTTCTGCCACCAGCTGAGAATCTGCCCACACATTTGGATGCTGCCATATTTCATCATGACACGGTGTCATGAAACATTGGCAGCTGGATGCTGGGGTTGGCATCTGGAACGAAGGGTGCTCCCAAGCCATTGGACTCCAAGGCAGCAAAAACTTATTTCTTCTTGGTTAAAGGAATGCTTAAATCAAGTGATACATTTAGAGAAAACCCAAATAATTTATGACTGTTTTCAAATACATGAATTATTCAAGCTGGAATTGAACTAGCATAACTGTCAGTGAAGTTGCTTTACTGCAGGGATAGAGAAGAGGTTATTTCAAGTACATTTCACTGCAGACGGGGTCGTGTGCACCTATTGTCTCATAAGCTGCCACTTCCATGACTTTTAGCTTCTGCAGTACACAGGTAGTCTGAAGAGCAGGAAGAGGTTGGCAGCAGGGGTAAATTCACAAATTCAGTCCTAAATCGAACCATGGGTTGGAAAGCAGGGGCAGAGCCAGCTTAAATCCTGTTTTATAGCTCCCCAAACCACATCTGAACCACGCTGTATATGTGTGGCATTTAAGAACAAATGATCTGAGCACAGCATAAATGATCATAAAATCACTAGCTCAGAACACTAGCAACCGAACATTACCAGAGTCCTTGCCAACATATTTGTGGCTGATATTGTGTAGACTTTGAGGCACATATATTTGTGAACTCAAATTCCACATAGTTTGTGGGCGCAGAGAGTGTAACATCCAAACCAAAACTTTACCGGGCATATATTTTATCTTTATATGCCCATGAAGGGAGTGGGAGTGAAGGTGTGGAAAAGAAGAGAAGAGACAGGATGCTTGTCAAATAACTTAGCAGAAATTACCACAATGAATTTGAAGTTGTTTTTAATCCTGGTTTCCATTATCCTGATATCGTATATTTTGGGTTTTTTAAAACTCCTCCAATTTCAATTTTCCAAGTTTAAAGTTGTAAATACATCTCATTTAATAGCTATATTTTACATGCTGTTCAATTAATTCAGGTAGATCGCCTTGCATAGCCTACAGATACAAAATGAGCTTGTATATATGCTTGTCTCTGCTCACTTTCCTGAAAGTGGAGTACTTTTAGTTCAGCTTTTAGGTTTCAAAGAAAACCCTTTGCCAAAATAAAAGCCCCAGGTTTGACATTTTTGCTTATTAATTCAACACACAATGCCAAAAATGCATCCCCTTCCTGTCAGACATCCCCCTGTGGTGGGGATATCACACCGTGCCGTCCCAATTTCACACCAGGAGGCAGTGCAAAACTCACGACTGGAGGGCTGCAAAGATCAGCATCAGAATAACAGTTAGCATGTGGTGTCTCCTAAGGAGCTGCAAACACCAATTGCTTGAGAAAAAGCACCTAATTTTCACAAGTGTTCCTGTTATTGCTATTTGTAAAGAGTCATCACCCAATGACCCCAGCTGGGATCACAGCCCTGCTATAACAGACACCATGCAAAGATACATAGGAAGGACCTGTGCTCTGAAGAGCGTCCTGCACAGGAATGCATGGCTAAGTGCTACCAACCAGTTAAGCCTTCTCACTTGTCCCTTGAATTATGGGTATTTACGACCTTCAGTTTAATCATACAACTTGATTCTCTTGCACTAGGGAGAGCAAATGGGCATGACTGTTTCTTTTTCCCAATTGCCCACAGTCTACTTACCTTCCTGCCACAGAATCATAGACTAGAAGGACTGGAAGGGGCCTGTAAGACCATCAAGTCTGGTCCCCTGCCAAAGACAGGAGGCAGTTGGGCTCAAACTAGCTCAGCGTGGTGCTTGTCCAGCCTCTTCCTGAACACGACCAGGGATGGTGACTGCACCACCTCTGCTGGGAGTGTTCCAGATTCTAGGTACCCTAAGAGAAAAGAAGTTTTTCCTTATGTCAGCCTAAATGTTTCCTCAGCTATCTTGTGCCCATTGGTTCTTGTCCTCCCAAGAGGTGCTTTTCTGAAGAGTTGCTCCCCTAGATCTTCGTGTTCACTCCTGACATACTTGTGGGTGACTATCAAGTCACCTCTCAGTCTTCTCTTACTAAGGCTGAACAAATTTAGTTCCTGGAGCCTCTCCTCATAGGACCTGTCCTCCAGGCCTCTGATTATATGGGTGACCCTTCTCTGTACCCTTCCAAGCTTCTCCACATCCTTCTTGAAGTGCAGTGCCCAGACCTGGACAGAGTACTCCAGCTGTGGCCTCATCAATGCCAAATAGAGGGGGAGGAGCACCTCTCAGGATGTACAATGCATCAGCTGATGCATGCCACAGTTCTGTTTGCCTGCTGGCAACTTAATCACACTGATGACTCGTATCCATCCTCTGGTCGATTGCCTCCTCCAGGTCCCTTTCATATGCAGTGTTAGCCAATGGACCGCCATTTGTCGTATAGTTATGAAGGTTCTTCCTACCCAGGTGAAGGACCCAGCACTTGTTCCTATTGAACCTCATCTGATTGCACTGAACCCATAGGACCAGCCTGTCGAGGTCATTCTGGATCTTTACCCTGTCCTCAGATGAGCCCGCATTTCCCCACAGCTTGGCATTGTCTGCACACTTAATCATTGTGCTTTCCACTCCCTAATCCAACTCGTTGATAAAGATGTGAAAGAGCATGGGCCCAAGCACTAATCTCTGGGGGATACCACTCGAGACGATCCTCCAGAATAAGGCCACCCCATCGATAACAACTTGCTGGGATCAGCCTCTGAGCCAGGTGACTGGTCTAGGCCTGTACCCTCCAACGTAATTCAGAGAATCTCATGGGAAACAGTATCAAAGGCCTTGCTGAAGTCTACGTAGATGATATCAACCACATGTCCCATGTCTGGCAGGCTAGTTACCTGGTAATAGGAGGACACCAGGTTTGTTAGGCATAACCTCCCCTCGACAAAAGCCATGCTGGTTGTTTCTTAACACCCCGCCAGTTTTGAGCTTGTGGTTGATGGTCTTGATAATTTTTTTGAAGATTTTTCCCAGAACTGAAGTCAGACTGACCAGTCTATAGTTTGCAGGGTTGTCCCTCTTCCCTTTCTTAAACATGGGCACCAAGTTGGTCCTCTTCCAGTTGTTCAGGACCTCTCCCAAGTTTCACGACTCTTCAAACAGTCCTGCCAGAGGCACTGCTTTGAGATCGGTCAGGCCAGGTGCAGGCCGCATGGTCCAGCAGACTTGAAAACATCCAGCTGTTCTAAGAGTATTTTCACCTGTTCAGGACTGAGTTTATATAGACTGCTGTCTTCCCCGTATTCTCTGGGCATCTGGACAGGTGATGACTTCTCATCTGATTTCAAGAATACTGATGTGAAGTAAGTGTTTAGGAGCTTTTCTCAGGGATCAGCTGTGGACCACCCCTCCATATCGAGTACGGGTCCAATAGTGGAGCTTGATATTTTTTCTTGCTCCCTATGTACCTGTACAAAGGACTTTTTGATGTCTTTTAATTCAGTTGCCAGCTTGATCTCTATGCATGCCTTGGTTTTCCATATCTCATACCTGCAGACCCTGACCATATGAGTATACTTCTCTCTGGATGCTGCACTGTTTTTCCATTTGAAATACACTTCTTTTTTTTTGAGAGGTTGTCTAATGTCCCTGTTGAGCCAAGTGGGTCTCTTGGACCCTTTCACTCTTTTTAACCACGTGGAGATAGCTACTTTTTGAGCAGGGAGAATTGCCTCCTTAAGGAAGCAGCACCATTCCTGAACTCTCAAACCATCCAGTCACTGGTTGGCGGGGTGTTAACCATCCAGTCACTAGTCTCCTGAGTTTACCAAAGTCTGCCTTTCTGAAATCTAGGACTTCTGTTCTGCTGGCAGACTTCCCAGCCTTTTGGTGAATGGTGAATCTGATCAGATCATGAGCACTGTCACCCAGAGTACCTCCAATCTTCAAGTCACCTACCCTTTGCTCAGCACCAAGTCCAGAGTGGCTTTGCGCCTAGTCAGTCCCTCCACAGTCTGTGTCAAGAACAGGTCATCTATAGCTGCCAAGAAGTAGGTTGACCTACTAGAGCTGTCTGAATGGTCTTCCCAACAGATGTCAGGTTAATTGAAGTCACCCTTGACTATCAAGTCTTTAGTGCTGGCTGCCTCTGTCAGCTCCCTGGAGAATGCCTGGTCACTCTCCTCTTCCTGGTAGGGAGGCCTATAGTAGACTCCCATCATCAGGTCCCTCATCCCTTAGTTTTGTTTAGAAGGTCATTATGTGGCCATGAGATGGCTGTTCTTAGTGACGAGGGAAATGATGCATCATATGGGTAGAGATAACCTTGATATAGACCGTTTAGATTTGTTCCAGATGGAAGGTATTAAAGATAAGTATATTGTATTCTTACAAAGATTTTGAATTTATTCTTATAGGTCAGTCTGTACTGTGGGCAAACTACTACTATGGGTTAACTACTCAACGGAAAAGTGAGAAACTACCAGAACCTAATGTTGAAAATGATGTGGCCACGCGTCACTCAGTCGTCAGGTTGTGAGGAATAAAACAGCTCATTAATTTATTTTCCTTTTTTCTTTTTTCCCTAAATTTTCTGGGAATTCAAATATTGCAATTATTCCTCCAACTGAAATGTATAAAGTGAGGTAGAAAATGAGTTTTCTATGCACAAAAGAAAATTCAGAGCCTTTACTTCCACCCACCAATTTTTTTCTTGGTGTTCTGGCTGTTAGTTTACTGATGTTATAATTACCCTCTAGTGAGCAGAGGGAGGGAGAAATAGAGAATATAGTGATGAGCTTATTATTTCTCAGCAGAGACAAATAGCCATTTGGAAACAGATTGCTTTGCTCCTCATTTTACCAAAGGAAATACCAGAGAAGAAAACACTGCTCCTGGATGTCATGTGGACACCAAATGTTCACCACCTACTCACACAAGTGCACTTTGCTGCCTCCTTTGCAGGCAGTTTTGGGTGGGATCATCTTCTCACTTTCATTCCTCATGCTTTTCCCTTCTTCAGCTGTTCCTGCCGGGTGATCCCATCTGGCCTGCACACTGCAGACTCTGCTGGTCAGCTTACAAGCTTCAAATGTGAGGACAGGTGCTGGAGTGTTTTGCTTGGGCCACCCCTGAGCAAAGCCCAATTATATACCCTTTTCTCCCATCTCACACGCTTACCCCAGATCTCATGGATAGCTGTTTAGTTCTGGAGCTTCCATCTGCGACTAAGCCTCTCTCAGCAGGGAGTTGGAGATCTGGGTCTAAATTCTGGGCAGCAAAATCTCATTTCCACTATTTTCCCTTAAATTAACAACCCTCCTCCAACTCCACAACCTAACTAAATGAAATAATCTGCGATGGATTATAGTGGCTGTGTAGTGAGAGCTATTCTTTGCGTCAATGAGAATGAGATGTCTTCTACTGGAAAGCAGAACCCAAGATAAGTGTTGACAATATTAGTCTCAGGGGTGTAGGTGGTAACTGTGTTGGTCTAAGGACGCAAGCAGACAAGGTTCTTTGGGTAAATCCAGTATCTTTTATTAGGCTGACTCACATAGTTGGAAAAATTTTTCTTTGCAAGCTATTGGGTACAAATACCCCTTATTAGGCTGAGGAAGCCCCTGTAGATGGTCTGTGCACTTCCTGGATAGAGTAGTAAGCACAGACCATCTGCAGAGGCTTCCTTAGCCTCAAACACATGCGCACGCGCGCGCACACACACACTCTCTAGACGGGGACAAACCCCAGAATAGTCGAGCAGACATCCTAGCTGTGTCGATACAGAATGAGCCGGGCAATGAGAGACACTTAACACCATCCTGTGCTCTCTACAGTATTCTCTCAAGTGTTTTATGAATGCAACACTTGTTGAATTTCCAGGCCTCCTACAGAGATGCATCTTCCTTGAAGCCTGTGAAAAACTGGATGATTAAGTCTTCTCCATATTCATTCTTATCTATTGATCAAATAAAAACATTCCCTTCTCCATTGTGTTGTGCATTCACTTTCACTGAGTAATCCCCCAGTTTTGTCATGTCTTGGAATGAGCTTGTAAGATTTTCAGGGCAGGGATCATGTCTCTTCCTGCCTGGGAAGGCGCCTACCAGATTTTCTGCCCATTGGTAAGACAACCATGATGCAGTAAAAAAATGGAGAGCTGTGCAGAGGGAAGCATTGCCTTGCCAGAGCCAGCATATCCTGTTAACCACCCTGAAAAAAACATGTCAACAGCATTAGCCTCTTCCTGTGCATCCCTCTGTCTTATGTAAAATTAAATGGCCAAAGATGACCTACCTGTTTTTCTATCTGCCTAAGCAATTATTTCAGGCTCATTGCTTGACATATGGGAATACATCAGCCAGTGCAGGAGCAAATGATGATGGCAGTCCAACACACATGTGGAAAGCAGATTCTCACAGGCCTTCACTATGTTACAAAGCCCAAAGTCAAATGCACGGTGTCACCAGCCGTTACAGAAGTGCAGTGAAACCAAAGGGAGTGAAAATGTCACAAATTTGATAACCGCTTGGCTGACAACTTGCCCGAAGAGAAATCAGGAGACCGAGGTAATCAACAGAGGCCTGAAATGCACTATGTATGCTCACCAAGGACAAAGCTGAACTGTCAGCAATGTCTGTCCCTTCAGGAAACACCTCTACACCCTTTGCTTATACTTCATTAGGCAATTTTCTGTAAATTACGTGCAACCAGGCAACTCAAGCCTGTCGCTAATGTTGCCCTCTTAGATGAATCCACATGATTGTGACGTTCAAACAGCAGATCATCATGACCATTTTCCCAGTGAAATGTAGTGAAATGATCTCCCATCAGCACATTATGTAGACCACCATGTGCTGCACATGCTTGCAAGAGGGGCACTGAGCGCTGCGGCACTGACTCCCAGAGCGTCCCCTCCATGCCCCACAATGGAGAATGCTGTCTAGAAGGCAGCTCAATCCAGTCCCACACGAGCCTTCTGGTTTACAGCTTGATTGTAACACTATATTTATATTCAGCATAAGATCAGAAGTCTGACGAATCCTCATGTTGCTGACATAAAAGGAGAAGGAGATTTAGCTAATCCCAAGGAAAATGAAGTCTGCTTAATCCCCTGCCCCCCGCTCCCAAAAAGAAAGAAAATACAAACTCCCGAGCATTACATTTGAGGCCCTCTGAACAGAAATTCCCTGCTGTCTTCAGATGGTTAAAACATGCAGTTCAGTGGACTACATAAGGAATAGCAATTACACACCCTTCACCTCTTGCCAGCTTGGGTTTTTTTGTTGAGGTTTTGTTCTAAATCTTCCCACTATTTTTCCAGTGGTGCTTGAGAGGGAAGATGATCTTGCCAGCCTTGAAAGGAGGAGGAGGAGGAGGAGAAAAAAAAAAAAGAGCAGGGAGTTTGCAAGCTGCCTCTCCATCATGAGAGAGAGGCAGGGGGAAGGAATGCTCCCAGGGTCTGATCTGTATTTACTCCAGTCGTGTTAAAGGAGCAGGTGTTATACTGAGTTAATTTGTCCGGGAGGAGACCTGCGCAAATCCCAGCAGCCCCCGCTGAGAGAAACAGCTTTGTCTGCTGACACAAAGCCATCCCCTCATCAATGTTTCTCTCGCTGTCTCCTCTTCTCCACTCTTCAACTTCTTCTAATTGCAGGCCTAACATCCTCTGACAAGTGCCTCAATTGGCATTAAGCAGCACCTCTCACAACAGCTGTATCAATGACCCCCCCTCTTCTTTTTTTCTTTCCCTCAGCATGAGCATCCCTGGGCTGAGGCTGCTGCCAATTACTTCGGTGATGCAAGTGCATCGGCAAAAGAACGGTAATGTCCAAATTCCAAAGGTCTCAACTACGGGGGTAGAGACAAAGTGGTGGGGTGTCCTTCCCTTTTGGAGGCAGCAGACCCAGGGGCCACATCAAAGCCCATCGCTCCTTAGATGTTTTCTTTGAATGACAGGGTTTGGAGCAGGGGAACAAGGAGGCCTCTCCATCTGCCACTTCATTAATATGTGCATTGCTGGCATCACCCTCAGCTGGGCCAGGAGCTGCATGTCAATTAAAATCTTGATGTGATGAGCAAGAAGCCAAAACAAGTGACACCTAGAAATGATGTTTTTATTCATGGGAGTATTAGACGAGCATGTGATCCTCATGGAAAGTGAGAAAGGGTGAGTCTGGAAAAACAAAATCTTGTGTTCGCAACCAGCAGACACCCAAGATGAACTCTGGGATGCTATCTTCCCCTCCCTTCTGTCTACAACACAAACACCATCTCCTGACTGTATACATCACACTGCTCCTCTGTGACCATTGTCAACATTACAGGTAGTAATGTAGGCAACCCTTGATCCTTCTGGACCATGATATATGCATGAGAGGTCATCAGGACCTTTGACGTGTATGCCTAGACAGGAATATGGAGGGGTGGAGGCTGCCCAGACCTTCCACCCCTCCTTTAGACCATTGAGACAGAATCCAAAACCCAAACTGAGTCCGGACATCCAGTGCCTCAGTGCCTGTAGTTATATGCATGTCTGCGCTGCAGGTGATCATTGTAAAAGGGACAAGAACTTCTGTTCTTTCGAAGGTCAGAGTCTGTATTCAGACACAGGCCCTTACCCGCTGTCCCTCTGTACAGTGTCATTGTTGGTTTGCAAGTAAGCATGGTAGAAAATGGGGAGCAGAGTGAGGATGAGCAAGTACGTGATTTTTAATAAGGCCTTGAGAGTTTCACCCTGTGCTCTAGCTTATGTTGCTGCTGATGGCTGTTCACATAAAGCATTAATGTTAATTCTATGGGAGTCTCTGCCATTCTTTATGCCTTTTTTCCATTAGTATCTGCTTTTCCCACATTTCTCATGATGTCAGCCAATAAGAGAACAGGAATGATGCCACAGGTCATCAGAAAACAAGGGGGCCTCTTGAATAGCACATCCTGCATATAGGCTATTGGGATGTATACTTGCTAGGAAGGGTTCAAAGGACAGGTAACAGGCTGATTTTAAAATGTTTGGGGTCAGGGGCAGGGAGGAAGAAAAAGCTTAAAAAATAAACAAAATGTTCTCTTTGACTCAAAACCATTTATTTTGTCTCTTCAAGTCACCACAGATTATGAAACATTTTCATTTTATGTTGACCTGATCAAAAGAAATATTTAGTTATATTTAGAACAGAAAATCAACCATCGTTTTTTTGTACAGTTTTCATTATGACACTGGCACAGCTCCCAGCATGCTGTGGAAGGATGGGTAGAAACTGTCCACCGGCTATCAAGCACCATGCTACCTGACCTAGCTCAGAGTAGGCCTACACAACTCAGTCATGAGAAGGCCTGGTGCCAGCCTACAGTTGTGCTACTCCTGCCACCAACTTTAGAATATCTGTACATAGGTTGGACTAGATCAAGGGGTGTCAACCTACAGCCTATGGGCTGTTCCAACCCCCAGTAAGTGATTGCACCTGCAAAACAGAGCCTGGATATCATAACAGTTTGGTATCAATGGCATTCAACAGCAGAGAGAATTAGCTGTGATTCTCGGTGTGAGGTCACAAGTACTGACCACCTCACACTGAGTTGCATTATTTCAGCCCACTGCTCCTAAAAGCATGCTGACGCCTGAACTAGATGACCCTCGATAAGCCTTCCAACCCTATGATTCTAGTGCACCTGTGAAAGGGGCAGTTTGCAAAATGCCAGAATGTGAAAACAACCTAGAGGACAATGGATTTCCATGTCTATCAGCCATTGAACCAGTGCCTACACACTATAACAATAGGTGCTTTGTAAGGGTAGACTGGTGAGGGAGATATTAGATTAGAAAATATCTCTAACATCTCACCTGAGACTGCAGGGAGGGTGACAATTAGAGAGAAGATACATTGTACTCAGTTACTCAGAATCATACACAAAGGCTAGGGACAGACATTCAAAAAGCCTGAGCCTGAACTGATTCAGTCTTTGCAGGTTAGTTTAACCTGCCTAGGCTGAACCAGTTTGTAGCTGTACAAACATCCCCCTCTGGACTGAAGAAATGAAAGCACATGCCTGCAGTGGCTCAGGCTAGACATTGTGGGGTGCTAGAGCAGCCCTCCCTTCCCTTCAACAGTGTTGAGCTGAGGGGGTGTAGCCAGGCCCAGCAGGGTGCTCTGATTAGGGAGAGGTCCTCCCCCCTCCCAGCTAATCCTGACCATGGAGGGAACCAGCAGGGAGTTATACACACAGCATTTAGTTACACAGTAGGGAGTTACACGGGGGGCGGGGGAGGGGGTTAATAACACAGCATTTAGCACCCCACCAAAACAAAACAAAAGCCTCTCTTATTAGTTCAAGCTCTTCTTAAACAGCTTGTCCAAGGACAGAGGGGAATTACCAGCTGATCTGTTGATTAGCTCCAAAAGCCCTAAGCAGACACTGTCCTGCCTGCCTTATACAGAAACTGGTTTGACCCAAATCAGTTAAGTCTGATACTATATTTAACCAGTTTCATCTCAAATCAGTTTCAGCCATTTTCAAATTGATGTATGTGCACTGAATGTCTGTTCTATTACAGGGTTAAACCAGTTTCTGATCACTTAAACCAGCTTATGTGTAATTTCTGCCCCTCGTCAAATACATTTTCCTGACTGGGGACAGAAATTTAGTGGTGGGGGGGAATGTAGATGTCAATCTGTGGAAGAGCAAATAAAAAGAATCAGGTTTTCTGAGTGCTTTTATACATCATATTATAGACTTTAAAATGGATTGTGTGTGCACACTCAGACACATGCACAACCCCTGTCCTCCCAACCATTCAGATATACTGAAAGCAGACCCAAAGAAAGGAAGGGAAGGAATGGGTAGATGGGGGAGAGAAGCTAGTAAGGAACTCCAGGACGAATTGCAAAATCTGTAAATTATTTAAAATAAATTTAAAAATAACACTGAGTAGAATGCCCTGGGAGAAACGCAGAGACACAGAATAGGAGGCCTCAGAGGACTCGTCAACTGCACGCAATGTAACCTCGGGACTTTAAGAACAAGGGATCTGACGGCTCACACAACACACACGTGATCATGATGACATCGCCATAAGCTGTCCCTTCCCTGCTGTTATACCAATTGCTACACTGGACTTTAAGGTGGGTGAGAGTAGAGTGATCAATCAATGAGATTATTCCAGTCACAGTTCAAACGCTTTATTAGGCTAGGCAGTAGCAAAGACTTCTTTGCATCAATCAAGACAGTCCTTACGTAGCCTTGGATTCAAGGAAAAAACATGTCCGCTGGCCAGGCTTTTCAGTTCCCCTGGGGACTTCAGTTGGTTCATTGAGCTTCAGAGAAGTCCAAGGTACCTTTGATCTATGCCCAATACTGATAACTGTCTGGTTTTCATATTCTAATAAATGGAGTTTTTATTAGTTTTATTTCAATGTTTTGTTTCGCTAAACCAGATCTTGCAGGTTTGGAAGGCTTGGGAAAGTAAAAGGGAGGGCTTCTTAACTCTTTTTCTTCCCACAATGGAATGTCATTTAACACACTGACCTGTTACTTTTTCTGCTCTACTTTATGGTTTTCTTCTACTAGGCTGCTTTGTTTCTAAAAATTACCAAAACATTTTGCTAAAAATACATCTATTATAAGAAAATAACATCTAACACATTTGCTCACACACTGCTTCTAGCACTTTAAGATGAAATCATAATATAATGCATTGTTTAATTTTGCTCTGTTGGACACATCAATGGTGTTTGGCTAAGCTAGTTCTTACATCCACAAAGATTCACACTACAGTCAGACAGAGGTTTTGATACCTTCTTCTGCTTAGCCCCACTTTGCAGCCTGCCATTGTTACATGGGTTAAATCGAGACATGGAGGCACAGTTGGCACCACCACCCTTGGCCACAGTACCTTTATGTCACTTAGTTACCTTTTGTTTATTGTGGATTTCAACACAAGTTGGAAAACACAAGTGAAAACAAAGAGACAAGTAACTATGCATAGTGGACAATGTCGGTTGCTAATTACATTGCAACTGTGCTTTTACCTGGCACAGTGTACTGAGGGAACCAGCCAACTCTGGAGCTGGGTTTGTCCTCCTTACTTTAAGTGCTAATCAGTGATAATTGTGTATTAGTTACGAGCCAGTGACAATCAAAAGTAACAAAACTTAACTACTAGACAAGTAGTCTAAGAGAACTAAGAGAGACATTTTGGCCTCCAACTTGGGGAAGTGCCCCAGGTGCTTGTATTGGGTTGAGTACCCATAGGACTATTAGGCCTGTGTTTCCCCAAGGACACAGAACCTGGACAGTCCCTTTTCGGGGTGGTGGCAGCACACGTTACCCCCGGATTCTGCGGTGGGGCTCAAAAGGAGGTTCTGCCAGAGCTTAGGCACCCCTGGAGAGACACATGGAGTCTGAAAGGTGGACAGGCGTGGTGAGGTGGGAGGCTCAACACAGGAGCTCCCTCTACTGGCCTGCCACAAGGAGATATTCAGGTGAGCACAGGTTCAGGCTCACCCCTGCTCAAGAACCACTGCACTGAGCAATGTCCTTTGCTACACAATGTAAGGGGAAACTGAGATTTGGTTTTGGTTCTGTCTGATGGAGAAGCAAAACTGCAACCTGCAGAGCTGTCCAGTCCACAAGCAGTCCCCAGGAATGCCATCCACCTGAAAAAACTCAGTTGAATCTTCACAGGAACTTCAGTTCACCAGAGATAACCTACACCTGCCTCTCTCCAGGGACAGTTTTACCAGAGATGACCCAAACTCTTGTACCATGTCTGTCAGTTCCACCAAAAGTTCTCATGGTAGAAAAAGTTCTCTAGTGGGTTCTAGGGTTGGACTGACAACCAGGGCACATCTACACTGCAGCTGTCTGCTGCAGCCAGGATACTTGCCCTCACACATCTCTTCCAAACCCAGACATGCACAGGGGAAAACAGTCCAAAGCAACCTTTTGTGGCCACTCTTGAGGCCTCCATCTCCAGCATGTTGTAAAGAGTGAACCAGGAATGAACCCTAGAGTAGTCTCACCGGTGTATCTCTAGGCAGATGCAGGAGGAAAGGGCATGCTTGGGGGTGTCCTGATGACAGCATTCTGCCTGCATGATATAAACTTGCCCTCAAAATCCTCTGCCTTGCTACAGGGTCATTGCATTGAATCCTGACTTGGAAGCATGTTTCCACGTCCATTTGTAGCAAACCCATAGGGGATAATGATAATGTCTTTTGTTGCAGTGGACTTGGATGTTGGAATTTTTACTGTTTTGAAATCTTGTAAAACAAGCTGAAACTGCTTGTCCATTTTGCCTAAGCCAACAAATAGCCATCACACAGTCAGAGCTTTTGCTTACTAGCCAACAAGGTTGTGTTTAAATAGGTAAGGCTCCTAGAGATACTAGTCTCCACAACCCCATTACCAAACCTAGAACCATGTGTCCTCTTTCACCATAGAAAATTAAGTCCCTCATATCCCTAATTCTCAGCTCAACTAATATGATTCTTCTGACAGGGCACAACAGGCAAAAACCTGGTGCATGTAGGATAGAAACCATCCATCCAAATGAAACCATAACCATTGCCATAAATAGGCAAACATACAGTAGTGCAAAATGTGTATCTGCCATAATGAGTTATTTAAAATAAGTGAATCCAGCTGTGGCAAAACAATGAATCCTTTGCAAACACACACGCACACATTCTGGCTATTTCATTAAGAACATATTAAATCGCCTCCCTCAACTCCAGCTCCTGATGATAATTAAATACACATAAATGTAGTGCAATAAATTTGCTCCCAGTAATCTGCAATGCTGAAAATAAGTAATCTGACAATTAGATATGGTGCAACATGCTTTTTTTCAAATCACACCACAGGTTGTTGTCTTTTCCCCCCGATAGTTCTGCACCACACTTTAAGAGCTTAATTAATTAGGAGGCACCCCTCCTATTAATAACTTGATGCACCAGGTTCACAGAGTCTTGGCCTTGGATGCCTGATGCTAGGCTTCATTTACATATTTGACATAACTTAGTTCACTGTTGCTAGGGGCTCATGCTATAATTATGTTGCTTCCTTTAATAAGCTAGCACCTTCTCTGGAAATAGATTTGCCATGTGTTGTTTTTTATTAGCTGTGTTACAAAAAGTGTTAGAGTCACCATCCAAACACAAAGACCCCATTGGGCTGGGCACTGCACAGACTTGGAAGGAGTGATGCTGCTGCATTGCGAGCAGTTAATTCCTTTCTTATCCACCCTATTTCCCCTATTGTACATGAGACTGTTGTAGTTAGAGCTCCTGACTGAGAGGAAAAGGCCTGGGATGACGTTAATTTGAAAAGTTAATTGCTTGACCCCATTCAAAGCTTTATAGACCCCAAGCTTTATAAAGAAGTTCCCGGCCAGTCAGTGGGAGTGGAGGAAACTGGGCAGGGGAGAAATCTAAGAGAAAGTAAAGCCACAGAACAGCTTTGCAAGGCTGGGTTTTGTTTAGTCACAGGCTGGGCCTTTTCTTCTCTTTAAAACACATTTATCTTTGAACTCTGACAGTATAAGCCCGTGAGAAAGCTCTCTCCTTCTCAAGGCCTAGTTACTGAGTTGCATTTGGCCATTCTACCAACTTGCCTGTATATTTCTGCCCTGAATGAGTGAGAAACGGCTGGCAGGTAAAGCGTGTCAAGCTGTTTTCAGAGTCTAATATCTTCCAGGGAGATACAATCTGCCTGTGTTGCTGCTCAAATGCGAAAGCATTCACCATGTCCTAGCATTTTTGATTAATCTGTGAGAAAAACAAATAGCAAACCCATAGATTTGGGGAAAGGAAAGGAAGGCGGAGAGCTTCTGAACTGGGAGGCACAGCAACTGCTGCTGCAGCAAATTCTCAAAGGGCCAAAGAAAATTAAACAAGCAAATATGTTGGCCTAAAAGCTGGATATTCATTTGAGTAAAAGACAACATGGCTTTTCTGGGCTAGCGTCTTGTGCTCTCATGGCACTGTGTTGCTTGCTTTCTTGCCACCCTGGTTCAAGTGCCTTCTCCTCCGTAGCTGAAGTCGCCAGTCTTATTGACTCTCCATCTTGCTTCACGCTCTGCTAAACCAACTCATCCACTATTGGTTTTTGTCTTTTTATTTCCCTCTCCATGTGCTTCTCCTGAGGGCTACACTGCTGACAGCATTGAACCAAAAGGACCAATGGCCCAATGGTCATGGGGTCGTATAAGCCCAGTATTCATTCCTGCCCAGGGCAAGGGGTCAAACTCGATGATCTACTCAGGTCCCTTCTAACCCTACACCTATGAATCTATGAAGGGCTGAGAGGAGCCTCATTCAATACCCTTCTCTGTAGCATCTTGGGTAAATTGCTTCCCTTCCCTCAGTTCCCCACCTTTAAAAAAGGCATACTAGTATTGATCTACTTCTTACAGCAGTTGGGAAGATAAAACCTTGCATTAAAGATTGTGAAGTACACAAACACTGTCATGAGGAGGTTCCTATGGGAGATGAAGGGGTGGGGAAACACATAGGCTGCAGATTCAATTCTTTAGGCTGCAGAGGAGCACCACAACCACCCCCTCTTCCTTCTGCCATGGTTTGTGCAGTGCCCGGTCTTGTCAGTGTACAAGAAAGCCACGTCCCCTAAGCAAGACAAGCAGGAGGGATGCCTGGTTCTGGCATAGGTGTGAAGGAGGCACTGAACAGCTGTTTTCTAACAGCAGGCCAATATGACCCTGCTCAGGACTGAGGGACACCAGCACTAGGATCCAGCTACTCCTGCCACCACTGCTTCTCCCCACAACAGACAGGGCAGAGCTGCCTGTCTGTGCCATTAGAAGGCCAACAGCCCCCCCAGCTCTATGGGCCAGAGGTTGCTGAGCCCTGAATTACAGGGTAAGGTGCTCATCAGTATGAATCTGATCCTCCAAGTCAAAGTATATTCAAGAGCTTGTTGCTGAGGGTATGCGCCGAAGCTTTCAAGAAATTAATGATTCTCGAGATCCAAACTTTACCAAGCTTGATTATTCAGAGGAGGGGTATACACCTATAGGCCTGTAACTGAGGCCACTTTAGGATGTATTAAGTTGGATACTCAAAGTGACTATTAGCTTTTGAAAACCTTTGTTACCGTGGCCGCAGCTGCATTGGTTTACGTAAACCCAATTGTTTCAGAAATCCTAAAATCTTGCCGAAGCTAACAGCACTGGACTATTGCATTCGGGATGTCACCACTGTTTACCAGGAATCAAAAAAAAAAAAAAAATCTTGCCTTATTAACCAGGTCTGTGCATTATGTTCCAGGGCCTGCTGTTGTGATGTATGGCAGCTCCCCTGCGGCTAAATCGTAACTGTCGGGAAAGACAGGGCGACACGGTACTATGCTCCACAACTACCCCTGCACCCCATCGGCACAACCCGGCTAGCTGCTGCATGAGAGTGAAAAGGAATGAAACAATCTGACAAGGAAGATTGGAATAAAAACTTTCCCAGTCCAGAGAACAATCATGAAAATGGTTACCCTTTTTCTCAGGACGAGGTTCCTCTTTTTTTGTTTTTTTTTTGGCCTGGGATGTGGCTGCCTGCAGCTCCTTTTGCTGGTTGCCTAGCAGGGCTAGTATTCATGGCAGCCTGAGATAGCACCATGGATGCTACTGGAAGCTGCCTGCTATTTCCTACCCAGCTGTCCTTTATTTTGGCAGAGGCTGCCATAGCCAGAAGAGTGACAATAGGGCTTTATTTCGGTTGCACTTGTGGGCAGCTAACTTAGCGACAACCTTGCTGCTTGTGTTACCTTGAGATATCGTGAGTCCTGAATGAATGTGACCATATGCAGAATAATTCAGAACAAATAAAGAGAGCTAATTTGTCAGTCCCACGGAAAGATATTTCATAAAACACAAAACATGAAGGTCATACTGTTCTGTGTAAGCGCCCTGTAGCGGTCAGGAACAGCTGAAACAATTTGCAATGCACCATCTCCTCCAAAACACGTCGACTCCAGCCAGAGGATAAAGTAGAAGTCTTCACCAAGCAGATCACTTAGCTCAAAACACGTCTTGTGCCACAAAGCTGTTACGTGACAGGGTGATCTAGTAAACCCAGCATTATGCTGAAACTCTGGAAAGAGCTGCCTGGGTTCTAGTCCACGGTACCCAAGGAAAGGCCCCTGCATCTCGGTGAGTTTCCCTGTTCCCCACTGGAGAATGGAGGTACCAATACTTAATGCCTTTGGAAAGCACTGTGCGTGACAGAAAAACTAGGAGCTTTTATTTCCTTTCCTGTTATTTACCTAAAAAGAGCATTCTGGTGCTGATAAATGAGGAAGACAACAAAACAGGGAAAGTGTAAATGCTTTGCAAATGTCTCCTGTTGAGCACAACTGCTGGACATGCATGTACCCGGACCAGAGATAAACCTTCTACTCCAGGTATGTCTATTAACATGAATGCAATTGCATTACACCGTTCCATGAGATAAGATGGGAATGGACTTACTAATTCCTTCTGGTCCTATACATGGAGAACTTTTCTGCACAGGAAGCACTAACTGCGTTTCCAAGTGTTTGATGGTTACGTATGTGGAATTAAAAGGACTGCAAGGGCCACTTCGTCCCAATCCCCAGCACAGGGACACCGTTTGCTACTTCCAGTGATGTAAATGTGAGTTCCAACTTTGACTTCAATAGGAGACGGCAAAACAGGCACTTAATTCCTGGTGCAGCATCTGTAACCTTGAGAACTGAAAAACCAACTTTAATGCTGCAAGCGGTTAGGGTTAGAACTTGGGTACATGACCAAAAGAAAAAAAAGCATGGGGAAACTATCCCAAAATAGCTATCACTGTATCTTCAGAAATGTATGTGATTGCTTATGTGTTCTGCTCTACACCAAGCATTGGGAAAACCAAGAAGATCAAAGAAACGAGGATCCCGGTTTCTACAACTGGGGCCTAGACCGCACCCGCAGTCTCCCTGAAATGACTCGGACTCCATACAAACCCACGCAGAATCAAGAATGGATGCGTAAGAAAAGCGACCCGGCTTGCTCCCAAAGGAAATATTAACTTTGAACAGCTCTTTTTATTTTCCTTTGAAAGGATGCCCCATACATCTGAAGAGCTAGAAGGGCAACATAAGGATACAGGTTTGAGCATTTTCATGTTTCTTGTCACAACTTCTCAAAGCTAAAAAATGGGGCAATTGGAAACTAAACTGTTTTCACAGCGAAAACGTGAAATGTCACACTCGCGCATGTTCTCACAACTCGGCTGCTATTTTTCACAACCTTTCATGTCAACGTGACATCTCCGGAGCGCAGAACTGGTCAAAAATGCAGCGATGAAATAGGTCACCGCAAAAGCTTGCCACCCTCCTGCCACCATCTCGCAAAAAACCCCAACCCAGCTCATGTCAACTGCTTCGAAAAACAGGGGTCTGGAACCAGGGAGAATTGAAAAGCCCGAAGTTTGAATTGAAAATAGAAAAAGAACAAATAAAAAGAACATAATCGTGACACAACTCGAAGGGCCCCTCTGGCGCCCAAGTAGGAGGTTTCAAATACGTTCAGCATCACTGTCTCCTTACAATCTTCTCTAGCTTAAAAAAAGCCCCCTATCCTTAGCAACAGTCTCTTTCTGTGTAAGCCCTTGCCAGAGTCTGCGAGAGCGAGCAAGTATTTCTGTGCCAGTCTATTCACAGGGCCAGGTGAAAAGAAACCCATTCCTTTACAGCCCCTGCTACCCCACACAACATCTGCTGAGAAAGTGGGATGGGAAAGACCAGAGAGGGAGAAGAGAACAAGCCTAGGCCTTCAGGTTAGAAGGGCATTTTGTTCCCACCAGGGAGCCTCTTTCACTTGCAGACAACTGCTGCATTTGACATTTCAATGGGAATTGAGGCCAAGAGAGAGAAAGAGAGAGAGGGAGATGGAGCAGGGGAGGGAGTGGGGGAGCAAACATAAAGGGGCCCAAGTAAGAAAAGGAGAGAGACAACAATTCTGCATCTCTTGAATTCTTCTGTCACGGCTTCCCCATAACGTGGCAGTTGGGAGAATGGGGAAGTTGCGTGTAAGATTAGCATTGTCAGTGTTGCAAAGTGCATTGGGATGAATCAATTTTACAGAGCTTACGGAGCAAGAAAACTGGTCTTCACCCCTTTTTTTATTTGTTTTCTTCAGGGGGAATGGGAAGATTTCCATGAAATGGCCCAAAAGCAGTGGACAGCAGCGGGCCCAGAGGCGGATAATATTCCAAAGGCAGTGCCAATTGATGGTGGTTTTTCAAAAATCATACCATCACCGTGGCCAGAGCCTCAGCACCCAGCCCCTCAACATTTTGACCTCCCTGCTTCTGTGTGCAGGGTGCTAAAATCTGACTATTTGAGTCCTGAAGTGAGAGAATGAGCTCTGGCCAAAGTGCCTTTCATCCAAGGATACCAAGGCACGTTGTGAAAAACTCATTAGTTCGGTTTCAAAGCACCCTTGTGTACTTAGTGTTATCCCCCATATTAGAAATGGGGAAACTGAGGCTCAGAGAGTTCAGGGGCCCTCTTAGTTGCACCGGGAATACACAGCAAAGTAGAACCGTTTCCTCAGGGCCTGACCAAACGGGGACGTCTCCATGAAGCTATAATGAGCTCTGACTTAGGCCCCTGCTACAAAACAAAAATAATGCTTTCCACAGATGCATTATTTTAGATCCCTGTAATGGCCAGACCAAAATGCAAATGCTGTTTGCATTTGGGCAGAGGAACAAGAGAATAGACAAAGCAGAAAAAGTTATTTAAGAGCAATGAAACTTTCCGTGTGAGCCTTGCAGAAACCCTAGGCCTTTAGTCGGACTGAGAAAGTCCCGTGTACAGGTACATTTGGCATTAGTATCAGCTTCTAACCTGCTATTAGGCAAGCCGGGGAAAGGAGGAACAAGTAAGGCCACTTTGGCTTTGCCGCTTCTTTAAATGCAGATCCCACTGAGCACCCTGTGGGATCCGCAAAAAGGAAGCAAGCAAGTGAAAAGCTGAACCTGGTAATCCGCTGGCTGTTTGCTTGCGGGCTTAACACAGTTGGCTCAAGATTCAACGCGCACTCTGAAAGCTGGAGGTGTCAAGATATTTGCTAGGTGCCAGGATCACACAGAGGAGGAAGAAGGGAGTCTCCAAAAGGCTGCAAAGCCCCAAATAGTCAGTGTGGACTTTAGGAGTGGGGATTAAGGGGAGTGCAAAGGACTGCAAATGTTTGCCTTCTACTTCATTGGAATTAGGCTCCAAATCAAGAGAGCCTGACGCCTCTTGCTTCTTCGGGTGCAGAGTACATGCATTCCCACACTGTTTCGTCATCAGTGGGACTGAAAAAAAAACCCTTATAAGCCTCCACAGGTCCCACAGAGCAATGGAGCCCAGGCGAATAGGCAGGTTTCTACTACGAGAATGAAAAAGTCTTTTCACGCCACACTCATCCAGGAACAAAAGGGCCCTCCATCTTCGACCCAGGATTTGCAGAAGACCTGACAGGAGACACCAAGGGAATCAAGTCAGTGTTTATGGAGCTTTCCTAGAATCTGAAGAAGACCATCTGCAAGCAACCAAGCACATTCCCACCACTGGCCAAAAAAAAAAAAAAAAAAAAAAAAAGGATATTGGTGACTAATCACATCTTCCTGGGGCTGAGGAAAAGTGATCTTTTTTTCCACCTTTGCCTCTAATTTTCCATGAAAACGAAAGGCAGCTGCTTTCCCTTGCAGGGAGCGCGTTCCAGAAAGTGGTAAAAGCATGAGCATTTCCCTGCATGCAAACAGCGAGACCTCCTCTTGGGCAAACTCAAAACTACGCACATCGAGCAAATAAAAAGGGCAACGTCTGGCTATGCTGTTGCTGGACCAAAACACTTGTCAGGATCGCAGAACCTGCCCCTGGTCAGCCGTCACTGGGAAACCAGATCTCTAATATGGGATTGCAAATGGAGCAAACAATCTGACGGTTGCAGCTTGGGACTCCTAGGCTGTACTGAGGCCTACAGCGCTGATCTATTGTGTAACCTAGAGCTCGTGAGACCCAGGCATCAGAAGAGATGAATGCGTATGAGTCCACCTGTAGTCAACGAACCCAGAAAAGTCAGCTGTTGCTGTGGCTCAGTTTCCCATAAGCAAATGAGGTCCCAAAGCTATACACACAGGTGCTTGTATTGAAAGCCTATGTAGAAGACAAAAGTGTAAATTATTATTAACAAAGTTTAATCCTGCCTGGTGCTTCCTGACCAGCCACCGCAGAGACAATAGCAGGAGACAGGGTAGGATCTCCCCACCCCCATTTCTCACTATAATAAACTTTTCTTTATTATTTCAACATTGGCACCACTCACGCAAGTTGGAGAACTTGTCTGTAGGAGGGTTGTTTTTTTTCCCTTCCTCTCTCTAATCCTCAGGCTAAGTGACTAATTCAGTATCAATGAAGCAGAACAGTTTGAGGCTCTTCCAGCCTCAGTAACAGCAGACAAGATGGATTTCAGGCTGACATATTGCACCTTTAAGGCATGTTGAAAAATCTACCACCCTACTCCCAAATGTTTGTGCTGGCTGCAATCAATGCGGCACCATGGCCAGAATCATCAGGACCTCCGCTAAGCAGGGAGGCATCTGTAGGATGAACCAGCTTCTTCCAGGCAGAAAAGACCTACAGGATTGAGGGCAGACCACAGACATACCTTTAACTAGCAGGGAGAAGTAAATACAGAACCGAAGAGAAGAGTCGACCAACCTCTTTCCCAGCAGAGGTGTGTGCTTAGCCCACCTGTGTTTATTGGGTGCTGATAGATTTCATTGTTGTCCTTGCCATATTTCATGACATGTATTTGGTAACCGGAGACCTATGATATAACAGTGAGTAATGCTTTGGCTGCTACCTGCCTTGTTGAAAGGGTGATAGCGGTGAGTCAAAGATCTAGCTGCCTCCCAAATGAATTCACTAAACCTGTGGGAAATGATACCTCCAAACTGTCACCCCATCATCCTTCCCACTCTGAGATGGTCTAAGCAAATGCCTACGGCTAGCACATTGTTACTGTATTGCCAATCAATGGGCATTAAAACGCAAGCCAAAAGCCAGGGGATTGGTTTAAAATAATCAGGGTTTTTTTTAAATAATAAATTAGGGGCTTCTAGTTTCTAAGCTAATAGGGTGCGGATGGGTCTCGTTTTCAAGATTTTGCTCCAGAACCATGAGCACTAGAAACTTGCCCTTTTCAATGAAAGTTGAGATTCCCACCTCATCACGTACCTTGGGCCATGAAATACTATGAGAGTTTTGGTGAAATCATGAAGGTTAGCAACCAGGAGACTGTAAAACATGCTTCTTGCTCTTGAAAGTATTTCTATTAAGAGCACCACTGAGGCCCAGGTTGCCTCAAAAAGGAAGCTCCCACAAACAATTTAGTGACAATTCAGACATGTTCTGCCTAAAAGCATAATTTTAAACAGGGTAGGTTGGATTTTCAAATGAAGTAAAATGACTTAGGAGCACATGTTCAAGTGTCATTCAGGACACAGACGCTCTGTCTATGTGGTTGCACCGTTCTTATTACACAGTCTCAGATGGGGTCCCTAGGTACTACCACAATACGAAAAGTAAAAAACAATGAGGGCAGCGCTCTGAAGGTGGTTTTCCATTGAAGTCAATAGGATTCATACTCTTAAGCTCCATAGGCTGTTTGGACTCTAAAGCTCTTTGGGTGAGGACCATTTTTTAGTCCCGTGTTTCTACGGTCTGGAACAACAGAGTCAAGGTCCTGGAGTGGGGCTTCTAGGCACTACCCCAGTACAAGCAGGCTACCACCTCTCAAACCATTAAAATAAGACAAGACACAATCTTATCTGTTATAGCAAATGTAGAAAGAAATTCCTTTTCCAATAACTGTTTTTTTAACAAAACTACCTGAAAAGTCATTTAGGTCCGTTGAGCACATGTGTCAGCAATGGATTCCCCCCTCCTATAGCTCACCTATAAACTAAAACTTGGGAAAGGCAGAGGGCAGATAGACAAAAATGTATTACAGGTCATTTGCTTTCTTAGTGCTACACCTAGTAAGGTTTAAACCATGAATTTAGCTCAGCTGAGCACCCTATGGACAGAGAAAGCTGAAAATGTCATTTCTTCTTCCAGATGAGCAAATAAACCTTATGGCTTTGGAAACAGAAACTTCCATCTCTAGATTCTTCTAAACCTACACAGGTTTATAATGACTTTATGGCTTCCACCCAGCCTCACACTGCCATTAACTGCAGCATCACAGACACAAAAATTCATTGCAGCAGGCATGCCAAACTCAACAGGCGAACCTTCCCCCAGCCTCTGCAGTCTTGCTGCCAGCCTTTCCAAGAGTATTATTGTAGCAGGTCACTATCGAAGTATTACATATATAAAGTACAATTGTGACACCTTTTGCTAAACCTATATCTCTTATTACCATTGGGTTTAAATGTTTCCTTTAACACCACTGGTAGGTCTAACATGTGTATGTAACCTTCCAGTCCAGCTTTATCTTATTCTTATGCCAATTTCTAACAATTGTTGAAACCCTATTTCCTTTTGTAGCAATTAAGAAAAAAAGTGACAACAAACCAGCACCTTACACTAAATGACTGCTGGCACGCTTAAATGCATCTCTTTTCTTGATTCTAGTTATCCACCCGGTGTTGTTAACTCCCTTGATTTTATCGCCAGCTTCATGATAGTCAGTGGTGCTCTTAAGGCTCCGGCTCCCAGAGTCTTGCAAGTGCATGAGAACCGCACTGTTTTGTTTTGCTTGTTTGAACAAAAGGAAGTTTCTAGGAGACTGGATCAAAGCTTAAAATCATGAAACTTGAAAGCTCTGAATAACTAGGAGATGAACAAAAAGAGCAGATGCATTATTTTAAGCTGCTCTCATGATTATTACAGCAGAACAAGTTTATTTCAAAAGCACATGGAGCTGTCAGCTTCTGCCCATCTCTTTCTACTATCTACACTTCCATTGATTCAATAGGATACATTGGAGTTCATCTTATTCTGCACTGCTTAGAAACAGGCACAGTTTGTATAGGGAGCTCCTCCATCATCACAGACAGCAAGATGCTGATACCTCTTCCTATGCTAGCTGTACGAGCAGTCCCCCTGAGACAGGGAAGTTGGGTCCTACCAGATGTGAGACAGGATAGCACAGCCAATGCATCACTCCATGCTCTCTGAAATAACTTCCTTGTGGATTGGGTTTTTGGTTGTAGCTGTCGGTTTCCCTTTCTTCTGTGTGGGGCACAGAGAAACACAAGCTGCCTGACCCTATCCATACCCTACAAAAGTCAGTGCTAAATGTCACGTTCTGGGGGATTTGGGGGCTTTCTAAAAGGGCTTTTCTTTCTCCAGATAAATTCCATGGAGGCTTCTAACTCCCATCGTGCTTGCACAGTGCATAAAGCTGCTGAGGCCATGTAGTGCCAATGGCCTAGCTTGACTGGTCTCCAGCCACTGGAGTTTCTCCTGAGACATCTCTCTCTACTAGGAAATTTGCTTGGGAGACAGGCATTCAGATGTCCATGGGATGAGCATTCAGCCAGCACCTAAATAGAATATTTTATAAGCACTTCAGTTAGGTCCTCCTAACCATTTATACTCAAAATTTGAGCTCAAATGTGCCACTTTAAATTCTTTGCCTATTTTAGATGGATCGATCGATCGATCGATCGATCGATAGATAGATAGATATACTGTATTTACTGGGGATATCTTTCCTGCCACCACAAATACTGAAATGGATAGTGGCGGGTGCTACCTACCCATTGATATATTGGACTATATATTGCCTTTTGAATTGGAGCATGTTTACCACTATTCTGCTACAGGTGTACACATTGCTGGGGCTCTTTGATTAACAGTAAATGCTCACATAGCTCTTAAGTCAGTCAAATCTGAGGATGAAGTTATGCGTTGCACTTAATATTAAAGCTACAGCACGTTAAGCAGTGCTGAAGTTAAAACGTGCTGTGAGCAGTCGCACGTTCTTGCCTGCACTGCTCTGACTTACCACTAAAGGGCTGGTAAGAAGGAGCATGGCTAGAAGCCAGGATACCTGGGCTCTATCCCTGCTCTGGAGGGGGAGAAGAGTGCATCCTGGGATGCTGGAGGACTGCAAATTGATCATTTTATCTCTATGGAACAGCCTGAAGTTACCCTAAAATGATCTAGGTAGCAGAACCCATTTAACCTTTGCCTGAAGGGTGTTGATTGTAGTCGTGTTGGTCTAAGGACATAGGCAGAGAAGGTTCTTTGGTATCTTTTATTAGACCGACTCAAATTTTAAATTTTAATTGATCTAACAAAAGATACCAGATTTAGCCAAAGAACCTTGTCTGCCTTTGCCTGAAAGGACCATAACTTTGAGACGCTCACACGGCACTTAGCATGAGTTAATGAGCTTTAACGTGCAGATGCTCACATTTTAAGTGGTCTGAGGATGGCCTAAGTGTAATGCATAACTTTACCCCGAGTGTCTCAATCCTGGACCTTTTCACCAAGACTTGCAACCTAGGAGACGTTTTGTTCCCAACCAGCCTGATCTTTTCTTGCAACTCTCTTCAGGATTGTTGACCACAAAAATCTTGCTGCAGCTTTTGTGCAGGAACTTGGAAACCTTCCTTTTTTCCATTAAATAATCACCCATATGGCCACTTATAACCTTCTCTTTGAAACAGCCAAGCGATCACTGCGGCAGCGGTGAACGGAGAAGGCTCCTAAAACAAAGGACTTCCCATCAAAAGGCTTCCTTCAAAGCCATTCTCATCACAAAGGAATCCTCCCCCTTGCCAACCGGTTTCTTGCCCTATCCCCCGAAATCCGGTAGGGAAATACGTTCTATAAACTAATTGCAGTGACTTGGATTGAGCCAGAATAGCCACCAAAAGATAAACAAGTAACAAAAATTAATTGAGTCAGGGTGTCCTCATTTCCAAATTAAAACCTACACCACGTCACTCCTGAGTTCAGGCTGCATCCCCGCTGCCTTTGACTGGTCTTTTGAGCTCTGGTCCCCAGAAGACCCAAGGCCTTAAGCCACACACAACAGTACAAGTCTTGAAGCACCAAGGCCTAGTGGTATCTTTAATTATACAAAGGGATTGGTGTAAGATTGGGGCTTGTTGAATGCTTTTTAAAAATGATCCAACAGAAGTAAACTGTATATTTATTACAGTCACAAAAGAAGCTATTTTAAGAGAAGCCGTACACAACCAGAGAGGTCAAAGAAATACATCAAAAACCTGCAAAGATAGAAACGATACAAAAATTGGCCCTAATCAGAGAAAAATACAAGCTACTATATAAGGGGAGGAAGAGGGGGACTTGTTTGAAATGCAGATGCCCACATCTGAACACAGCTGGCAGGGAAGTACTTGGAAAGCAGTAATGTGTTAATGGACAGAAAATCAGGTAGGAGCTGCCAACACAATATGGACCAAACATACAAGAAACAGCCAATGCAATTTTGCTTGGAGTGACGCGATCCAGCACAGATTTGTAAAGCGGTAGCTTTTCCTGGGATGTTACAGTGACACTGTGTGCAGAATATTGCATTTGCCTAGCACCTTCAGTAGCAAAACGATGTAGACAACCTGCCTATGAACAAGGGAAATTGCTGGGACTAACTTATATGGGTAGGTTGGAAAAAAAATTCTAAATTTGAGTATTTCGGATTACCGATAACTGGGCAGCAACAAGGGAGCAGCCCAGGAGTATTTTGAAAGACAAGAATGGAAAAAAAATATTCGAGCCTCAATAATTACAGACTCTTGGATCCATATTTAGGGACTTAAAATTCTTGCTTTGGTTTCCAAAGGGCTGGACACTTCCAGCTCTCCATGATTTCAGTGGGCACTGAGGTTGCTAAGCAGCCCTAATAGCAGGCCCAAAGTTTGGGGCCCCTATATGGAGCTAGAAGTTTAACTGTAAGCATGCATGTCTAATAATTTTTATGGGGGGCATTTTTAAGGGTGGCTTGAGAAGGCATAACCAGATAAAACCCCAGAACTAATAGCTTCCTGTCCATTGCTTCGAGTGCACTCTCTAGATAGAAAATAGTGGGAACAGGATTGGAGAAAAGTTCTGGCTTCTATTTCTAATGCTGCCGCTAGGGAGATACATCGCATGGAAAATCATCTCCTCTTTAAAAGCTCTGTGCCTCAGCTTCCCTATGTGAAAAATGAGGCTATCCCTTCCCTACCATGCAAAGCACATTAGATTTGCCAGTGCTTTTGTAGAAATGTTGAAGTCTCTCCATGAAAAATACGGAGGCAGCAACTGCCCGCAGCTGAGCGCGGGCAAATAAGACTATTTTGTTCCCAGGCGCCACCGGCCTGTGGCTGTGAGCGTGAGCAACTCCGGCTCCCCACCCGGCCCACGGAAACCGCGGGGCAGGGAAGCGATTCTTCAGAGCGAACAACATCTTGCTCCACGAATCGGGAGCTCTTATGGATACTACTTGACATGAGCAAGGCAATCGCAGCCCGCCCCCAATTTGTAACGAGGAAGTAGGAACGAATCTCATCGTCTTTTCCAGCCGCGTGGCCTCCCCCGCCCAGAAATAATCACCCAAGTCAAAAGAGAGGGTCAAGGTCGTATCAAACACATCCCGTGACACCTAAAGCGCTGTTTATTGCGAGGTTAAAACGAACCGAGATGTTTGGTTGCTTCCAGCTGCACGGACAGCCCTAGAGAGCGGGTATCCAGGTGTAAGAGGAAAAGGACACCCAAGAAGGGAAGGAAGAGTCACTAGCTAGAAGCCCGCTCCAATTCCCTCCTTTCCTTTTGGACGTTCGACTGAGGCTTACTTCTTGCCCCCTCTCGCAGACCAGAGTCAAAGCCGCAAGGCAAAAAGGGTTAATACATGGATGGGAAGGAGGAACTCCCCTCCCCCTAAGGGAGGCAGGCCAGCTGTGGTAGACACGGTGCCTTAGCACGGGCTGGCCAGCGGCGTGGAATGTGCTGGCAGCTACCAAGGGAAAGGCAGCTCACAAAGCCACGCTAATTCAGTGCACCTGATTCCTTTCAACGGGAGAGACAAGCATGAAAAGCCTAACTGGGAAAAAAAAAACGCCCTGGACCCAAATGCAGCGCGCACAATGCAGCTTCAAAAGCACCCAGGAAACTGTTAGTTAGAAACTGTTAGGACACACTTACTATAAATCCAAGGGCTTCTCATGTCAATTAGTACCCCATTCCCACTCCAGACAAAGAAGAAAAGGCCCCGCTTGCCATGAGAAAGGGTAGCAGACCGTGCGCGAAGGATCACTCGCACCAAGTGAGCTTCACGCGAGCTAACTAGCCTTTTACTAGAGAGCAACTCGGACCTTGGATCTGAGCCATCTGAGAGCGAGTCCAGGTCTGAATTTACTTCTCCGGTTATTCGTCATTATTTTTCTCAGGGCAGCTTGCAAGGACCGTTGCAGGGAGTGGTGGTACTTTCACCGTCCCATTGCACTAGGTAGGGATTTCTTTGGAGCCTGTTTTAGCTGAACTAATTTCCTACCACTGCAAAGACAAGGCATTGGCAGTGCCCTTTCCCCTGCTTCTAACCCATGTCAGATTTGTCAGGTTTTTAATGCTTTCTGGCTCTGCAAGAGAGCGTGGCGTCCATGTTCTTGTAAAGCATTTTGGACAAATGATGGCCAGTGGCTGCAAGTTGGACTCAGTGGCCTGGGAGCTCCCTTTCAGTCCTTTGTTCCTATTTATTATTGACTAATCTTCCAAAAAAGCCAAAGTCACGCTGATTCCTGCCTCAGAGCATTAGCAATTGAGGAACTAAGCTGGAAGCAATCATTAATCAGGCAGATCCTTTGTGAACCCAGAACTCTTTGGACCCAAATTTAAAGGGGGTTCATACATGCATGGCACTTGCAGGTAGAGCTTTAGCCCAAAGTCAGTGGGAGCAACTCATAGCAGAAACAGCACTTGGCACTAGCTGGGGGATTTTCACAGTCAGTCTTTGGAGGACTGGAGAAAATTGGGTTAGCTGTAGAGAGAAAGAGAAAGGTTGGCTTTCAACATCACTTTTTTTTTTTTAAAGCATGTGTTTTACAGTCATTTCTTGTGAGCATCATGGCAGAAGCAAGCCTTTCCAGGCTTAATACTATATACACTATTGATTTTTTACTTTTCAGTCTGCTCAACGTGTACGAGGCCATCTGCAGGGAGGTATTGTCAGTATTTTGACGACAGTTATCTTGGCCTCTCCGACTCCGCAGCCTCAGTGCTTTCCTAGTGCCTGGCTGCAGCTGGATGCTGGAAGCAGGTGAACCTACTGAACCCAAATCCGGGCAAGACAGAGGCGATGGTAGTACACAGACCACTTGACCTGGGGGGAGACTGGTGTTGAAGTGAGCTCCAGCTTCATGGAGCTCTGATTTAGTTAGTCTCTAAGGTACGTCTCTACCCTACCTGCATTATATATAGAAAGCTATTTGCCATAGCCCTGAACCTGACCATGGTCTGTTCTAAAATGAACAGACCCCTGTACTTTATCACTGCAGTAATAATAACCATTCAGCCTGATGCTTGTGCTACCTACCCGGAAGGAACTTATCCATATGCATTACGCATGCTGATAAAGGAGGAGGAGGCACCAGTCTACATCCATCAAACAGGTCAGCTAAATGAATTGTGCTTTACAAGGGTTCCAATTGCAAATCTTTCCGAGTTTGTGGCAATAAATTTTCCCTGATCCTATTAATAAAATATAATAGCAATTCTGAGAATAATGGCCTATTATCTAAAGCCTTAGAAAGACAGCACAATCAAAAGGAAGGTGAATTATAGGGCTGGGGGGAACAGTACTGGTGAGTTTGCAGGCCTTTCCTATATGGTACACTTCAAGCAGAGCAGGGCAGTTTGTACAGATGTAGCTGTGTGTCAGGCAGAAAAAATACCTGAAACAAGGACAGACGATTTTTAAAAAGTCCTTTAAACAATAATAAACAACCCTCTTGCTGCAATGCTGCAATCCAAATGTTTGCTTGAGCTCGGAAGACTCCAACGAGCCAGCGTCTGCAGCTACAGAACAGACAGGGTCGGGTGTTCCTGTTAACCGCCTCATCCATCCATTGATCTCTGCAAATGCTGCCACCTGGCAATGGGTAGAGGAGTCATAATAAGCTGGCAGTCATGTGCACTGTTTGCTTTGCTCGTATGAGAGCTGGTCAGAATGTTTCTAATTCTGATTTTTTTTCTCCCTATTTTTTGGTCCAAATCTGAATTTAATCCAAAAAAAGAAGACAGAAAAAGACTTTCAAAGCCTCCATAAGACATGAGTAGAAATTGCTGGTGATAGTCTTCCTTTTTTATTTATTTATTTATTTATTTTTGCAACTAGCTATGTGCACCATCCCTATTTTTCACTTTGTGGAATTTTTTGCAAAAATGATTTATTAAAAAACTATCATAATTTTCACTACATTTTACTATGTTATGTTTTACTATGTTCAAGTCTCTTTCCTGGTCTTTCCTCTTACACTTTTACCTGTTTTTTTCCTGTTGCTTCTTGTCTCTGTCTTAGACTGCATCCTAGACTACATCTGGGACATTATTTGTGTGTTCAAACAGGACTCAATGATACAATGAGCTCTTGATCCTTGATGGTATCCATTGCCACCCAAATAAGGCTTATTTAAGAAGCCTCCCTTTCTACTACTGAAGTTAATACCAGTCAAGGGCATAAAGTTTTGGGGTGGGCTAAGCAGATCTACCATGCTGGAGGGACACGGAGTAGATCTTGAGATAAAGTCCAAAGTCACTGGGGATGTTGCCATTGACTTCCACAGTGCCAGGGCTTCACTCTGGGAGTTTTTCACTGCTGGGTCGCTGGTACAGAGCCAACTTGAATTAGTAGTTTGATAAGAACAGTTCATACTGAATGACTATGAGAGGAGGTGGGGGATCAGCTCAGATTTCAGCGGACAGGTAGTCACGACACTTAATAAACAATATTGTTGTATATATAACACCAAAAAAGGAGAAAAGCACTGGATAGAGACATATCACTGGGCATCTTTGTTGGCCGTCCCCACAGAAAGTCAAGGGGTTAAACAAGCAAACCTAAGCTATCCTCCAAAACTTGTAGCCAAATGGGGCAGGGTGTTGGAGGCAAATCTTTCAGTTCGATCTCTGTTTGGTCCGTCACACTCAGGGTTGAGAACCACAGTGACTTCAATGTGAGGGTTTGAGCCCATCTTTGATATAAATGCATTTTATTTTAACACCATGACCTCTGTTGAAGGATGGCTGATTTTACTTTGCTTCTTTCCTCGACTCACCCAGAGTTTTGCTTGAAAACAAATTTTGAAAAGTTAAAATAACCCATCGGGCAAAACCAGATTCAGATCAAAACTAGCCCAGCTGCAACTGGCTCCCACTTGAAGACACACACTGACCCAGGTCCCCTTGCAAACTGGTCCAAGTTTGTCAGAAAAGCAGCTCTTGGCTGAGGTTTGGATTCTGATTGAGCTCCACCTCTGAGCCAGGAGCTCCCAAACCAGGTAAAGCATACCTCCTAGCTCATATCCAGAGAGAGAAGGGAGGAATATAGCTCGTCAAGATAGCTCATCTTCTATTCTGAATTCTCATGCAACTGTTAGGCAAGCCGCTTTGGCCAAGTAGGTGGTTAAATGCTTCAGAAACCTGTGCCCAATCAGTCCTATAAAACTATCCATATATAAAATTCTCATTGACGTCTATCTTCAGCAGCTCCCTGCAGTTCCTGCCTTTCCAGCGGGGAAGCCCTGCACTGGACTCTGCAGGGAAACAGGGGGCCAGGCTCCCTCCGCTCCCGGCAAAGTGCGGGCACCTGTGCAGCAGGGGTGGGGAAGGCGGCAGGATCCTGCACGGGGCTTCCCCTGCTGCAAGTAATGGAGCTGCACACATGTGGCGCAGAGCCCCAGTGATAGGAGGCAGCCGGGCAGGCTGTCATCGTTCCCCCCACCCAGTTCAGAGCTGGCCGGAGGCGCATAGGGTGCCTGCTCCGGGCACAAGAGCCCTGACCTCCCTGGCTGCTGCTGCTATCAGCCGCGGGGGCTGCACACCATGGGGGGAGAGTGTGCAAGGTCCTTAACACCCCCCACCCTGCCCAGCTGAGCACCATGCTCCCACCGCCCCCCTGGGTGCAAGGTCTGCGGTGCGCTCTGCACTTCTGCCCAGCTTCAACTTCACCCTGCCACCAGGCACGCTGCCCCCCCACCTGCTGCCCCGAACAAGCCCACTTCCAGGAAGCCAGGCAGGTTCCCAGGAGGCAGCTGCAGCGGGAACCCCACCTGGAAGCTGCTGCTGGCTGGGCAGAGCCCTTCCACCCAAGAGGGTGGGAGCAAGGCACAATGAGGTATGTTGGGGGGGTATACACATAGGCGACTTGCTCCCAGTCTCACCAGTGGAAGGGCTGGGTAAGGCACTATTCGTTGGGGAGTGCTGTGGGCCAGATGAAGGTGCCTGGTGGGCCAGATCTGACCCCCAGGCCGTATTTTGCCCACCCTGCTGTAAAAGGATTCAACATTGCTGTGCTGAGCAACTATGCCAATTAGCCCAGCCCTTCTAAATTAGCCCAAAGCGTGACATGTCTGCGACTACACTGTTTCCAGCTCAAAAGGCAACCAGTACAGATTGGAGGCTGCTACAGCTAGATAGTGTTTGCCATCTACCTCTCTCCCAGCTGTTCAGAAAGGGCAGACCATGTTATCATTCTGTGTCTGTGCAGAAGAGCCGGACACATGTTTTTCACCAAGAATTTCCCGGGAAAACGATGTTTGCCATAAAAAAAAGAAGAAGAAAGATGGTTGAGATGCCAAATCTGAGCAAAAGTGCATCTTGTCAGGAATCGTCCTTCAGACAGAGCTTGAGAAGAAGTCTTAGCTGCTTCAGAAGAAGGTGCAAGAAACTCAACAACAGGCAGCTATTGAATAATATGCCTGTAAGGGAAATTTGTTCTCAAAACCTGGCTTTTGCCCAGTAACAGAAAGGGGTTTTATCACTTCCAAACTTTTAAGAGAGAACTTATGACTTCTTACATGTTTTGTTGGCAAATACAGCACATGCTGCCTGGAAAAAAAGGCCTGGTGGCAAAAATCAGGGTTGGGTCAGAGTTTCTGAACCTAGAAGATGGCTTCCACACACAAAATTGGGCAGCAAAGTATTTTAATGGGTAAATGCTATGCTTAGCCAAGGCAGCTTAGTGCCAAGGTTTCACAAGATAGATGAATTCAACTCCCTTTTATTTCTGGGTGTATGTAAAGATCTGGACAAACCGTGGCCTTGCCTCTGTGAGTGAGTGCATGGAGGAAAGGCATGGAGCTTAGCATGACAGAGCATGTGCAAGCTCAGGGCTTTGTCTCCTTCAGGTAAATTAATGCACAAATGCAAAATCTGGGAAGAGGGAAACTAGTTTAGTTTTTAGGAGCATGAATATTCTTGGCTAGCAACTGCCACTTGACACTCTCAAATCAAACCTGTCATCAGCTTCAGGGTTTCGTTGGCAGGGCTGGGTTCACTGGGCTCAGAAAGCTGTCTCTGGCTCTCATTTACATCATCATTTTATATTAATTACCCCCAAATATGCCAATACTGACACCTTTCCATTTGCATTCAGAAGCCTTGTTATCATCTGTATGTGTTAAATATGAGCCAAGATCCTCTGAGGAAACACTCCACATAAGTAGAGTATTATTTTAAATAATTACCTAGTGTTGAGCTGCAGTAAAGGACATGTTTGAAGGCAATAAAAACTAGTGGAAGGAAGAAGGAAGAGTTTTAAAATAATGCACTTGGGATTTCCTAACACAGGGGGGGAAAAAAACTACAGCTCAAGTTGGAGTCACTATGGGCTTTTTTAGCCACCTATGTTCCTCCCATTCCCTGGAGGCAAGAGTTCTCTCCAGGTCCAGGTGAGAAAAATGCGGCTAACAGGAAGGGCTTCAATTCCTTGGGGCTGAAGAGTTGCAGAAGTCATCCTTACTTCCATGGCAGGCAAGGTCCTTTGGCTGAATCTGATATCTTTTATTAGACCAACATAAAGAGATGGGGGGGAAAAGAAAACTTTAAGCAAACTTTCGGGTTTACTTCCAAGGAGCTTTAAATGGCCTTAACCTACAATGGCGCAATGATGGTTTGCATGAGCAATCCCAAAATGCACTGGGGTGTTTTCATCTGGTAGTCGATAATATCAGCGATAAGTAAATCCGTTGAATAATTATGCAAGTTTCTGGGATGCAATCAGTCCCGGCTCATCTCACCTGGTGATTCTCTCAACCTTCCTTATTTTATAGCCTATGGTTGTTTCATCTCTTCAGCTGTGACTCACTCCGTCAGACTTGCTACATACTGTGAAATGTCAGGTCTGCTCAGAATACTTGCACAATTGCCACAGACTTGTTTCTCTGATGGGCTTGGGGAGGGAAGAGCAGGAGTCTGGCTAGATTCTCCCTCTCCACCCCAGGAAAAGTAATAAATTATTCCACCTTCATTAAATGCACGGATTATTTGTAAATCAATTCGCATATGCAAGTGGAAAAAGGAAATTAAATTTCTCCCTATCGCTTGGTGACTCAACCCTACTGCTCTTCAGTTCCTCCATACTCTAGCAACTAAAAGCAGCTTCTGATTGGGATGCACCCTGTTTCAAGCTAAGAGCAACTAAAAATGAAGAGACAGATGTCAGCACCCCATCAGACAATCAAGGACAATCATCTTCTCCAGCAAACTCGCAGAGCACCTAGGGGAAAAAAAGGCTGTTTGTCCCTGTACCAGGGACAGTCCAAAAAGAGATCTGTTACTGAACTCATCACAGCTTTCAGCTGTATGGGCAGTGTCCAAAGCAAGCCCAACCCAACACACTGTCAATCTTTGGACATGTCACCACATGCGCACCTTCCAGGTATGTGAACCGACAAGATCACGCAGGAAATTTAGTGAAATAAGGCAGAAATGGACTAACAGGAACATGGTTTATGTTTAAGTATGAACAAATCCTAAACTGGCATGTCAAAGGGACTGGCTAGACACATACGGATTTTGCTATTTCCTCCAAGCCACAAAAGTGATAGAGGAAGGAGCCAAATGAAAAAAAAGGTGCTGGTCCCAGCCCACTTTTAAGTGAAAAATTTGCAACTTCAAGTGCATTTTGCCAATAGTGTCAAGCAAAATCCAGATGAGCCGTGCAGCTGGGGTGCACTCCTCCCTAGGACGAGGTGGTTGTGGTTTCAGGAGCTGCAGGGCGCCTGCAAACTCGGCTTGTAAAATCCAAAAATGTGCTGTCACAAATTACAGTAATCCCTTCAGAAGCAAGAAGGTCTTGAAAAGTCAGGACAGGGAGCAACTCTACCTGAACTTTATGAACAACAGTGAACTTCCTTCTAAAGGGAGTGAGTAAGATACAAAGCCTGGAAGATGCTAGTTCAAAACCCAGAGAGGGCCAGAAGTTGTTACTCTCTGGTTATTATTTTTAGAGTCTCAATCCAGTTCCAAGCTGACAAGGATCCAAAAATCAATTACTACATTAATTGGTGGGATTATCAGCAACAAGGCAACAGCTCTGCATAGATAAGCAGTACAAATCTTCTGTCAAATCCAGGCATGGCCAATGAAGCATGAGAAGTACACTGCCCAGGCTCCCAACAGCATCTGGCCCGTGCTTACAGAGAGGACTTCACAACCAAAGTGCTGTCGAGCCAGTTTCTAATACTAGATTGAGCACTGTCTCCATCAGAGGATGCAGGACATGAGTGGTAGGCTAGGAATCTGGTATCCTGATGGTCTTCCCCCTGAGCCCCATGCTGTCATTTCCAACATATACAGATGGCTCGCAGCTTTTCTGCGGTCCAGGGGAGAAAAAGAAAATCCTTGCTGCTTTCCGAGCATGGCTGCAGCCCATCATCCAGAGGAAGACATTGAGTCCCACAATTAAGAGCATCTGTCAGTAAGGCCGGGAATGTATGACTCCTTCTCGCAGCTCTGAACACACACCTTGGCCAGCAGCCTTGGCAATTACGGAGCATTTGGGAAACATATATTACTCCATGTCAGACATCATCATTGCTTGTTTACCTAGCAAGCAGACCTAATAAGGAGCTTGTTAAAAAGGCTTCAGCGATACTAAACTCCTGACCTGTCGAGGAACCAGTTCAGATTGCTGTAGAGGTTTAATACTGGGGAGGCGGGGAGGGAGAAGCGGGGTTCAGTTAAAAACAAGCCTAGAGACAACATAAAACCAAGCATGAATTAAATAGCTCCCTAAAAACAACAAGTGACTCATACAGGGGGCACAAACAGAAGTGGGAAATTAATTAGGGTTGCTAACAGAAGAAAAAGAAAGCAGTTTAATTAGGGTTACCGTATTTCCAGGTCCAAAAAAGAAGAGGCTACCTGGGGGGTGGCAGGGCAGGGAGAATATGATGGGGGGGGGGGCAGTGACATGCCAGTGCCTTGCCCATTATGTTGCTCCTCCCTGACAAGCCACAGTCCCCGCACCAGCCCTGCCGCTGCCCCTCACTCCCAACCCACTGACCCCAGCCCTGCCAGTGCACCTCACCCCCAAAAAATAGCACCTGGCCCCCCGCCCTCCCTCGCTGCTGGTGCCCCTCACTCCCAACCTGCAGCCCCCTGGCACTGCCAGTGCCCCGCACACCCAACCCATAGTCACCCACCGCTCACTCCCACCCCGCACCCCCTGCCCTCTCCAGCCCTGCCGGTGCCCCGCACTCCCGACCCCGCTGCCTCGGACCGCCCTCCCCCTGCTCCCACCAGCAGAGCAGAGCAAAGCAAAACCGTGAATTCAGCTCCTGATCGTGCATGCACCACGTGTGTGGCCACGTTGAAAATGGACCAGAGGAGGAAATCCCAGACTTTTTGGTTGCATTTAAAAAACACAGCACAGGGGATCAAATAAGAGGCTATTTCCAGGAAAACTTGGACGTATGGCAACCCTGGTTTGCCATAACCAAACACAAGTGCAAGGCTGCAGACAGTGTCAAAAACGGTCAGTCGGGTACAGATTTGATCCTCATTGCATGAAGGGTCAGATGAAGATGTTTCAAAGTACAGTGTTTTCTGTAACTTAGGTCTGTGCTGTCTCCCAGCCTGTCACTGTTTTCAAAACAGGAGGGGGGAAGGGAACAGGGGGTAGTTTGGTCTGGGGGCGTTCTTCAGCCCTCCAGTACTGGCTGGGGAAGGCCTAGAGCAAGGGGTTCCCCCCACCCTCCAGTGGTGGCTGGGGAGCCCCCAGATCCCCTCTCTCTCCTCCATCCTGAAAACTTTGCAGCCTAACGGGGAGCAGGGGCTGCACTAGGGGGAACCAGCTGCAGGCTCACAGCTAGCAGCCAGATCCCCCTCCGCACTGGATCCAAAAGTGAACTTCTGTTTTTTCCAGTGGGTCATTGCAAATGAGAACGCCTCCTGCAAACAAGGAGCTGCACTTCTGTCTGCACCCAGGCTGCCTACCTTAGACCAGGTTCCACCATTTTTAAACCTGTCTATGTACGCCGAACTTCTGTTCTGTTTCGGGGTTTAAACCGGATTCCAATCACTTATACTGGTACAAGTGTAATATCTGCACCCAGCCACAGACTAAAGTAAGAGCTGAACTTGCTCTTTCACCCAAATAGGCTATTAAGGATGCAGACACTTTACAATAGCTCACAGATGATCAGCTAAGCAGAACCTCCAGCTGCTCTAGGACTGGGTGGAAACTGAGTAGCGTCACCTCTTTATTTCTTTGCGGGGATGTCGGAGTGGAAGGGGGAAAGAATTCAGGCTCTAAATTCAGCTCCTCCCTTACAGGGTCTAGCAAGGAGCAGAAGCAGGATGTGCTACTTGTTGCTCTCTCAGGGCACCTACACACATGACAGAGCTCAATGCGTGCTAATTAGCGCACTCCAGCAGCCTCCACGTCACATGTATTCAGCATCCCTGTGTTCAAAATGGTGGCGGGGGTGCTTTAACTAAAGCTTATTGAACAAGCTTTAGTTAAAGCACCTCTGCTGCTATTTTGAAGCATGGGATGCTGAATACACATGGCACTGCAGACACTCTAAGGCACCCTCCAACCCACCCTGGAGCACGTGTATAGATGCATTCAAGTAGCGGACATCAAAACACTGTGACATTTCAGTTAAAGGGGGGTAAAGGCATGGCATCCAGACACACCGGTTCGTCCTGAGTGACCACAAGTTAATATAAGTACCTTTATTGAGACAGTGAGTTCAACATTTGAACCTCAAATCTTCTCTATAATGGACTGAATTGTCCAAATGGGCCTTCCTGTGCTATGCATGATACCCAAGCCTGTCCCTTACATTACTTTGGACGTTGCCTTTGCATCTTCCTGAGTTTCCAGTTCTAATTCCTGCCACCACCATGGAATCACGTATGGGGCTCTGGGGCTGAGAGACTCTCTAGAAGTATTGCTGCAAGTGCATAGATGGGTCACCGCTGTCCTGTCTTTGGGGACCTCATTCTCAGACTATTGCTCCCAATGCACCATTTGCCAGAGGTGCCAGCTAGCCAGGGCTCTTTTATAATCCCAAGGAGTCTTTAATGCGATTGAAAGGAGGGATGGGGCACAAAATCTCAGAAAAAAATGAAATCTCTTTCCCTATTTCAAGACTGCCGGAAGCAAGCTCTGCAGAGCACAGAGGAACTCTCCAGCCCTGGCACACACGGCTGTTTCAGTAGTGGCCAGTCCAGTGAGGACCTTTGGCTGACAATGGCAAAGTCTTTCTTACCTTTGGCCAACCTCTGCATGCAGCTGGAGAGCGCTGACCTGGGCTTGGGTTGTTTTCCTGCTCACTCCACCCACCCGTCCATCCAAGGAAGCCAGCCATTTTTTTCATCATAATTTCATCCCTCTGGAGCCTTGTCTGCAGTACTTCATTCAAGTTTCCCCACCCTTCCTAAGCAACTCGTGCTCCCCCTGGTTTTTCATAACCCAAGGAGGAAACATATGGATTCCACAGAGACCCCGTATTCAGATACCAGGGCACTATATTTTTAGGAGACCAAACCTTCATGCCTTAGCAGCAAGACCTCAGGATTGAATAGACATGGACTCAGCCTTGTGTGCCCAGTCCCAGGGTGAGTTAGCAAGGGAGATGTATTCGCTGCCTAGTCTATGTATCCGTGCTTGGCCGCGTTGTCCCTGAATGACAATACAGCACCAGGGTTGTAGCCACGTTGGTCTAAAGACATAGGCAGGCAAGGCATACAGCGCCACCCACCAGATCTTGGTCTTCCCACGTTGGCACTGAAGCGCCCTGTGCCACGGCCTCCCCGCGTGTTCGTTATGGTGGAGGTGAGCGGCAAGATTCAATTCATTCCTGTTAACAAAGGGGCTGAAACTCTTTGGGTGAAGAGCTTACATAAGTGCAAAGGTATTATAAGCACATTGCTGAGATGCAAGCAAACCTGACAGACCACAATGCAAATAAGAGGGAGATTTGACACCGGCCTGTCTCAGCAAAGACGTCTTTGCTTTGTCAACAATCAACTGCACCTTGTCAGCTGCTCAGCCTTTTCTCCCAGGTGTCACCATACAACCCCACTTGTCCTCAGCTAATATTTTGCTCATGCATTAGGGAGAGTAGAGACACAGGTCCCAGGCTGAAGTTTAATGGTCTACACCCCCCCATTAATTCAACTCATTTACAGGTTTTAGTTTTCTAGCCTCCTTTTTTTTTTTTTTCCTAACCAGGAGCATCAGATAACCAGCCCCACTCTGAATTGCTGGGCACCCATTAGCAAATTTCATGCAATATTTACCATGTAGAATTATCAGGATTAGGTCAAGATGTAAAGACAGGATGGCAATAAGTCCAGACCTGCTTTTTATTCCTCCTCCAACTGGTGAAGTCTAAGCTGAGACATTCCTGCTACCCCTCCCCTAGTGTGAACTCAGGTGTCCTTTGTCTCATTTCTGGAGCACGTCTCATTGCAGACCTGGATTCTTCTCTAGTTTCTTACTCACCGGAAGAGAAACGTGGTCAAGTTCAGCTTCCAAGGACCTCTTTAAAGGTCCTCTCAGAATACACTTAATAAATACACTTAACAAAAAGGCCATTTGTCCTTTTAACAGCTTTCTTCTCCAATTTCCAGGTTTTATTTTCACTTCTTTTTCTTTAATTTGCATGAGAGTTAAGCCATGCGAACTGAGAGCCGGGGAAAAAAGTTCCCTTGTTGGTAGTCTTGGGTCAGCACAGTATAGCCTGAAGCTTACACGAATACATGGATGGCACAGAGGGCATTAATACAACCTAAACACACACACAGCCATTTTGCCTCTCTGCTGAGGACCCCTATAGCCCCTCCATGTCTAGCCATGTCAGGGAATGTGCCGGTTAAAATGCCAGCTCTGGCGGCTATTTTATGAAATGACAAGAAGGAAGTGCAACAAGAAAGTGAACCAAAACTACCACCTACTTGTTCAGTAGACTACCAGATTCAAAGACCTGTCCCTCGCTATTCACTCAGCTGCTACGCCTGCCTGCATCAGCACAGATGCTGATTTCCCCCCTTGTTTCTTTAATTTTTCTCTTTCTTTGAATGTTTTCAGATCCAGAAGTTCTTCAAAAATGCAAATCAAAGCATCTCTCATTTCTATGAGCAGAGGTAAGACTGTTCACTGGGCCATTCATTTTTCATAGGGAAAAAATCCACTCAGCCCTTCCTATGTGTGTTACTTGTAAACAGCCCCAAAACCTCATCTTCCAGAAGTTTGTTCTGCCCTGCATTTTTTCCCCTGAATGTCTTAAGGGTTCCTCTTATCATTGAAGCAAGATGAGAGGAGAAAAGATGATCCCATAATTGGCCCCTAGCCTATGATCTTGGGCACCCAGCTCCCATTATCCACTCTGTGCAAGACAACCTGGGTGACTTTGGGCTAATCACTTAGACTCTTATGTTACCCCACAGATAACATGGCAATAGTAGTATTTCCCTGTCTCATAGTTTCTACGGGGGACCAACGTGACAAAGGGTCCTAATGCAAGCACTTCAAGGACGCTCTGAAGGAGTCCTGTCCTGCCTGCAGTATTGACCATAACCGGTGGGAAACACAGGCTGCAGAGCGTGACGCCTGGCGGCTCCGAATCAAAAAGGCAACGGCTTTCTTTGTACGTCAGCATCGAGAAGAGGAGCAGGAGGAAAGATATACCCTCATTTAGAAGCCATCGGCCATACGTGTGTCCGTACCGCTGCAGCAAGATTTACGTCTGCAATTGGACCGATAAGTCACCAGCGGGCCTGCAACCAGCATGGGCGGTTAGCTTCGTAACATCTTCGTCTGCGAAGAGCCGCCAAGAGTCCCTACAGAAAGCGGGGAGTTGTCCAAGCCCCTCCGCTAGCTAGCAGGGTGGAAGCTCAGCCCTGGCCCCTGTCCATCTTCAGCATGACGCTGGCTGTGGTCCCAGGGGGATTTGCAGGTGCTGTGGGCCGTGGCAGGGGATGCTGTGCTATCCTGGGGTCGTTCCAAACTCATGATTCATCTTCTGGGTTGCGTAAGCCTGCAAGCTACTGGTACGGTTTATTCATAGCTGGCCTGTGGCACATGGCAAGCCCTCTCCCACACAATAGCTCTGCTTCAGTTCCTGCTGCAGTTTGATACAACTGTATTTATGCCATGACCCATAACAGAGGCCTGTTTTCCCTGGCTGGGCTCCATCTCAGCCTCTCCCCTGGTGCCTGCTGCGAGGCCATTTATTTTTCTAAGCAGTTTCTCTCTGCTGATATTTTCAGCACCCTCTCCATGTGCTAGAGGCACTTCATCCTATGCGATACATGGCAAGGACCACGGAAATATTTCCTGTTGCTGCAGAGAGAGGCGTGACTTCCAGAAACAACAAATCATGGCCGCGCTTCAAAAGACCTGCCACTCACAGTGGCGGAGAATGTGCCCATGCTGGTGTAGCAGCTGGGGGCAACTATTCATCGCTCCATCTTATCATGCAATTGCCTCCTTTTCCAAGGCGTGTGTCCCAGCTCCCCTTCAGGTTTGCTCCTGCAAGAGCCAGCTGTGGCTGAGGTGACACACATGCAGCAAATGGCTTTGCTATTGCAGAATTCATCTGAAATCCAACGGTGCCACACACAAACAACAGGAACAATTGCGCCTGCTCCATTTATACCGGGACCGGTAGGTTATTGGGAAGAGCAGATTTCCACCCCTGCATCATGCAGGGTCCTTGCTGGGTGCAGAATGCGCCGCTTGGTAAATCAATGGCCTAACCTGCAACAGCACAGCTCCCAGGAAAGCACTAGGTTATAATGGGTGTGATCCTTTCAGGTGCTCCACACGCCCTTTTGTGTGGTAGACTCTGCCGCAAATTCACAGACATTAGATGGAAACTCAGGACAAACCCAAAACATCCCAGCTGAGTCCATCTCAGTTGCTCTCAAGACTGCCAGTGTCCTTCCTTTCATACTTCCCTCTATACCCCCAAATCTGTTCACAACGCATGGTGGTGGGTGGACACTCCGGTCACAGGTGGATGGGAAGGCTATGCCTCATGGGAAAAGGAAGTGGGAAGAGCATGTTTCTGGCCTTCTTCCCCCGTAAAAGTGGGAAGATTTTGAGGGACAGCAGGGATGGGCGACTGGAGCAGACATGGGGGTGTGAGCAGACAGACAAGAGCCACGATCCAGGCTGGATGTAACGAATTCGTGGCGTCTTGAAGGTGAAACCAGTTTCCTTCCTCAAACCTGACTAGTCTGCCTTCCTTTCTCTGCATTTAGGTTCGTTTGCTCTCATGAATGTTGGGAGGAGCCAGGGGCTGGGGAACAAGCGTGTTCGGGTTGTACCAGGAAACCTAAGCAAAACACATCTGCTCCTTCCCTCTGCCCACGAAGCCGCTGGGTGGTGGGGGCAAGGAAGGGGAACACGAGGGGGCCCCCAGCGGCTCTGAAGACAGTAGATGTCCTCAGGTGTGAACATGTTATTGCAGGCATTCTTGCGAGTAAGACATTTATCACCTAAAGAGAACTGAATCCTGACGAGTGATGTCTTCATCTAGCTGTCCAAGCAGAGGTTATTTTGCCCAGAGGCAGAGGCTGTTTAATCAGGGCATGCATAAGACACTGACTTAGGTTTTCAAGGTCCTCGCACCTCCGGTGAAAAGGGGAGGGGGCAGAAGGTACGGACGTTTCACTGGGGACGAGCGTCCCACGCGAGCCTCCAAGTCCTTCCGCCCCCGCCCCTGCAACTCGAGTGAAAGGGCCTCCTCCTCCTCCTCCGGTCTGCATGCAAGCTCCTCGGTGCGAGACCCGCAGAAACTTGCTCCCCCTCCGAGTGAGCTCCTGTCACTTATCTGGCAGCTTTGAACAGGGAGGAGGGTTGCCGTGCCGAAAAGTCCCGGCTCTGGAGATGAACGGAAGTGTGATCTCAGGAGAGTTTCCACAAAAAAAGAGTGAGCAAGGTGCTCGGTGGGAAGAGCGGCGAGGCTTTGGAAGAGGTCGGTGATGAAGAGGACGAGGACCTGGACTCCTGGGCTCCACACCGGACTGTGTGCCTTGTGTCACTGTGCGGCTGCAAGCAAATCAAATTTCTCTGTGCCCCCCCATTTCCTCATCTTTACAGATGAGAGAGCTACGGTGACACTGCCACAGCGATGTCAGCTCCTGGGAGACTATTGCCCAGGACTGCCCCAAATGGAGGACGACTCTGCCGCGGGGATCTAGGTACTCTGAAACCTTACGGCAACAACAGGAGATAGAAAAGTGGGAGCAGGGGAAACGGTGCATCATGGACCAAATCATGAATCCATTTCCACCCACCCCGGACAGCAACACAGGTCCGGGCTGCCGTACAGTCTGGATCCTGGACAAGTCCCATCAGCCATCTTCGGACACAGATAAAACAATCAAGACAATCATCCTCGACGGTGAGGGAGTCCGAGGCTTCATTTATTAGGGTTGAAGTGCTGCGTGTGCCGTGAAAAGAGGCACTGCCATATAAACGTCACCATCGATTCCTGCTGCGCCACACAGCTCTTCTCTTAAAGTTATGAGGCCAGGAATATTTCTGATACAATTACTCCCGTCCACACACACACACGTTCTATCGCTCTGGCAGGTCTCCACACTAACTTCTAAACTCTGCCTCATGCTTGCAGGGCTGATGCCTGTCCCTAGACCCTGGGCTACTTCCTCCCAATATATTCCATATTGTCAACCTTTAAATGGCAACATCTTCCATTCCCTAGTCATCTAGGTAGGCGTTGAGCTTATAACCCAGATGTGAAGGGTGTCATATTGAATGTGATAGTCTGAATGTTTGTAAATATTCAGGAAAAGACAAGATTCATCTTCTTATCTAGGCCATTGATTTGGCCTACATGCGGAAGGTCCTGGCCTTGCTCAAAGTCTTAATTCTTGAATTTTCTCTCTACAGGCCTTTAACAAGGTTGACGTAAAAATGACCCTTAAGCAAACATCCCAAGAGATCAAACCCTAGGGGCTTTTGAAAGGGTTGGAAAGAAAGACCACTGCAGTGGTGTGGAAATTCCTCAAAGTAACTAAACGGTCAAGAAAAGAAACCGAACCCAGCGGAAACCTGTTAAGAAAGATCCGAGCCCAAATTTGGGAGTGGTGACAGGTTTGGGTAGGAGGGGCCCGAGACAGCAACTCACTCAATAAAAACTGTAACCCACTGTCCCAATTTGGAGGTGACCTCACTTGCAGAACAACAAAGGAAGAATCGCAAGTGTCGGCCGGATCAGCCTGATCACCTGAACCACCCTCTCCGTGAACACGAATCTCTTCGTTCACGCTGAAGCCACGGAGCGCCCAAGTGGGACTGAAGGAAGAGGACTTGTTCCTACCGCTGCTGAGGCCAGCCCATTGAACCACACTACTGAGGCCGGCCCATTACATTGTACTACTGAGGAATGAAACCGTATTTAGGTGTTTGGCTTCTCGGAATTCTAGGATTGTAAGTATAATATAGGAATAACTTTTCTGGTTAAAATTATATAGTTAGTTGTAATTATAACTGTTTTAAAGAAGTGTATTTAGAGTATCGTTCCATTTTTTTTTTTTTTAACACATAAAAAGTGGAAACGGGGAGAGATTACCAAAGAGGAGTATACCTCCTCTGTTCGCGCTTGTAGGGAGGCAGTAAGATGGGCCAAAGCTACCATGGAGCTGAGGATGGCACCCCAAGTTAAGGATAACAAGAAATTGGTTTTCAGCTATATAGGGAGTAAAAGGAAGGCCCAGGGAGGAATAGGACCCCTACTAAATGGGCAGAAGCAATTGGTGATGGACAGGGGGGACAGGGCTGAACTCCTCAAGGAGTTCTTTGCCTCAGTGCTCCTAAGCGAGGGGCGCAACAAGTCTCTCACGGGGTTGTAGAGAGGCAGCAGCAAGGCACCAGACTGCCATGCATAGACCTGAGATGGTGCAGAGGCACTTGGAGGAACTGGATGCGTTTCAGGCGGCAGGCCCGGATGAGCTCCATCCGAGGGTGCTGAAGGCACTGGCCGATGTCATTGCACAGCCACTGGCGGGAATATTTGAACACTCGTGACGCACAGGCCAAGTCCCGGAGGACTGGAAAAGGGCCAGTGTGGTCCCCATTTTCAAGAAGGGGAGGAAGGAGGACCCAGGCAACTATAGCCCAGTCAGTTCACCTCCATCCTTGGCAAAGTCTTTGAAAAAATGATCAAGGCTCACATTTGCGAGAGCCCGGCAGGAAAAATTATGCTGAGGGGAAACCAGCATGGGTTCATAGCAGGCAGATCGTGCCTGAATAATCTAGTCTCTTTTTATGACAAGGTTACAAAACGCCTGGACGCAGGAGTAGAGGTTGATGTCGTTTACTTAGACTTCAGGAAGGCCTTCGATACGGTATCCCACACCATACTGGTGAACAAGTTAAGAGGCTGTGACTTGGATGACTACATGGATTGAGGGTCGCACCCAGAGAGTCGTAGTGGATGGGTCGGTATCGACCTGGAAGGGTGTGGGTAGTGGAGTCTCGCAGGGCTCGGTCCTTGGACCGATACTCTTCAATATCTTCATCAACGACTTGGACGAGAGAGTGAAGTGTACTCTGTCCAAGTTTGTGGATGACACAAAACTGTGGGGAGAACTGGACACACCGGAGGGCAGGGAACAGCTGCAAGCAGACCTGGACAGGTTGGACATATGGGCAGAAAACAACAGAATGCAATTCAACAAGGAGAAATGCA
>JAGPOW010003364.1:10950144-10963123 GCA_030014935.1 Caiman crocodilus
TGGCCAAGGTCTGGAACGGGCTCCCAAGGGAGGTGGTGCTCTCCCCTACCCTGGGGGTCTTCAAGAGGAGGTTAGACAGGCATCTAGCTGGGGTCATCTGAACCCAGCACGCTTTCCTGCCTATGCAGGGGGTCAGACTTGATGATCTATTGAGGTCCCTTCCGACCCTAGAATCTATGAATCTACACTTCTTTAAAACAATTACAATATAGTATTTGTGTGTATATATATGTTATTGTATTCTTAATGTTTGTGGTATTTCTTAAAGCTAAGCAGTGTTATATGCATAGTAAAGAAATTTAAAATAAACTTGTGTTGTATGAATTAAGTGTGCAATCATTGTGAAATTGTGCAAATCAGCTAGATACTCCCCCATCCAGGCACATCAAACGAATCAGTAAGTTGTGTGGGATCTTCTCTATTCCATAACCCACTAGAGACAAAGGGGTACTGGCCGTGGAGCCTGAGACACGCCCTCGGTGGTTGATTTCTGTGCATATTTAGCATGTTCTCTTGCCAGCAAGAAGCTTTGGGGAGCAAGAAGCAGCAGGCCAGAGCCTTCCAGGCCCAAGGCAAGTTGCGATAAGAGATGTAGACAGGAGTTGCTAGAGGAATGCTGTGTCTATGAGACTGTGCAGCCAGAGCCCTTCACAACAGGAGAAATGGCATGTTTGACTAATCCCAGTTTAGAAACACATTTTTGGGAGCAGCTCAGAAGGCCCTTGAGGCTGTTTACCTTTAGTTATACACCCATTGGATAAAGAGAGAGTGAGAGAAACTCAAGCACATTCACATTCACTCTACCTCCCTACCCTGAGACGTGTCAGCGGTAACCTGCCTTACCGACGTTTGAAGCCACAGGCTCAGCAGCCTAGCAAACAACCATGCGGATCCTCTCTTGATTCAAGGACGTCCCAAAAGCAGGATGCCAGAGAGGCTATTCTCAGGAAGGAGATTGAAGAGGATGCTGAGGGAGTGGGTTATTCCCCTTTCCTTCTGCCTGGCTCTCTCCTTGCAGACTCCCAGGAGACTGCGTGATTATTTTTCTGGCTTTCTTGGCAGCCACTGGCACCAGGGAAGGTGGTTGTGGGGTAAAGGGGACTACACTGAAGTGATGAAGACTGGCTCAAGCTGGAGATATCCCAAGTTAGTTGAAGGAAATGAACGTTTCTATAGGCACTCAGCACACTGCCCAGCTTTGGAGGACATCAGAAAGGGCCTTCTGCTCTAGGACTTGGATGCCAAATGCAGGACCCATTAGGCTCTGGAAACATGAAACGTTCGTCCTAGGCAGTCATGTTACCACTCCATCCTGTCTCCTCAGTGCAAAACAGCCCATCTCAATGCCTCAGAGCAACTGAGGATTTTTTGCATTTGCACACCAAGTCGCAAGGCCCAGATGGCCTCACAATACAACACTGCAGAACGGTTGAAAAAGGCTCATTGTTGCTCCTTTTTTTATTCCGGTCATGTCCAGCAGCCAACAAGGACTTCAAAGCTCTTGGAGGTGGTGTTTAAACTCGAGGAAGGGAAGGTAGCAGCTGGGTCTAGGTTTCCAAACACACAAAGGCTGACGAGACTGGTTGCCTCGGGGGTTGCTAATGCCTTTCATCTCCAGGTCATCCACTCAAATCTGGCCTAAATCAGTAACAACAAAGGTATTATATGAAATGAATTGCTGGTCTCAAGTCCAATTTCTTGGTCATGCATATCCACATCACTAAATCTAGCACTTATTCATTGGCCCCTTATATGGCAATTTGAGTGCAGAGGCCAAAACCTGAATGGTAAGTGGATCGCCCTCTCATCCCTAGAGGTAAGCCCTCATTTGGCATGGGTTAACGTAAGGAAAGCTCAGCACTGTGGTCCCTCCCATTCATTCCTCTGGGTTGTCATCCTGGAACTGAATTTGCTTTAATAGATAAAAAAATCTGAAACGCTGGCTTAACATCATATAACCTAGAGGCAGAGTCAACACCTGGTCATGTGCTGAGTCCTATTTTTTGGAAAGAAATGATGCGTGAAGTCTGGGAGATCCAGGATGGATATATTTAGGTTGGATGGTCTTGGACAGGGAGCAACTTTATGTTCTGTATTTATGCAACACCTAGTTCAGCTCCTAGCACAATGGTGTTTTGATGTGAGCTTTAAAAGCTATCATAAATGCTCATACTAATTTATATAAATAATAGATTCCTCACTAGCGTAGAGCATACTGATGCCACGGTGCTGGTGGTTATTAAAGGGACTAACTTCTCCTTTCCCAACTGCTTTAAAAATAAGACTTAGGCAAAACATCACTTAAAATCTTCCCTTAATACAGAATCAACTCCTTTAGCTTCCACACTAAAACACCAGAGCAATTTCACACAGGCACAAAAGAACAGCACGAGGGTTTGGGGTGTTTTATGAGGGTGGGTGAACTGGAGCCGGCGGCCATAGACAGCACCAGTCTCTTGGAAAAGACACAAACACGTTATGAACCTACTTTTGTGAGATCACCAGGACTCTACGGTAACGAATATAAAAGGAAGGTCTGAACTGAAGCTAGTGGGCACGGACCAGTCCTCGCTCTCTGTCCCTTAATCTCCCAGATTATCTAGGGTTGCCTGGAAGAGTTCCAAAAATGTTCATAAAGTTTCTTTCCTGCTTTGAAGCCTGTGATGCCTCATAGCAAAAGTAAGGGTTTCCCTAACTCCCACTCTGGACTAAACAGTCATAGAAGGAATTGTTAATGGGTCGCTGGACTGAATTTAACCAGCTAGTATAGAGGTCAACAACCTATGGCCCACAAACTAGATCCAGCCCATGGATATGGAGCTTCAGTGGCATTCAGCAGCAAAGGGCTTCAGCTGTGGGCACTGTCGCCATGATGTTGTGGGGACAAGCCACAGCAGTGCCTGGGCCCTAGCACCTACCTATCCACCCCCCACCCACCTTCCATTCAGGGCCTGCAGCCAGACCAGGCTATCTACCCCTGACCTCCAGGAGTTGCATACTTAGTGGAGGAGCCTCACTTTAAGGACCTCCGCGGTCCATAGGCAAAAGTTTAACATATGCATAAAACCATGTGTCTAAACACAGGAGCTGGTCTAAGCTGGAAAACGCTTTGCCCCTGCTTTGTAATCCTATTTTTCACAGCTACACTTATCGCCCAATTACAAGGCGAGCTGCAAGTGGTCAGGTAGGGGTTCATTTGTTAATACAGCTCATTGCATATCGACTCCAATTTAAAAATAAAAGATTGCTGGTCTGAGTCACTGATTGCAGCTTGCACGGACAATAATTCTGGGGAAATGGGTCATTATGACTGTTGATGACCATTAGAGCCCTGACCTCTTTTGACTTTACTGTCAGCTTTAAATATCAAATTGGTGATTAACTACTCCTGATAACACCCTTTCACAGTGAACCCAGGGCTTCTCCTAGAAGGTAGACTCCAAACGGGATCATTATCAGAGCTTGTCATTTGTCAGTGTTTAAAAGCACTGAAACTCAAGGGTGAATATTTAAGGAAGGGCATGTGACAGCACTGGCTTTGCTGGTGTTTTTAGTACTGCTGTACCTTTCCATCAGCTAGTGGTATGTAGCTGAGGGAGAGATGTTCTGCCTGACCCCTCCAGCAAAGCATCAAATCAACAGCAGCTGCTAACAGAGCAAAGCTGTGATGAGCTGAAACACCCTAGGAATTGCATGGCCAGGCAGCTGAATTTGAGTCACTATATCCATGCCAGTGAAAATGTCTTGATAGGTTTACAGGGGCTGTCTTAAGAGCTCCCCAGGAGTTGTACTTCAGTGCCAAGTCCTGCAAAGAGCAGGTGAGCACTGCTAGTAAAGCTGCCCTTGTTCCACATCTGCAAGTACTTTAGGATCCTACAGAGAGGATCCTTTGTAAAAAGACTATTTTTAGTGACTGGAACTGGGACAGAGTTATACAATGCTTACCCAGCACAATCCTGCTAAGGGAAAAAGAAGGACTCTCTGTCGGGAGGACTTATATTGGAGATAGTGGAGGTGCCGGCTCTTGGTGGAGATTGGATGGGAGTGAGAGGTTCACTAGGCAAAAGCAGGAAGATGAACCAACATAATGATTATAGGAAGAGCTGTGAAGCCCACAGTGGGAGGATCTATCTGCATGATCTGGAGGACAGATAGTCAGGAGATCCAGGTTCTGCTGTTTGCTCTACCCCAAGCTGCTCCTTGACCCAGGACAAAGCATCTACCCTCTACCTGCCTCAGTTTCCCTTTCTCCTCCTCCTCCATATAAAGAGATTTGGGGAAGTTTCACTACAGCAAACAGGTTATTACTTTCTCTTGGAGTCCAGCAACTTTCATAACTAGAGAGAACTCCAAATTGGCAAGTCTCAAGAAAAGGAAGAAAAGTGAAGCAATTTTAATGAAAAGCTTTAGCTTTATTCATGCAATCTAAAAGACAAGCAACATTTCACTGTTACAGTCAGAGGATTAAAAACGAAGGAAGTATGTAGGCCAGATGCATTTGGTGCACACCAGTGAGGTCACTCACTGAACTCCATCATGCAGCTCATTTACAGCAGTGTTTCTCAACCCATGGGTCACAACCCAAAAAGTGGGTTGCAAGAATATATGAAAGGGTCATGAACAAGTTTTAGAAGTGGACCAAACTTTTAAAAATGGATTCTCCTTTTTAAAAAAAAAAGAAAAGAAGTGGGGGGACCCATGGGAAACCACAGCTTTTCCCTTGCAAGCTGGGAGCTCTGACAGCCTGGAAGGGGCTGCTTGGGCTCCCCCACACACCTCTTGCCCCACACACTGGGGGGAGCAGGTCAGGAGTGAGAGGCACCGTGTCAGGACTGGCCATTGATGTTTACAGATAGGTCCTGGTACAAAGAGGGTTAAGAACTAGTAGATTTAGAGGATCCTGCAATAGCAACCCCTACTTCTCAACCTATTATCAATAGAGACCACCCCATTGTACCACTCCTAGCATAAAGGCTTTGCAATGTTGACTAGGCCCCTGATCTATCACAGTAGAGAAGTATCCTATCTTTTTCCCTCTGCAGTCTTTCCCAAAGAAAAGCATTTCAGGTGGCTCAGAAGAGGTGGGTGCCTTATTTGCTGTTCTGAGAAACAAGGAGGGATTAGAAGAGTCTGCTTTTCCAGGCATTCAGCTATAAAACAGCAACAAGAGAGTCAGACCTATAACACCTCTGCACATAATACGCTCCTTTGCTTTACATTCAAGCACCATTAGCCTGTTTCAGCAAGGCCACAAACATCAGCAAGACCCAAGGTTGCCAGTCCCCAAGGGACATGCAATATCACACCTTCTTTGCAAAACTCTACCAAGTCACTTTTCCCTTCCTCTGCTTTCACAAACTTTCCTCCTTCCTCACATGCTGCACCTCTTCTCATTAGCTCTCCAGTTCCCTTCACTGAGATCCCTCTCATCCCACTAATCACAATCCTCCCAGTCTATTTGTACTACAGCAAAAAGGCTTTGCTATAGTCAAGGTACTGACAACCCACCATCCCTACCCTCATCATCTGCTTCCTACTAAATGCTCCACATTTATAGTAACTCCTCCTTCCTTTAGTACTGCTCAGCTGGAAACATCCTCCACTCAGAGGACCCAGGCAGATTTTTGCCTCAATTAAGCTAAACTGGCATCAGGCTCAGGACGTTTCCCAGGGTTGACCACAATGCTCACTTAAGACACAAGCATCCTGCCCTTCCCTCCAAGCAGGGAAGATGTAAAATAAATAAAAACCTGCTCCAACGGCGCAGCTGCCCAGAGCACAAGCGTGCAGAGCTGCTGGAAACTGCAGGGGTTGAGGCCATGGCTGTAAATCCCCATTGTGGTTTAGTCTGAGAGCTGTAATAATAATAGTTGTGTTGCAGTGGCAAAGCATTAGTCTTCGCAGCATTCCTGCGAGCTAGGTAATTAGGTGTCATTATCCCCATTTTAAAGATGGGTAAATTAATGCGTTCCCAGGTAAACGGCCTGATTTTTCACAAAACACTCAGCACCTCACAGTCAGAGCTGCCTTTTCAAGAAGATGCAACTGCTATTTAGACATCAGAACAAAGGACTTGATTCTTGCAGGAATCCAGGCCAGGAAAGGTGCATGTGCTGGTATTTTTGATGACCTGTTCTTCCTCCCACGTGCCTGTTTGCTTCATGCACACGTTGCCTCTTGTGCTGTAAACTCTGCAAGGGCCCTTGCTCCACATTGCTAACTCTCACGCCTGGTTTGCAAGCCTCGTGAAATCAGAGGGAGGGGGGTGTTAAAACCGATGTCTCTGGGCTTGCACTTGCTCTTCAAAAATCTCACTTCTAAGCAAGTTAAAAGGTAAGTTCCTAGCTCTCATGGTTGTAGGGAAAAACCTGTAAGGTTTCCTTGACCAGAAGGCAAACAAAACTAAGCCAATGTTAAAAAATAAAAGCATCAGGAGGGCTGGAGGGAGGCATTACTGTTCTGGGTTTGTACAAAACCCAACCCTGTACAATGGAGCTAGATCAGACTGGCTTTTCATCCATAACCTGTGGTCCCAGACCTGCCCCAGAGCTTTGCACAACTTTCCTGGCCAGTTGGTTGCAGCCTCCTTTACAGCAGGCTTTCAAGAGGAAGCTAAATAAGCCCCAGTCTGATTAGGAAACAGTATTCCTGAATTCACCTAGGGCAGAGGGTGGCACCCTAATGCCCCTGGGTCAGATCCAAGCTGTAGAGCTGGGACGGCTTCAGCGGTGTGTCTGTGGCCGGGGTTTTTGTCCATGCAGCGGATGGGTGATGAGGACGAGCCCCACGGTGGCTCTGCAGGGAAGAATGACTGTGGATCCGGCAACTCAGGCCAGGCTGGAAGTGACCCATGCACAAAGCTAAGCTCCCCTAAAGCAGCCCCTACCGCAACAGCCTCATGAGTCCCTCTTGCAGGGTTTGGGGCAGATGACCCTTGAGGTCTCTCCCAAACCTATGACTTTGTGATTCTCCCACATGCTTCAGCGTCCCTGTGGCACCACTTCTGTCCTCAGCCATGTGATCTCAGGGGAAAAGAGAGCACAACTGCTAGAAAGAGCCAGCTGGAAACAAAACGGGCAGGACCACAAACCAGCAGCTTGGACAGGGACCTTCAGATGCTTGTAGCATCATCGGTGCTCCAGGACTTTTACTTTTTTTTTTTGTACTTGGCTGGGGTCCTGTGATCCTGGCACTCGTTCCTGCCATTGGCGGGGGGTCAGACTAGATGGCCTGCTCTAGGCCCCTTCTGACCCTAGATACTGTGATACTATGACACTCTCTACCCTGGGCTACCTGGCTATTCCCTCCCTCTCAGTCTCGTCAGCTCAGCATCACCCCAACTGGTCCTTCTCCTCCCCTCCCTGCTGTCTCGTCTCTCCATTTTGCTAATGCTTCCCCCAAAAGGAAACCAACCTGAAAACCAGTGACGGTAATGTGCTACTTCCTCACTGTCCCACCCGTCATCTTGCTTGTAGGGTCTGCCCTTCAACACTTTGCCTGTCTTGTTCGTTTACAGCGTAAGCTCTTTGGGGCTTGGACGGTCCCTGTGTCAGTACACAATGTGCCATGGCCAAATCTATTCCAGCTTTGAAACAGGGTAAGCTCCATTATGTAAGTAGCAGCCTTTCTGCTTAGGATCTCAGCTGGCAGCTCCTCCATGGAGCCAGCTCTGTGGGGCATGTATCTGGCACATTTTATGGCCCCCCAACACCTGCCCCTTCTGGCAGCAGAGGGAGACCTGGGGGCACAGCTGCCATGAGTGCACCAGGTTGCAGCCCCTTCGCTTCCTTCTCGGGATCCTCTGGCTGAGGTTCTGGCTACTCCCTTTTGTTTCTGCAACCCCATCTGTGGCCCCACCAGGTCTCTGGACCTCCTATTCAACCTCCTTGCCAAACTGGCCGCCTACCTGACCAGGAAGGAGGCTTTGGCCAGGATCCCCTGGTGACTGTGGGGCCCTGATCCATTCACATCTCAGGGAGAGTTTCACTGGGCAGTGTCGCTGGCTCCTTGGACTCGTTCGAGGGCCAGTAGGCACTGGTCAGTGCACTCTGCTTCATGCCCCCCGACTCATTATTGATCTTTGACCTGTACTCCTGTCCCTGTTTTCACCCTACTTGCCCCGAGTAGTTAACATTTAATAGCCCCTTCTAATAACAGAGGAGTCTAACAGTTTCTTTGTGGGCCCAGCCCCACAGTTACCCCCGTGTAACAAATAGGCCTATCTAAGCTGGTTTGAATGCAGTGTACCAGCTACCCAAAACTGAACTGGGGCTAATTCTCTGTACAAGAAAGACACTGAATCCAAATATAGAAGCCAGGGAATCCCAACCCCCTCGGTGTACGGTCAGGCCACATCGACTCCAGCTGGCAAGTTTTGCTTTCCTGGGGAAGCAGATTTCAAGCTCACCTTGAATTTCAAAGTGACACTTGACCAAAATGCTCTATTTGCAAGTCAAAATAGTTGCAAACCCACTACATCCAGAGACTGATCATCTAACTGAATGGACCAGAGATTTCTCTCCCTGTGGCAATTCCTCTGCCCTTATCTCTACTTGCAATGCCGTTCAGTTTACAAACCGAGGAGCTGCCAATATGCCACAGCAGGAAAACTGCAAGGTTTGGGGCTTTATGATTCCCGTGACTCACAAGGGATGCTCATGCTTAAAAACCTCATAGCATTTCTTTTCCCACTGACATTTTATCAACTGCAGCGCCCAGGTGATTTAGACAAACCGAGCTGTGATCTCGTGCTCAACAGCAGATGGCAATCTGCTGATGGGAAGAAAAAAAGTCATTAAAATCAAGAAGCAGGTTAGCAAGGAGATAACGTTCTCTCTACCATGCAAGAAACGCTTTCCTCTCCCTTCGCTAACTCTGATTAACATGGTCTGCCACTGCTTGGGGATTAATAGGCAATTATCTCACTGGCCACAAACGTATTAATAAAAGGTAAAGAAGAGATGGGCCTGTTCCAGCTGTCCATCTCAGACTTGGGTTCCACACACTGTAAGAAACAGAGATTGTCTCTGATTTCCCTGGGATTTGGGTGTAAGATAACCTATTACAGTTGTAACCCCCAGTGTACTTAATAAACCTGGCCATGAACCAATTGGTAATGGTGGTTTGCTAAATGAATTTCAGTCCCTTTCCCCTGGAACAGACATCTGTTTCACAAAGAGACACCCTCACAATCAGTAATGTGTTCATGCCACCCTCTCCATCTCAGCAAAGGGGCCAAAGACTGGGTGGCAGAGCATGATAGGGCAGCTGGGCATTTGGAGCAGTGGCAATACACTGGGGCAGAAGTGCCTTCTGGGTGGCTGTCATTTTTCCACCAGCTCCCCCCAGTATTCACCCAGGGCTGCTGCTCCAGTTGCCCTGCCCTAGTTACCCTATTAGTGCGAAGGTCAACTCCAGTACCCTTGAGGATGATTGAGCCAATCAGCATTAAAATGCTTTGGCAATATAGGGAAACAGAAGAAAAAACATTCCCAAGTATGATGGTGATGATCAAATTTCAGCAAAAATCGCAGTCCCGTGGTCCGTGTGGTAGAGGCACTGGCAGAGTCTGGAGCGATGCACCCTTCAGGAGCAAGGAGGTCCGAAAACTAGTTTTCAGAGAAGAAAAAATGGCTATTTCTATTCCAGATCTCCTTCCTGGAGATCAGGTTTTTTTGTTGAACATCTTGGAGATGTCTTCAAACGTCACCAAAACCTTTGATTTAGTTTTAGCTGTCTCTGTGGGGAAAATGTGTATATATATATATATATATGTGCCTATATCTATGAAACCAGAGGAAGTGAGTGGAAATTTGAGAGCTGATTTGGCTACTCAAGGCCCGGCAGAAGGACTATACTCTTGAAAATGGCTGGCAAGCTTTCCTTAGCCTTCAGAATCATAAACAGCAGGGGACTTTGCAGCCGGCGTGGCAACACATTTGCATCACTGTAGGGACATGCAGTGGCAGTCAGGGTTGGTATTCTAACTTTCTAACCCTAGGCTGTGTTGCATCCCAACCAAAATCAAAACTACCGGCAATTGCCACATTTCCAAGGGCATTTTCAGCCAATTTGTTGACCTAGAAGGTCTGGATAGTTCAGATACGCTGCATCCAAGGGGAACGCTCTAGCTATTGGGACCCTCCATGTTCGCGAAGACAACAACACTCATGCATTTTGAAAGATTTAATTATTGTTCTGATCCTGAAGTAAAAAAGCAGATTGAAATCTGGACTTTTTGTTAAGCAGAATTCTTACTTTCTGGCCGGGGAATTCTTTCTATTCCTGGGGGGGTGGGTTATGGCTTCATAAAACTGCAAAGGAAAAAACATCCCCTGGGATTCTTCTTCCCAATGAACAAAATCTGTCTGTCAGCAGCCCAGCTAATGCTGCTTGTGATCTTAAGCCCCAGTACGTTGCAAAAAGGAGGCTGTCTCTCTTCAGCAACGGTTGCTAGGAAAAGATTGCAGAGCGAATCTAAGTGTCATAAGGGATGAGATCTGGGACGCAACAATGTGGGTTTTGCTTTAAGATGAAAGGACTCGCTCCAGCCGGTGGCTTCTTGGACTTCTAGTTGCCTCCTTGACTTTTGTTTCTGGCTGGTGGTAAGTGCCAATATGGTTCTTCCCCAGAAAGTCATGTTTTCCACTTAGAGAGTGAGTCCTGAACTGTTTAAGAGAGACATGGAAAAGGTAGCTCTTTCCACCATCCCCAGAAGTTGCTCCGGTGTTCTGGCCGCTCTCTTTCCGATAGGGCCTTCGTTACCCGCATCGCTAAGGGCCAAAAATGTGTTGAGCCTTGAGAACTTTATCTGGAAAAGGGATAGTATTTTCCTTTGCATTGATAGTGTTTTCTTTCCTGCAGTGCAATGAAGCCCTGATTTTAAGAGCCCTGGGCCCTATGAGCTCTAGTAGAAATCCCGATAACAATAATAAATCATTGTGTGATCTAGATCCTGAATACTGGGCCTGGAAATCAGGATCTCCAGAATTCTGCTACTACCACGAACACTTAACTTCTCTATAACCATGCAAGTCATTTGGCCTTACTGCCTCCGTTTTCTCATCTATAAAACAGGGATAATCATGGAGGAGAAGGGGAGGGAGTAATGGCAATCCAGATTATCAAACCATGGGCTTTATGAAGGGATGGAGGGGATTTTGAATGATGATCAGCAGCCATTTCTCTTCGGCACGGGGCTGCTGGGCTGACTAGAATTGAATAGGCTTGCATCTAGTGGCCTAGCATGAGAAAAGCTTTGAAACGTGACTTCTTATAGCAAAGGCAGATGCATGCTTTTCTGCACAAACATCTGTGCGATAGAAACTACAGAGAATTTCAACTAGCCCTGGCCCAAAACAATGACAACTCCTGCACCGTTTTTCCTTCCGTAATGTATCTTATGTAATTCTGCCCTTAATAGAATAGCATTGGTATTTGTCAAATGAATGATTTCAAGTCCTGCTCAATGCAGCCGTTGCTGGGTGAAACGTGCCCAGAGGTATAAACTCCAAAGCAAAGCTGAGCGAGCGCATCGCCAAAGTCCTCCCAAGGAAAGAAAAAACAACCTGTCACCACTAAGGAATCATTCATCATCACCTCAAAGCCAAAAAGGGCCCTTTTATGGCCTGCATGATTCAGGCTCATTTTGTCCTGCTAACAAGAAGGTTCTGTGCTGAAGACGGTAGCGTTTGATTCTTTAGCCGCTAGTTTTAATAGCTGAAGCAAAAAACAATCAACTTGATGTCACTGACGGCTTTTGAGATGTAGACTAAGGAGCTCCGGAGGGCAAAACGCATTAAACAACCTGGAAGGCCCTCCCTCCTCCTCCTCTTCCCTCCCCGCACTTGCCTTGTTCCTTCTGTCTCTCTCCTTTTTAAGTCCCTTTTGTGAACTTTGCCCATTCTCTCCAGCACTGAAAAGTCCAGGCAAGTGAATCTCCTCCTCCTTTTTGAACATTGTGTTTGCGAGGGATAGCAAGGCATTCACTGAGCTGGGGTCCCTGCCATGCTGCTTTGTTGGCTGGCCCTACATTGTGCTCCCATGGCAGTGCAGGTGCACGGGGGTTTTGTCTGGGGGTTATGTGCACACTAATTAGCCAGAGGGAGGGGAAAGGGAGGGGGTGCTGCGGCTGCAGCATTCAATAGGGACGTGCACTGGGGTTCGGCAGGAACCTGAATCAGCCTGATTAGCTCGGTACAGGCTTGATTCAACTCCCATTCAAGACAATGGAAAAAGCTTCCATTGATTGAATGATGCAAACTCAAGCCTGATTTGAGCAAAAGAGGCACCCTCGCTACATGCATGTGCACCTCATGGACACTTTTCCCGGGGGGGAGACTGTCCTGGGATTGAAATAAAATGTGATCCAGTCTCCTCTCCTCTCAACAGCTAGGAATGGAGATTAGGTATTACCGTCCTGAAGCCAAAGGATAAGCCGACATGAGATGCATAAAATACCTGAAATATAAAACGCTACACAAAGCCTCAGCATTCAGGCACAACATACGCTAGGGCAGATCTGCACACAAACTTGCATTAAAATAAATTCATGTTATTTCAGTGCAAGTCTGAGCATGGACGGATTTATTTTGGGGAAAAAAATAAGTCTGATTTTGATTTGACTTAAATCAACTGGGGGTGGGGGGGGGAAGGCTCACACTAAACTGGAATAAAATAAGGTTAAGCCAAAGCAACCATGTCCATATACAGAAATAAACAGGAGAAGGTATGTAAAAATCAGTTACCAGTAGGTACTTCACTGCCACTTTGTGTGTACAACAACTATCTTGTATTTGACTGCAGTATTGTTCAGGGCAGCATTTGTCTACATCTACAGTTAAACCAGATTCAGTGCCAATTCCACCACACCTATTGGTGCTGTTTCATAGTTTCATAGTTTCATAGTAACTAGGGTCAGAAGGGGCCTAGAGCAGGCCATCTAGTCTGACCCCCTGCCAATGGCAGGAAACAAGTGCTG
>JAGPOW010003364.1:10963223-11042358 GCA_030014935.1 Caiman crocodilus
CTTCCCTAGGAAGCTGGTTCCAAATCCTAGCCACCCTAACTGTGAAGTAGTGCCTCCTAATGTCCAACCTAAACCTGCTCTCTAGTAACTTGTGAAAAATGAGGGGGCACCTGGAGTTGAACCAGGGACCTCTTGATCTGCAGTCAAATGCTCTACCACTGAGCTATACCCCCTCTAAAGTCCTGCTCCAGGTGAGGATCGAACTCACAACCTCAGCACGGCTCACCCAAGTACTGCTGTATAAGTACCACACGCTAACCGATTGCGCCACTGGAGCAGCTGTTTAGTAGGGCTGTGCGAAATTTCACAGGCCGTTTCACTTCGACACTGTTTCGACTAATTTCAAGGTCAAAACAGCAAAATCGGAATGAAACAAAGGCAGTTGAAATAGCCTCAAAACAAAGCAAGGCTAGTCAAAATGTTTCAAAAGTCAAAACATTTCGACCATAGGCTGGGGGTGGGAAGTCAGCCCAGCTGGGTTGACTCCCCATCCCCCATGCTAGATCCCCATCCCCAGCACTAGATCACACCAGGGTCAGTGAGGCAGCCCAGCCCAGCCCAACCCCCGCTTGATCTAGTTCCAGGGATGGGGAAGCAACCTAGCTGGGCTGCCTCCTGCCCCGGCACAATCTAATGCTGGGGATGGGAAGTCAGCACAGCTGGACTGATTTCCCATCCCCAGCAAAAGGCTGAAACACCATCAAAACAGCCTTTCTGTTTCAGAAAAATGAAATGAAGCAGCTGTTTCAACTCAAAATTAAATTTGGATTAGAATGCTGTTCTGTGGAACTGTCGAAACTCAAGGCGAAATGTAACAGTGCTGTTTTGCACAGCCCTGGTGTCTATTGTCACCAAAAGGTCATTTTTTTTCTGAAACAGACAAAGCAGAAGTACTTGTAGAGTGGGGAAGGGAAGTAACAGGAGGGAGAGATTGTTGTTTGCATGTTTATCTGAATCTTACTCAAACCTGGGACAGCATTTCCAAGACTCAACCCATGCCTTGGATTTGGTCCTTCCATTTTGGACACCAGCCCAATCATGGCAACTCTGAGCTAGTAACATTTTATAAACATTTCGCAGTGGTAAAAATGACTGCACAGATTGCAAGGCAACAGAGATCTGGGGAAGTATAAATGGTTAAAAAATATTACACAAAATTCTTAAAAGGGAAAGTTTTCAAATAGTGAGACACCTTTTTGGATTAAAAAAAAAATGGTGTACTTTGGGTTGAGCTTTGGATTAGGGTGAAGCTGCTTTTTTTTTTTTACTTGACCTGAACCAGATGGTGCTTCCCTCATTAAATTAGGGACAATTTTTCAGAGATTTTTTGTGGAAGTTTTTGACAAAAGGTTTGAGGCAACGTAACACATTCCTGGCAACATTTTTAACTGTCTGTCCCAGCAATGCTTAACGCTGTACTTAATTCAGTTTAATAGGCTGCGATTATATTAAATAAATACCAGCTGAACTGATTATTTAATGCTTAGTTATAGCTCTTTAACAAGTATGCAATTGACTGTTATATCTTAATAAAGGCATGTTTCCCAACAATTGCCTGATGTTTTATTTAGCATTTGATAATTTTTTGCACTTCTAAAGTACTGCCAGGAGTTTCACAACCGTCATGCTGGTCTCTCCAACATCCAGAAGGAGCACATGCAGCAAACTTCACCTTCCTTGCAATTTGTCCTGGCCTCACTCCAAGCAAGGCAATTACACTCCATCTGTCACAATGACATTCCCCTGCAATTTCAGGTGGGTACAGAAGTCTTCGTCCCATCCTTTCCTAACCTGTAATAGAAGCGTGTATCGCTAAACAGCTGCTGTGTTCCACCCCTGAATAAGCCTGATTACAAGATGTTAGAGGTCATTCCGGTCACAAAGGTTTGTAAAGAGGGTAGAGATCTAAAAAAGCTCTAGTAATGTACAGCCCCGTCCTTTAAATACAAATAACTTCCCATTCACTGATGTCCAGGGATCTTCCCGATGCTTTCTTTTTAAATCTAAGATGAAGAGTCTTGCTTTGTTTTCAGGTGCTTGAGCTCTTCTGAACATAGCTAATGGAGATCTCTATTGCAGCACTGTCAGATATCTTAAAATGATCAGGAACCATAAAAATAAGGGCTCGTTTCTCGAAACTGCGTCTATTCGCAATTCTTTGTGAATCAAATAACAAACTGTTATTAAAAGCACTTCTGTTGAAATCTGACAAGTGCATAATAGATACAGTTTCTGCCATACAGTTGTTTAACCTCAACAATCACTTAGCATTTCAAAGGGCAGTGCCAAAATAAAAATGATATATATCAATATTTAATTACTTACCAGTGCTATTAATAACACGCTGATAACCAACAAAAGAGGCAACATTTAAATTCATAGGAACATCTGCAGATATTGGGAGTATATCCATTTACATGCACTAACGAGCAAATTTAAAAGCTCAGTTGAGCAATTCAGCATTCAAACAAATAGCAGATTAGCCAATTGCCTGATTTGTGTGCTTTTTTGGGTTTTTTTGGTTTGTTTGTTTGTTTTTGCTTCGGGAAACCAATCAGCCTGAAATTTTGCAGGCCATCTAAAAACCTAATGAAAAAAAATAAGCATGCTACTAGGTAAAATTATCTGTTGACTGGTTTGGGGGTCTTTGGGGGTTTTTTTTGCTTTCAACTTTTTACTCATCGCAAGCAATGAAATTAATCTGATCTGTCTCATTTTCCAACGGTTGCGCGTTCCACTTTCCTGTTCAGCCACTGGGCTGCTGAAGCTGGTGGGAGGTCACAAATGCTCAACAGATGTTCGATCCCCTTCAGGAGTTAGCACGCTGGATTCCCAAAGTCGGGAATCGTCATCTCGCGCTGTTGTAAAGAGCCCAGAATTTCGTTCTTTAAAACCTCCCGTTCTCACTTCTCTGTCAATAACTATTTGACTGAGCTTTCTTCTGACAGTGTTGTGAAGTCCAGGTTTGTATCAGGATCTTTGCCATCCTCCATCTCCATGCAGTGCTGCACACAAAGACAATTATGCAGGGGTGTCCATGTCTAGGAAGCAGCCTGTGCTTATAGATAGTTGTTGAAAAGAACTAACCTTGGATCCGGCGGAGAATTTTCATCCTGTTCCAATCAGCACGGTCTTTATTCACTCCAAGATCGTCGCAGTTCTCCGCTATTCCATATTACGACATAAGCAATAATTCACGATTTCCTGGGTCTTTTCCAGGTTTCTCACCCTAGCAATGTTGTAATAATAATAAAACGCAGAAATAACAATGCAAATGGAAAGACAAAAAAAATGAGGGACTTCTGATGGGCCAAGGAAGCCGCTGGACTAGACTATATGTCTGGAAGCTGCTCTGTTACATAGCACAGTAGACAAGTATTTTGAACAGAGACCAAATGACTACTTGGGAACCCTCTCAAAAATCCGCCAAGTTAGAGTATCTGGACTCCGAAAACAGAAGGAAGAAAACTGATTGGCTTATGCTCAAAAATGGGTAGAGTGTTGAATCAACATGGGATTTTAGATTAAATATTTACAGAGAAATTCCCTCAAATAGACTTTTATAAGGTCAAATAAGACTACCATGTGTGCTGCAAGACAGCAAGAAATTCAGCAAGTTGGGCCAGATTCTCATCTCACTGAGCACCTACTATTACACCAATGTAACTCTATGGACTGTTAGGTTATCAATTCTTTACGAGTCCCCCAAACATGCTACAGTGCAGTGACTATATGAGTAGGGGCAGGATTCAAATCAGGACAGTTTTCATCAAGTATTTAGTGAACAATTTTGAGAGCAAATCTCTTTTAAATATACGCACGTGCGCGCACGCACACCCTTCAGCTCCCACAGCCAGCCCTCAATGTATTTCTGATAATACTTTATTTATGCACCTGTGGCATTTGATACTGCAAATGTCTTTACCCAGGAGAAGCCATTATGTTATATGGTTAAGATTCTGATAATTTGATTAGCTTCAGTTTCCAGGAGTGTTAATACCACTGGAAATGTCATCTCAAGAGCTGGGAATTCTCATAAAATGTAATAAAACAACTTCTTTGCAACTGTGCGTGGAGTTGAGAAAGGGCTCCGCACACCATTTGGTATGGGGTGGATTTCTCCTAGGCCAGATTCTGGACAGCAAGCTTCACAGATAATTGTCGTAACAGGAGGACTTGGTTTAAAGAGAATGGAGGATTTGATTTAAGGTAAGCCTGGGCAATTTAGACACGCTATATAAGTGGGCAAATGTTTTTAGCTATTCCAAGCAGAAATGTATTGGGTGTTTTACCTGCAAAAATAGAAAAGTCACTACCCTAAGGCAGAACTGCCAAGCATGAAGCAAGGAACCCAGGTCCTAGATTCGCCCACGCGGTGAGGATGGCTTCTCAGTATGTAAGTAAGTAGAAATGAGACACTGATAGGGTTTGTCATGTTGGAGCAGGCCACTGGTCCCCTGGGTGGCTCTGAAAGTCATAAACGTTGGGTGCTTCATGGGAAAATGTAAATCTATTAGACCATACACAGCTGGGCAAAAGTACAGTAGGGGTAGCTCTTCTAGGACCCTCTCACATGGCACTTCTGTACCCCTTGTCATAGCTTACTACTGGCCGTGCCTCATGTCCAAAGTCAGAGGCAGGCAACGTTTTGGGGCAGAATGTCGAAAACACCCGCAACCTTGACTTGTAAGATGCTGATGTGCCAGGGCAGATGGCGGAGGAGCCGCGAGGGACCTGATCCTCCTTGTGGCCACGCAGCCCTGGTCCTTTCCCTACCATCCACCCCAACGCACACGTGCCAAGCAAAATGCCTTCATATGCCACATTCTGGCACCCGTGCCAGGGCTTGCCTACCTCTGCCCTAAGGAAATGCATAGCACGGATAAACCAAAAGCGACAATGGAGAGCAGAATCCTGGATCCAAGAAACATTTTGGGAAAGTTCAGATCCAGTCACCACTTCCTTATTTCTGAGTCAGCCAATCATAAAAAGTAGATGTTTCCCCATGAAAACTTGGGCCGAGGAAGAGAGAGACACTGGATTGTCTTTCCCTGACCCCCCGTTGATCCACCCCCGAGAAAACAGCATTCTTTAGCCACACTTTGCAATCAGTGCTCCTCAGCTGAAATCTCACCCGTCTGCAATTAGAGGAGCCTTACGGTGCAATAAACAGCACTGAGAAGATTTCAGCACCCCCTGGAGCAACCTAATTTTGGTGCTATGACCCCTTTGAAGTTGAGCAAGCATATACTTAGCAGGAAGCAGCATTTATACAGATGACTCTGGGTTACAGAAGAGGAATGGGAGGGAAGGAGGAAGGGAGGGGCCTAGAGGCAGAGAGCTGTACTTCTTTGAGAAGGTATTGAATGGGTTTAGACCATCCATGGAGCCCAAAGGTCCTAAACAGGTCCTAAGCAGGGAGTTACGTTCTCAGAGAAGTGGGCAACCAGTCACTGAAACCAGAGAGAGAGGGTTAGAAAAGGAACTTCAATAGTTATGTAGTCTAATCCCACATCCCAAAATGCCATGAGCCTGATGAATGCACCAGAAAGGGCTACAAAAGGTCAAACACCTGAAGACATTTCTTATGGGTGGAGGGAAGACGCTCACATGGCTTTTCCCATTAAATATAGAAAGGCCGCTTCCTCCATGGTACTAACTCCCCAGGCCTGTGGAAGGATATCCCCCATCAAGGTCCATGTGTAAGGAGGACGGGATGGATGTACAAAAGGTAGAAAAGGAGGAACATTTCCCTGATGAGACCAGAGGGCTGATGTGCACCGTTCCCTTGAGGCACAAATTAACACAAAAAGTAATATGGACCCTCGTCTCACGTGTTCTTGGCACAGCTCTGATAAGCCTCCCTTAATGAATGCTCATAATACTGTGCCTTAAGCTTGCTTGGGTCTTAGTAGGCTCCAGTCCTCTGACGCCAGCCACCTGGTGCACTCCCTTGGTGCAGTCTCAGCTTGGTACCCCCATGGAAGTGGGACCTTATCCATACCCATTCCCAAAGCCCCAGCCTTGTGAGCACTCGGGGGGTTGAGTAGCTCTTCAGGGTCAGGTAGCAGGCGATGCACATAACACACAGACTTCAGGAAAAGTTCCCCAAACCAACTGCTCTTCTCTTGAGATAGTACAAGGGGTGTATGGAGACAAATAAAATAGTAAGGCACCAGTAGGTCATCCCTGCTTCTGCTTCCTCACCGTTCTGGAGTATTTACCAACATTCAGACCAGGTCTCTTTTAGGATTTTATGCCCCCTGCCCAGCACCTTTTCCTTCATGGCTTCTTGTGGACAATGAAGTCTGCTCTCACTCTCACTCTGTCCTTGAGGCAGCCTCCTCTGATCTTGGCTGCTTCTGCATTCAAAGAGTATCACTTCTCCTATAGAAACATTACCCTCTCTCCTGCCCAAGGCTCCTCTGTCTTCAGGGGTCCTTCTTCTGAGTTTCACCCTCTTAAGACTCTGCTTCTGGGGACTTTCCACTTGTTACCAACCCCAGCTCTCTGCAGAGAAGTTAAAAAAAAACTGGGTCTTAGCCAAGTCATTGCCTTAAGGTGCTCCCATTTGACTCCCATTGAGTTTCAGTGACCCCTTATTTTCCCTCATCTAAGATACAGGTGACAAGCTTTGAGAGCAGATGGTGAGTGAACACAATACAGGCTAGGGCTGTGCAAAATTTTGCTGGCCATTTCATTTCAACACTGTTTCAAATAATTTCGAGGTCGAAACAGCAAAATCAAAATGAAACCAAAGGCTTCGAAACTGCCTCAAAACAAAACAAGGCTAGTCAAAATGTTTCGAAAGTCTAAACGTTTCGACCATAGCACTGGGGATGGAAGTCAGTCCAGCTGGGCTGACTTCCCAACCTCAGGCGATCTAGCAAAATGTCAAAACAACATCGAAACAGCCTCACTGTTTCAATGAAGCAAAACGGTGCCATTTCGCACAGCCCTAATAGAGGCATTCAATGCTAGAGCAAGTTCACAAAATCAAGCATAGCAGGCTGCCTGTATAAGTCTCCCCAAAAATGCACTCCAGTGAAGGTGGGCTGTCAGGAGTCAGAAGAAGTAGCATGAGGTCTCAGAGCTTGCTGCAAAAGGAAAGAAAAGGCCTGGATAGGCACATAGATGGTTCAGTCTCTCCAGAAAATTATCCACAGCTGGGGGGACCTGCTTCTTTGTCCATCAGTGGTTTGCAAGCAATGTAAACACTCCTCCACTTCTGAAAGGACTCAGAGGAAACTTTGTGAGGTTGCATTCAAGGGCTGCTCATATAAACTTCCTGAGGAGATAATATGGCTCATAATTTTTGCTCCGCTTTTAACCCACTGAAATTCTCTGTGGGCCAAATGCCAGATCCAAACTTCTCAGAAGCATGGTGGAATTTGGATTTAGGGGCTTTGAGCGTAATCTAAAGCACTAAATATTAAAGGCAGCTTGAATTATTACAGTGATATTTCTTCACTAAAACTAGAATTGGCTGAAACTATGTCAAGTAAGATTTTTTTTTCCCCAAGCCAATTAAAAAAAGTAATTGCTTCTTTAGAAATGGGTCAGTCCAAGTCACCTTCTCCATGGAAAAAAAAATCCTGATTATGCAGCCATACAGGAGGCAAAATGGGCTGGGAGCAGAAAGTCAACATAGCATCCCAGGCTTGTGCTACGCAAGCTTGTGCTATACCCAGCTGGGGAAGCTGCAATAACATGCAAAGAAGCTCAACTGACTTGTAACCACTGCAGGGACAACAACGGTGGACTAACGAGCTCCGTTTCAAGTCTTGTTTCTTGTACCATCAACACATTGGCCAGCGATTCCAGTGATTTTTATGTAAGGAGATGATGTAGGAGACCGGAGGTGAACAACTCTGATTTCAAGACATGGGATCGAGCTTTAGATAGAGAAGAGTAGCTATTCTGCAGTCTCTACATATAAATGGGGGGGAAGGTATCCCATTTCCATTTTTATGGGGTCCCTTCCCTGCCTATTGTCAAAAGTCCACCCCAGTTTAACAGCCCATTGCACTGGCGGGTTTAAGGCAGACCGGTTTCACAAAATCAACCATAGGAGGCTGCCTGTGGGAGTAAGGGAGTCCAAAGTGCACAGAGGAGTGCTGTGGCTAGCATCACATGCAGCACCTGCAGCATCAGCTCCCTGCACCCCTCCAGCCTGAATGATCAGGGGCCCATTTACAGCTGAACAAAAGTCCAGGACATGCCTCCTCGTTTATGCTCCCAGAGCTGTAGCAAGACACTTCAGCCAGTTTGCCATAATGCCCCAGCCTCCTGGCTGTAATGACTTCTTAAAGGTATCTTTACCTGCAACATCAGGCTACAAGTGAGATTGTTCCAGATAACGGAAAACACACTCCAAACTACATCAGGCACTTGACAGAATGACCAGAAACGTAAATAATTTATCTTGGCTCGGAAGGGAATTGCATGCCATCTCCTCTGCTGTTTGCTCCAGCACCTGTCACCTGAAACCGCCAGCCTTCCCCAGCATGAATGCTCAGGTTACATAATGGGAATAGTGGTTGCTTGATGCAGCTCTGTTCCAAATCTGACCCAACCATGCATGATGCATATGGAGCCAGGGTTGGTTGACCTTCAGGGCCTGCTGTGAGGACCTGCATCTCTCCTTAAGCTTCAGTCTCATGTGATAGGGCTTTAGTTATCCACTGTGTGGAAGGGTATCTGCTTAAAGAGGCAGCAGATTGCATAATTTGCTTTTAATTTATGTCCTTGTACCTAGAGAGTGTTTAATGGGCGAATTCAATACACCTCAAGATAAACTCATAGTTGCAGAGTGCCTATGGGCAGGCAGACTGGCAGACGGTTGCTTATATTACAAGTCAACTTATGCCAAAAATTCAGATGAGCCCTTAAAGATGCCCGGGTGCTCTGGAGGAAAATGCATTTAAAGGAAAGGCTTGGAAACTCCCACACCGCCTATGAGGACCCTGGGCAGGGCATGCGGAGTCACTGTCATTGCAAATTGATTTCAATCAGTCATTCAACCACGTCTCACAGGTTCTCTGACGCTTGACCTGCAGGCCTAAGAGGTCCTAGTAGACATGTGTTTTATTTAATCGATCTAGGATTGAGACAGAAAATGAGAACCTATCAAAAATACACCAAAAGGACGGCACTCCGATAACCGTATGGAGACACAAACCAAGTGGCAGCCTCTGTCCCAGAAGAGGCTCTTTTATTTGTTCAGTCCCAGCCTAACCTTTCATTCATCCGTCGCCTCTGCACAGCCCGATGAGATGCACAGGGCAACCACTCTGGTCTCACGGTTTTTACTTGGATGCCTGGGGGTTCATTTGGGGGCTTCAAGGGCCAGCAACTGTGTGCACGAACAGGTCAAAAGGATCCCTCTGGGTCTTATTTTCCACACGTCGTATGTGGGGCATTCCTCTGTCCAAAGCATCCTGGTATTGCTAGATGGGGATTTTCCCTAAACCCCTTGAGATGTGATGACCCTTGAAGATGGCATTTCTTCCTCTTCAGGCTTAAGTTCATCTGGAAACTGCCTGCCCTACTGTCATCTTGGATCTATATTCAGTGTCTTTACTTCCACGAGCACCCTAGCCGCCAGGCTATCCTAATCTCCCAAAGCTAGAACTCGGTACGTTGCCTGAAAGGTTTTTTTTTCTGATACTCATTTAGAAGGGCCTCCTCTTTTTGCCCCCCCCCCCGGCTGTTTTGGCTAAATAGCTTGTAGTTTCCTTCCAGTTTGTCTCAGAGGAGGCACTTCCATTAAACAGAACAACAGCCTGCATTAACTACAGCGATCCACTTGGCTTAATTAGGGCAACACCAAAAAATACGTGTGGACGTTGCCATACAGAAAAGTCTTTCCCCTTATTAATGTATTCATCAACAGAGTAATTAAATCTGTATTTTAGCCTTATCCCAAGGAGCCCTGGGGATATTATTTGCAGCCTCAAAATTCATTATTTGAGTGAGCAACGGGAAACAGAAGCAGTGTGGGCAGCTGATTATCCAATTTGGTGAGATACACACATAACATTATATTCAATAACAAAAGCAGAAGATTTGTCTGTAATTTTCCTTTCAGTTAAAAATGCACAGCTCAGCTGCTCACCAGAGATATTGCTACACGCAGAAAAAAGTGTCTGAGTCTTCGCTTTGAGGCACATTTGACGCTGACTTTCCTCGCTGCTCTCTTTTGACATCAGTCACCAGTCGGAACAATTTCCTGCCTGCACTTTAGTGAACCTCGCACAGGGTGCAGAGCTGGGCATTTAACCCTGCCTGGGAAGGCAGGTTCAGCCCCAGTTTACATCTGATTTCAAGCTGACTGAAGACTTGCAATGCAAGCACTAGCTCACCCAAATGCATACTGAGATTACAGCCCTTATATTTGCTTGTTTGAACTGAGATTGCTACACCCGGATCCTTCTGAACTCTCTCAATTAGCCGGCCAGATCACCAGTAAGGATCAGGGAGCCATTCTAGAGAAAATTAGGCCTGCGAAAAACCTTCACCCAGTTTTAGCTACTACTCCCTTCTGGTCTGTGATTTATTGCAGCTGCAAAGGTGCAGCCACAAAAAAAGGACACTCCTGGCTCGTTGGTCGCAGACCCCCGGGGCCTCCATGCCAATGGAAACTCCAGATATGCTAGGTTTTAGCCATTACCATTTTAGGAAATAACTCGTGGAGAGGAGCTGAAAGTGAATGGTCAAGTAGCAGTAGAGTTGCCATCTCTGTTTGAATCTATTCCAGGAGGTTTCCAAAATGCCAACAAGCTCATGACACACAACGCAAATGTGCCTGTATGCTTGCCTATATCAGTTATGGATTATGGTGCGGAGACGTTATGTCAGGAAGGCAAATGCACGTTATTATTACATTTTAAAACCCACTGGACTACTGTATCAATCAGATTCAACATTTAATATTTATTCTAATGAATGCCCTATCACTTATCTCCCAGGTGACTCTCAGCAGTGTCCTAGAGATTTATATTTAATTCCTGGAGACTCCAGGGCAATCCTGGAGGGCTGGCAAACCGAGGCAGCAGCCCAGCACTGATCTCACCAGCTACAATAGGGCTGCAAGATGTCTTGTGCAAGACGCGGGAACAGAATTGCAAAGTCAGGGTGGCAGCAGGATAGCATGAGGGCCGTGGCCTGTTAAAAGCTGAGGGAAGTGATAATATAATAGTATAGTGAGCGTAGGAGGAAGGGCAGAGAAGGCAGGAGCAGCAGGCAAGGGAGGAATGCAGAAATCTGTTTAAATAAGGTTGCCTATACACATGTCCAACGCTTGCTATGACATGTTCTAATAAAGCGCCTTCGTGTCACATGTATTCAGTGTACCTGCGGTGCAAAGTGGCGGCGGGAAGGGGGGGGCTTTAGTTAAAGCACCCCGATGCCATTTTCAAGCACAGGATGCTGAATACACAAGATGCTGTGTGCACTTTAATTGGAGCGGCTCTTGGAAGCCACTTTAATTCAAGCAACCCCGCGCCCTGGAGCCCTTGCAAAGATTCCCTACGAACCAACCAGAACTGCAGCCTGACCCTCAGTGCGAACCAAAAAAGACGGACTGCATAATTTTCAGCTCCTGTAGGACTCCCTTATTCTCCCATGCATTTCTTGCTTCTGCACAGAGCTGTACCCCTATAGAAAAACCCCCTGAATTTGAAAGGGAATGATTGTTTTTCTATAGTTTTCATTCCAACCGTCTTACAGAATCTGAGAAAATGGCCATCATCGCGCTATTAAATTCTGTAAGATGCTTCATGAAGCCTATAGAAAAATCCTAAGTCACGGCTTCTGCAGGCGTTTAGAGTAGTTCCAGCTCTATTAACTGGTATAGATCTTTTTTCAAAGGGGAAAATACTGCCGGGAAAATGAGTTTTCCAGCCTATATGTTTAATACCCAAGAGGCTCAGATATGACTCCGTGGTAGGCTCTGACTTTATGGTGCTTAGCATTAGGGAAAAAAAATGTCCAAAGATCTTGAGAAGCAACCATCGCTACTAGAAATATAAACTTTAAAACACTCCCCTGGGGGGAGCTGGCTGCATTTGACATCTTCACAAAGATTTTTATTTCTAGTTCCCGCAGTGGTATTTCTTTGTCAGCTTCACTTCCCCCCCAACCCCCCTCCATTTCCATTTTACCCCTCCCGCAAGGGTGAAAGGGTTAGAAATCCTCTTTTTTTTATCTTTTCTTGTGTGGAGGCAACATCCTATTTGCTCATGAACAATAATACAGGGCCAGGGAGGAAAAAAATCTACTGTGGCATCCGGACCTTTTACTATCTTGGCAACTAATTATTTGGTCCTCTCCCTTATTACGGATTTGAAGGGAGGCCAGAACTGCAGGGGTACAAAGAGCTGAAAGCTGGTCTTACCGAAATGGACTGCCACGAACCCTAGGAAATAACACCTGCTTACAAATAAAATGCATTTGAAGATATTAAGAGCAAATCAGATGCATTTGAAGAAGTCGTGTTTCCAGCCTTGAATTACATTTTGTGCCGACTTAAAAACACACAACTGTCAGCCCAGGCAAAAGTAAACGTGAACTCCTCCGTCATGTCCAAGCCGTCATTTATGCATGCAAGCCAGCTTCATTGCTTGAGCTGCACACCGGAGGCATACGCAGATTGAGCGTTGTGAACACAGCCAGTCAAATGAGAAAGCGCTTCTTTGGATACAGAGGTTAACCTGCTGCCTTCTTTGTCAGCCGCTGTCTTCGTTTTTTGCAAGTCAGCTGGTGAGTTGGAGCTGGTATGCCCGGGCGAGAGATCCTGTGTGGCATTGTAAAGTTAGTGTTGCGGAAATGTTTCTGTAACACTTTATTGGAGCGGCTCATAAAAAATCACTTCAAATAGATGGATGCATGGAAATGGAGCTTGCCTTGAGCCTGCTGAAAATTTAGCTAAATAACTATATGGCTGCCCAGATACTTGGGTGACAGGCACACAAGCATGGACAAATGGATGAGGTTAGCCCAGGAGAAGACCCCGCTATCCCCTGCCACATGCTGAGATCATTCGACACCCCCACATTACACAGCCTCTGTGCTTCCCTTCCCTGGGAAGAAACCAAATTTTTTAGGGGAGAACAAGTCCTCCTTCCGGCAATAATATCAACAAAGCTGTGCTTGTGCTAGGAGTTTGCCAGGAAGGGAGCTTCAAGCTGAGGATGTTGGTCACCAAAATGTCCTTTCCCCTTTCCTTTAGCCTTCTGGCCTCTCTATCTTGCATCCCCTTTCCCCACCAGGTGTCCCGGATCCGAGACAGAAGCTCAGTAAACCAATTTAACCTAAATCAGTTCAGTCTGATACTACATCCATCCAGGTTTATCCTTGGGCCATTTTGAAAGCGGTTTACGTGCACCGAACTTCTGTTATGTTACAGATTTGAACTGGTTTCCAGTTAGTTATACCAGTTTATGCGCCCTTTCTGTCCCTAGCCCTAGTCTCCTTCCTTGTCCATCTTCAGGGAGAGTAGGCCCAGTCCTCTCTCTCATGCTCTGAATAACAGCTAGCCCCTGGTCGGGCAGCTGCAATACTCACAGCAGCAAGAGGACGGCTCTCTCTGCAGGCACCAGGGGCTCAGCATCAGTCGTAAGGCCTGAGATAGCCCAGCAGCGTGCCTGGCTAGGCAGCGGCTCCAACAAGGCTCTGCATCTCCAGGCCAATTCCCTGCAGGGGCAAATGCCATCAGGCTGCAGCAGGCTCCCTCATTCCTTCCCTGGGAGCCTGGACACCACCCCTGCCATGGCTGAAGCAAACCTCCTCCTCCCTTCAATGTGATTAACATGCTCTTCCCACCTCACCGGGGACGGTCAGCAATTAAACCTTAACAAACTCGTAGCTCTAATGCTTTCCTGGCCTGCCTCAAATTAGCTGACAGATGCCCTCCGGTTCGTTTAAATTCAAATCCAGCCTCTTCCTCTAATAAAGCCAAGGCCCAGCCTGCAGCAGGAGGTCTCCATCACTGTTCATTATGGGAGGGAGGGCAAGAGGGAAGGCTCAGAGGTTGTTTTAATTTTCTGGCAGCGGGCTCTCGGCAGCCCCTGGGCACACACTTGCCTCCGCCCGTCACCTTGAAGCTAAAGTCAGCACCGCAGGTGAAATCCTGGGAGCTTTACTACCGACTTCAAAGAGGTTGGGATGTCGACCTGCATCCTCAGATTTTCTCCAAGTTTTTAACTATTTAGACTCTTCTAGCTACCACAATCCTAGACATCAGAGAGGGAGAGGACGTGCAGGAGACCCCGCTTCAACTGGCACTTTCTGCTGACGTCGCGTTTCCCCACTTCCAAGTTCAGACTGACATCAAGTGACTTACGGGTTGGGGCCTTCCATCACTTGCTTCGGGAGACTGAGCCCGTCGTCTAGACAAGTGTGTTTTTCAGAGGGACAGCCTTCCATCTTCAGCTCCCTCTGTGCAAAAATGAAGTTTGTTTCCTACCTATGGGGACTTTCTACCATCTTGTACCATCTGCACTTTTCCCAGAGCCTGATGAAGGGACTTTGATCCCGCAAGCTTGCAGAAAAGGACAATTTCCTTGCCATTTTCCCACTGGTCTAGTAAAAGGTATCATTTTGGAACCAAGAGTCCTAGTTTCTTGTACGTCTTTTTCCGGTAGCACTGGTTTAACACGGTAAGGTCGGGAGGTGCTCAGACATGACAGGACCAAGGGCCAAAAAATCGCTTTGGCTTGATGGCATGTGCCAGGGCACCCCATCGCACTGATGCCCACCTGTCCCCACGGATCTGTCTAATTCTCTGTACCATTTCCAAGGCTCCCTCAGGGAGCGATGTTCTTGAGGACCTGCCATCCACCCGCTCCTCCTTGCAGGCACCAAACCCCGAACAGCGGGGTCCGACCTCTCTGGAGGGGTGCGCTTCACCACCACTCTGAAGACCTGGGAGCAGCCACGAGGGACACGTCCAGAACGGCTTCACTGCCACATTTTTGGCTTGCTTCGGGTCAGCAGGCATGAGTACGGGAACGCACGAGCAACCCCCACGGGAGGAAAGAAGTGGCAGCAGGAGTAACCTTTACCCCTCGTCCGGCCTCCTGTTACCTCTACACAGGGTCTATGAGAGAGGGGCAATGGGTACAGTTATACCAGGCTCCCAAGCTTGGAGCCTACCCGCAAAATAAGATGCTTCTCTCTTTCCTGGTCCCCAAATAAAGGTCCCCAATGAAACGTTCCAGGCTCCCAAATTTCTCTCACAGGGTCCAGGTAGCGAGCCCAGGAAGGAATAACTCGCAAGGCCTCTCCTGAGGCTCACTCTCTTTTGCTGAAGTGCTCAGGCTCACTAGAAAGGGAACGATGAAGTGATGGGAGAGCATCTCCTTTGCTCCGGTGGTTGATGCCAGTAGTGATCCATGCCGCGGGACTGTGGTATTCCTGCCGGCTTGCAACCCCATCGGGAAGAAGTGGAGTCGGCTGCCGTCAAGCGGTCCTGGGTCTCCTCAGTGAAGAGACTTAGGGAATGGGAAATAACCGGGGCTGAGGGCAGATTGTGCTCTGGGCTTCCTTTTTGCGGGTGAGAGCCATGTTGTGCTCGTGAAGCCAAGGGGCCATCCACACCAGCGAGTCCAAGGGGCAGGCTTTGACCCAGGTGGAACTTCCCACACGCCGTGCACGTCTGCCAGCCCTGCAAACCTTCTGCTATTCCAGTTGTAGGCCCACACACAGCTTTCGCAGCACACCTCGCCGTCGAGCTGGCAGCGTTCCCAGCCCTTTCAGATTTGGGTTTCCCCTTGAGCAGAGCCGGTGAGCGGTGCCAAGTGCAACGCGGGCTTTGCAAGAGGACAAGCAGCCACCGGAGGCTAGGAGGGGACTCGCACGCATCTGACAAAACCGTGATTTAGCTTGCGATAGCCGGGAGGTCAGGCTCGATGATCTAATAGTCCCTCCTGGCCTTGCACTCTATGAAACCATGAAACTTATACTCTGTCTCCAGATGTGGAAGCTCTACAGCAACGGGCCTGAGCAGAGTTTGGAAGGGGGCTGCTGGATTCAGGATAGGGTGAAGGTGATACTCAATGTTTCCATTAAGCCATGTCAAATCCAGCCCATTGTAGAAAACCCTCTGGAAACGTCCTCCTCGGTTACCTCGAAACACCCCCCGGCGAGTTTTTATAAGCAGGAAATATACTGGAAAGCAGTTTAGTCTGATCTGTTTTAAAGGGAAGCATCCCTCATCTCCCCCTCTATGTCCTTAGTCCCAAACTACTTATGGGCTTTAATTCCCTCTCTCTGTCCTCTGCACCCTGGATTTTTAAGCTTCACAGACACCAAAAGCCCCTTTCACTTCTAGCCTTACGATGTCACCCAGAAATAATCTGTACACGGCGCTATGGCATCAGTGGGGCTTTCTATGAATAAAAAGGCCTTTCTGTGGCTAATACCACTACATGCTGTCCTGAGCCCTTAGAGAAACCAACTTAAGAGAAGGATTTTGCCTGGGGTGAAAGCGGCTGCGGGGGGAAGAAAAATAAATCCAACCAAACCCATCGGAATTAAATTCCAGGTCATAATTGAACTTCACAAGCTTTTCAATTCCTTTATGATTCTCCTTTTCTTTTGTCTAGGACTTTGCTAGCTTTTCTTGCAGTATGTTAGCTGCATATTATAGAGCAAATAGCCCGGCAGTGATCAGCCTGCCTGTATTCTCTCTGTGCGCTAAGCCGGGATTTCTCATTTCATGCATCATTTACAGCTTGTAGCAGCGATTTTGCAAACTTCGTACATCACCTTAACAAAGCAAAGGGGGCTCAGTGGCACAGAGGGAGGCAAGTATATTAGCCTTTCACCTTCAGAGGCCTTAGTTCAAATGCCAGCTCAGGTTACCACGGACAATGAGCCTGATAGTCTGTAATCATCACCCTTATGGGGAACAATTGGCTGCATCATAAAATGACCACACCATTTGGTGCAACTGAGCCCAGCCACCACTCATGGGAAACCCAGGCTGGAATTAGGAAGGAGGGGGTTTTGGCTGAGGACTGCAACAAGCTGGAGCTGAGGTGCATGCAAAGATCCCATGACTAGAGTAGCTGCTGGTGCTGCCTGTCGAGCTAGATTGAAGGGCTGGGAAGGGAGGAATTAAAATATTGCTGGGGACACTCAAGTGTGAGGTGCAGCAGCAAAGCTGTGGGGCAGGGGATGGCAACATAAGCGGCAGATACAATAATGGCTTTTTTGTAAAGCCTGCAGCAAGAAGCAGGCTGAGAGGATCAGCTTGCTTCACTCAGGTTATTACACTGGCATCACTGCTACGGTCTTCCCTGTGGGTCTCCCTCACTCGCTACCCTCACCTCTGCTGCACCTGTTGTGAGAGCACACCATTCAAGGAGCAGCCAGGACTGAAGGTTATCCCAGCTGCACAAGATGCCACTTCAAAGGTGACCTTGGTGGGGTCAGGATCTCAGCCTTTGAATTGCTGCAATCCCTGGGAGTGTCTTCAAGGAAAGTAGCACTCATAGGGCAACAGAAGCAGGATCTAGGCAGTTTGTATAATGTTATTTCCCCATCTATCTTCGTCTAGATGCCTCGTAGTCGTTTGATGTGCCTGTCCCCATTTCTCACTTTCATCTCCAACCTCAATGGGCCAAATTGAGATTTAATGTTTGTCTCCCCCCTGCTTTGTTCTCGGATAGATGATGCAGCGTGCAGTACATACAAATGATGGTCGAACAACAGTACAACATGACTAGGCTCATCATTTTTCGCAGGAGTTCTGCTCCGTGTGGTGCCAGGCAGCTGTAAATTTATTTCTTTAATTACCCTAGAGGAAATCAAAAGTATTGATACTGGAGAAAACCCAGCTAGCAAAATCATACATGTCGTAACACTGCAGCAGAGACCACTGAGTTTGACGTGCGACTCTTCTTGATTCTTCTAGGAAGAAAAGTAGCTGCACTGTTTTCATCTTGTATCTACCTCTCCCCCGACTTAGTAAGCCCTTAGCATAATTGGACTCGGAGTAAATTTTGTGGTGATCACTGATTGTTTTTAGGCATAAATCTCCAAACTTTAGAATCACAGAAAATTAGGGTTGCCAGGGACCTCCACAGGTCATCTAGTCCAACACCCTACTCAAAGCAGGACCATCCCCACCTAGATCATCCCAGCCAGGGCTTTGTTGAGCCAGGCCTTAAAAACCTCCAAGGATGGAGATGCCACCACCTCTCTAGATAACCTGTCCCAGTGCCTCACCACCCTCCAAGAGAGAAAGTTTTCTCTAATATTCAACCAAAACTTCCCTTGCTAAAACTGGAGCCCATTGCTGCTTGTTCTGTCACCTGCCACTACTGAGAACAGTCCAGCTCCATCCTCTTTGCAACCCCCCTTTAGGTTTGGTTTAAATCAGTGCTGCTTAACCTCTCACCCAGAGTTGAATCTGGCCTGTGGGGCCGTGTCATCCAGCCCACAGGACTCACCAGGGGTTTGGAAATTTGGTGGAGGGGGTTCACTGGCTCTTGAAGTTGTGACATTTACTGCTGCCGTGCTCCCACACCCCCAAATTTCCGGACCCATGGGGAACCCAGTGGGCCAGGTGCCATGGCCCCATACACCGGCATTTATACATCTGCTCCCAAACTTAGGTCTGTAAAAGAGAATGATGTCTCTCATTAGAGGCTCTGTCTCTCATTCCCACTCAGTCTGAACATACTGGGCAAACAGCCACTATCCATTGGACTTTGGCATCTTCCACTTCTAATCCTGGGAAGAGCGGGTGGAAGGCCTGAATGAAAGTCCGAATCACAGCAATTATGCCCGGCAGCGAGTGGCCTACAGAGAACAAAACTCACTTGCTCTTAAAACGTGGTTTCCTTCAGGGTTGAGACACCCAAGTGGTGTTGGCTGGCATGAACCTTCACTGCCATTGTCCCTATTGTCACTCTTTCAGGGCTAAGCAGAAAGCCCCCACCGTCAGGCCGATACTTTACGCTGGTGCTAATTTCACTTTAAAAAAATAAAAGGAAAATCAATATAAGATCCCCTGGCACCTGGTGAGAAAGAGCAAGTTGTTTAGACTGTAGGGTGAAGTCATAACGGAGAAAAGATGCCCCTGTACAGTCGTGGATACTCACCTGCTGAAAATCACAATGACGTGCAATTACCCATTGTCGTTCCCAGCTCTAAGTCTGCTCTAAGACTCTCGGTACTTCTGCTATTGCTTCCAGTTCTTACCTCTGTAAATCTGGAGCGACTTTTATCAAAGTAGTTTAAAAAAGGATTCCCCTGGGTGGGAAAAATAATCCTGCCTATCTAATTTACCTAGCAATTTGCATACCTAACCCATAAGGCTCTGTGGGAGCCCTTGCCTAATCCTTCCCAGCTGTGGAGCCAAGCCCATGGATCTGTTATCCTGCACTTCTTTGGGAAGGAGTTTCACTTAAAAAAACACGCTACTCCACTGCATTTTTGCTTTTTGGAAGACAAATGGAAACCTAAGCATTTCTTCATTTGCATTTTGGAAACAAGGGCTTCTAACATCCAGTCCATTAACTCACTTAATGTTCTCTCTGAGAGACTAGTTACCCATTGTGTGTTTTGTTGCCATTAGGCTATATTAAATACTATCAATTGTGATGTCTCAGTATTATACTGGTTGGAGGCTGGCCATGATCGCGCTTCCACCCAAGCTGTATTATTCTGTGAACCTTCAAGGCATTTGAAACATCTCGTACAAAATTCATGAACGTGAAAAGTAGCTTGTCTATACTTCTAGGTGTTGGAAGCTTGCAAGAAACCAAATTCTGATTCATGCCAGGTCACTGGCAGCTACTAAATCTCAATCAGACTCACGAAGCCCAGCTGATTACCATGCACTGTGCACTCTTTCTTTCTAATGAATATAGGCTTACATACATCTCATGCATTATTTACCAAAGCGTGCTTATTATTATTGCAATAATTTAAGGCACTTTGTTACAGGCACAGCTCTGGGCAATTGCAATCAATAGAAGAAAACCAAACAAGCCAATATGCATGAAGCACAGCTGTCTCAGTTAACCCTTTCTAACCTTGGTGCACAAGAGGTGGGCAGGTGTGGGGAGCAGGGTGACCAGTTATCTCCGCACCAAGATCCTGCTGCCTCAGAAGAGAGTGGGGGAGCAGGGTGGAGGAGGGGCAGTACCTGCGTGGCTTGAATCCTCGAGCCATCTTCTAGAGCAGTAGTCACCAATCAGTGGATTGCCATCAAGTGGTCAATCGTGGAGCCTCTGACAATCCGTCTCAGTCTCAGTCCTCCGTATCCATAGGCAGAAGGAGAAAAAATTATTTGGAGAGACTAAGCATGTGTGCATATGTGCATGCACATGCTCTGCCCCCGGTCCCCTCCCAGCAGGTAAGTCTTTGGGGAAGAGGGGGAGGGGAAAGATAAGGGGGGGCAGATTGAGGCCATATGATGAGGGAGGGAGCAGGGCAGGAGCAGGGGCTGGGGTGATTGGAGCCAGGCCGGGTGATGGGACAATTGGAGCCCGAGTGGCTTGTCCAGGGGTGCAGGGTGACTCCCACCACGGTGCACACCCCAGCAGAGGTCCCAGGGGTGCCCCAATTTGTGCACGGGGTGGAGGCAGCTACCACTATGCGCTGCACTTTGCACCCAGGTGCAGCTGCCACTGCCTCCAGACCTGCGCAACTCCACGTGGTCAAGCTGCCGGGCGGGCAGGGGTCACAGCAGGCACGGGGGCAGCTGCAGCACACAGCAGCAACCACCTCCACCCCATACACAGATCGGGGGGAACATGCCTCCGGGGCCGCCTCTGGCATGAGCACAGTGGTGGGAGCCCCCCACATCCCTGAACGAGCCGCCTACGCTCCAGTCATCACAGTGTCACACTAAGACTTGGTAAGTAGGGAAAATGTATCATTCTGTATATTAAGCACTTGGCCTTACATAGCATAAATATAAATACAAACTGTTATTTCTACGTTTTCTTTGGGGTAGATCCTGGGTTGCACTTTAATTCAAAAAGTGATCTTGTGTTTAAAAAGGTTGGAGACCACTGTCCTAGAGAAAAGTTTTCCGTGTATCTCGCGCACCTTGTGCATACGTAGCTGTAATCCACTCTCCAATGTGTGCTACACATCAACCTCTGTGCCAGAGGATATGGTTACACTATAGCTTGCAGACAGGAGGTAATCGTTCTTTAGCTGAAGAGGTAGATCCTTATGTTCTTAATTGTAAACGTTTGGGGTTCAGTCCCTCACCATGGTAAAGATAATAGGTGTTATGCAATTATTGCAAGGCCCATGTCTGATTCTTCTCAGATGGAGATCAACAGAGACATTTCAAGGAGACTTGAAAGTAGGCTCCTGAATCCATCAGGACCTTCTCCAGCATTAGGTGAACACAGTCATTTCGTTTCATCGAATACTGATCTCATAAATACTGACACCTGCAACCCAGAGTGGTCGGAGATGTTGGTTCGACGTGCTCTTTGCATTATAGACTCATTGGATGAACACATAAGCAATCCTCAAAGCAGAGACCAGAACCTGGGACTTCCTCTTTCCAGGCAACTGCTCTCATCTTTGGGCTATAGATGCATGCTCCTCCTTGCTTGCTTTCTCCCTGGCCTCATGGGGGGATTTCAGCTATGAAATTCAATATCCAGGTTGCAGCCATATTGGTCTAGAGGAAAAAGGAATCAGAACTCATGGTAGAGGGGATCTCTTTTGTCAGACCAACTAGATGTTTGCAAAAAACCTGTTTGTAAACATCTAGTCGGTCTAATAAAAGAGATCACCTGTACCGCAAGTTATGCAATTATGCATTTGTTCAGTGACCCGACAACATGCAGCACAGTGAGGGCCATCCCTGGAAAGATCAGATCCAGTGACTTCACCACAAACAAGTACCAGAAGGTACTGCCTGGGTGCTAAGCGGACCCAGTTTCAGCAGGAAGGATGGGAAATCCAGCCATTTCAGCCCTGCCCTACAGCGAGAAGGGGAGAAGCATGGGTTTATATGCCCTCAGACTGAAACCTGGGCACCTCACTTGCTGGGACATACTCTAACCACTAGCTTATTGTCTCCAAGGTGGGCACGAGCACCACCACTGCTACTGGTGCCTTTGAACGAAGGGCGCTGTGGCTCTTGTGCTGTGTGCACAACTCCACTCTGTCAGGGTTTGTAAGGCATAATCTGAGCACATATACCAGAGCAGACCCTCAGGGGATGTAGACACCTAAGCTTCTGCTACATCCTGGGCCCAGAGATGCTACCATCTTGTGAGCTGGGTGTCTCAGTGCCTAACTCATGGTGAAGGATTTCCCAAATTAGATGTCCTTGCCCCTCGGTAACTTTCCTGGCAAAAATGGAAGCACCCCGGGCATTTATACACATGCTCCAGGAGAGGTGCTTTAATCAGAGTGGCTCTAAGAGTATCTTGTGTAAAATGGTAATGGGGGTGCTTTAACTGAAGCGTGTCAAACAAGCTTTAACTAAAGCAAACCCATCACTATTTTTCACCACGGGGATGCTGATGCACAAGATGATGGAGTCTTCTGGAGTCCAGCATCTCGTGCATCAGCGTCTCACGTATCCATTAATCCAGTATCTCGTGTATCGAGCCTGCTCTAACGCGCTGTAATTACCGCATGTTGGAGCAATCCCACTACATGTGTATAGGTGCCCCCAGAGCCTCTCAGGGGCATCAACATGAACTTTGGCACCGAACTTCTACCAAGCACCTTTCTGGATCTGGCTTTAAGTGACTTGCCCAAGGTCACAAAGGTAGATTGTGGCAGAGGAGGGGATTGATCCCAAGTCTTCCATGTCCAGGCTCTCTCCCTAACCAGTGACACGTTACCTCTCTTTTAGCGATGCTTACAACTCTCCCAATTGACTTTGGTGGCTCTGCTGATGTAAGCAGGAGTTTCCAGGAGTAAAAGTGGTGACCAGGCACAATCTGAAGCAATTCCTGGTGAAGACAAATGGCATGCGCCACTGTCTCTCTTCCCCGTGCTTCTGCTCCCTGCTGTATACCCAATTACCCATCAAAGCGAGCGCTGTCCCACAGTCAGAGACAAGTGCCTTCTGGTAGTTGCTTGTGGTAAAGTCACCAGATTTGATCTCTCTGGGGATGGCCCTCGGGGTGAGCCATCCAACTGTGCTCCATGTTGTCGGGTCACTGAACAAATGCATTATTTCATAATTGAAATCCCTCTTTAGATTAAACCAAGATAGGGTTTCATTAGCACAGAGCTTGTTCCTCCTATCGCCGCCGAGCACTCTGGGGAAAAGACCATTGAACCTTTTACATTACAGCAACAGGGGAAAAAAGAAAAAGATGAGAACAAAATAGGCAAGTTGTGAAAATTGTTTCCAGAGTAGCCATGACCCTGGCCTAATGGCAGGGGTTTGATGACTGCTTTCTGTTCAGACAAATCCCTCCCAACACAATTGCCCAAGGGACACTTTTTCTTTCTAACGGAGAAGGAGCTGGGAATGGCAGGGTGGAGGACCTTGGCTCATGGTGTCTGCTGCTGTTTCAGGATGGATAAAGAAGGTATGAACAATTTTTGTCCAAACAAAGTGTGCGTTTTTCCCTATTTGTATTTTACATTAGGGAATTTGTGTTTTGTCTAGCCTTGAAGCTTGGAGGGTGACTGAAGAACTGGCAAAATTGAGACACGGTGAGGGATTCAAAACTGAATAACTGTAAAGGGAAACAATTTTTTGGTTAGACTGCTTTAAACCCTTGTTATTTCATTCCAGGATCTAATGAACAGTCTGTTAAAAAGAGAAGACAGAAGGGAGAAAAAGGCAATTAGGAGCAGTCAGCATGGATTCATTGGGGGCAAGGCATGCCTGACCAACCTGATTGCCTTCTACGGTGAGACAACTGGTTCGGTGGATGCAGGGAGACCAATGGATGTGGTGTACCTTGATTTTAGCAAGCCTTTTCATTTTGTCTCCCATAATAGTGTCACGGGCAAGTTAAAGAAGTATGGTCTGGATGAATAGACTCTAAGGAGATGGAAAACTGGCTGGAGCATCAGGCTCAGAGAGTAGTAATCAATGGCTCGATGTCTAGTTGGCAACTGGTATCAAGTGGAGTGCCCCAGGGGTCAGTCCTGGGGCCAGTTTATTCAATGTCTTCATTAATACTGGAAGATGGCATAGAGTATACCCACATCAAGTTTGCAGATGACACCAAGCTAGGGGGAGTAGTTGATATGCTGGAGTGTAGGGCTAGGATTCAGAGTGACCCAGACGAAGCGGAGGATCGGGCCAAAAGGAATCTCATGAGGTTCAACAAGGACAAACACCAAGTCCTGCGCTTAGGATGGACAAATCCCATGCACCGGTACAGGCTGGAGGCTGACTGGCTAGGGAGCAGCTCTGCAGAGAAGGTCCTAGAGGTTACAGTGGACAATCAGCTGAAGATGAGCCCTTGCTGCCCTTGCTGCCACGAAGGTGAATGGCAACCTGGGCTGCATTGGTAGGTGTGTTGCCAATAGATCAAGGGAAGTGATTCTTCCCCTCTATTCTGCACTGGTGAGGCCACATCTGGAGTACTGTCTTGTTTGGGGCCCCCACTACAGAAAGGATGTGAACAAATGGGAGAGTTCGATGGAGGGTGATGAAAATGGTTCCAGGGCTGAGGGACATGACTGATGTGGAGGGGGAGGGGGAGGGAACTGGATTTATTGAGTCTAAAGAAGAGGAGACTGAGAGAGGATTTAATATCAACCTTCAACTACCTGAAAGGTGGTTCAAAAGAGGATGGAGCTGGATTGATCTCAGTGGGGGCAGATGACAGAACAAGGAGCAATGGTCTCAAGTTGCAGCAAGGGAAGTTTAGGTTAGATATTAGAAAAAAATTCTCACAAGAAGAGCAGTAAAACACCAAAACAGGTTACCCGGAGAGGTGGCAGAAACTCTATCCTTTGAGGTTTTCAAGACCTGGCTACACAAAGCTTTGGCTGGGATGATCTAGTGGGGGAAGGTCTCGCCTTGAGCAGGGCGTTGGACTAGACGTGACCTCCTGAGGTCCCTTCCAACCCTCATTCTATGAATATAAGGGAGACTTATATTAGCTGATCCATGGTCACTGTTCACCATGCCCTGTGATAAATGGAAACTGAACCAGAGTAGTTTCACCCTGGATGAAACAATTGCTGAACTAGGACAATTTAGCTTCCACTTACTGTGGGACAGAAAAGACAGATGAAACAGTTATCCTTACCATTCCTAACTCATTGTAATTGTCTTGTTTACCCCAGACGCCTGAATTACAGCTGTGCTGCCTCTCTGAACCTAGTGGGACGGGTATACATGAGAAAGGAACTGGTCCCCGTGGGCTGAAGTTCCTCCCTGCCAGCTTTCATAGGGTTACACTAGGCATACATCAGGCCCCTTACACGTTAGTTCGAAGTCACCCACTGATTTCTAATAGACGCCGCCGTTGATAAAAGCACAGAAAGGTCCGGCATGCAGCGCAATTTGTTCTGCTCGGTTTTTGTGGTGGTGGCTGGGGGTCTTGCTAGCAAACCTTGAGGCTTCTTGACTTCTCTGCCAGGTCAGCTAATCAAATGCTGGTAGATGGGTAAAAACCGTGACATACCTGAGCAGGAAAGGCCAATTTTTTCCTTTCCTGAGCAGGAAAGGCGGGGAAATTCTTCTCCCAGCTCAGGGCTTCTTCCCCAGGATGCTCCCTTACTTCATAAACTACCACTTCAGCAGGCAGCAGTTGATCCTGGACTATTCATTAGGCATCTGCCTCCAGCTGCCTGCTGATCAGGCTGCAGAGAAGGTTAAATGTCACTGGAGTCTCCCAGCTTAACCAGCAAGACTGGACCTGCCCTTCTCCAGCTGTATCCGCTGCGCTCCTGGGCACAGGCCAGGCCCAAGATAGAGGATCTGAGAGGATGGAAAAGGAAATTCTGTGCATTCCTCCTCCACAGTGCACATGCCAAGGGAAATGCAGTGATGAGCAGCAGGGCTGGGGCTTTTGTCTTGGGCTCAATACTATATATAACAATAACAAGGGGTTCAGTGAGAGGCTATCGAGTTGCCTCCAAATAATCCATACAGCCCTGAGTTATAAAATCACTCACCAGGCAGCCTAGTGAGACAGGTGAAATATGAGGACAAGCTGGAGTCCAAGGCACACCCTACAGTGACTGAATTCTGGCTGAGGAAAAGCACCTGCCCATTCCCCGAAATGTTCAGAGCATGTGCTTTTAATTTCATTTGGTCTTTACGTCTCATCCCAGCCGTGCACTATAAAACTCTTGTACGAGAATGCTTGTCTGGCATAGATGAACCTCCCCTCCTAAGCCTTTCTAAAGAGGAGAGAAGCATATCCCACCCAGAACATTATTGCTGACAACAGCAGATACATAAACAGCCCCCCCATTACACCAGAGACACCAGTACACCGGAGTGGGGAGCAGTATTGAATTCATTATCACATACATGCAATGGTAACGATCAACAGGAGAATCCACAGTAAACGTAAAGCACTCCTGATCATTAACTACTGCACTCATGTGGTTATTAAATGTCTAATGGCTATTTGCACATGAAAAGGGCCATATTAACCATGGTGTCCTGGCCAGACACCAAGCTCATTAATCCCACTGTCTCCCTAACATCCTCTCACTTTACCCAAAAATGTCAGGATTGCTTTCTCCTGCCTATTACCTTCCAGTTGCAAGTCCTTCATCTCCTCTCCTAAAACGTTGTGTGGTGTCTCTGAGAATTGCTGTCCCGGGCGAGTTCACTGCCCAGGTGGCCTGACTGCAACAATGTAAACAAGTGGTTTTAGCCCTCCTGGTAAAGTCTGTGAAGTACCAGGGAATGAAAAGTAATCTGAATAAAAAGTGCAAGGTAATGTTCTCATCAGAAAAGCAGCTAGCATAGCTACTGGGAGCTTTTGACAGTCAGGTCCCTCATTGCATGCTTAAGCATCTATTAGTCTCCCTCTGTTGAAAATGCTCATCAAAATCCTGAAGAAAACCACGTGGTGGAGAAAGTACTGCTCACCCTGACCCTTATGCAGATCTACATGCACTGGTCTTGTTTTCCCATCTCCTGCATCTCCCATTATTGCAGCCACTAAGGCAGCCCCTCGCATGGCAGTGCTACAGTGGATACGATGCTGCTGGTCACCGGCATCTTCATCACTGCCGTGGCGCCTCTGGGACCAAGCTGAAATATAGCAGCAGTGGGAAGTGCTAGGGGCAAAGTGCAGGCAGTAGCAGTCATGACAGGGTTTAGATGTGAGGCGTGAAAGACATGGGGCAATCTGAGGCCTCCAGAGCATCAGCTTCATTTTGAAATTCTCAGAGACGGGAAAAGGTAAGTGATGCAAAAGACTGGAACATCTGTCATCAAAATCAAGGAGCTTTTCTTCACTCGTGCCTCAGACCCTAGACTATCCACTGCACCTAGACACAGTGCGCAACTAAACTAGCTATGCGGACGATATTCCCCCTGGAGTACGGAGTAAGGTGTGAGCGCAGATAAGTTTGCCCCACAGAAGAGCCCTGCAACTCCCAGGCCTCCAAGTGGAGACCAAGGACACAGATCTCCTGACTCCCAACCCACTGCCCGCAGTGAAGTACCAGGGAATGAAAAGTGATCTGAATAAGAAGTACAAAGTAATGTTCTCGACAGAATAGCAGCTAGCATAGCTACTGGGAGCTTTTGACAGTCAGGTCCCTCATTGCACGCCTTCCAAAGATCATGGCTGGGGGCGGGATCCCTCGACGTTTCATGTTGAAACGCTGTCACCTTCCAGGGAGGACCGTTTCAGGCTGGGAGGACTCCAACCTCCCAAATCCTTTTTGGTATGATGACCTGAAGCCAAATTGAGTCAGGCTGTGGCTGCATCAGACTTCACTAAGTGAGACGGGGTCACGTTTGGTCACAGCATGCAAGGAAAAGCCAGGTGCTGTGAGGAAGCAGCGTTGGGGATTAAACAGCAGGCCCTCTTCCCTCCGAGTCGCAGCTGAACCAATGCCCAGGGCTGATGTCAAGGGAGAGAGCCGTGCTGCGCCAGGCCTTCCAATATCTCAGGGTTTTAAACATATAGTCCCAGCCCTGAACTCTGCCATACTGAAATGCCTTCAGTCCAAGTGGATGCAGTATTCCTCCTCCCTTCCTGTCTTAAATAACCCTGTAGATTTGCTGTTCAGGCACATCACAGCTTTCCTCTTCTCGCCACACCGGCCCCCCGTGATATGATGCATACAAGTTCAAGGTCTCGGTCATGGTAGCAGCCGGTGGACTGGGCCCAACGTCTCGGAAAGCTCCAGGTTGAACATGGTGATCAATAGTTTTGCTCCCCTGGCACGGTGGGATCCTCCACCCCTCCTGCGTCAGGGAGACGCAGCTTCTCAGACCTTGCAATGAGCTGCCTCGCCTTGTTCTCAGGGCAAGGTGCCTTTCCAGCTCCCAGTGAGCGAAGCGCTGGCACAGCCTTCCAGGGGGTGGCTAAAGGAGGGCAAACAGTATAATTCATTTTAAGATAAGGCTGTATAAGTGAATGTGAGGAATTATATAATACAATAACAAGGGGTCAGACTCAACAACCTTTGAGGTTCCTATTTCTCTGACCTTGCTTTCTCTAACAGGCATGGACTCCAAAACGTGCATGTGTCTTTAGAAACCTGCTTCCAAAATAAGACACTCTGCTGCACGTACTTCTCCCCCTGGGAGAATGAAAAAGCATGAGAGACATGGGTCACATCACTCAGTGAAAGACTGCAAGGCACACAGGTGCTGGGGTGGATACGTGTGGTATAATAAGACCCTTAACAGAAGACAGAAAATTGATGGGTCTTGAATAGCTGCCACTTTTCAATGGCAATGGCTGTCCAGCGGCAGGTGAAGTCATCCCCGTATATAGCCCATAAAGACAGCACGACTGATCCTCTAAAAATGCAGGTCCTCACCCTCGCTCAGTGATTATAAGAAAAACAGGCAGGGTCGTGATCCAGGCCTCAACTCATGGTCATGCCCTGGGCTATATCTATATAGATATACATGTCAAGAGAGCTCAGCACTGACAAGTTTTGCTTCCTGTTGTGGACTGGCGTTTGATTAGCTGGGGTTTCTTTTAATGTATATTAAATATCATGTAATATTAATGGCCACATTAAAGAACAATTTCTCTTAAAAAAAAAAAAAAGAACAGCACAATAGCAAAAAGCGTCCAGAAAGGAGAAATCCAAAAGGCCCCTAACAAATGGAACAATGAATTATTTAGACCAAATAACCACACTTGAGATAAAAAGGCGACACTTCTAGTACGATGAAGTGAACTTCTGCAGCAGGAGTTTCGATCTGGGGCCTTTTTGGCAGATGGTGGCAGTAGCATTAGCCCAGTCTGTGTGCAGGCTTGTTCTCATTTTTGTCCTTTGACCCCTGGAGGTAACCATGCCTTGTTTACCAGAGGTTAGGCAGGCCATCTCCTCTTTCCATTAACCCTCTAAGGAGGTGAGACGGAGATCATGAAAGGGCTTGTTGTGCTGGGTGTTTGCTGCTATTAGGCTGAACACGCAGCGGCTCCGAGGTGTGCCCAGAGAAGGTGGCTGGGCCGATACGTATTGATAGGAGAGAAGCAGGAGACAGAAATTTGACATGTGGCTGCTGGGTTGGTTTTTCTTTTGCCTGTTCTGTGTGTGCTGCCAGGACTAGCCAAGGTGACACTGAAGAGTAAATACGCTTGGGTTCCTTCGAAAACACAGTGCAGAGAAAGAGGGATAGAGGCAGTGTTTGCCACCTGTAGATGGGGAGATGAAAGCTCAGGGAGCGGCCTGTTATGGGCCAAATCCCATATCCCTATTGGCGTAATGCCCCTGGCTTCCATGGCATTACGACAGGAGAGAATTTGGCCTTGCATGTGCTGCACAAGCTCTGTTGGAGCAGAAAGCAAAGCTACTCAGTGCAGATGCAACAAGACCCCAGACTGGCGGAGAATCGCAACACAAGGCCAGACTCTAGTCCACCTAAGTGGACATCTAAGTGGACTAAGGTGCCTGGGTACTCCACCCTGTCCCGGTCCCTGAAAATCCACTAATGCATCAACTTCTGCAACACACTTCAAGCGTGAGGCAGAAAAAAGCGGCACGGAAGAGGACCCACCCACCTTTGGGATTAACTATTGTTCAGCCACTAAAGCAAAGTGCAACAGAGTCACATGTAAGTGCCCAAGTCCATTTACACACCTGGAAGGACAGATCCTGGCCCACTGTAACCAATCTGCTGGACAGCCTAAGGTTCTTGGTGGAGCACCAGTGCACCGGAGATGCAGGCAGACTGCAGGTTTGTCTTCTCCGTAGCAGGTGCTGGTGCTTAGTGACTAACCAGCGGTATTTGCCAGTGATCCCAGCTGAACATGGCAGTGCAGCTGAAAGCGGGCCGTTTTGGCCATTCCACTCCCAGCTGGCACCAAGTGCAGAGGCTGCATGAGTGGGGCAGGAGGGACAGATAATCCACGTATGTGCAAAGCTGGAAAGAGGTTCGATTCAGGTCCCGCTCATAGGGGAGGTCAGGATGGATGAAGAGGACAAGCGGGCATTCACTTTATCCAGACTGAGCTCTCATCCCCAGGCTTCTCCAGTCTAACCTGAGTGCAAGATTTCTCATTCCCTCTGCCATGGCTTCAGATCAGATCGTCTGCACCAAGCTTATTCCCTTTTCCTGCTGCCCTCCTTCCCAAACCTCGAGACACCCCCTCGCTCCAGCTGCACAAGCTGGGTCTCTGGGCTAGAAACAGGTGGCTGCAAATGGCTCCCTTGTCCTTTGATGTCCTCACCCAAGCCCTCCCCTGGATTGCACTAGGCTCAAGAGGGGAGTCCAGCATCTCTCTGTGTTTGCTGCGACTTTGAACTCCCACCCTCTGCCCTCCGGTTGCTAATTGCAAAATCCTGCCAGCCCCTCCTGCTTGTAAATACTCCCAGCTGGGGCAGAGCTGCCAGAGTCCTCTTATCCTGTTTGCTTCAGCTGGGGGGTGGGCAGGCCTCTCCTCCAAGACTTTCTTCTCCTGACTGAGCAGGCAGCGGAGATACAGGAGATGCTGCATTCAGGGAATATATCCAGTGCCATAGCTAGGCTCCTGGCAGCCTCGGATGAACTTTTAGTATTGGGCCCCTCCTTCGCCAGAGATAATGATTTTTTGGTTGCAAAAGCCTTTATCCCATCTGTGGCATCAATGTCTTTCAATAGATCATTCTCGATTGATAATATTGCCAGTCCCATATACATGCAATATTAAAACTTTTTTCTGCAATTGTAATTTTTTTCTAATTTTCAGGCCCCCTTTCTGTTCGGACCCTGGGCGGCCACCCGGTTTGCCCATTCCTGTGTCCAGGTCTGAATACAGCCATTTAGCGTATAGACACTCCACACTGCAAAGTCCTAAATCGAAATTCCCCTTGGAAAATAATAAAATACAAAACATCCACCTCAGAAATGATACCGATCCTTTGACATCCAGGCCTCAGGAGTTAAATCTAGTATTAAAATGTGCGTACAATGTCTTTTCATGGGGCAGAGCATATGTCACAACTGTCAGCTCCAGGTGTCGGGTCCAATGGAGTGTCCTAATGATACCTCAGACCCACACAAACGCTGTATGAATGCACAGCTACAATCACAAATAATCCAGAAGTGTAAAAGTGGAGTTCCTGCAGCAACCTCGACCCTGCTGCATGACAAGACCCATCTGCTGTCCCGTAATGTCGGGGTTGCCAGCTGCTCTGGAGTGCAAACAGTGTCTAAACAGTTCATCCTCTGGACCCCTGCAGTCCCATTCACTATGGTTGTACTCACTGCCTTCTCTCCCACTTGCCGTCCCTGTCGGTACCCCAGGAAATGCATACACCATATGCATGGTGCATACATGCATACATGGGAAAGGGGCAGGAGGTATGGTTCATTATTTATTTGCAGCAACACCTAGCATAGACCAGGACTCCGCTGTGCAGGGGTCTGTACAGAGAATAGAAAGACAGGCTCCTATCCATCCCAAATCCCACAGGCTTCACCCCTGCAGCTGGTACAAATGGGCTTTACCTGTCCGGGGATCCACATTATATATTTTTCAGGGTATATTTGAAGGGCACAGGGGACAATCTGATGTGTCTCTTAATGCATCCGAGCAGCTGGAAATGAAAAGAGCCAGCCTCCGGGTCACCTCCCAGCTTCACCAAACCAGCAATCGCCGTGCTTCAGACCTCAGCTTGGAAAAAGCTGCTCTGCTGCTAACAAGATAAACAGTAATATTTAGTGTGGCCCTTAGTGCCTTCCCTTCCTAGACCAGGGGTGCTTAACCTCTGGTGCTTTGTCATACAGGCTGTGGCACTCCCCACAGGTCTGTGGGGAAACCCATGGACCGTAGCCCTGCACACTAGATAGGGCACACAGGGTGTTGCACAGCCAGTCCCAGTGTGCAGGAGCAGCACAGGGCTCCCAAACCTGATCCCAGTGCATGAGACCAGGCAGAGGTGGCTCAGGGTCCCCAGGGCCTCATCCTGACAATGCAGGGCATCACAGGGGTGGCACGAGACCTCCAGAGTTTGATCCTGGCATGCGGGACCGGGCGAAGGTGGCGCAGAGCCACAGTCTGACCCCTGCACTTGGGAGCAAGCGCAGGCAGGGCCCAAAGCCTCAACCTGGCACATAGGGTCTAATTTGCCCCATAGACCAGCCCTGTACCCCTCATTTGGCCCACAGAGCCAAAACGTTGAGCACCAGTGACCTAGACCAGATAGAGCAAACACAAATGGTGTGTAGGGATGGACCTCTAATCAAAGGCAACATGCCCAGCACTTGGCTATGCCAAGGGCACATGCAGTACCCAGCAGTCCCAAACCACGGAGAATATAACAGAACAGTTGTTCTACCCCTGCACAGCAAAAGGTAAACTCTCTAAGCCTCTCACCTCCCCAAGCCCTCAAATGCATAACCCCCTCCCACTGCCTTTACTATGCGTTACCAACCAAAATTGATGCTGAACTGAGAAATCCCCTGCAACAGCCGCCAGCCTTTTCCTCTGCTCTGGGCACCTTGAATCTATCGCATCGCTTCTCCTTGGGCTTCGCTGGGACCGGGACCCTCAGCAGGTGGATCCAGATCCACCCATATGGGTCCAGATCCACCCATACGTGGGATACATGAGGTGGGGCACCAGCTCCCCACGGCAGCTAGCTTGTGCTGGGGCTGCTGAGGAGCAGCCATCTAACGGGAAGGAGGCATTCTCCGGGCCAGCCCTCTGACTGGAGAAATTAGCTAGTTTATTCCAATAAAGATGCTAATACCGTGGCTTTGTGAAAGGCGAGAAATTTCCATTGTCATTCAGAAGCAATTTGTAGCGGATTTGAAGCCTCTGAAAAGGTGATGTGCTGGTGGCTGGGTTTGTACAATGCCCGGCCCGAGATTCACAGCTGAGCATTCTTCGCCTCCATATGCTTCAGCAGTGTCCAATTTGTATTCTAATGGGGAGGAGGCGCTGGAGTGGAGCGGCGAGAGACAGCCCGCGCCTGCACAGGGGGGCCATCAACTCTCCTGGGTCAGGAAAGGGGGAGCAGAGAGGCAGCGAGACCTCATCAGACATTCACGGTTTGCTCCTTCGTGCTGGGCCTCCGGGAGCAGGAAAGCAGAAAGCCTCTGTGCTGCTGCAAGCCCCTCGGGTTGCGGGAGCTTTGCTTGGTGCAGGGGGAGCTGGACCCGATGATCTTCCGAGGTCCCTTCCAGCCTTATAATCTACGTTTGCTAAGGCACCGATGGCTACTGGCGTTAACTCTTTCTGCTTCCAAAAGCCCTTTTAAAGCCAACAGTGAGGGGCTGAATCCTGCCAGCTGCCAAAGCAGCCAGATACCATTAGCAGGAGCAGTATTAGTATTGTCACAATCGGATATTAGCGCTGGTTGGAAAGAAAGGGTAGAAAGCACCCCAGAGGAAAGCCTCTTGCTCAGGTTTTCACAACAAATCAGCATCTGAGCCTGGAGTCCTTGGTCCCTTTGGGAGGCAAAGCCATCATTTAGTTGAGGCAAAACTAACCCTTTATGCCCCACAGACTAGGGGTGCACTGATAGACTGTTTTGGCCAATACCGATGGCCAATTTTTAAGGAGCCATATAAGCCGATACTGATCTGATTGTCGATATGCAGCCCAGCAGCTTGAAGAGCAGCATCCAGCTGGTAAGCCCAGCCCAGCCCCGCGCTGGGGAAAGTCCAGCACCGCCCCAGCCCCAGCCTGCAGCTGCAGCCTGCCCTTGCCCCCCACACAGATCTGGGGGTACACATCCCCCATGCCTCCCCCAGCGGTGTGTGTAGTAGCAGGAGCCGTCCTGCCTCCCCGACTCACTCCGGACGAGCCACTCGTGACTCCGTCCCACACCGCGCCCCGGCTAGGCAGCGCCTGCCCCTGCCCCACTCCCTCCGTCACCACTGGGGCCTCAATCTGCCCCTCCGCCTCTTCCCCCACAACAGACTTACCAGCTGGACAGTGCCGGGCTGGGGTCCTGACTGCCTGCATGCTGCATGCATGCACAGGGGCATTTATCAGTGACAGCATTGTCACAAAAAATGCTGATTGTCGATACTGTCAATTTTCCTTATATCAGTGCCGATCTGATATGGGACCGATGTATCGGTGTGCCTCTACCACAGAGCCCTGCACACCTGGGCAGTGGCAGGCAGCAGAAGCTGGGGAAGGAGGGGGAGCCCTGAGACCTGGGCTGCTGCTGTAGCCAGAGCAATAGAGGAAGCAGTGGCTGGGTAGGACCCTTGGGACTGCATGTTAACCCTTTTGGGCCACCAGTCAAACAGTCAGGCCTAAAGTATTTGTCTGCCACATGCAGTCTGTTCATGCCATCTTACCATTACACCAGGGTCCCTAGGAAAGTCTAGCTTTTCTTTACCAAGCAGCAGAATGCCCTGGTGAAATGAAAAGGAAGCTTAAAAGGCAGCCATGTCACTTCTAAAGATAAGTCACCAGTTCCTGAGAAAAGAGTGATGTAAGGATAGTGTCCTTTATCCACAAGGACCCCCAAAGTACCTTCCAAATTGCAAGCCTCTGGAGTTAAATGCTACAGTCCTTCCTCAGTCAAGCAGATCCACTGCAGCAGAAGGGCAGGGAGGTGATTTGCATGCAGACACCCACAATGTCCATCCGGTACAGTGCACAAAACACCCACATTTCCAAAGAAGTTCTGCTCCCATTTAGGCACCTAAGTTACTTCTGGATCTTCAGACAGGCTCTGCACGCAGCAGCAAACACAGTGGTACTTCCGGCCTGAAGCTCACCTGCCCTCACTGGGAAAACTCTTCCAGTTTGGTGGGTGCTGAGCCCTTTGGAAAACCACAGCCTAAATTCAAATGAAAAACAAATCCTCCCATGCCCGCCCCACCCTAGCTTTTGCTGACTTGCTCTGAAATGAAATGCAATCAACATCGTCGTCTGAACTGAAGTTAGACTCAGTGCAGCAGCAAGGCTCCATTACTGCTGGTCATGCCGGCCTCCTCCGCCTGACCCTACACCTCTTGCTCTTTACATCATGTGATGTAAAGTTTAGCACTGACAGCAGAAACCTTCACAAGACAGAACTGATGCAGGAAGGCCAGGCACACTCGACACTTCTCTGCCACTATATCACCTCTACCACCCTATCTGAGAATAACCTCATGCTGAATTTCACATTTACTGTGAGCCACAGACTAGTGAAATCAATGTCACTGCCAAGGCTTGTTCTAATATAAATGTCATGTGGGGGCCCAATTCAAGAAGCTACTCAAATACATGCATAACTTTAAACAGGCAAATAACCCCATTGCATTCAGTGGGATTATTCACATGTTCAAAATTCGGCCCAGACTCAACTACCCTGTAAAGTGCAGCCGAGCAGAGGAGGACCATCAGAGCTACCACTTTGGAAAGGAGGTTGGCTCCATCTATTCCAGGGCCGTGTCTTGTGCAGTGATTCAGGAGAGGGGTTCACTGCAAAGAATAAAAGCCCAGCATGGTTCAACATCACGCCATGAGAGAGGAAGATCTTCCTGGTCCCAGCTGGTCAGTTTGGTAACCTTTGTTACTGGCTAAACCATTTGTATACAGTGAGTGTCTGATCCTTGGTTTTTGCTATCACCGAGTCCTTTTTTCACTTTCTCACAGTCCTTCATGTTTGGTCATTCAAAACAGTTGCGAAACTTTCTAAGGTCCCGGTGGGACAACTGTTTTAAGCATAGAAACACCCCCTGTTAGATCAGTGGGGCCACCTCCATGGTTAAAGTTAGGTGCTTGTTACATGCTTTGCTGAACTGGGGTGAAATGTTTCCCCCAGACATGTATCAGTGCCAGGGCTGGTTTCTGGTACCTCTCCATTGATTGTGTGCTGTATTTGCTATTCAGGTTGCCGCTGTATCAGTACCATTTCTCACTGTCTGAGGACAGTGTTAGGTTAAAAGTTATAGATTAAAAACGCTAATAACAGATTGCACACAAGGCGGAAGGTTTGGTCGCCAGCCAGTGTAGCTGGTATGTTTTATGCATGTGTGAGATTATGTTCAGTCATGCTGTCTGGCCTGGGCCAGAGCTGGGATAAGGCAACACTACCTTCCACACACCTGCTGAGTGCTTCCCAGACATTGTTTTACAAGATGAAATAAATTAACTCAAATGGCAAGAAGCCTTCGGCAGAGAGGCGATGTCATCCTCTGTGCTGTCCAGGAGTAGCAAGCAGTTCTTAGCAAGACTTGCATTTTCAACAAAGTGAGAAATAGGAAAAAAAAGAAACAAAACCTTCACAGATTTTCTCCCTGTTTGTGAGCTGCTCTTGGATTATCCAGCCGGATATAAGGACTCCAAGCTCACTCTAGTATTTTTGCTATTCCTTCGCCTCAAGGAAAACAAAGCAAAGCTGGCTGGCTTTGTCTTTTAGCTTTGCTCGGCCTCCATTCTAGACGGGGATCTGACCGCTGCTAGTTCGAACCTGGGGCTAATTAACAGGCATTGTCCACCTCTGTCCAGTACAATGCTGCTGTCTGATGCTCGACACAACATGGAGGCAGAGAAGGGAATGAAAGAAAATGGTTTTCACTAAAATAAAATTTTAAAAAGCATGCACCCTAGGGTTTTCCTATCCCTCTCTTTGCAATCTCTTCCAAACAGTGCTCTGCCAGCCTTTTTCATGGGGGGACTTTGAACTTCTCTCCCTGCACCACACCTCTCAAGAAGCTTTGGCCTTTGACAACTCCCTTTTTACCCAGATTGGTACACCTCCTCTAAGCCTACGGTGCAGTTTCACATTTAGGGTATACCCTTGGTTATGGGCTCCCATACAGCCACGGGAAAACAAGGCAGGCAATGGGAGCTGCTCTCTCTAATCTACCCACTGCCTCTGCCACCACAAAACGGAAACACAATAGCAAAACCCTGGATTGGACTCTCCATCACCAGCTTGATATTTGCCATTTCTTCAAGGACGCCTTATTCAGCGGTTGTGTCGGGGGAGAAAGATGCTTCCAGATTTTTAGACAGTCTTTGTTACTGGTTCAGAATACTAATTTTGGACCGAGTCCTTGGAACGGCACATCTCAGGTTCATCAGGTTTTAAATATTAAAGGGATGAATCCTGGATTCGTCAGCAGAGGGGCTTGCCGGGGAATGTCCAGCCTCTGGGATGCTCACGCTACGCAGTATCCTTGTTGATCGGCAGCTGCATGGGGTAGGAAGATGTCCCAGAAGTAGGCAGGCCCTGGGCTAAGTTTAAACATCAGAAGAGAGAACCTCACAGCAGATGGTGGCTGCATCTCTGCGCAGGGCGGCTCTCCAAAGAGAAAGGGGAAGGGCGCGATGGAGCAGCGATGAGGCACTGTCCAACCTACGAACGCAGGGCCAAGGGTCAGTCACTACACATGTGAGCAAGGAAGGCCCCGAGGGGAAGGAAGGATGTAGGAGACGAGCCGCCTCCAGGCTGTGACTCAGGAAATACACGTGCCGCTGGAGCGGACAGCTCTCCCATTCATGACGGAGCCCAGCCTGTGGCCACTGCGGATTGCTAGCAGTTGAGGAGAGAGCGTGGTAAGGCCGGCACTTACCGGCGGGCTCTGGATACTGCCACTTGACACCCCCCTGGACTGTACTCAGTTATGTGCAAGCAAGCTCATATTCGTGTCTCTCTGTCCTTCCACACCCCTGCCTTCCGGGGAGACATGACTTCCCGACTTGCATCTCCAGTCGGCATCTGGGGGACAACTGCCCGCCGGCGTGTAGTCCTACAACTGTGGGTGTCGACCATTCGCAGACAGCTGGGTGCTCACTGTGCCACCTGGGGCCATTACTGTCCACAAGTCCCTCTGTGTAACCCAGGCTGCCTTTTATAATGACCGTTCGCCCTCCCACTGGGGCCCCCGGTAGCTTTGCTCTGTGAAGCGCTTTGAGATCTATGGATGAAAAGGACGGTATAAAGAGCTAGGGATTAATAAGTATATGTTTCCCTTGTACTCCGCCCCCTCCCTGCTGCCAGACCTAAGGCCCATTAAAGTCAATGGCATTAGCTCTATTGAATTCAACTGGCTTCGGACCAAGCCGCTGGTGCACATCGCCACCCACACTGGTGGGCAATGCCATTGTAGAACCATCTGCTCCTTTGTTGCTACCTGATCCCCTCCCTTTGCAACAGCACTCATCCCCACCACCCTTTATATTGCCGGGCCCCTGCTTCCGCTGCCTACTCACCTGCAGAAAGTTCAGCTGGTTCAGGAAGCACTAGCTGTGCTGCCACTGTTTGTTCACTTGTAACTTTTGTACCTACCAGGAGGCTGGTTCATCCCTGGTTTAAGCCAGTGCAACTCCAGCGGCAGGAGCATTGTCTGTGGGACTATGAATGCGAGAGCAACTGCAATGCCCCAAACAGCTGCTTTCTCCCACATCCTTGCTTAGGCATGAAATACTCTTCTAGACCTAAGCCGTAAAGCTTGAACCCTGTCTTTCTCCCAACGTCTATTCTATTCTACTCTGTTTAAATACAGCGCTCCTTACCGCAAAATACAAGCACCTTTCAGCAGTCCATTAAGGGACGTGACTAATATCCGCAGTGTAAAAATCTAGAACTCTTGGTTCAGAGACGATACCGTTTATGAGACCAACTGAAAAAATGCACGCACACAAAAAAGATATGGGAACTTTTTACCGTCTTTAACTTCCCCTGCACCTGATGAAGGGTGTGTAGGCCTAACAGCTTGCAGAAAAAGATGCATTTTTTGCAATTTCTCAGTTGGCCTAATAAGAGGTATCATCTCTAAACCTGGAGTTCTGGATTTTTGCATTTCTTTTTGACTCAGACCAACGTGGCTGCCAAATACATCCCACGTGACATGGCTAATATCTGTCACCTGTGATTTGTTTTGGGGATCCTCTCCCAGTGGGAGAAGAGGTGGCCAGTGGAGTGTCTTATTCCAGTCTGGAGTGCCCTCATTTAATATACACGTTGCTGCATATTTCTAATAGAGAAGACAAGGGCAAAGAAACACACCTGGCACTTTGGAGCAAAAGGTGCCAACTCCTGCTGAGAGACCTAAGATTAAGTTGATAAGCATTAGGTAGGCTGCCAGTGGAGATTTCTAATAGTTTCCTTACTTATTTATACACCATAGGATGTGTTAAATGTATTTGACTCCGAGGCACCTAGCTGTGAGCACAGCTGGCTTGTGGAAGTGCTTGTTCTCCTCACCACTTCTCACCGCCTCTCTCTGCTTCTTATACTCCCTCTCCTGTTATGTCTTGTCTTAAATAAGATCTTAATGTCTCTAAGGCAGGGTCCCCATTGTACTACGCATCTGTCCAACATTAAGCACAACCGCTTCCATTGTCCAGATGGAAGGAGGTTATTAATCTTACTGTAATACCACTGCAAAAAAAATTACCCTTATTAGTATGCAGTGATGCTACTAGGCTTATGCCAGGCGTCAAACTTTTCCTAGCCCCATCTTTGCTCTTTGCTGGATGAGTCCAGATAAAAACTCTCCCTGGTTCAGAACTCTTTGTTTGAAAAAGGGCATCTCTGACCTCCTGGGGGTTTTTAGCAGGGATGTTGATATTTGTTGCTGCTAATGCACATCAGTTTTCTAATTTGCACCTAATGCACCCTCAGCTATATCATTAAATTCTGACTACAGACATGCCATTTTTTTGTGCCGACTTAATCAAGCAGTTGATAGCTGTCATTAGCATTTGTTGCCTTCCCGGCTAGAAAAAAAAATGAAAAAAAACCCAACTCCGCTTTTCAAGGAGCTGTTCCTACCCCCTTCTCTTGCAAAGGCAATCGCATATTTAGCATGTTCACAGCTCTGGGACTGCAGTAATTAATTGTCTGTCTGACACGCAGGCTTCCCTAGCCCTCCAGTCATTCATTTCTGTAATAAATAAATAAAAAATAACAGCAATAATCATCAAAATGAATAGCTCCCTGATGGTCCCTTCCAACATTTCTGTGCCCAAGTCCCGTTTCGCAGCAGACCTGGATGGGTCACAGGGACTGTGGTAGCACAGCTTGGATCTGGTGGGGGGAATGGAGGGGTTCCTAGCTGAGCTGCGAAGTGGTCCTGGATGCAGCTGAAATCTTACTCACATCCTGCCTCCCACTGAAGCCACTGGGAAGCTCTGTTCCTAGGGCCCGGCCTGATCCCCCAGTCTGTTGTGTGACGGGCTACTTAAATATGAGACAGGGGCATCAACCTCTGATCTGTGAGGCTGACAGCACCAGATCTTGAGCACAGCCCATCCCTGCTTTACTTAACTGCTTGGATGGACTCTCGTTTCCTTTGCCCTTCTCTAGTCTTTGGGTCTTTCCCCCCTCCATGAAATTTCTGGCACCCAGAGCTATGCCGTGCCTAGAGGCTCCTGCTCATTCATACAGCTAGGTGATGTTTGCCCAGCAAGGATAATTTGAAAACATAGCATCAGCTTGTTGGAGCACATAGGGGTTTCACCCAGCCCATTCCCCACCATGCCAGGGAATACCAGAACCATACATGTAAAGAGCTCTTCATTTGCCAGTCCTGTTCTACCTTATGCTGTGCCAGGCAAAGCAAGTCCAGATGTGCTTGGGTGTGTATGAACACCCACGCATGTGTGCAAGGGCACTGGGGGGGTGTATGGACACCCACACAAGTGCAGGGCCAGTGAAAGTAGGCAGGGGGGTCTGTGTGTGCATGTGTGTCTCTGTGGGTGGATAGATGTGTGCATGTCTGTCTGTGTGTATCTGTGTGCATGTCTGTGCATACATGAGTGTGTGCACTTGTGTGTGCATGTGTTATGTGTGCGCATGTGTATGTGTGCTTGTGTGTGTGTCTGTGTGAGCATGTGTATGTCTGCGTGTGCGTACATGTCTGTATCTGTGTGCATCAGTGTGTGGGGGTGCTTCTGTGTGTTTGCATGTGTCTGTACAAGTGTGTATCTGTGTGTGCTTGTGCCTGTAGATGTGTATCTGTGTGAATGTCAGTGTGTGTATATCTGTGTGCATGCATGTATCTGTGCATGTCAGTATGCATGTGTGCATCTGTATGCACGCCACTGTGTGGATCTGTGTGCATATGCGTGTATCTGTATACATGTCAGTGTGTGCACATGTATCTGTTTGCTTGTGTGTATGCCTGCCACTGTGTGTATCTGCGTGCAGCTGTATTCATGTCAGTGTGTGTGTATCTGCGTGTATCCATGTGCATGTCGGTGTGTGTATGCGTGTGTGCGTGCGTCCGTGTGCAGGTCGGGGTGTGTACGCGTGTGCGTGTGCATCTGTATGGATGCGTGTGCACGTGCATCCGTGTGCATGCCGGGGTGTGTATGCGTATTCACGTGCATCCGTGTACATGCCGGGGTGCGTGCGCGTGTGCGCGTGCATCCGTGTGCATGCCGGGGTGCGTGCGTGCGCCTCCCCCGCGCGCCCCGAGCTGCAGGTGCAGCGCTGCCGCCGCCCCAGCGCCGGGAGCCGGGAGCCGGGGCAGGTCCCGGGCGTCTCGGCCGCCGCCCCTCGCTCCTGCTCCTGTTGCTCCGGCCCTGGCGGTGCCTGCGGAGCCCGGGGCACGTCCACCCCCAGCCGCCGCCTCCTCCCGCCCCCGTGCATGCTAACTAACCTTCTCACACCAGCCCGGGGAGCTCGCAGAGGGAGGGGGCTTGCCCGCCTGTCCCTGCCCCTCTCTCGCAGACGGAGCGATCTGCGGGGGAATCAGTCGCTTTCACACCCTGCCCTGGCTCAGCCAGTCTCTCGCAGACATGCAGCTGGAGAGGAGGCGGCGGCTCTCGCTGTCCCGCTGCTGAGCCCTGCGCCCCGGGGGCTGCTTGGGGCGGGGAGGGGGTGCCCCTGTGCGGACGAGCCCTGCCATCTCCCCCCGCCCGGGGCTGGGAGCATCCAGCTGCCCCTCCCTGCCCTCACCCCCCGCGGGCTGGACAGGCTCATGCAGCCCTTCAGGTAAGCCGGGAGGATGGGGAGGAAGGGGGGTTAAGCCTGGCAGGGGAGCTGCTGGCATGGGGCAGGCTCCCTCTGCATGACTTTCCATCCCCTTTGCCTTGTCCTGACTCCCCCTTTCCCCGCATTGCTGTTTGATTTGCTCTCCTGCTGCCTGGGGACCTGTTGAGAAGCTGTTGCAGGTCGCAATTCCCAGGGACCCCCACGTTCCCTGCCTCCATCCTTTCCCCTTGGAGCTGGCATATACCCCCCCTCCCCTCCCATCCATCATCACCCCCACTACCCTGCCTTGCTTTTGATGACTGCCCTCAAAAATGCACCAAAGGAGCTAGATTTGAAGGGGGCAAAAAGTGCCCTTCATTGAGAAAGGGACACTGAAATCAGTTCCCCCACCCAATAATAATTTGCTTTTCCTCCCTGGCAGCAAGGCAGGTGCCTGCCAAGCCCAGAGGGAGTGTGATAGGCAAAGAGCTGCCATCTCTATCTGCTCAGAGTTCAAAATGTTGGCAGAGCCCCATCCAGAGTGTCTGCCACTGCTTGTGGCTGTCAGAGCCCGCCGGTCCGTAGAGAGACCCGGCCGTAGTTGTAGAGGAGGGAGAAGGCTAGGCTGCTTCTACCTTGACTCTTAATGACCAGCACCTTCTTCTGCAGCCTCCCTGATTTCACTAAGTAGCAAGCTGCACATCAGGGCCAGCGCAGCCCTGAAGCCAGGGCATTCAGAAAAAGCACTCAGTGAGCTGGCAAAGCAGCCTCATCCAGGATGGCTCGCAGTCCGGACCTGACATCTCTAAGGAAGCCACCGTGCATTTGCAAGACAGGTGCCTTTTGGGTTGCGGTGGTGCCAGGTCCCCGGCAGGAGCTGGAAGTTTGGTGGTGTTTTGATGTGATTCTTGATTGCTGCCTGTTGGAGTAATTGCCTCTCAGTCGCTCAGAGGTAGAATCAATTTCCCCAAATTGAGATTTTAATGGGAGCTTGCAAGCTGCTGTTATGTCATGTGGTTTCAGGCGGCCTTGGGTTGCATTTATTTTAGAAACTGGATAGTTTTGCAGGCGGTGTAGGGAGAGCAGTGCCACCTACCGGGTGTAAAGGGCCCTGGAGCGGTGTGGCTCGTCCAAGGGGAGAGCACATGTGCCCCTCTGAAAGCTTTTCAGATGGACAGCATCCTCCCCTGGGAGGAGTGGAACTGATGTGGAAAATCTGCGGGGAGAGAGACGCTGAGATTTGTATGTGTCTCGTTTTTTAGCCATTACTCTGGCCAAGAGGTAGGCAGATTTTTAAAAAAGGTCTTCTGATACTTGCCCTAGCCTGGCATTAGCATGTCAGCACAGAGAGCAGAAGTGGTGGGATGAATCACATGCCTGCCCCCATCGTCAAATATCAGCACCAGGGGATCGGAGTGAGGATGGCTGTGTGACAGAAAGCAACTTAAAATGCATTTTCTGCCTGCTTCTCAACCTCCTTCCCCTTTCTTCATCCATAATATATTGAAGATCCAGCTCTCAGAGCGCTTGGGGGCCAGAGTCTATTCCACCGATTGGGCATTTAAATGGATTTAGGCACGTAAGTGCAATTCCATTCCACCCTTGTTCAAGTCCCTGAAAATCCATTAATGCATCTACTTTTGTAACACACCATTATCCTGCCCTTAAGACTGAGTCACAAAAAAAGCAGGGAGGGGAAGGAGGACCCACCGGCTTTTGCATTAACTGTTTTTCAGAGACTTGAGCAGGGTGAACTAGAGTCACACTTAGGTGTCCAAATCCACTGACACACCTAATTGGTGGACTAGAATCTGGCCCTTGGTATTTCATACCCAAATATTGCATAGAAAGCTCCAGTACCTTTTATGGATGTTATCTAGGCGATGTCCTTAGATAACTTATTTGGTTGGGGAGGGGAGGATTGGACAAAATACATTTGTGGGAACTCCTGCCACTTCTCAAGACAAAAGTAGATTTTAAAAGCAGCAGGGAAAGAAGAGGCAGCATTACTGTCCTGCTCTGTGCATTGATTTCTGTCTGTTCTGATAGATATTCAATCCCTTTTGATCTCTGTGCTATTTATTTTTTGGCAGTTAGAAGTTATGCAGATTTTTCTACTGAGCAGCACCCACTTCACCAACAGGGCTGTGAAACCAGCTCATGGGAACAGCTGCTTATTATAAGCCAATGTGAAGTAAATGCCATAGGAAGGGGGTACTTACTCCAAATAGGAGATAGGGGGTGAAAACCAGGCTCCCTGTAGAGAGCAAAACGTACACAAGATTTCCAGCCAGCCCTCTCCCCACTGGAGAGCAAGGAAAGGTTATATTATGGATGTGTGTGAGCCAAGCCAAGTCAGGGGAGGGGAGATTGCACTGTCACCTGTCAAACAAGGTGCCACAAGCTCTGTTTCTCATATGCCCCATCCTTGTCTGGCCTGCTTGCCTTCGGAAATGACACCCTATAGGTGGTAGGGCTACATGGTGGAGGCAGGCATTTCCAACAGATGCCCCAGAATAGCTTTGCCCTCCTCATAGGGGATGGAAAAGCTTAAGCAATTAGTGTTTGCAAAGGGATTTGAGATTTCTGAATGAAAGATGCAATAATAACAATACTAATAATACTAGTACTACTGCTAATAATATACTTGCAAAGATATACATTCAAAAAAATCTCAGTAGCAGCTAATTATTATCACATTACTACTAGTGGTGGTGGCGGCGGCGGTGGCTTCAGAACTAAATTTTGGTCCGAATATGACGGCACTCCTTTAAACTGCCACCCTGATGAGCCCAGGCTCCAGGTAAGCGGTTGCACCCAGAGATTTCTTAAGCTCAAAAAAAAAGCTGCTGTTGCAATGAAAGACCCTCTCCACACTTTGCCAAGCACAAGTCAGCCTGCCTGCAAAGCCTTTTCCAGATACCATCTCCTCTGACCTGCTCCATTAAGATACTGTAACAACTCTGCGCAATGCACTAATGAAACCTGCAATAGAATACATTTCCTATTAGCTGCTTTGCTCAGACTTTGTAGTACAGGGGAAAAAAAAGGTTAGTCGGGTTAGCATTTCGAGACACTTATCCAGCAGTCTCAAGAGTTCCCGACACATAGACAATACCAGCATCTAACTTCTAAGGGCTAAATGCAAACTTAATGAGAGTGACTCTATAGCCCCATTTTTGAGGGAAAGTAGCACAATGAGTAATTAGATGTCCCGTAAAAGCTCTCATTTTAAAAAGAACCGCGGCATTCACCTAATCACTCTATTGAAAACTCTCGAGGCTTTGCTCATGACTGCAGGGGGATAAAGGGGGGAAGGAGGGTTGGTTCTGTTGTTGTTTTAAATGCTTCTTCCTGGGAACAAGGCTGTGGTTTTATTTGCATGTACCTTTTGACATCACTCGTCCGTCTTCCCCAGATGGAAAGCCATTCTGTTTCACCCCAAAGACTCAATACGTTCCCCTTCCTTTTCTTTTGCAAATGATCTGGGCTCTGTTATTTAAATCAAATCCCAGCACATGTTGTTGAAGCATGTTTCATACCCATGCTCCTATGGCAGCGCAGTTCAGGAAAGGCCAACCACTCTGTCCAGGGCATGAATAAAACACACCAGCCCATTTGAAGACATCTAATCATGCCTCAGTGGCCCACTGTAGTAATTAATGGTGTGTATTCCAGCAGCATCTGCTCACTGTGTGCCAGTGGTAGCTTCTGCAGAATAGCCATTGGAGTAACACGCCTGGGCCAGAAGTGTGTGTCGTCTCCTCTGGCTTTTGCACTGCAGACAGTCCCTGTCTTCTGGGCATGGTCGGGTCCCCGAATGTGCTCAGGAAGGGCCCATCTAACGGTTCTCAACCTTTATTGATTCAAGGAACCCTTCGGTAGACTCGAACCATCCTCCTTTTGTGAATTGAGTGGCACCCCATTCAAAAATGAATTTGTGTATTACTGTGCTCACCTCCTTACAGAGGAGAGGGGCTGGGCAGTAGGAGTGGGGCATCATTGAGGCAGGGAAAGCCTAAGGTACTAAATCTACTTAGGTAATCTACTTACCTCCTCTTACCTAGAGGCACCCTTCAAAGGATCTCGTGGCACCCCAGGATGCCCTAGACAGCCTGATTGATTGTTGCTGATCTAGATTTTTGGCATGTTTGGAGAGGGTCTTTCATTTTGACATCTCACCTTCCAGCCAGTTCTAATTTGAATACTTTGTCTAGTTTTAAAGCTCTTTGGGGCAGAAACGGCCCTTTTTTGTACATCTACTTGTATTATTTATTTTACTACTTTCCCATATTCATTGTATTCACACTCAGCACAAAAATATGTTCATTCATCCAAATTCTCAGCACTGGAGGTTGTCAAGAGGCATGTGCGCATACACACCATCTTTCATCTTAATGTGCCTGTCTTTGATAGCTAAACATGTGGGGTTTGTTTTAATCATATGGAAACACTGCAATAGCAATAATCTCTCATCAGGAGCTGCATAAATGTCCAGGCATGTGTGATGTAGATAATTCACGATAGAGGAGTATAAACTATAGGCCTCTGCAGTCCAATGTGTTAAATGACATTTCATAAACTAAAATGAAGCCATTCATCCTTAGAAGAAATGACAGCAAACCAGCTCTTTTGGGGCCTGATTCTGCACCTGGTATAGTAAACAGTGGGCACATCTACACGTGCGCTTTAATGCACAGTAGCCTATTTTACTGCACACTAAAGCATCACACAAAATACCATGCAGTTACATTAATGCGGAGTAAAATAAACTCCTGAGCATTAAGCACCACATAAACAAAGTGTGCTTTCAGTACCGTGCATTAAGGCAGCCTAATGCGCGTGCATTTAGTACCTCACATTGGAAGTACTAAATTTAATCCACATTAGGAAAAGCACATTAATACATATGTAGACACACCCAGTGTTCACTATAAGAGTTTTGTCATTGACTTAGATGGGAGGAGAACTGTGTCTTTGTAAACTTTCTGCACTTTGCTAACATTGATGGTTAAGTTCCCTAACCCCTGCAAGGTAGGTGAGCATTGTCACAGAAAGGTGGTGCCCATTTCTTAAGGGGCTTGTTAGCTAAAGTGACTAATAAATAAGAGTCATGTAGCTTAGACAGACTCGTGGATATAGGCCACACAGCAAGTTTGTGGGAGAGTTAGGAAGAGAACCCAGGTGACTTGACTTAGTCTTCTACTCTAACTACTAGCTACAGGCGGCAAAGAGTCTTCAAAATTACCCATATTTACTATTTTAGCAGTATAATTATAGGTACTGAATAAATTCATTAGGAAGGCTGTAAGGGGAATTATCCACTGTAAACCTTATGGTTCAAATTAGGTTTACATTCATTCAGCCCCATTGAAGTCCATGGCCTCGCATCACGTATCTTAGAACAGGGGGTTGTTTGGTATCTAGATACGATGAAAAATAAAAGCCATGCAGCTGGTCCGTGGTGTCCTTTATTTTGGGGATTATGGTATCTTAAAGCTTTTACGGCCAATACCAATGCCCTGTGAAGCAGCACACATTAACTAACATTATACTGACGACCACTGCACCTTTATAATCTGTGTGTGTGAGATAGGTGTGAGTGGGTGCTATAGTATATATATATATATTCCATCCAGGAAGAGCACACACCAACTGCTGAAACTTGCTTAGCCTGACAAAGGGTTTTTGAACCCGAAAGCTTGCTTAATAACTATTTTCCAACTATTTGGGTTAGTCTAGTAAAAGATAATCAAATTCACCCAAGGAACCTTGTCTGCCTATGTCCTTAGACCAACACGGCTACAGCCTACACCCATGCATAGTATATATATGTATCACACATAATTAAAGAGAGGGTCTCTGTATAAAAAGGACAGAACATGTTCAGGAGATGACAGATAACAGCTATGGGATCCCGTTAGGCTTGGTGCTGCTCTTATTGGATTCAGGGGTAATGGAAAGACAGGTTTGACCTTGTCCATCATACTATAGGAGGTCCCAATCCCTGTTTACTAACCAGGTGGCTCAGGTACTCAGCAAACTCCTAGTGCGGGGAGAGGGGGAGCTCAGCACAAACCAGCAGCACTACCCCAGGGACAAATCTAGCCATACCAGTCCATACCATGCTCTGCTATGGCTGCATGTGTCCAGAGTCTCACTATGGGGAGACTTAATGAATCATCCTGCGTTTCATGAGATGCCTACACCAGATACCTGCCAGCCAGTGCTCATTTATATCCCAGTGTCCCTTTCATCAGAGAGAAGTGGTTTGGGAACCCCTGGTCTGATGCAAATTCGGGTCATTATACCCTGTCAGCCTGTATTTTCCTATTGGCCTCAGTTGGCTCAAGGGGGATTCTTTGCTCCCTGAGCCAAGCTGTTGTGCAGCATTGCTATATTGCACCCCAGCGGTGGCTGCGTTTCAGAGGTGGGTGCATAGTGTTGGTAGAGAGCTCTAGGATCCTGCCTGGGGGAACGTGCTGTCCGAATGCACAATCTTTGTTGACTGCAGCGTTCAGATTTCAGGAGAAAAGATATAAGGGAAAATGCAGTCAACATCTCCTCCCACTTCATTCCACATCTAAACTCTCCCTTAGGCAAAGTTCAGATCCGGATTTCAAGCCCCCTGTTTGGGGGCATTTAAAATCCCAGGCTTTGGGTCAACCCACTAGAAAGGTAACGGTCATTTGCCAGATGTAGAACGGGATCCCAGATGAGATATCAAAAATACCCACATATTAGGTCTTCTTGGAGTTTTGGTTTGGAGCCATCTTGTTTTCACCAGTCGTCACCAAATCAGCATTTCATTTGCAGCCCGCTTCATGCAGCTGAAGCAGAAAAAAGGGAGGAGGGAAACTTTAAGAAGCGGAGCCCTGGCCTTTTGGCAGCACGGTTCTCACTAAAACCAAAGGCAGGAGCGTCACAAGGGTCTTATTTCAGAAACACAACATTGTTTTACCAGATCTCAGTCTATCCTTGCACGGCCTCAGTTTCCCACACAGCAGCAATACGTGAGAGTCATACAATCAGCCCGGTTTCCTGTACACCCATGTGGCAAGAGAATTATAAAAGTTGACAGTTCAGCAGTTTTGTAGCTTGCACAAAAAAAAAGCAATGAGATTTTAGATCCTGGTACAATTCGGCCGCCTGCAACACATCAGAAGCCACGTTAGTCTAATTAAGATTGTACCCCATTAAATTAGAGCACGTCTTGTGCTGCCTGGGATGGAAGACGTATTGAGACCTCTGCTTTTTAACCCACTCAAGCTAGTGCTGCCGGCTGCTTACACATCAGACTCTGGCCAGTGCCATAACATTAGGCTACATGGTCAGATCAGGTTCAGGCTCCAGCAGGCTACGGCCCTGGAGGCAAGAAGGCTCCTAGTCTGCAACCACAACCTGATTCCAGGTATAAACACCTCGAGCCTTGTCACTCTGGACAAAAAAACTCGGGGTTTTCACTCAAGCTGCCTTTGTGGATTGGCACCCCCCTAGCTCACACCGCAGCCAGACAGGGCCATTAGCCCAATCAACATCTCCAAATTTTTGCTCCTGCTTCATCTGCCACACTTTACCCCAGGCAGGATTTTTGTTACAGGGGTGATCACAGGGACTTGCTGGAAACCTTAAAGGAACTTAATCTCAGCAAACTATACTCAAGGTTATGGGAGGGCGGGGGAGGGATTTCCATGAAGAACAAGCAGGAAAAGTAGTGGAGTTGTGGAGCCTGGCCGGGTTTTTTCTGAGCTGTAGAAGGAAAAATTTGAATGACAATAGTTCCTTTGTTAAAGGGCACCTGCGGTCAGGAGAGAGGCTGTGCAAAGCAGCACCTTCCCTTGAGTACAAGTGCTGCAAGAGATGAAACTCTAGGGCTTATTTGCACGAAAATGCACGTGAATTCACTAGAATGGGGGGAGTTAAAGGAGTTAAAGCCATGAAACCTGCGTGGGGACGCGTTCCAAAGTCCTGGGGTCCAGTTTCACTGCAACTTAATGCTCCTTCAAGGGGTTTTTTGATATAGGCTAAGGAGTGAATTTAAATAGCTACGCAGGCAGAAGTCCCACGTGAACACTTTTTTTCTGGTACTAGTGCGACATGCTTTCGTTTAGCTACCCCAGTTGCAAGCGACATGAACTGAAGCAAGAAGGCAAGTCTTCCGCTAAAATACGAACGCCCAGCAGAAATGTGGGAAGCACCGTTCCTGCGCACACGTGAAACCGGGTCAGCTTTCCCATATAAGCAGGGACAAGGTGAAATCTAGCCCAACTCTGGACAAGGAGGGTTCGGGTATAATTATCCCATCAAACGTCTGGCAGAGCATTTGCCTGGCTGTTTAACCTCGTTCTTGAGAGTAGGATAGGAAAGGTGTAAGACGGATCGGTCCTCCCCTGGCTGGGAGCTGGACTAGCAGCCCAACATCACGATGACGTGACTAAGGCCGTAGGTCATTTCCATCTCTAGGGCCCGCCGAACGGATGGAGAGTATCTGTCAGACCTGCTACCTGTGCATTTCGGAGTCAGGCCAGCTTCATGCAGGCCTCTCGGCAAAGCTGTGGGGGAGCAGGCTGGATTATTATACGCGTTGCCAGATATCAGACGTGGCAGGAGGACTGAGCACAGGACCGGGAGCCAGGTGCTCCTGTCTCCCGGATCTGTGCCATGAACTCAGCGAGGTAAAGCACTTACGCACTCTGTGCCTCAGTTTCTCCCTCTGGAAAACAGAAGCGATGGCCCTTTTCCTTTCCCATGTCAACCTTTACGCAGCCTTTGGCAAGCCGCGAGCGCCCAGGGCTCAGCATTACTGTCTCATTCTGCAGCAGGCCGAGGGAACCCAGCTGGCTTTTCACATCCCAGGCACTTGCTGGCAGCTAGAGAAAATCATCTCTGGGCTTGTAAACCGAGCCGAAATTTGCTCGGGAAGCAGCTGGGGGAGAGATATGGGACCCCGCGGTGTCATTTTTACAGGCAATCCTGCTGTAACAGCAGAAGGAAACGGTGATCCCCAGCCAGGGAGAGACGCTCCAGCCTGGCCGGGATCTGGGTGTATTTCCCTTTGCAAAGGGGCGTTTGGGGGCTTGGGGGTTTCTGCGGTCAGGCCTGCAGCAAGGCTGGCCCCTTCCCCTCTCTCCCATTACTACAGGGCATGGAATGAATTAATTCCTCCGCCCCCCGTCTTCTCCCACCCCTTTGCGTCCATGGCTGTAACAGGAGCCTGCCCAGCCCGGGAGGCGGTGCCCCTAGCTCCTGAGTGGAGGAGCCGGAGAGAAAGGACGAGCTCTGTAGGCATTGGAAGGGACTGGGATGATTGATGGTTTGGGCTGTTTTGTCAAGGGGAGAGGAGAGGAGAAGAAGGGGGGAAAGAAGTCTGTGCAACCCTTCAGCAGCGCAGAGGCGAGGAGCTTGCCTGGCCTGGCCTGACCGCGTGCTTCTTTCCGTCCTCCGCCTTTCCTCTCCATTGATTTGTTTTTTCCCTTTCTCTTTCTCTTTCTCTCTCTCGCTCTCTCCTTTTTTTTTTTTAAAACTCTTCTTCCAGGGAGAGGCTAGTGGTTAAACCTGGAGCTGGATGGATGGGTATGGGGAGAGGGGCAGGAGCCACAGCCCTGGGATTCTTCCACATCCTCCCCGTCTTTCTCTGCATCTTCCCTTCAGGTAAGGAGCAGCCCCTCGCCGTGCAGCCGGAGCCCCCCGCCCGCGGGCCCGGCGCTCCCTCCGGCACTTTGGCACATGGTTTCATGTGGCAGCGTTTCTCCTATTCTTTGTCTGCCAGGGTGGCCCCCACGGGCTCCCTCGAGCAGGGGGGTGAGGAGGAGCGAGCCCAGCGGGCGCACCGCTCCAGGCAGGCCTCTGCAGAAGGGAGACTAGGACCCTTGGCGTGTGCCAGGTGCCAGAGGCTGCCCATCAGTGGGATGCGCCGGGTGCGGTGGGGTCTGGTGCCTGGCACGTCCCCTTGGCTCTGGGCTGGAGGGCACACCTCTTGGCCTGGCTTCAGGCACCGGCTCGTGCAGCGGCCGCATAGGGAGGGGGGTCAAGTACTGCATGCCCGCTCCCCTTCTCCGCTGTGTGCCCACGGGGCGCGGGGTGGCACCCGTTTAGACGGGGAGTCACACCCCAGCGAATCCAGCCAAGCCCAGTCGGCTCAGGGTGGAAGGGGCCGGCTCCAGACGCGCTCCAAACACTCCTTTCCCGAGTCGCTTGGGCTCGTCCTTGCCGTGGGCTTGCAGCCCTGCCCGTCTCCTCCCTCCTGCCGTTGTCCAGGTAGACAACTTCAGGTCCTTGGGTGGGAAGTGGTGGCTCCCGCCTGCCCATGCAAAGCAAATGGTGAGATTGCGACCAAATGGCAGGGCCAGCGTCTGATCTCCCTTGCCAAGCCTCCCCCCGCCCGGCCCATGCCCACAGCCACTTGCAGCTCCTCCTAATCTGCCTGTTTGATAACAGTTCAGGGCCACCCCTTCCCCTGCACCTTCTCCCAGTTTGTTTGGCTCGTGTCAGAAAACAGGAGAGAGCTGCAGAAGTGCAGCTGAAAATGCCATCTGGTTCCAATGAATCCCCCATAGTTTTTCACAATGTTTTTTGGCTGATCTCTGCCTGCAAATTCCTTCGAGCCCTGAGTGCTTGTTTTTGTTGGGGGAGGGGGAAGCAGCTCCACAGAGGCGGGCTTGTTCCTTCCAAAACGCTCCAGTTTCTTTACCTCTTTTTTTTTTTTTAGCTGGGGGGGGTGGTGGAAATGGAGCAAGAGAGAGAGAAACCCTAAGGTTAAATCTGCCAGTTTGCTGTATTTGGAGGTGGGGGGGATTACTTTCTCTAAAACTCTTCCCTTGTTGATCGCAGGTTAGACATACATGGGCAGCCCAGGGCTATGGAAAGACTCCCACATGCAATAAACAAATATATAATGCATTACCCCCGTCCTCCCCGCCGCCACTACCACCTCCCTTAAGCCTCGATGCAGGAAAATAAACCTTGTGAGCGAAACGTTGGCACCAGCGCTAGTTTGGGGCTTTCTTTGCCCTGTGCAAACGGGCAGGCAGAGATCTGCATTGCTGGGAGCTTTTGATCAGAGCCGATGCCTGTTGCCTGACACCTTTGCCCAGCGCTGGGGCTGAGTTTGGTGTGCGAGAAGGAGCCTGCTTGGTTTGCTTGCTTGTATCAAGGGCTTTTATTTATTGTTTTTCTTCTTTTCCCCCCAGCTGTTAAATCCGTTGCAAGGACCTAGCAAAGCAGGGCGATCCAGGGAGACTGTGGGCAGCGTGCAGGGGGTCTGGGGCACCAGGGTGGAGAAGGCTCCCTGTTCCTGTACCTTGCTCTGCATTTTAACAGGGGTCCAGGAAGTGTGTGTGGGGGGGGGGAGGTAAGGGGGCCTCTGCACCTGGGTGTCTCCTGCTAAGCATCTCAGCAGCACGTTGTAAAGCGGTGGCATAACCCTGCTGCAGTCTTAAAACTACTCCTGAGAGTTATAGTGGAGCCCAGCCCAACAGAGCGCTCTGTGTGCGAGCCTAGTGCCCTGCCAGGTCCGACTCCTCGGCCTTGTATTTACTTTTCCCTTTTTATAAGACTTCGGCCCGGGTGCAGCTCCGCTGTCCTGCTGCTTTGACACTTGACGGCTGCACGGGGGTGGCTTTTGGTTTGCACGGGTGAGGGCCTGGACCTTTGCTTCTCCTCTCGGCTCCCCCTGCCCAGCTCGGGGGTAAGTAACCTTGCCGAATGCACTGGAGAAAGCTGAGAGGGCACTTGGGGAAGAGGGACCAAATCCAGGCATTTGCACTAAGCAGACCTTCTGTGGAGGAGACCAGGGGCCAGATTTTCCAAGGGTCACACAGCAGGGTCAGATTCCTAAGAGGATTCAGTGTCCAGCTGTTCCCAGCCCTGATCCTCAGCACCTACTGGGCTCAGCTCTCCTGAAAGTCCACCCGCCTACTTCAGCGGCTCCGTGGAGCTGTGCTCCTTGGAAAGCCTGTCCTTGGGAGTCGTGCCTGAGACTTCGTCCCCTGCTCCCAAAGTCCACTTTTGCATCTAGATGGGAGAAGATCCAGTTCCTCTTCGAGACTCTTGAGCCCCTTTCTCCAAGGAGAGGGCATTTATGCCTCCCGTCCATCCAGGCAATGAGGCTGATTCCAGATAAGGATCCAGGTTTATCAGATAGGTTGATAAATGGCTTTTGTCTCTGAGCTGCAGCAAGGGATGTGATCTCAGCACTAAGCTGAAACTGAGAAGGGGGGCTTAGAGGTTGTTAAAACAACACCTTCTCCACTCTTAAAGTGACAGCCCACGGAGCGTTCTGGGTCGTGGGGCGACGGGGCAAAGCGGTGGCAGTGGAGAGGGGCTGCTAGGGTAGAGGAGAGGGAAGGAATTCAAATGCAATCCTGGAAATATTTTGTCTTTGCGGATTTCTTCTCCTGCTGAAGCTGGTCGGTTAGTTGGAGCGGGGGGGGTTGTGTGTGCTTGCCCATCTCAGGGGAAGGGGAGCTCAAAGGAGGTGCCTTGTTGTTAATGCATGTGATGTGGATTGCTGCTTTTTTTTCCCCCCCCAACAGAAATCGCCTCTCTTTGATTCCCAGCCCCTGGCAAATAGGAGCTGGGAGCTGTTACTGGGAAAGTCGGGTTTATAATATCAGCAGCTGAGGTTTCTTCTTCTCTGTGGCCTGAACAGCTGCAGGGAGTCAGGCGTGCACATAAAAGTGATCACAGAGCGGCGCAGCCATAAAACTTCCTAACCCGGGGGCTTGCTTGGTTTCTGCACCAACCTGCTGCCTCTGAAGGGGGGCAAGCCACAGTGACGAGGAGTCTGGGGTCTCCCAGCTGAGCCCCTAATAGACACACTGCTTGCATCAAGGCTCTCCTCGGGTTGGTAGCGTGCTTTTGGCAGTCTCCTCGGCTGAGGCTCCACGCTGGGAGAGTCGGGGTGTTGCTGCGGGTCCGAACAGGCTCAGAGCAGAGCGGAGATCGGGACCGAGGTGCTTTGGCAGAGCCGAGCGGGTGTCAAGTATCAGAAGAGCGGAGGATGCCATAAGATTGGCGTTATGTTGCTTTGCTGTTTGAAGGCAGGGTGACTAATCTACCTGGCTTTGCTGTTTGACAGAGCTGGGGCAAGGGTCAACCCTGGACTAGCAGAAGGTCCTTCAAGCCAGGACTGAGGGGTATTAGCAGAGCAGGTGGGGAGCCAAATATTGAAAGAGAAACCGGAGATGGAGGTGCAAGGACCAAGCGGACTGGAAGAACAGGCAGCACCGCATGTCAGGAGCGATGCGTGCTGGCAGAGAGGGCAAGATTTGGGGTGGGGAGCATTGCCAGTAGAGGAGGAGTTGCATTGGCAAAGCCCTGCTGTAGCATCACACGGTGCTATGAGTCCTTCTTCTATTTGAGGACTAAATTCTCTCATAAACATTTTCTTTAAAGGCATCGAGACCTGCAGTTGGCCGCTCTCATAATTAAGAGCAGGAACCCCATAGCAGTGACATTTTTGGCATGAGCTGCAGTGGGGGTTTCAGCTGGAGCCTGAGGATTTCTTTGCACAGGCGAGGTGCAGCTTTGCTCACAGGATCATGGCTCCACCAGCTGACATTTCTGTAGTGAGGGGGAAAATTGAATTATGTCCAATTGCCAAACCAGATGCCATCCCCACAATGAAGTCATACGCCTCTGACGGCAAAAGAACAAGCTGGCTCCCTATGCACGAGCAGCCCGCGAAGTGCAGACCGAGCCGCTCTGTCTCGCGCCCTGGGCATGGCTGTGTGGAGCTGCAGTTGGGCGGAAAAATGTTGGACCCTCTCTTCTGGCTCGTTCCTCGTGGCAGATGGTCCCTTGGGCTGGGAGAGGAGCTAAAGGCCCTGACTTGATCCCATGGGAATCAATGGGAGTCTTTAATTCATGGGCCCTGATTCCTCTATGGGATCAAGGCAGACAATGCGCTTCACTTGTGTCCTGACTGTTTTGCAGAACAACCTGCCCAGGAGGCGGTGGGAGTCTGAAGCGTAGCTTGGCTTCCTAAGCTTTTCCCTTCCGTCTTCGAGGCCGTGGAGAGCTTGGTGGCTCAGCTCCTGAGGAACCCAGCTCTTGCCGGAGAGGTGCAAATCATATGATGCACCCTGGATTCAATTCCTGGGGCATGTGGCAGGGTGTCCATGATAGTGGTCCCCCCGCACTGTCCACAACGATATGACGGGGCATAGCCCAAAGCCCACCTCCCTTTGCTGGGGTGAGATGAGGGTGTGGAGGGGAGGGAGTATTACAGAGTCACGGGAAGCCTTGATTTGATATTTTCCACGTAAAATCTCACTGGCTGTATTACATTTAGACTTTGCGACCTGAGACTGCATCAAGCTACACGTCAGAAAATTAAGAAATAAGCCAGTGAATGTCTATAAGCCACTAGTTTTGGAAGGATGTCTGGTTTTTGCCTGTGACATCCATTGCACCTCTAGTCAGGGGGAATGAGACTTGCATCAGGCTGGGTGCAGCCGCAGTGGGAGCCGGGCACAGGAGGGAGGCAGGTGTCTGGGAACAGAGCTGTTCCCACCCGGCTCAGTCTCCAGGACAAATGGAGACGGGACTGTTGAGCTGTGGGGGTGTGGGTGCGCTTGTGTGCCTTTTCCGTAGGCGGTGCGGGGCTCTGGCTGACATCTGTGAAAGGCAGGCAGCTGGCGATCCACACCCTGTGCAGAAATCAGCACCTCCGACTGGGACGCTGCAATTCTTGGCAGGCTTTTAATTGTCTGTATTTGCCTCGTTCGGATTTATGTGCTCCAGGCTTTTTCTCTGTCTCGTCGTTTTGTGTCTCGTTTAGCTCAGCCTTGGAAGGGCTGACATCGCACAGGAACGCAGTAGAGAAAGCGCACGCGTGTAGGCCTGGCAGTGCTTTCCCTTACCAGCCTCCGCGGCACGGTCTTGTCCCCATCCTCGCACAAAGTGTTGGAAGGCCAAGCGCCCTGCTTGTCTGGGCCCTAAATGCAGCCGGAGGGAGCCCTGGGCAAAATGCTGCCGATGTGAAACAGGTGGCTTTGCTCTGAGCCCGTCCCAGCGGTTCCCTAGGCTTGGGGATGGAGAGACGCCCACTATCAGCAACCCTGAAATCCCGTGTAAAGAGATGGCAAGCAGAGGCAATGGGGGCTGCAGAGCATGCCTCAGATCACAGGCCACTGGCAAAACCTAGCCCAAAGGCCCGCTAGGCTGGCGTGGAGGATGCTGAGCCTTGCGGTCATAGCACAGGCTGACGAGACGGGAGCACTCCAGGCCTCAGGTGTAAATTGGGCCCGTTCTGCACTCTTATAAAAGTACTTGAAGCCCTCAGATGATGAGAAGACTGCAACTCATCCCACCCCTGCTAAGACGTGGGCTCAGGATTTTGCATCCCTGGCCGCTGATTGCCAGCCATTGGCCTCGGTGTGCATTACGAAGGGGAGCAGGCTCCTCTGAAGCGCTTACAGATGTGGAGACTGAGGCCCCTAGACTCGCCCGCAGTCCCACAGGGAGCGAGCGGAAGGGCAGGGTCCGGACCTCGTGGCCTCCCGAACACCGGCTCGGCCCTGTAGCCGCAGGATCGGGCTGCCTCCGTCGAGTTGCAGGCTGTGCCAAGAGGAGCGCTGAACCCTGAACTCGAGTCTGAAGAAGGCTGAGCGCGGAGGAGGGGCTGAGCCGCGTCCCTGCAATTGCAGATGGAAATGCCTCGGCCCTTTTTCAGCCTGCTTAATAATCTCGCCGTGAGCTTTGAAGTTCACCTTTTCAAGCGCGGTCTGTAATTCCTGGAGCAGCATCTCGCACGGGGTGGGGGGACAGTCCAGGGGCCCCGTTGAAAGCTGCAGGCCTTTGATTGATGGCTCCCTCCGCTACAGCCGGCGCTTCCCTTTGGCAGGGAAGGGGCTGAGGTGAGCGCTTCCCTTGGCTGCCGAAGAAATACTTGCTAGGACCCTGTGCGGAGGGAGGTTGGCAAAGAAGAGGAGAAGCATTTGCTGCCTTGCAAGGCATTCTGGGTTTGTGGAAAGCTGATTCTCTGTGCAAAAAAAGCTGACTAAGTGACAAGAACAATCAAGGGCTATTTTAGCAGCATCTCTCCGGGTTGATCTGCTGGCTCGGGGATTTTTGTGCTGCGAGAGGAGGAGAAGAGACGTAGGGGGTGAGTGAGCTCCGTACTGGGGACAAAAGGACCCCCCTGAGGTCAGCCCAGGGACTGGCCGTGTGATGCACGGTGGAAATAGCAAAGCCCACTCAAGTGGTTTTGCTCCATCTCCCTTTCGTTTTCTTTTGACTTAAGGAAACACCTTGAAAAAAAGCCTTCCCCATCTGCTGCAGCTCAAACCTGGGCAGGGCGGTGGGTGGATTAAACAAAGGAGGTGACACGGATTAAATTCTGCTGTTTCCTAGGCATAAATTGGGAATAACTCCCATCCAAGGGCCTTTCACCTTGAACTCAATGCATTCCTCCCAGTCGACACCCAGGTGATACTGTGCACGATCCAGCTCATAACAACCCAAAGAGTCCCTGTCCAAAATGCTACCCGCTCCCCCCTAAAAGGAGCGCGGCCACTTTAAGACCATAGGGTTTATTTCCCCCCTTTAGTTCCCTCTCCCCCGCCCCAGTTCAGTGCAACTGAAACCTGATCTAATCCCTTTGCACATGGGTAATTTATTGGTCTATTGGGCTTTTCTTGATGGCAAATTGCATTGTCTTTCTTCCTGGGTTGAGGCTTTGGAGCAGTTTGCTGCATTCCTGCAGCTCCTTTCTCAGGGCTGATCTTTCACACCCCCTCTGAGCACAGTCACATCAGTTTTATTGGGCCTCTTTGTTATGCAAACAAGGCAATAATAATCAGGCTATTATTCTGCAAGATTGTGCTTGATTAACAGTTCAAAGGAGGTCGCTGGAAGAAACGAATGCTGCCATGATGCACAAATCCTTTCACACTGCCTGGGTCAGATGGCCACTGAGCTCTTCCTCTGGGCTTGGCTCCCTTCCCCTTCTCCTGTTGAAACATAGTTGGACTCAATTCAAAGGGACGCCATCAATCAGTCAAGCTGGTGGGACTGGAGCATTCTGTTTTCCCTCTCCCCACCAGAGTCACGGCCTTATATTTCTCTGCCTTGTGACGGGACGCAGGTTCCCAACCATGGAAGTGGCCCACGGGGCACAGCATCAGTGCTTCCCTCCCCTCCTGGTCCCCATCTCAACTCTGGGACATGGAGTAGATGCGACCCCCTCCAAACAGGTACTCACTTGCATACTGGAAGGAGCTTCTGAGGATCCAGGCACACAACAGAAACACAGCACGAGATTTATTACGGTAGAGGTTGAAGTACGGTATTACTTACATGTTTCCATAGTCCCGGACCCAGCCTTTTCCTTCTGCCCACAAACACAAAGTCTCTTCTCCCCACCCTTTAAGCCCTCAGCCCTTAAAGGCACTGGTGAAAGACATCCAGCTTTTCATTCCTTCTTCCAAGCTGAGATCTAGGCAGCAGGGCTCGGCGATTCGCATGCTGGTTCTGAGATGAAGGTTTAATGCAGGGAATCTCTAAATCATCCGCTTGGTTCCTCTTTGCATTCTTGGGGAATTGGTCTGTTTTGTGGCTGCGGAGAGCAGCATTGTGCTTCCCCACTGCGTGTGTGCACACCTGTGTGGGTAGGAAAAGCTGTCTGTGGAAGAGCTGAGCACCTGCAAAACCAGTGGAAGCCACTGGGATCTGCACAGTGTTCAGCTCCACTCATTTCTGAGTATAAGGATAGTTGCATTTATTCAGATCACCTAAATGATTGTGTGTTTAGGAGCTTTGTCTTCGGTAGTAAGAATACTTGTATTGAATATCTTGTACTGTGCATATGACTCACACAACACATGTATTCTCTCTCTCACGCACATACACGCACGCACACACACACACACTTGGAAAGGAGCAAGATGATTTATTTATAGCATGTGGGGAAGATGGAAGTTTATCAGTGACTCAGAAGCATGTTAAACACTGATTTCCAATGATAAACATTTTTAAACTAGCAGGCCCAGGTAATGTACACCCAAGAGTCCTAAAAGAATTGGCTAAGGTCTTTGGCTCACTGGTGTTAATTTTGAAGAGCTCTTAAACTACTGAAAAAATCCCAGAAGATTGCTGATATTCAAAAAAAAGGGGAACTTGCATGATTTGGGTTACTATAGTTATAGTTAGCTTCATATCAGTCATGGGGAAGATACTGGAAAAGTTGATGCAGAATTCAACAGAGAAAGATTGAATTGCTGGGAATAGGACTAAAACTAGTCAATAGAGTTTTATGAAAAATAGGTCTTGTCAAGCAAACTTGATTTCACTCTTTGATGAGTTTGCACATTTGGTCAATATATGTAACTGTGTGCATGAAACCGACTTAGACGTTTGTCAGATTTTGGCTTAGTGCTGTACAACATTGTGATGAAAAGGCCAGCATTATGTGAGAGCAAGAAAGTGCGTGCTGAGTGGATTAAAAGCTGAGTAACTGACAGATCTCAAAAAGTAGTTGTCGATGGGGAATAAACATCCAGAGAGGATTTTGCGAGAGTGGGTTGCAAGGACAAGCTAGAGTCAGTTGTGCTCAACACGTTTGTCAGTGATGTGGTAGTACACACGAAATCACTGCTGACAGAATTGGTGGAGGTGCAAAGATCGGTGGAGTAGTAAATAGCAAAGTTATAACAGGGCAACCTGGTTGGCTGGACCCCCGCAAAGAGCATATTAAGACGTCCTAATGCAGAAGTACGGAGCGATGAATAAGGGATGCCGGCCAGACCTGCAGAACAGAGGAGGGATTCTGAAAAGGAGTGAGGATTCATTATGCACAAGTAACTCAACATGAATGCCCCGGGTGATGCGGTGGCAAAAAGCTAATGAAATCCTTGGACATGTAAACAGGAGAGGAGGGGAGTAATTTACCTCTGTGCCCAGAACTAGTGAGACCAAATAGTAGATTACTGTGTGCAGCTCTGATCTCCATTGTAAATTGGAGAGGATGAAGTTAAAAATCAGGGAGCCAGAGCAGATTCCTTCCAGCAATAGACTTCAGGACCTCCATCTGTTTAGCAAAAAAGATTAAAGGGTGACTTGAGTGCAGAAGATAAGAATCGTCAGTAGGAGAAAGTGCCAGGTGTGACATGGCTCTTTAAGGTAGCAGAGGACAGCAGAAGGCGAACCAATGGCAGGAGCTGACGCCATACAAAGTCAAGTAAAAAACAAGACATAGATTTTGTGATGAGGGAGTGATTAACCACTGGCACAAATTACCAAAGGAAGTAGCAGAGTCTTTCTCTCGACATTTTCAGATGAAGACCATATGTACTTCTGGAGACGGGCTTTAGATGAGCACAAACTATTGGGCTCACTGCAGGTATAACTGGGTGCAACTACAGCCTGTGATATGCAAGTCAGATCAAATAATCTAATAGGTCCTTACGGCCTCAACGCCTACAGGCCAGCTCCTAAAACCAGGATGTCTGGCTGGGGCGGGCAAAATGCGGCCCACCAGGCCTTTATCCGGCCCGTGGTGCCCATAAAAAAAGTTAGAAAATGAGTATTTATCTGGCCCTGGCTGCCTGTCATGCAGCCCTTGATGGCTTGCCAAAACTCAGTCAGCAGCCCTCCACCTGAAATAATTGCCCGCCCCGATGTAGTTTTTATTTAGATGCCTGAAGTCCAGCTGATTTCCATGAGAGTTTAGGCACCTCGGTACCTTCTGATTTCAGGGCTGTGAATCCAGGAAGCCCCTAAGTATCCTTAAGTGCCTAAATCATATTTTAAAGTGGGGAATAATCTCCCAAATCACTTGGGCACTTTTGCCTTGTACACATCAAAGGAAAGCAAGCTATGCCTGCTCTTGACACTCCCACCCTGAGCAATGAAAAAGACCCTGGAGGCCTAGCCGTACAACACATTTCTGTCACAGAAGTGTATTTTGGAGCCCTTATTTCCCTTCTAGAGTCTACCCAAGCTAGCTGGGGGACCCACAACCCTGAAGATGCTACGCTGAGCTCCAGTGCAGTACCAAGGTCTCTAGCAGGTTGGTTCAGCCAGTGCCTTTGCATCCTTACTGCAAGCATTACCAGAGATTATCTAGATTAAGGCCAGCCTGGCCAGGTCTACACATGCTGCATTCATGCCTCCGACAGCAGAACAGACAAACCCATGGAAAAAACTGTGCTCCTGGTGCTGAGCAGTTAATTCTCCTTACAGACCCCTTTGCGGCTGGCATTAATATCCCAGGGTCAAAGGCACCAAGGAAGTTTGATCATGGCTGGGAACAGCACACTGAGTTTTGTCCAGGTGCCATGGGGATTGCTGCACCTTAGATGTTCAAGAAGATGGGTATCAAAAATGTAGATCCCTACCCCGGAAGATACCTTAAAACCTTCACTTGCTGTTCTTCCTGACAGGTGTGACAAGCAGTGTCTCATCATGCAAATCCTTACTGGATCAGGGTAGAGGCAGCCAGTGGCAACAGCTGCTGCCATTCCTGGCACCCCATTAAAATGGGTTCTCGGGGCTGGTGCCCCAGCTGCCCACATCTAACTATGCTGCTACATCCCAGTGAGTGCAGTAGCCCAATGTGCAATGAGGATTTCTGGAGGGGCTGGACCAGGCTGAGTGCTGCTGTGTCCAGCCTGCATTTGGCAATGAAAAAAACAGTGCTCTAGGGCAGTGGTTTTCAACTTGCGGTCCGTGGATCCCTGGAGGTCCACAAACTATGGCAAAGGGGTCTGTGAAAGATGGGTATGATCAATCAAGAGTATGTGAATACCCACACTTCCAATCCAAAAGGGTCTGCACCTGCATTTGAGATTTTTTAGAGGTCTGCAAATAAAAACCACTACGCTAGGGGCACAAGGCACTAGGTGAAGAAAGAACTAGTAGGTGATTTTACATTAGACAGGTGGTGCAACGTATAGCTCTACAAATCAGACCTCAAGTCAGTGAGCTACAGCAGGTTATGGACCATCTCTGTACTCAAATTTAGACTTCCTGGAGCCATGAGGTGTCAAACCCTTGTTGGCTCGTAGCTTTTATCTGCTAAACCAACCTGGAAGAAGGTGGGCACGTATTCAGTGCCTTCCTAGGATTATTTCTCCATACAAAGGATCGCTCAGGGGAACTGTACCTCATAGGTGGGGGGAGATGCATAGATTCATAGATCTAGGGTCGGCAGGGACCCTAGATCCCCCGGCAGGTGGGAGGCAGGTGTCATCCATATGATGTGGGCCGTGGTATGGAAACTAATATCTGGAAACTACTATTCTTTAGGAACAAGCGTCACTTTGCTCATGAAGGGGTGCACTTTGCACGTTGCTGAAGTGGGTGGCAACAAGTCCCGGCTCCTTGAGCCAAAGTTGCATTCTGTGCCTAAGCAGCCAGCCCCAATGCGAGGGATTTAAATGGAGGAAAGTAGGTATAGGGTTCCCAGGTATTCAGGAGCCCACACAGGAAACTCATTTCCTTGTGCTTACCTGTACGTTCGAGAGAGGCTCAACACGGAGACTCAAGCAAGGTGTCACGGGGAACTAGGCTGGGCCCGCGAGGCCCGCGCCGGCTTGCCATGGGCTTGTCTCGGTGATAGCAGCAGGGGGGTGAGTTGCCGTGCTAAGTCATCTGCGGTTGAAAAACAGATCCATTGTGAGGAGATGGAAAATAGATTATGTGAAATTGAATAAACATCGCTTCTTGGCTTCCGTTCAAATGAGTTTTCGCTCTTATGCCAAGCTTCTGCCATAGGAGACGTGAGCAGAAGGCAGGGAGTGCATGGCGTGCCGGGGGGTGGGGGTTTGCTTTCTCTTTCCTCCAGAGCTCGGTTCGTTCCCCGGCTGCCCCGTTGTGTCAGGACCGCTGCGGGTTTTCTCAGCCCTGACACGTGCCCTGCCGGCGGGTGAGTCACGCAGGTGTTTGTGCGAGCCGGAGGCGTCAGACAATCGCGGTATTGAGCAGGTTAGATGGGGAGGCGCGGAAAGAGGGAGGCCTTGCCAACAGATTAAAAGAACAAGGCCACAAACAGCCGACCTGAGCGCGGGAGCAATTCACTTCCCTGTGAAATAGGATTGACCTCGCCGCCTTTATCTGCCAACAAGGGAGAGATTAGGCAGGAAAGGCCACATCGCCGACTCCTTCCAGGTGCAAACACAGGGCAGGGCAGGCTGCTGTTTTCCAAGCCCAGGTGTCTTAAGTGACACGCTGCCTGCTTGGGCAGGGTGCAGATGCATTTGCCCGGTACAGAATTGCATGTGAAGCCATTTCTTCTGCGTGTGCATTGCAGCCGGACCAACGCACAGACATGCGGGTGCACGTACATGGTGCATGCAGTGTCTCAGGCACCTGGTGTTGGAAATCTGGCCTTATATGGGGCCTTGAGTGAAACAGCGGCGGAGAATAGTTGCCAAAGCCCAAACAATAAGATCTTTAAGAAAAAGGCTCCCCCTTCGGGCCACGAGAGGGAATGAAACAGGCTCGTCTGTTTTTTTACTTAGTACCTTATAAAGTAATGAGTTGCACACGGGCTTTGTAGCAGCCACCCTGCCCTCGGCCGTGACATGCCTCAAGCTGTAGGTGTTAAGAGACCCGAAAGAGCAGGGCTGAGGTTATGCCCTCCATGCCAGGGAGGGTGAGGTGAGATGGGCAGAAGGGAGCTGGGTTTTAACGTGTCACCCCTGATGCAGCAGCAAAGCCCTTCCTGCTTTGTCAGCCCGGGGTAGTGTCTCGACGCCGGCGCGGAGCTTCACCTGCATCTTCCGACCCAAGCTAAATATGCAACCCCTTAAAGAGCAGCGTGGAGTACCCATTTGCTGATAATAGCTGGAGTCAAGCATTGGGGCAAGCTTGCTAAAATCAAGCATCTCTTGTTGGCTGCGGAGGGAGAATCTCAACTAAGTTATAGATGGGGAGCATTGTGGCATTAGGCCCCAGGTAGATGGTTTAGTGGGTGACCCTGATGTCCCAATGCCTGGCCTTGTGTTGCTGCCCTGCTGTTCCATCAGCTCATTACTTCTCCCCTCTCAGCGTCCCTGGTGGCATGGCAAGCTTCAGTCTGAGTGGCTTTGTTCCCAGAGAGAGAGAGAGAAGGATTTTCCTTGCGTTGCTACCTGCTTGCATTCCACCTGCCGGCAGAGCCCGTGTTTGCATCGTCACAAGGTCGTATTGATACTCCACGGCGTGTCGCGAGCGGCTGTTTGTATCCCCACAGCCGGCGCAGAAGCCCTTTTGCATTGCGAGCAGAAGCCCAGCTACGTAGGCACCATGGCACCCTTATGTCACGGGAATCCCGCTGTGCAGTGTTATATCAGCCCTGTTTGATCACAGATACTCTCACTCTGCGGCTTTTAGTCTGCTAGCGTATGTATGGGCTGGAGTTCAAAGTCCTAAATCCAGGCACCAGTGCATGTACCACTGGGGTAAAATGTGACCGAACATCCAGAAAACCTCATCAGAGTGAAATGCGTGGCAAAAAGACTTCCCTTCGGGGCTGTTGCCTGTGGTGGAAAGTTGGCTGTTCCCCGACACAAACTCTCTACCCTCCACCAAGATGCAACCCCAGGAACAAAAAGGAAGGGTCATGAAACAGTCTGGATTTATACTTGTTTTCAGCCCATAAAAATGCTGGAGCTGTGCAGAAATCAGAGCCGGTGTAACAAATGAAAGGTTGTGACCAAGTTACCTCTGGCTTCTGACCAGGGAAGCAAGAATGCAAAGGATTTCCAGAATCCTTCTTCCTTTTTAAATGGACACGAGTGAGATAAAAGCAATCCTATACTCCCTGTGCTTTGCCTCGCACCTGAGCTTATTAAACTTGCCTTTTAAAATCCCAAGTAAACTTTCCACTATTTCCTTTTTGCATTTCACTCTTCTTGGAAGGCAAACCCAAACTGGCCTTTGCATGCGGGATCATTTATTTATAGTCCTGTTTCCCCTCCTAGGGCTCCAGCACCACTTGTGTTTAGCTTTCCAGCACTACAAGGCAATGTTTAAAACATACTGTTTTCACTGAAACAATACTGGGTTTTGTAACCTTTTCTTTTTTTTTTTTAAGCAAATCTTAAATTATTTTGGCCTAAACGCCTTGCCAACCTCTTCTAAACAAAGCGCAGGACAGGAATGCATATGCAAGGCTTGGAAAGGCACCCCGAAAGCATCTGGAAATGTTGGGTTTTGTTCCGCTGCCTGTTCTGTATGATCACGTGCAGTTTCCGTTTGCTGCCAGACTCCAAGAGGGATTGATTCAGCTAAAGGGGAGGGAAACGAGAGACATTTTAAGTGGCGTAAGGCTGGATTCACCCAGCTGGTTGAGAGCTGTGGATGAGATGGGCAAGGGAGGCGGTGCCAGCAATGCCTTAGCGGAGATGCCCTGGGAAGTAGGCTTGCAGAGAGAACTGAGCCTAAACTCCCATTGTGCCGCCCCCTGTGTTGGCTGCTTGGAGCGTGGGTTCCCGCTGCATCCAGGATAAGCGAGCCACATACCCCGCTTTCCTTGACTCACACTTGCAGCTGGTGCTTCAGGCACTAGGCAGCTCGAACGGACACTCAGGGCAAAGTGTGCCCCTGCAGGGTGGAGCAGCACTGAGCTGGTGAGATTTTTGCATCATCCAGTGTCGCGCTCTCCGTGTTTTGGGAGTAACGGGAATCCAGCTGGCTAAAGGGAATGGGCTGTGGGTCCCTTTGCCTCTGAGTCACTAGTGCCTGCTGCTCAGACTGGCAGCTCTCTGGAAGTCGTTCATAACTTCTAGTGGCATCTGGTGGGTCTTAGTCCCGGTCTGGCATCCACAGATCACTAAAAGCACTGCTGGCACTGGTGCAAAGAGACTGAGGTCTGGCTCGGCCCTGGAAAATAGACTTCCTTCGCTGACTCTTGGACTCGTGCAGCTTAGAGAAGAGCATGGGAACAGCATCTGTGTCAATTCACTGGCGACATCCAGTTGCTGACGGTGGGAATTTTCAAGCCATGTATATGAAACCTACTCGCTCCCAACCATGTATCAAGGGACCGCCGATTAGCTGCCCGGGCCCTTGCTGTACTTGTGTGGCATCCAGGTGCAGACAGGACTCGTTGCCCCGCAGTTCTGCCACAAGTCACGGGGCATATGTTAGCCTCAGAGGTGGCAGATTGCGCCTAAAAGCAGGGCTCTAGGGTCACCCCAAGTCACCGTGCACAGCTGGCACATGCTTTGACTGATGTGTGTACTCCCCCCAACCCCCAAGAGCAATCGGTCTCATGAAATAGTCATTAAAGCAACCCAGCCACCAGTACACTTCCCTGCCCCTTACTGTGGTTGATGAGAATGAATGACAAACAAAGGATCATCTTTTTTGACCCGGAAAAGCAGGTGCTTGCTCTGGGGTGGGTGAGGAAGCTGCATTTTGTCCTTCAAGGCAGCCAGGTCCCAACATAGACGCTTAAACCTCTCACACGGGTCTTTTGGCTGCTCGGCGCCGCTTGGAGCGCTCAGTTGAAGCACCCAGGTTTGGAGAGCAAGCCCCAAGCCTGCGGAGCCAGGAGCCAAAGCCTTGCTGATTCAGTATAAGGCTGCTCTAGTAGCTCTCTGAAGCGGGTCTGGTACCTACATCACAGGCCAGAGGCTGATTAGGGCTTTGCTTGGTTCTTTTCACACGTTTCCCTGGGATGCCTTTATCTCCGTGCAGCTTTATGAAAGCAGAGAGGTGGGGGCAGGCAGGCCAGAGGTCGGCACGCACTGTTCCCAACATTAATAGAGCCGCTAGAACGTGCGTTGTGTCAAGGTGCTTGGTACAGGAGATCAGGTGATCGATAGCTGCTTGAGAAGGCTCCTTTGTACCTTGTTCCTTCCCCGCCCTGCGTTTCCCCCCTGCCTTTCCAAGCTGTTGAGATGTCCATGGCTGTGGGTGCCTGGCTTTTGAGAAGTCAGGGCCAGAAGGGAGTTTGAATGCAGCTGAGGGGACCCTCAGCAGGGAACCCAGCACAGGGGCGAATGCTGAACCCGCGTGATTTCATGAGAGGGGTTTCGTTTCCCAGAGGTGATTAAGTGGCTTCAGGGCAGGAGTATGGGCAGCCTGGTGCCCAGGGACCTGACCTGTGGCCATTGATGACTGGGCAGAGGGTGTCACTTTTCAAGGCTTGTCCGCACGGGGCTGGGATTTGCACAGACGTGGATGTGCTAGTGCAGATGCTGGTACTGCTCTGGCACTATCAACTGTCTGTTGACAGGGGCCACAGCTGGAAACTGGGGGAAGCTGCACTTGTGCATGGCGCCTTTTGCACCAGTGTGTCACATCCGTACTAGGGGCTCAGCCTGGTGCAGCTACATCAGTGCAAAAATCCCCGTGCAAACGAGCTCGCTGAGTATGGGGGAGCAGAGAGGCTTCATACTGAGCAGAGGCCTCTGGCAAAGACCAACCTAGGGGGCACGTTTATACAACCTGCCCAGATACCACCCTCCACAGTCGGGCACATTACTGAGCTCCAAGTGCCCGTGGCTGTGTGCACCATGGAGAAGCAATACATTACTCTGAGACAACAGGAGATGCAATGACATCTGACTCAGGCGTGTCAGGGAGGTAATCAGAATGCAGATGGGCTACATTGCTGTGGGCATCATTTGGGAGTACAACTGTGCCCTTAAATTCAGACCTAAAAGCCACCCATCTGCTGACATCTCTCCTGAGGTTTAATGGCATTGGTCCCTGCCAACATGGGCAGTCCCATAGGATCATCCTAATTCCCCACCACAGCTGGTTTCTTCCACACTTCTCGTCTTAAGGAGTTGGTGGCAGTGCTTCCCGGCTACTGTAGTGACAGTGTTTTGCTGGGGGGTGTGGGGTAGTGGGTGCCTGATGTATTGGGCCTCCTGACAGCACTTGTGTCTTCTCTTCCCCAGCAACGTCTCCGTGCAAGATCCTGAAGTGTAACTCTGAGTTTTGGGCTGCCACGTCTGGCTCTCACCACCTGGGCACCGAGGAGGCGCCCGAGTTCTGCACGGCTCTCCGGGCATACGCCCACTGCACCCGCCGCACGGCTCGCACCTGCAGGGGGGACCTGGCCTACCATTCTGCCGTTCATGGCATAGACGACCTGATGGTCCAGCACAACTGCTCCAAGGATGGCCCCACCTCGCAGCCCCGTCTCCGGACGCTGCCTCCGGGGGACAGCCAGGAGCGCTCCGACAGCCCGGAGATCTGCCACTACGAGAAGAGCTTTCACAAGCACTCAGCGCCCCCAAACTACACCCACTGTGGGCTCTTCGGGGACCCCCACATCAGGACTTTCACAGACAGCTTCCAGACCTGCAAAGTGCAGGGGGCTTGGCCACTCATAGACAATAATTACCTGAATGTCCAAGTCACCAACACGCCCGTGCTCCCCGGCTCCACAGCCACTGCAACGAGCAAGGTAAAGCATGGGCTCTGCTGTCTGTTCCCCCACCACCCCATGGGGGTCGTAAAGCAAAAGGCCCTTTAATAACCTTTTTCCTTCACTGCCTCCCATCAAGCAGTTGGGGTCCCCACACTTGTGCTAGGTTACCTAGTGCCCTGAGACAAATGCCAGCCCACCTGGGGGACACCGGGTTGGGCCCACAAGCCCCTCCGTGCAGACTCTCCCAGCTCCCAGCACGCCTCACACTTCCTCTCTCCAGATGCTGAAGGCCCAGCCAGTTCCTCTGCAGCGTCTCAAAGCCTGGCTTGCAGGCACTGCCTCAAATAGGTCTTGGCCTCTTTGGTGTGTCTGCGATCAAAAGAAGTAATTAGCGCCAGCTGTAGGACTCACACTCAGGCACGCACCCATACAGTTCGTTTCACACACGCCACCAAACCACCATGGACAGATCAGTCTCTGATCTAAACCAGGTGAAAGACTCAATCCAGGGTGTCTGATTTACCCATTCACAGGCATGTTTCTTGCAAATCAAGGGAAGTGGTTCTTCCACCCTCTTCAGCACTGGTGAGTCCCCCCCACGGAGTACTGTGTCCAGTTTTGGTCCCCACACTTCAAGAAAGATGTGGCCAGTTTGGGAAGAGTCCAGCAGAGAGTGACAGAAATGATTAGGGGCCTGGAAAACACAGTTCATGAAGAAAGACTGGAAGAACTAGGATCACTGAGTCTGGAAATGAGAGGGGATGTCTTCCAATACCTGAAGGGAGATTATAAAGAGGATGGACACAAACATATCTCTGGGTGAAGGGGCAGGAGTAGGAGCGTGGGATGCAGGTACAGCAGAGGAGATTCAGGAGGGATTTAACAAGAGCTTCTTGACTATGAGGGTGGTCAAGTATTGGAGCAGGCTGCCTAGAGAAGTGAGGAACCACCATCCCTGGGCATTGTCAAGGGCAGGCTAGACGGACACTTGGCTGGGATGGTTTAAGTCAGGGATGATCATGACTTAAGCAGGGAGCTGGACTACATGACCTTGTGAGGTCCCTTCCAGACCTGCTTTCCTTTTCTTTACGTCTAGTCTTCTTATCCAGCCCCTCACAACCAGGAATGGCTTTAATGCTAGAGGAGAAGCTATTTTCCTGGTGGAAATAATGAAGCCTCATATACCATCTTCCCTCCTTACCTCCCATACCGTTCTTACTCCTTGTATGTATGTGTGTGTGCATACACATGTATGTGCACATGTGTGCATCAAAAAGAACAAAACCTTTTATTCCGGGGCCCTGCACATGTAAACAGCGGTCCCGTGCCTGTTTTGATGCAAACCAAAGCCCAGGACAATCAGATAAACCCAGTATCTTTTTCTAACGTATGTGTGTGCAGACACATACGTGGACATGTATGTTTTGGCGGTGCCCTCTAGTGGCCAGATCTACAGGAAAAATAAAGCATTTTGAATGCCAGATACCAGCAACCCTCACTACAGCCAGAATGGACTGCTAGCTCCTGTGGAAGAGCCAGAGATTGAGAGCTATAGCAATGGGCCTCTAGCATCCCCAGATGTTTTAGTTACTAATTGTCTCTCTTGTCTGCAGCCAGGATGAGATATTTTGTGGGGCACTCTGGTGTCTGACAGCCAAGATAAGCATCCTACAGGGACCGGGTAAATCAAACACAGAGCCCCAGCCTGAATGTGATGAGCTGTAAAGTCACATGTTTCAAGCATTAAATCCAGGGCCTGGTTGAGCAAATACCTGGGACTGAGAGATACTGTTGCTGCTGGTGAATTATTCTTCGTTGATGTGCAAAAAAGCTGGGAAGGTGCACATGCATGCCAAAGAAAGGGGGGGTAGTTTGCAAGAAGGGATCCAGATGTGGCCAGGGGCCATGCTTCTATAGATCATGATTTCTTGTCTGCTTTTGGTATGCCTGGTGATTCAGCCATAGGCTGCCACTGTTTCTTTTGAGGCAGGAAGCAACGTAGGGTCAATGAAGGAGGCACCGTAAAACATCCAGGATCATTTAAGCCTCCCAGGAATTATTTTGGGCCCTGTACAATGTTTTCCCATCACAACACTGTGCCTTGATAGCTGCATAGGGAAGTCATGAGTCATCTTCCAATGCGGTGACTCAGCAAGACGACTGAGCGGGCAGAGCTGTGTGAACAGGTGCACTTAGCTCAGCACACCGGGTCTGGGCAGGATGGCAGCTGCCTGCTTCCTGCCTGGTGCTCTGTTCACCTGAGTAAGGCGTTCTCAGTGAGAGCGTGTGACCTCCAGCAAGCCTAGTATAGACCTGCCAACACCTGACAGCCACAGAGAGAGACATCTGGGCTGGAAAAGAGACGCTTGCTTTTTAAATCCATGCACGCCTTCCCGACAGGAGACCCTGGTGCAGGGGCCAAGTGGGAGAAATGATTGCAAGTGGCAGGGGTGATTGTTTTCTGGGGAACAGCTGCTTTAGGAAGTGCCACCTCATGTATCCCACCATTCCCAACGCTCGTTTGGCTCCATCACTGATAGCACTAGGAGACCCAGTGCTCCAGGCCACAGGTGGGGTTTGAAGCGGCATACCCTGCAAACCTGGCTAGCCCAGGGCTAGGAGCCGGGCTGTATTACAGCTGCTTTCTTTGCCATAACCATGGCTGAACCTGTGGGAGCAGCAGCAAGAGATTTGGGCCATGTTTGGTGTGGTCACCCCGTCTGCTAAGATCCAAGGGGAATGCAGGGGCCCTGGGAAGCTCACTTCACCTCTAGCAGCAGCACAAAGAAAGTAAAGTTTCTCCCAGGACTGATCCAAGTGCTCCAGCAGAGAAGCAGTCAGAGCCAAGGTCGTAGGTGTTAGCTGTGAATTTCAGATCCATGTGCGATCCTCACGGAGGTCTGGACTGGACCTGCTCTGTTGGATCAGAACTACCCCTTATAAATACTTATATAAACTCTAAACCTTTTGTTCAATGACACGAGGCCTGCTATATAGCCTGATAAAAAATCCTAACTAGAGAGAGGTCTGCTTTGAAGGCACATCCAGGATCAAGAAGCTCCTGGGACCTAATCCCAGAGCTCCCGCCATCATGTTTCAAGTCTGTTCCCCTCTCTGAATCGGTACAGCAAGGGGCAGAGTGCTTCCCTGCCTTGCAGGCTTCGGGGGGGCCTCAGTCCTAGTCTAGGGGTCTGCAGCAAGTGAAGCATGCAAGGAACATGCCAAACTACTCGAGGATCAGTGTTTGGTGGATGAGAAGGAAGCCCAGTACAGCCTTTTGGAGCTCTTTTGTATCTTTTCAAATCAATCCCTTATACCCTGTTCCTCCACTGAGGCCTCTAAAGAGGAGGCCTCAGAAGGCCCTGCAGAGCCAGTTTGAGCAATGGTGCATTTGAAGCCCGGAGGGGATTAGTGTTTCAGAAAATAGCTAAAAATGTCCTAAAGTGAGGGAACAAGTCTTGTTGGTGAATGGGAAGCAGCTGGGGCCCTGAGGAGTGCAAGGGTGACGTTTCCAACACTGCAAGTAGAAATGTTCTGTATAGAAAAGCGTTGGGCTGGGGATGAGGAACGGTGAGCCCACCCAGGACTGTGTCTTTACAGTGGAGCCGGCAGGCTTGTTAAGCCCTTCCAGGGGGGAGTTGGATGAGTCCGCCAGGCTGTTGGCGCTGGTTATAACCTGGCCCCTTTCCCTCTTTTCTCCTTCCCTCTATAGCTCACCATCATCTTCAAGAGCTTCCAGGAATGTGTGGACCAAAAAGTGTACCAGGCAGAGATGGATGAGCTCCCTGCTGCCTTCGCGGATGGCTCCAAGAACGGCGGTGACAAGCACGGTGCCAACAGCCTGAAGATCACAGAGAAAGTATCCGGCCAGCACATTGAGATCCAAGCCAAGTACATCGGCACCACTATTGTGGTGAGGCAGGTGGGCCGCTACCTCACCTTTGCCGTGCGCATGCCCGAGGAGGTCGTGAACGCCGTGGAGGACAGAGACAATCAGGGTCTTTACCTCTGCCTGCGGGGCTGCCCGCTCAACCAGCAGATCGACTTCCAGACCTTCCGCTCTTCTCAGTCCACGGAGGGTCGGGCTCGGAGGAAAGGGCCCAGCCTCCCCGCCACCCCCGAGGCTTTTACGTACGAAACGGCCACAGCCAAGTGCAGGGAAAAGCTCCCTGTGGAAGACCTGTACTTTCAGTCCTGCGTCTTTGACCTCCTGACCACAGGAGATGTCAACTTCATGCTGGCTGCTTATTATGCCTTTGAGGATGTGAAGATGCTTCATTCCAACAAGGACAAGCTGCATCTCTATGAAAGGACACAGGACCTGGGTGCGGGCAACCTGGCCCCCTCAGGGCATCCCCAGGCCCTCCTTGCCCTCTTGATGGCACTGGTGTGTTTGAGTCAGTGCTGGTCAGTGTTCCTATAGGTGTTTGCCGTGTCTCACCTTGGAGGGCAGGGACAGGGGCAGCAGGAGGGGATGATGGATGAGATAGTTGTGCTGGACGAGGAGAGGTTGAACAGCAGGTCCAGCCGGGAGGTACGGCATCATTCCCGCATCTCAGCCCCTCCTTTCAGACCTCCCTGGGACTTCGCCAGGGAGCACGCCTGCCCCAGAGACCGGTCGTCAGCTTGTGCGGGGCCTTCCCCCCACTTCACCCTCTCCTTCCGCTGTGAACGAGGAGGCTGGGATGGCCCCGTCTCCTCCTAGCTCCCTCATGGTCCTGCAAACAGTTGTGGTGACTGTGCTGTTGGCGTTTGTGCAAGTGGCTTTGTGTTAGGGGTGTCAGCTGCTGCTGGGACGAGGGGACGGTGCTCCAGCAACAGGGGCTGGTTAGACGGGCACACACTAGGAAACCCTCCCAGGACACAGGCAGCCAGGACTAGGGTTTCAGCCAGCTCCCCGCTGCTCTCTGGCCACACAAGCTCTGCTCCCGCAAGCTCCTGCTAAGGGGCGTGAGTTTGGGAGTGCACTCATACAGACGGCCCCAGTCCCGCTGGCACATCCGAGCGCAGAATATCACACTTAGGGCCGACAACAGCGCCCTTCATGGCAGAGCACCCCCCCCCGCACAACTGTACTGCTTCTGTCCTTCATGAAAGGCCTACCCCTCCCCAGCACCTTGCTCAGTGCAATGCGATGTGCTTGTTCATCCTTCGCTACCCAGCGTCATGTCCGAGGTAGCAGTGGGATTTGCCCTCGTTCTAAGGACTTCTCCCATTTCAGGCCAGTTAACCCTGCGATTCGCTTCGTAGCCACAAGGTTTAATCCCAGGGTCTTTTCCTGCCCTCAGCACCCTCCACCAAACCCGGAGAACTCCAGGTGCTAAAGGAGAAACTCGGCCAGTATTTCAGTGGCTTCTGACCCTTGCCCGTAACCTCATCCCAGCATGTCGAGGGCTCAGTGTGCCATAGCCCCCGGATTCGACCAGTTCCCAGGCTGCTCCAAATTGGTAACCCAGGGGAAGCAATGACATGCTTTTGTGGGAAGTCCCTGATTTGTACGGTGGGGTGAGAGGTTACGTTCCTCCTCCTGCCCTGTGCTGACAGGCCAAAGCACCCGGGGCTCACCCCTCTTCCACCTCCCAGCGGGGAGGCTCTGAATCAACGGGGCTGAGGCAGAACCCCAACACGGCAGTGCCCAGGGACCAGGCAGGGAGTTTTGCTTGACATTTGTTTGCTGCTAGGTCCTTGCTCCTCTCCTAGTTCCTGGGCCTTGGCTCGTGACTCCACTTCAGCCCCGTGGCACCTTGATTGTGAAGGAGGTGCTGCTGGAGCAATCCAGGCAAGGGACAGAGCACTCCAGAGAAATCTCAGCTGCCCAGATCATCTTCTTCCTGGCTCTGAGGCATCGGTTATCTGCTACCCGCAGAATATGGCTCCCCTTCCTCTTCCCCGCGTCCTTCCCTGGTCCACCTCATCGCCTGCTGAACAAACAAGACCACCTTTACCTCCGTCTGCGTTTTGGAGACCTCCGTGGGCATTCCCGATTCAGCTCCCCCGTGGGAAGTCCCGGACGACCACCCTGGAAGCATGTGAAGCTTGCAGGGGCAGCCAGCGATGGAGGGATGGTCTCTTAGTGGCACCAGATGAGCCAGCGCCGAGAGGAGGTGGCATGTGCTCCGCCGTGCAGCCTGAACTGGTGCCGTGATGGCAGCCTGATGTAAATACTCAAGTGACTGTTCATTGTGTCCTAACAGCTCTAGAACTACATTTGTAAAGCAGCAGAGAAAGTGTGTCATTGGATGTAATTTATATTGTCTCCTTAATATATAGAGCCCTGGCGTTGATCTCGTGTGACTCTGCAGATGAAGAGGTGTCATTGGTTTTTAAATGTTTAAAAAAAAAAAAAAAAGAAAGAAATGAAAAGATGTGTTTACTACTTTGCTCCTTGCTTTGTTCGCTGGTGGCCCCTGTTTCTGTCTAGGGAGATTCTACAATAGGGATATCCCAACAGTGGGGAACGGCAGAGGCCAGTCGCCAGCCCGTGCCCCTGCAGAACTGGTGGCAGCTTGAAAGGGGAAAAAAATCAGCTAGCTCATGCTAGAGTTAGTCATTTTTGTTCCTCTAACTCCCCGTTGCTTCACGTAGAAATTGGAGAGGTGAATATTTACAGCCACAATCAAGCCCTGGGGTACCTGCCACACACCTGTGTACCCCACCAGAAGCACCAAGTATTTAGGGCCGGGCTCACTACAACAAGTAGTGCCCTAACTACACACCCCATTTCTATTAGCCACTCAGAATCGGGCAAAATAGCCACATGATTGCAGAAAATAGTGCTGCTTGCTGTACTGTCACCAGAAACGTCCCTTGCCATGGTTGAGCACTGTAGTCCGGAGGAAGAAAGTCTTTCAGGACATTAACTGACTCTGTATTGCCCAGTTCCTCCCAGTCAAGTCAGTGGTTGGGCTATCCCTATTTTAGAAGCAAACAGTTAAGCACTTTATTTTGGTTTTGTTTGACCCAGTTCTGGTTAAAGGTGAAGTATGGCCAAGGAAGACGTGATGGTTGAGAGATGGGGGGTGGAGAAAGAACCTCCCAACTTCTCTTTGTGTTTTGGACCTGTGTGGGATGTTACCGCATGTACATACTGTAAATTATTTATTGACAAAAATGCAAGTAAAGGGGTTTTGTTTTGGTTTTTTTTTTTTTTTGGACAACAATTTTGTGAGTCTCTTCTTCTGGTCTGTGTCATGCTTTATTCTCATCAGGAAGAAAGAGAAGAGACACGTAAGTGTGATAAACTCTGCAAGATACAACTCTACGAGCTACCATTCCTCAAGGAATTTGCTCTCTGTCCATCAGCGATGCTCCGTCTTTCCCAAATCACAATCCTGTTTTCCACCTCCACACTTGCCCCGCATTGGACCCTGCTGTTAAGCCAAGATCCCCTTCCCCATCAGACGTATGGCAAGAGTTGGGGAGTCATAGCCCTCCGCACTGAAAGCACACATTTGATAATATTGTAAGGCAGAGTTTCTCAACCCATGGGTTGCAACCCAAAAGTGGGTCACAAGAACAAATGACAAAAATCGCAAAAAATGGACCAACAAACATTGAAAATGGATTCTCTTTTAAAGAAGAAAAAGAGTGGGAAACCATGGCTTTCCCTTTGCAGGCTGGAAGAGTTGCAGCCTGCGAGGGGCTGCTTCCCCCCCACTGCCCCACACACGGGGAGGCTGGGGTCAGCAGGTCAGGAGTGAAGGGCGCTGGGTCAGGACTGGCCATTGAGATTTCCTAGTGGGTCCTGATATGCAAAAGGTTGAAAACCACTGCTGTAAGGGGCTGGGGAACATTAGTTCAGCTGGAAGAGGGTGGGTGCTGGGGGAGTCCTCTAGTGCCAGCCTGCATCCGAAGCTCCCACGGTTAATACCTTCACTTCTGATGGCGCGTTTCAAGCCCTGCTGAGGCCCAAATGGGGTCTGTTATTACCCTGCCCTGAACAGAAACCCTGCTTTTCCCCCATAATGAATAACTGAGGAACTTGCCCTACTACCTGCATGGGACCAAGAGCTTGGACCTAAAGACTGGGTACAGGCAGGTGTAAAGCATTTTGATGGGATGCAGACAGCTTACAGCTTGCAGGACACAAGCTACCTGCCGGGGTGAGGGTAAGACTATCCCTCTGGTTACTTTATATTGCCACTTCTCATGCTGGTTTTGTAAGCCTGTGGACAGAGCTTCACCCCCCTCCATTGAAATCCACTCCCATGAACCTAATGCAACCATTTTAATCAGGCCAGATCTGGGAAATGCTATCATATGCTTTCACATAGCTCATTGCCTAGAGTGGGACAAGCTCACGCCCCTCTATTTCATCTCTTCAGGGTTACAACCGTGCCTCCCAAGTCGGCCTGCTGTTTTAAAACAGGATAACCTCTTTTAGCTTTAAGTGCAGGCAAATCAACTGGCTTTTGCTCAGCAGAAGGAATGGGACAGGTGTAGGTGAACAAAGGCTTGAAATGGTCTGCTGTCTTCCTTGAGGCAAGGGCTCATTGTTCAGGTGCCTGGCAGCACCCAGAGCCCCTGGCCTGCAGGGCAGGGTCTGCATCCCTCCCCTTCCAAACCACAGCAGGTAGGAAACCTGCCAGCCCTTTATCTTGTGGTTCTCCCCCAACAAACAGCTCTAAAAGGGGGCTGGAAAGCCCACCAGAAGAGACCTGACCCATCCAAAGTCACTTAAACCCTATGGGGTTTTCAGGGATATGGAGCAATTGTTCCCCCCCTTGTGAATCCAATGCTCGGCTGGCAACTCAGGATGCAGGGGCTTTCTATGCCTGCAGACCTGGCCAGTGACTCAACATGGTTTTTCACACCCCCCTCAATGAAAGCAGAACACATTCTTCATACCCTAATCCTAAACCCAGCATTAAGGACCCAATCTGCAAAAAGAAAAGCCCACAACACAGCACTCTTATATAATCTTTCTGTGCCTTCTGCTCTGTGCTCCTTATTATATGCTCCTGCCAACCAATTAACACTTTATTAGCATCCAGACCTGTGCTGTAACCCAGCTGGTGCAGTCATTAACCCCACCAGTAGGAGGCATACATAGGGGTGATTTAATGAGGCCTGATCTTCCTAAGAGATAAAGGTAGGCTCTTAATTCAAGTGAGCTCCTAGGAGAGGAGACAGCTTGCCTCTCTCACCGGAGTCAGCAGCCTGGGCTGGAGTCTGGAGTTTGTGTGACCCTAACTTACAAACTGCCTCATCTTTGCTAGGCTCCAGGTGATGAAGTCAAGGTAAGGGCATCCCTGATTTCCCACTTCAAAAAGGTCCTCCAGCAGGGCGGGATCTACTATGAAACTAATGAAGCTTAAGCTTCAGGGCCCCTAATCCTGGAGGGGCCCCAGAAGTGACTTTAGTCCACATTGCTTAAAAATTTGGGGT